>CM057456.1:756632500-757262500 GCA_016271365.2 Neoceratodus forsteri | reverse complement strand
TATACATTATCTCACTTAATTTGGCATTACAATCAGAGACCATACTCACCTCAACACACACACCTGCTTACCATCCAGTGCACTCCTAGTCCCCACATCTATTTCCCTGGAGATTGTCCCTTTTCCCCAGGGAGGGGCCTGACACCTGGCCCTCATGATGATGAGTACCAAGGAGCAGCCAAGGTCTCTGCAAAAGAGGAAGCCTCAGGGGAATTCCATGGAATATGGGAGGGAGAGCCCTCCTGTGTCGTCATCTGTACAACTAGTGGTTTTCTCACTTGTTTTCTGGCCCACCTTTCACCCCTGGTCTCAGCCAAATATAGGCCTCAGCACCACTCATCTGATGGGTGCTGGCTGATGCAGTGGTCACCCACTGCACCAAAGCCTGTGCTACTTCCCAGTAGAGAGTTCACTAATAAGAACAGGATGCTCACCACCCTTGCCCCTGGAGCTGACATGCAATGCCTTCACATTGTGTCCAAGATTCCACCAGCCGAGGGAGAGGAACTGAGCTTGGATCTTGAACCTTGGTTTCCCATGTGGGGGTGCAGTACATCACCACCCAGTGCCGCTGGGCTGGATGGGGCTGACAATTTTTAAAAATAGATCTCTCTCTCTCTCTCTCTCCTCTCTCTCTCTCTCCCCGAGAAGATGGGGATGAGGAGAATCCCCTAAAGGGTAAAAACAGCACCAGTGGCCTGTCTGCTGGAATGCTCCCCCTGAAGGGTGGGTCACGCAGCACCTGCTGCATCATAATGTATAGTCTGAGACAAACCCAACCCAGTGGCTGGTACTCCACAAGTGATAGGGTGAGGGAGCATGGTGAAACAGTGCTCTCAGAGTTGAAAGTATGCCCCAAAGTGTGGGCACCACCCTGACTTGCTAGGAGTAAACCATCTAGTAAAAATCTAGCGGAAAAATGTATTAGTGAATTACACACAATTACCAGATCGATGATTAGTGAAGGTGTGAATAGGGAGTACCCAGGTACTGTGATGCCCACCCTAGGTGAGAGGACTGAAAGTGCATAGGAACTATGTTGAAGTTACATAAAAACATAGAAAATGATGGCAAAAAAAGTTCATGATCTACACAAAGTACAAGCCACAAGGAGTGGGGGTGGACACTTACTGGTATGGTGGTGTTGCTCAGGGAAATATTTTTGAAATACTGTAATGAACTGCATAGAAGCTTAATGATTGTGATCCTGGGGTCAGGAAACTGTGCATTGTATCCATGACTTTGACCGACACCCTAGTAAAGATTGGCAAATGCCTGAAGCCCAGTTTGTCCATGAGTTCTGTTCACCCATGAAATGTGCACACACCAGCATCTCCTATAGAAGTACTGTATATGTGGACCAATAAACATAGCGAGCAAGGGGCTTCAGGTGAGCATAACATCTATACATCAAGACACAGGTGTACCTTAGGCCACACCTGCCCCCATCCAGGGCAGCAATGCAGCTGCAATGGAGAGTGAGCTGGATGTCATTATCCACCTAGGGACGAATGACCTGGCTGAGAATGGGATCAGAGCAGTGCAACAGGAGTTTGTGGAGTTGGGGAAGGGCCTTAGACAAGTAGCACACACAGTATCTTTCTCGGAAGTGCTACCTGTCTATGGCATAGATGAGGCTAGGGTACTCCGCACCATGGGATTCAATGACTGGTTGAAAAACTGGCACAGAACTCAGGGATTTGGCTTCATTAGGGACTGGGGCTCCACCTGGAGGGATGCAACCCTATACAGGCACGATGGTCTGCATCTATCCAGGAGGGGAACCAGGATCCTAGGTGACAGATTTAAATGTTTTATTGGCAAGCATTTAAACTAGCCAAGGGGGGAGGCACTGAAAAGGAGAAGGGAAATTCTAGCCCCCTCAAAAAATGAGGGTAGTTAGTGAGGTAAATACCAAGATAGAGCAGTTGATAAGGATAAGGACAGGGGTAAATGGAGAAAAAGACAAAGGCAGTAAGGACAGGGATGGGGCAAAAAGAAATAAAGCCATAAAAAATGGAGGGTAATGAGTACCAATGCCAGTAATCTAGGTAAAAAGCTCCCCAAAATGGTGGCCTTGATGGAAGAGGGATGCCTGGATATCATGGCAGTCACAGAAACATGGCACACAGAGAACCATGACTGGAATGTCAACATACCAGGGTACACAATCTACCGGAGGGACAGGGAGAAGAAGAGGAGGAGGAGTAGCTCTCTATGTAAGGGAAGGGATCAAAGCAGCAGACCTAAAGGGTAAACAGGGAGGAGAGGAGGCACTATGGGTCACCCTGGAGACTGGAAATGGCTCCACAATCTGTACAGGGGTTGTATAGAGACCCCCGTCTCAGGGAGAGGAAATGGACAAGGAAGTGATATAAGGCATTCTTGGGATGGCAGAGAAAGGGCAGATATTGCTAATGGGGGACCTGAATATGCCAAATGTTAACTGGAGCACCTTTGCTGCAGCCACATCCAAGAGCAGGGCCATTCTCGATGCCCTACAGGGGGCATGCCTCAGACAGCTAGTTTTGGAACCCACTCAGGAGGGAGCAATCTTAGACCTGGTATTCTCAAATGGGGACAGAGAGGATCTGTGATCTTGAAGTGGTAGCCATCTGGGAACAAGTGACCACCAAACAGTGTGGTTCACGATAAACTTAGCTGTAGAGTTAAGCCACACAAAAGTGAAGGTACTGGATTTCAGGAGGGCTGATTTTGTCAAAATGGGAGAGTGCCCAGAAAGCACTAGCAAACAGGCAAGAAGGTCGGTGGAGCAACAATGGGGAAACATCAAAACCACCATCACAGAGGCAACAAGCCTTTGAGTGAAACAAATAAACAAATCAAAACAAAAAAAAAACACTATGGTTCTCAAAAGAAGTGGAGGGGGAGGTAAGGGAGAAAAAGATGGCATTCCGGAAGTATAAGGAAACACAGAAGGAGCAGGACAGAGAACTGTACCAGTTAAAGCAGAAGAAAGCAGGGAAGGCAGTCAGAATCGCAAAGGCCCAAACCAAGGAAAAGATAGCCAACTTGGTGAAGAAGGGGGATAAAACATTTTATAGGTACATTAGGGAGCAAAGAAAGACTAAGGCAGGGATCCTGAGGCTGAATAAAGAGGAAGGTGGTTGGGCAGAGGGTGACAGTGAAAAATCAGGGATACTGAATGAATACTTCTGCTCAGTATTCACAATGGAAAAGCAGGGGAGATACCTGATCCAGTCAATAGAAGCACTCTGGATAGAGGGGTTGATATTATTCCTTTCACAGAAGAAAGGGTTCTGAAAGAACACTTAAAACTGAAGGTGGATAAAGCAATGGGGCCTGATGGAATTCACCCCAGAATTCTAAAAGAACTAAAGGAAGAATTAGTAACACCACTGACTACCCTTTTTAATAAATCATGGGAGGATGGTGTGGTACCTGAAGATTGAAGGAAGGTGGATGTGATTCCCCTTCACAAAAGTGGGAGCAAGACAGAGGCAGGAAACTACAGACCTGTCGGTTTGACCTCAGTGGTAAAAAAAATGATGGAATCACTTCTGGAGGAAAGAATTGTTGAGTACCTAGAGGACAGTGGGGCATAGGACCCAAGGCAGCATGGATTCACAGCAGGAAGGTCATGTCAGACAAATCTAATTGATTTATTTGACTGGGTGACCAAAGTAGTAGACCAGGGAGGGGCTGTGGACATGGCCTACCTAGACTTTTGCAAGGCATTTGACAGACCCACACAAAAGATTAATAAACAAATTAGCCAGCCTGGGAGTGGGTCCCAGGGTGGTAACCTGGGTAAAACACTGGCTGGACAACAGGACACAGTGGGTAATAGTAAACGGAATCCACATTGAAGAAAGGGGGGTTACTAGTAGGGTACCACAGGATTCAGTACTGGGGCCAGTCCTTTTTAATGTCTTTATAAGTGACATTGCCGAGGGACTGGAAGGGAAAGTATGTCTCTTTGCAGATGACTCAAAGATCTGCAACAGGGTCAATATTCAAGGTGGAGTGGAAAGGATGAAAAGGGACTTGGCAAGGTTGGAGGAATGGTCAAATGTATGGCAGCTTAGAATCAATACAAAGAAGTGCCAAGTAATGCACCTGGGAAACAAAAACCCAGGGGAAGGGTGTACAATGGGGGGTGAGATACTGAAAACAACAAAAATGGAAAGGGACCTGGGGGTAGTCTTATCAGACGACCTAAAGGTGGGCCAGCAGTTTGAGATGGCAGTAAGGAGCGCTGGGGGGATACTGGGATGCATAGGGAGAGGCATTACCAGTAGAAAACAGGAAGTTGTTGGCCCTCTGTACAGACAGTTGGTAAGACCACATCTGGAGTACTGTGTACAGTTCTGGAGACCCCATCTCCTCAAAGACATAGACAGAGTGGAAGCTGTCCAGAGGAGGGCAACCAAAATGGTGCAGGGTCTGCATCAGAAGGCATATGAAGAAAGACTAAAGAAGCTTAAGATGCATAGCCTTAAGGAAAAGAGGGAGCAGGGGGACATGATAGAAACTTTCAAATACCTCAAGGGAATCAACAAAGTCCAAGAGGGTAGCATCTTTCAGAAAAAGAGATGAGCAAGAACAAGGGGGCAGAATTTGAAGATAGAGGGAGGACGGCTCAGAGGTAATGTGAGGAAGTATTTCTTCACAGAGAGGGTTGTAGATGCATGGAACGGCCTTCCTGAGGAGGTTGTAGAGTCAAAAACTGTGGGGGAATTCAGTAATGCATGGGACAGACATAAGGCAATTCTAGTGGGGGGGTTGGAGGAAGTAGGCTGTTGGTTAACTAGGATCTGCAGCTTATCTGTTAGGTAGGGAAATGGGCAGACTAGGTGGGCCAAGCGGTCCTTATCTACCATCAAATTCTATGTAATGCAAGCCGGTAGTCATGCCACCTAAAAGAGCGTTGCATACCGATGGTCCAGTGTGCTTAACAAGGCCTGTAATCTGTGCAGGGTTATCTGGTATTAATCCTGATGTCACCCCAGAATCATCCTGATGTCATCCTGGAATCATCCTGATGTCATTCTTTTATTTATTAAAAGCTTCAGAGATTACATGTGCTCATTTACAAGGGTTCAACATCAACTGCACAGTCACAAAAAACATTACAAGTACAATAAGCAGTTCCTATGGAAATTCTAGAATAGTTATTGGGACTGCTTTTAAAATCATCACTACCTAGTTGAAAAGATTAGTACCTGTTCGTTTATTTATTTATTGTGATCTTGGATTAACACTTTTCAAAACAAGCTCATTACAATAGGTTCCACATCAGGTAAAACAATAAAAATGACGACAGTTGATTTTACAGGTAAACAGGTAATTCAAAGACTAGGCATACAATGCTATACATTATAGAACTGCAGAACAATAGAAAGAATAACAATGCAGGCAATGTACAATATATGCCAACATTTCAAGGAATGGACAGGGTAAAAAGTAAGGGGTGTATGTGCAGGGTGAGAGATACTTCAGCGCAGGTCCTTGTCCATAGAGGGTCAGGGGAGTGAACAGGTATGTGTGCAGGGTGAACATACGAACATACGAAATTTGCCAGCAGATAAAGGCCTAGAGGTCTATCAAGTCTGCTTGAATGTGCAGCTAGCACCCCTTATTCTTCAGCTGCCCCTCCCTTCCACCCTTCCCCTTCATTGACCCTCCCCCTTGTCCTGTCCCTTTCCATTTTGAAGCAGTCCATTGTTCTACTGGATACCACTTCTGTAGGTAACGCATTCCACCCAGTCACCACCCTCTCTGTAAAAAAGTGTCTCCTCATCACCCTCTTGAACTTTCCTCCCTCCAGTCTCATACCATGGCCCCTGGTGTCCCTCCCCTTCCTTACTTTGAGCAGCCCCTCTGTACCTGTCTTGTTTATTCCTTTCATGTACTTAAAGGTTTCAATCATGCCCCCGTCCCTCCTCTCCTCCAGTGAGTACATGTTCAACTCCCTCAGCCTCCTCTCGTATGATAAGTCCCCAGCCCCTTGATCATCTTTGTCACCCTGCACTGCACCCCCTCCAGTAACTTAATGTCCCTCTTCAGATACGGGCACCAGTACTGCACGCAGTACTCCAGGTGCGGCTAACTAATGACCTATACAGTGGCAGAATCACCTCCTCTCCTTGAGGATATACCCCTTGCAATACAACCCAGCATTTTGTTGGCCTTTGCAGCTGCCTTCCTACATTGTGCCGAGTTGTTCATTGACCCTGTAATGAGCACACCCAGATCCTTCTCCTCCTCTGTCTGGGCTAGCTGCACTCCCCCAACTGGTAACTCCTCCTTGGGTTCTTCATCCCAAAATGCAGCACCTTGCACTTTTTGGTATTAAACCCCAATTGCCAGGTGTCTGACCAGGTTTCAAGCTTTGCCAGATCATCCTACAACCTCTGTCATCCCCCTAGGTCATCTGCCACCTCTCCTACCTTGGTATCATCAGCAAACAGACTGATCTTGCTCTTGATGTCCCATGATATGTCTGCAATGAATATCCCAAACAACACTGGTCCCAACACCGAGCCCTGTGGAACACCGCTCGTCACTACCCTTGGGTGTGAGAGCTCCCCACCTATCACCACCCTCTGTTGCCTTCCCTGAAGCCAGTTCCCTACCCATCTCACCAGCTTTGCACCTGCCCTTTGCATACTAACTTACTTCCCAGCCCATGCAGCAATCGAGTCAAATGCTGCTACTGAATCCAGGATACAGGACATCCACTGCATGGCCCCTGTCCAGTTGCCTAGTTACCCAGTCACAGAACTCCACCAGGTTGGTTTGGCAGGATCTGCCCCATATGAAGCCATGCTGTCTGCTGTCCTGTAGTCCTTTGGCCTCTAGGAGGGCCACCAGCCTCTCCTTCAGGATAGTCTCCATTAGCTTACCCACGATGGATGTGAGGCTCACTGGTCTGTAGTTTCCCAGTTCATCCTTGGGGCCACTCTTGTGGAGGGGCACCACATGAGCCATCCTCCAGTCCTGAGGTACACACCCCAAATGTAATGAGGCATTAAATAGGTCTGCCAAAGGTCCTGCAAGAACCTCTGCCAGCTCCTTCAGTACCCTGGGGTGGATGCCATCTGGGGCTGGCGCCTTATCCACCCTCAGTACCTTCAAACCCTCCCGAACTCTGCCCTCCATGATTTCCCCATCTGTCACCCCCTTTTGCTCAAGGGGCCTCGTCAATAGATGGTCAGGGGAGTAAGACTGTCTGAGAAATTGTCACAGTGACTGTCAAGTAGGGAAGGAAGTTAGGAGGGTGTGGTGAGGGGTGGACTAGTGAGGAGAGAAGGGGTGGGGGGAGAAATAGCATGACTTTGGAGGAACAGGTGTGGGGTAAGCTGGAGGAGGTGAAGGATTCCAAGGGAGTTTCTGGCAAGTTCAGATTACCTACAGGGATTCAGGCAGAATTTAGCTAGGTAGTGGGTCATAAGATGGATGCCCCGGGTGTAGGGTAGGTAGGAAAACCACTGTTGAGACCATTTAGAGTTAGAGATAGCAGTCACAGCAGGACTTTGATAAAAGATGTTTCCTAAGCTTTTGTTTAATGGGGCCTAATGAAGTTACGGAAGAGATGCCCTGAGGCAGAGAGTTTAGCCAGTAAGGAACATGGTGAATTATTCATGAACAGTTCATGAATTCAGGTCTTGAACTTCAGTCAAGTGTGCATTAGATTGTTCATGAATGTTCAGGAATTGTTCATGGACATTAAATGGCACTTCTGTGTTCATGAACGTTCATTAACATAAAGATTCATAAAGATCCCTCCCTGAGAGTTCATGAAGGTCTTCCACTGAACTTTTATGGGAAAAGCCCATCAATATTTTCAGTAACCAGAAATACCCTGCTTTTATAATGTTATTTAATTCATCTGGCAACCTTGGCTTAGCCTATAACCTCAAAAGGTTTATTGCTATGTACAAAGCAAAGGCAGACTAATTCAACACTTACCATTATCAAGTAATTGAGATGAGCTCAGCACCTCCTCCTTGCTCTTATCCCACTGCCCCTCCCTCTTTCTGGATCTGTCCAGGCCCTCTGGTCCCCACTCTCTCTTATCTTCTTTCCCTTCATCCACCCTCCTTTTCCCCTCTTTTACTCCTTCTCCCACCTTAGCCTCCCCTCCCCTCCCTCTCACCCTACAACAAGGCTTCTGGCAGTCATATTTTCTTTTCCTTCTCTTCCTGGACTCTGCCCTCTCATCTCCCCTACCCCTTCCTTACTCTTCCCCCCCCACCTCTGATTAGCAAATGTCACAATGCTTCAAATGTACCTTATGGTTTTCTATGCTTGCTTGTAATCTTGAGTGTGTAGCACTGTTCCCACTTATTTACCAGTTGACTTGCTGTGCTCTAATGACACCATGAATGTTGTCTGTATGTCCATTTATACAATGAATGTTGTCTATACCTCCCTACCTTATCGTAACCCTTTCCTTTGATGTGGAACCTTTGTAAATGAGCTATCTCAAGCTCAAAGGTATTTCTAATTCTGAGATTTAAATAAATAAATTAAATAAATAGTCCAAAGAATGGGTTTACCTATACACTTTAGAACTAGTAGCTTATCTTTAAGCAATATACCACGACAGGGTGTGGGTGATGCCAGGATTTACCCACCCTTGGTGTTGTTCAGTCACGAGGCTGCAGGTCGAGTGGATAAACAACACCAGAAGTGGGTAAATCCTGGCATCACCTACTCCCTGGAATGGTGTATTGCGATTATACAATGTCCCCTTTTTTGTTACAGAAAAAAAATAAAAGGTTTTTTTTTTACCATTTTGATTGAATTTTATTGAATTTGTTGCTGCACCAGAAAAATTAGTCCAATGTTGGTAAGTTGCTGTGTTACTGGGCATGCGCAGTACTGGTTTGACATTGCTGGTCAGATGCTTTTACTGGGACCGGTAAACATTTAGAATTGTAACCATTGCTGCTACTTGGGATTGCTGCCGCACTTTGTAAGACTTCTTCCTCAGTCCTCCTTGACTCCTGGCTGGGGAAAGAAACCAGCAATTTGTTTGTATTGTGTCTGGTCTGCATCAGCCTCACAGAACACTGCAGAGGTGCCGACTGCTGAGCGTTAAGGACCAGACATTTAAACTGTGGAGCCCTGTACTGCTGTGACTGCCCTACCGGTTCCCCTCTGCAGCAGTCCTTGGACCGGGGGGTGAAGAAAAAGATGTTGTGATGCAGGGGAGCAAGAAGTAGAGGTTCACTTTTTTAATTGGTACAGAAGTACCAGTTTTATTTTTTATCAGATACTTTCGGGGGAACTCGTAAGCTACATGGAAACAGTGATTGGGAACATTTGAAAAATACTGTTTCAGCTCATATGCTGCTTGTACAAGTGTGTCAGAAACTTGCTGTGGTTCGTTGTTAATGTTTTACTTATTTTTAGTCATGGCGAACTTTATTTTTGTGTGTTGTACCAGGAGTTGTGGGACACCATGGTTTTAGCAGGGATTTCACATGGTGTCTTTTCGTTTTGCTGTTTGGGGTTGGGTGGATTTGGGACATGACTGAGAAGGGGCTGGCTAGCACTTTTACCATTGAGTGATAGCACGATTTGCAATGTATAAATCATGCCAGCCAATCAGGAGCTAGTATTTTTTATCCCTTGTATAATATACCTATAGTGTATGGTGGAATGCTGTTATGCATGGAATTCCATGCCTAGAATATGCTTGTTCTGCTGTAGTAGTGACATCATTATGTTATTCTGTTGCAGTAGTGATGTCACTACTGCAACAGAACAACTTGGAATGCTGCCACATACTTGATTTCCCTATCCAATTAAGCTAGAAGTTGTGTTTTAAACCTGAACTTGCAGAAATGTTTGCAGCACACAGTGTCAGTAATTTGAGCCTACCACCAATCCTCAAGTACCCCCCAACCATCAGTTCACTGAAACAAAGTACAATGTCCGAAATAGGCATGGATGACCATACACTTTTTAGAATGGTGTATGGGCAACTCCATGCCCAACCAGTGTGTTGTGCCACCTCGGGGATCTAATTCCCATGGACCTCTTGAGCTTTGCTCTCGAGGTCACAGGGAATCTGAACCCCTAGGTGGCACACCACACTGGTTGGGCATAGTTGCCCATCCACTATCCTATATTTTGCAGTCATTTTCCCTTCCAAATGGAATCACTAATCACCTTTTCTGTTTTCAAAGAGAAAGGCCTGATCCATTTATATCAGCAGAATTGCTCCCTCTTTTAAAATCTGGAAAGTTTAAATGTTAATCCTCTTGGGTGCTCAGATAGTTAGTTGCCTTGTGGAACATATATTTTCCACTCCTAGACTGAAAAAGTTCTGATTTTGTGAGGCTTCATAACTCTTACAGTAGGGAACAGGGCATTCTGATGCGCAGAAAAGTTATGCAAATTGATTTTTGTCCAGATTCATCATGGACCTTTAAAGGTTCAAGAACTTCATGAACTTTGTGTTGATGAACAGTTCATGAACTTTGTTCATAAACTGAATTGAAGAAGAGTCTGTGAACTTTTATGGATGTTCATGAACCATTCATGAATGTTCACCAAAGTTCATGAGTTGATGACCTTCATTTCAATGGGCAGAGTCATCTAGTTAAATATTTCAGCCTCCAGGCTTACTGTAGTATGACTAAAGCCATACACAGAATAAGATTCTAAGATTACCTCAAGACTGGCTCAGGATAACATCATCAGATGAGTGTGGGATGAGTCTAGGAAGAGCTTCCATTTTGACTTGGGAAGGTACTATTTCACGTTAAATTTATAGCAATTTCATCATTGCAGTATTTTTAAAATCTTTTCTTAAAATATTCTTACTTATTTTGAATAGTTTCCCTAGCTACCTATTTTATAAGCAAAATAATTTTGCAGGTTTCAAGAAAGACCTAGTTACCCGTATCATTTATGATGTCATCTTTAGAAATAAAAAAAAGAAGGAATGTTCTTTTAAGCCACTGATTAATTTCCTGGCTTAGATAGATCTGATTGACTCAAACGTTCTTATTAATATGATCTGAGCAGGCATTTGTTGTACACACCATTATTGTATGTATGACTTGTAAAATTCATATTTTACTCTTTTGTTAAATGATTTCTTATGCAAATATAAGGCAACCCCTAATTCATATAAAGCAGGTTTACATAAATACAATGCTTTACTAATTTATAAACATATCTTTTTAATATGAATCTTAGCTTCAATGAGTAGGCAATAACACATAACAGGGTGTGTGGTAATGCTTTATTAACGCATGCCCCAGGTGGGTTGTGAGGCACCAGGTGCAGCCGAGGATCTTCAACCACCTAGGAAATGTGGTAATTTATGGCATTACCCACACACCATGGAGTGTGTTATTGTGCTTATAAAATGGTTTTAAGCATTAAAAAAGAAGGATAACAGATATAGTAAAATTTGAGCTGTGCGGTAATTGAAATTAATGTACTGTCATGTAACCAGTTTTGACCAATCAGATTGCTTGTTTGAGTCAAGCCATTTTATAAATATCTACAGAATCCTCCCATGGTACACAGCAAGTTCTGTTTGCCCATGGCAGGCTCCAAACCCCTACTGAAGATTATATATACAAGCTAAACAGAGCCTCTATCAAAATACAAAGAAATTCAACAGCTCATTTTCCATTTATCAGCTAACACTGACATTATAGGATTCTTAATGGTATTAACTAGACCTGACTGCTAGATGAGGGTAACATATGATTTGTTAACCTGTTGAAATAAACTTAACAACCCCTTCCTTTCTGTTGGTGACTGGTGGTTGACTTCAAGTAGCTGCCATGCTAAAGCTGTTATACGTGCTTCAGCCTGGTAGGATTAATGTAAGTGGGAGGAGCTTAGATAGAGTTTAGTTTGGAGCAGTCAGTCAGTTAGTTTAGTATGATCTAGATCTGGGAGTGAGGTAGACAACAGACTTCCAGGGGAGCAGCCCCTAGCATCTTGGGGCCTTGGGCCCAGAGCTGGAAGTTGTTTAAGACCAATGTTGTAGTGGAAGCACTGAGAGGACAAGGGGACCCATCAAGGGGAGCACTCTAATAGCCAGCTGAACTAAGATTCCCTTGAAGCTGGGAGTTTGGTTTTGGTTGGTGCCTGTGCCAAGGTTGATGGCACATGAACAATGTATGGAGGATATGAAGGAAGACTTCCTGAATTAGGTAGGAGATGCTCAGTCTCCAGACCTGGGGAGTTGTGAGTTGGAGGTGCTTTAGGTAAGTTATGAAGCTGCTATGAGGTTGGGGGGGTGTACAACAGAGTATGCAGGCATGTGTCTTGACCTGCCTGTTGGCAGATAAGAGAATTTTGTTCTGGGAAGCCTGCATAGCTATTATGCACCTCAATATAACTAAAGCCAACTGCAGAGTTTACAGAAACAGATTCCTTTAGCCTGATCATAATGACAGCCTTATGCTTTGATGCTTCCTAAAGAATGGTGGAAGAGAGTTAGGGAAGGGAGGCTGTTGCTGATGAAGCATCGTGGTCTCCAAATGCTTCACACTTGTATGTCAAAACATTATGCACACACTGGCTTTCACAATCTGAAATCCCAGGGGGATAACTTAGGGACAAGCAGTTTTTTATACACTGAGATACAGGCCAAGAGAACCGAGACAGCTCAAGGGTCCCTGGTGGAGTAACAATAATAATGTTGATTGCCTTCTAGGATGTAACAGAACATATGAACATACGAAATTTGCCAGCAGATAAAGGCCTAGAGGTCTATCAAGTCTGCTCGAATGTGCAGCTAGCACCCATTATTCTGCAGCTGCCCCTTCCTTCCACCCTTCCTCTTCATTAACCCTCCCCCTTGTCCTATCCCATCCTTGTTTGAAGCAGTCCACTGTTCTACTGCATACCACTTCAGCAGGTAATGCATTCCACCCAGCCACCGCCCTCTCTGTAAAAAAGTGTCTCCTCATCTCCCTCCTGAACCTTCCTCACTCCAGTCTCATATCATGGCCCCTGGTGGCCCTCCCCTCCCTTACTTTGAACAGCCCCTCTGTACCTGTCTTGTTTATTCCTTACATGTATTTAAAGATTTCAATCATATCACCCGTCTCTCCTCTCCTCCAGTGAGTACATGTTCAACTCCTTCAACCTCCTCTCGTATGATAAGTCCCCCAGCCCCTTGATCATCTTTGTCGCTCTGCACTGCACCGCCTCCGGTAACTTAATGTCCCTCTTCAGATATGGGCGCCAGTACTGCACGCAGTACTCCAGGTGTGGTCTAACTAATGACCTATACAGTGGCAGAATCACCTCCTCCCTCCTCGAGGATATACCCCTTGCAATACAACCCAGCATTTTGTTGGCCTTTGCAGCTGCCTTCCTACATTGTGCCGAGTTGTTCATTGACCCTGTAATGAGCACACCCAGATCCTTCTCCTCCTCTGTCTGGGCTAGCTGCACTCCCCCTAGCTGGTAACTCCTCCTTGGGTTCTCCATCCCAAAATGCAGCACCTTGCACTTTTTGGCATTAAAGCCCAGTTGCCAGGTGTCTGACCAGGTTTCAAGCTTTGCCAGATCATCCTGCAACCCCACATCCCCTAGGTCATCCACCACTCGCCTAAATTGGTATCATCAGCAAACAGACTGATCTGCTCTTGATGTCCCATGATATGTTTGCAATGAATATCCCAAACAACACTGGTCCCAACACTGAGCCCTGTGGAACACCGCTCATCACTGCCCTTGGGTGTGAGAGCTCCCCACCCACCACCACCCTCTGTTGCCTTCCTTGCAGCCAGTTTCCTACCCATCTCACCAGCTTTGCACCCGCCCTGTGCATACTAACTTCCTTCCCAGCCTTCCATGTGGCACTGAGTCGAATGCCTTACTGAAGTCCAGATACAGGACATCCACTGCATGGCCCCTGTCCAGTTGCCTAGTTACCCAGTCATAGAACTCGATCAGGTTGGTTTGGCAGGATCTGCCACGTATGAAGCCATGCTGTCTGCTGTCCTGTAGTCCTTTGGCCTCTAGGAGGGCCACCAGCCTCTCCTTCAGGATAGTCTCCATTAGCTTACCCATGATGGATGTGAGGCTCACTGGTCTGTAGTTTCCCGGTTCATCCTTGGGGCCACTCTTGTGGAGGGGCACCACGTGAGCCATCCTCCAGTCCTGAGGTACACACCCCAAATGTAATGAGGCATTAAATAGGTCTGCCAAAGGTCCTGCAAGGACCTCTGCCAGCTCCTTCAGTACCCTGGGGTTGATGCCATCTGGGCCTGGTGCCTTGTCCACCCTCAGTGCTTTCAAATCCTCTCAAGCTCTGCTCTCCATGATTTCCCTATCTGTCACCACTTCCCCCCCTGCTTCTGCCATTTCTCCCATCTTGGGTGTCACCCCCCTCTTCTTTTTAGTAAATGCTGAGCAGAAGTACTCATTTAGTGCTTCTGCCTTATCGCACCCTGCTTCCACCCAGCCCCCCTCCTTCCTAATCCTTACTATGTGGTCCTTACAGCTCCTTTTCTCCCTGATGTACTTAAAGAAGTCCTTCTCCCCCTTCTTAATGCCTTGTGCCAGCCTGAATTCTGTTGATGCTTTGGCTCCCCTTACTGCCCTTGTCACCTCCTTTGATTCTGTCAAGTACTCCTCCCTGCCCTCCCCCCTCCCTGTTTTCTTGTACTTCCTAAAGGCAGCTCTTTTCCTCCTTACCTTTTCCATGACCTCCTTGCTCAACCAGATCAGTTTCTTAGCCCTAGCCTTCTTGCTCTGGGCTTTGCAGCAGGTTTTGGTTGCCTCCACTATCCCCAGCTTTATGAGCTCCCACCTCTGGTTAGAAGTTATGATGTGTAAGGGTTCAAGGATGAGAAAGGGTTATTATTAATTCTCATCCCTGGGTCTTACTTGCCCCAGTGAGGTATGTGATGTTATGAGATGTACAGCTGGGGGAACTGTCCTGAATAAAAAAGATATAATGTTACTTGATTGATGCATTGCCTTACCAAATGTACTGGAATCTTGAATGTAGCTGTAAATACCTGTATAAGGATAAACTTTCACAGTTTAAGTAAAGTTAAATATGTGCTGCACCACTGTCTTGAGTGTGATTTGTTGGGTCTCAAGATGCAATCATTCTAGCCCTACATTTAATTCCAGGATCTAGGAATTTAAAAGAAAAAAGGTTTGTTGTGAGTGATGTCTCCCATTTAGTGCAACCCCTGGACAGGGAGGATCCCAGGGCATCGCTCAAAAGCTAACATAGGATGCCTGCCCAGCTGCCTCTGCTGGCTCCCATGTCAGGGTACCAGGGACCAAGGGTTGCAAGACAAGTGTCCCATAAAGAAAAAAGGAAGAGAGCTCCTTTAAGTTATTGTTAAATTATCTGACTCAGAAAGATCTGTTGAGGGAGAGAGTTCCAGCTTGCCTCTCATAACAAGTACACCTACTGGCTCAACAGGACATTTTCAGGAGCTGTCTGTATATATGCCCCCACTCAAGTATGGGGCTGGCCCCAATTTTCACTTCCTGTGCAATTTTGCTTTATTATTGCTGTTTACTGCAATAAAGTAGATTGTATAAGGCTGATTTTGGTGACCTGCAAGCTGTCATTTTCTGTAAGTACAAATCTCAGATTTCCCTGCAGCTGACATCAGACCACTGATCAATTTGAGGAGAACCTGCTGTGTGAACTGTGAAGTCCTGGAGCGGGAGCAGAAAAATGGGTAGAACCATAGGGAGGACACTGATATGAGTCCTGATGGACAGCACAGATGGTTTGGGCAACCTCAAGGGGCAAGTTGTAGGAACTTGTATCACACTGTCACAGACAGTGTATATGTCATCATCGGGAAGTACTCATTGACCACAGAGTTCTGAAGAAACTAATGTAAATGTTAAAAAATAGGACTTAGTTCCAAGGCTTAGCTGCAAAGGACTGGGCTGGGGCTGCTAGGCTTGTTTACTGCTGTGTTTGGTCTGAAGGCCAATGCTGAGGTGTGTGCGCATTGTGGACTGGTGGCATCTGATTTCCGGTTGGTAGGCAGAAATACAGTATGGCAGTCAGTGTGGTGTTTGTGGGATGGGGTTGTGGCAAGAATGGGAAAAAGTGGTCTGGGAGAGTACTACTAAAGCAAATCTGAAGATGGAGGGAGGGTAGACAGCTAGTGCAGGTGAGAGGAGGATAAACACCTTCAAGACCTGCAAGTAGGAATATATGATTAATTACTCTATTACATCTCTTTTAAAAAAACTATATAGAAGTTATAATCTCTCTCTATATATGTGTGTATATATATATATATATATATATATATATATATATATATATCTATATATCTATTGTGTATAAATATGTAACTCCACTACAAATGGGAGTTCCCAAAAAGTCTTCCTTGAGCTTGCCTAAGTGCTCACTGCCAGGCTGGTGTTCTGCGTTTTAGCAGCTTAAATGTATTGCTAGAGAGTGCCTGTATAGCCTCTTTGTACTGTCTCTTTATGAGCTGCATGGATTGCAGTCATAATTAATCTGAGAGGGAGCTCTGTTAAAAGATGTACTTGTTTGCTGATCATTTGTTAGAGTAGTAATAATATTGCAGTTTGTTCTAACCTGCCTTCTTGGCAGCATGGACAGTTCTGTTTGTTTCCATCATCTTGGTCCTGGACTGCAGAATGGGCCAATCAGTACATTTGGGACTCTAAAATTGAGCCTGCCTACAGGTGCTTGGTGGGGCCAAAACTTGTAGAAATTGTAGGTTTGGGTTTTTGGTGCCTAAAATAACCTGAAGGAGGAGCCCTTGTTGTGACTGACAGACAGATCAGCCAACCGAACCTTTTGGATCTTGGGGAAAGTCCCACACTGCTTGCAGTTTCAGTTAGATCTGAGTTGGGAAGTGAAGAAGTAACAGCTTGAGATAGTTTGAGCAGCAATCCATAGTGGATTCATGCTGGAGAACTGTGGAAAGGCCTGAGTTTGGCCTGCATGTCTGCCTGCTGTCCCTGAGAGGGAACCTGTGCTTTTTTTCGGACTGAATCCGAATTTAGGGAGCAAATTAAGCCACTGAATTGAGACCAGGCTTTAACCTGAAGAAGACCGAAGATTTGCTGAATGCGATCGGCCTGTCAGGACTTCCAACTACCTCTGAACTCCCAGATTGTGCAGAGACTCTGTAATTGTGACCGGAGAGCCATTTGCCTAGTACAGTGGAATTTCCTTACATGTGAATGTGCTGTGGGCTTATAGTGGGTCGTGATTTGGTTCCCCACTGTGTGTCTGAACTGTGTTTTGCTTGTTGGAGGCTGTATCCAGCTCCATGGACTGAATCCATATCCATTTCCATTTGCCTTGGCCCTGCTACAGTGGCCCAGCCAGAATACCTACTATGCAGAGAAAGTAATCGACGAGAGACCAGCCTGGGGATCAGCACCCTGCTCAACGCCTTGAACAGGAATGATGCCTCGGTGATTCGTGTGAGCTCTGCTTCTCCGGGCACTCCAGCTCAACAGCCTGCAGTCTCGATTTCATCCTGCCTGTGTCCAGTATTGGGTATCGTGAATAAACATCAGGGTAGCTCCCTGCAACAACAGCTAAATCTAAAAGTGTTGTCATCTGATTGTCTTTGCCTTTTCTTTCACGAACTGAGCCTCCGGCTCTGGATTACAAATAGTATGTTGTGCATGTTGCTTTCTTCCATCACAGGGTCCCAACCAGCTGCAACATTCCTGGCTAGCCCACTGTTTCCTACCTGGGTACCCAGAGTGTGTGACTGTGTAGGGACTCTGAACTGCATGCATAACTGTCTGATTAATATAGCTTTTAAGCAAATCAACCTGATTATGCCCCTCCCTTGTTCAAGTCCCCTGAATAAATCAGATTTAACTTTGTTTGCATTTAACCTGACTGAGGTTCCAGTTTGTGCCAAAAGTATTGTGCTGTTGATATTTGCTGTGCTTAACCTTGTTTTACAGTGGGTCCCCAGGGTCAAGCTAGAGGAACCAGCCCTGGTGGTAAGTGCAAACAGTGTGGGTAATTGCCTGGTGAATAAGGGTCACGGTGAAAGTAATTATTTTATATTGTTCAGCCCCTAGAAGGGAAAGGGGGGGTTATAGTGTCCCGGAGGGCTGTGCCCAGGTTAGCTTGACCACTAACAACCCTGACTTCCGGGTGGAGGCACCTGTTTTATTACCCAGGCCCCTTAACCTGCTACTAGCTAAGCAGGCAGGGGTAGTAGCCCTTGGGATAGCACCACCTTAGGGTTTATATATATATATATATATATATATATATATATATACTGTATATAATAGGTTGGAGGACATCTGAACTGAACTGTAGCACAGGAGGTGTGCAGGTCTAAATCCCACCTCAGCCTTTGCGTCACACTGTGTGGCCTGGAGCAATCTGCTCTTTGGGATGTACAGGGTAAAAATTACTACCTTTAACCTAGGTATAGTTTGCAATATATTAGTATATCATGTTTTGTCTATTTATTCTGCTCACCCTTCTACACTGAAATATGGAAACATAGAATTTGATGGCAGATAAGGACTGATTAGTCCATTCATTCTGCCCATTTCTCCCTACCTATCCTATTACATCAGATCATGTCCAATCTACAGCTCTTTCTCCCTCCCCACCTCCTTTCCACTATGAATCCTTTGTGCTTATCCCATGCATTCTTGAACCCCACCACTGTTTTTGCCTCCTCCACCTCCGCTGGATCGCTGTTCCAGAAATCCACCACTCTTTCTGTGAAGAAGTACTTCCTCACATCTGTCCTGAATATACCCCCCCTCTAGCTTTGTAGCATGTCCTCTTGTTCTTGAGCACCTTTTTTTCTGAAAATACTTCCCTCCTGCTTTGCAATTACACCTTAACTCTGACATGCTTGAACTACACTTTATTGAAACTGTGTTAGCTGTATGTCATGTGGAGATTATCAGTGCATTTGCTGGCCTCACTGTTTAGTGTTGTGCCTTATTTGCTTACCAGCATTTTATGGATAAACCGGACTGGGTCTACTTTCATGCCTCTTAATCTGTGCTGGCTGAATCAAGCTGGCAGCCATGTCACAGTAACCAGAGGTTAAATTGGCAGCACATCTGCCTGTGAGATAGAGGGTTGCGGGTTCTAGTCCCACACCAAGACTTGGGCTCAGTAACCCCAATCGCTGGCATGTCACTGTAGTACAAGGGGAGTACTACATGGCCAGAGCATGCCATCCTTGACAAAGCTGGGGTACAGCTCTGCCAGTTTTAAGGGTTTGACAATGCAGGAGGGGGGCCATGCCTACTGCTGTGCATAGGGCCATGATAGTGTAAATCCAGTCCCGGCTGCAGCACTGGGAGATTCAGCAGCCTGCAGTGTATGTTAGAGTTTATATAAGCTCTGATCTTTTGTTTGCTAGTCCTGCTGTCCTGCTTGGGCTAAGTACAGTCACAGAAGACTGTATGTAGCCAGGAGAGAACAGCAGGACCAGCAAACATCTGATCAGAGCCTACAACAGCTCTTAAATGTACTGCAGGAGATGGTTGACCGGATTAACAATCGGAGGTGGAGTGAGTAGCATGGTAAGAGTATATGGGGAGCTGCTGATGCTTTCTTGGCTGTGGCTTGAGGCCTGATGTACTGGCAGCAGCATCACTATCCATACAACTGAGCAGGGACTGGAAACGGGATAGGAGAATGCAGCTGATGATATTGGAGGCAACAACATAATGACAAAGAATACTGACCCCAGCAGACAGCAAGTCAGCTGCTGCAGCAGTTAGGAGCTACAAGAAGCAGCTTCCGTGGTATGAGGAACCAATGCAGCCATGGAGTTAGTTGAAGAGGTGAATTAGCAGGCTGCTGAGCCTGTCAGTAGAAAACAGGAGAGGGTGAGGATGAGGTCCTGAATCACAGTCAGTCTTTCAACCTAAACTGCAGTAGATGGGTCCTTAGTTGGTAAACGTATACCCTGTATTTTGGCCAAAACGGGGCTGCTTGGGTCTGATCACAGGGCCTGCACTTTAGTGCAGTCAGCCGGTCCGTGCCTGTGAAGTAGCGCGTTTCTGTTTGTGGCCATTACTACAAGTGAATGGATGCCTCTCCAGTGTTCCTGTCCCGAAATTAGGCTAATCGGGGACTGGAGGCTTGGAGGAGGCATAGGAGAGACTGCAGAGTCGTCTTGTTTGGAGCGCCAGTAGTGCTCCCAGTTTGAGCCTCATACATACGAATGAGGAAGTTATGAATATTAATAAGGGAACCTGCCTGCTGCCTGGGGACTGTGTGCATCGGCAGCAACAGCAGGCAGGGGGCTGAACAGAATTATTAAACTCTGCAGTCGAATATCAAGGGAGGAAACTGGCTATATGACTGTGGGACATTTGTTACTTATAAGTGTTGGTTTGGCTGCAGGAATTTTATGAAGTGGGGACTGCTGTATGAAACTGCGGGGAACTGTGTAATGGCAGCCATGTTATGATTCTTTGACCACTAATGAACAGCCAGGCAGCTAACTAAGCACCTAAAACTGTGTTAGAAGGCTCATGGGAGGGGATGTGAACTATTTTCAGGCACCAAGAGACTTTCCCAATCAATAATAAAAGGGGGTTTATGGTTGTGATTAATGACGGAAACCAGCCAATCAGAGGGCAGGATTCTCAGGAGCAATCCCAGGGACATTGGGCAGTTGAGTCAGTTGATTCTGGTCTCTGATCACGTCAATAGGGCTCAGTGATGTGTGGAGAAAAGTCTAATACCTTTCCCATGGCTTATGTGGAGTGTTTCTGAGGATTGAAGTGATGGAATTTTATTGTTGCAAGGAACTGTGCATCTCTGCTGAATGGACCAGGTATCTGGTGAATATTTCTGGCTTTGAGGAGAATCATTTGCTGCAGAGAGCCTGCATCAGAGGGGCTGAGAGAAACTCTTAAAGGGTACCTAAACAAGCAGTTTTTTAAAACTGCAAACTCCAAAATCTGGTTTCATAGCAAGGTAAAGTAAAGGCTGCTGTTTACATTTATGCTAAAACTGCATTTATGTAAATAACATAAATGCAGTTTCATAGCTTTTGAAAAATGTAAACATCAGCCTTTCACTTTCACAAAAACAGCCTTGGTTTCTCCCTAAGATGTCTGCCAAGTGTGTTAAGTGAGGAGTCATGATAACATCATCGGAGCCAGAGCCAGAGACCCACATATATTTCTACATTTATTTATTTTATTTATTTAGTTTTTGTTAACCGGGTAGGTGCACTAGCCATAAAATGACTATTTTCAGGCACGACCCGGTAGAGTACAACAAAAGGACAATAGTTGAACAACAGCAACATGGGTACAATAATACAAACAGAGGAACAGTACAGCAGTGCTACAAAAATACAGTGGGTAGAAACAACAAAAAATAATGGCAAGCATTATACAGATAATGGCAGTAAGATATATAAGTGCAGAAACCATGGACCTGACCTGTGGAGTGAAAGGGTTAATAAGATAGTAAGGTTATATAGAGAGAAATGTGAGGAATGTTCAAACATAACAAGAAAGACTGACAGAAGGAAGGTCAGGGGTGGTAATTGGCAAAACCACAGTGGTTGGTCAGCAACAAGGTTCAAGAAGGAAGAGAGCTAGTACTTAAGAAGTTATTTACAAAGAGAAGGAAAAATATGGGGAGGGAAAGAGGAGACAGTCTTTGAGCTGGATTACATAGTGCTAACTAGTTCTTCTTTCCCTCTTTGTTTTGAATTGTTGTACCAGAATGATCAACACCATGTATTAACTCGTGGATTATTTTGATCAGTACACATGTTAGGCTATGATTTTGTTTATTTTGTTTACTTTAACTTGCGGAAAATGTTTTGCAATCGAGATGACTTTCCTTGGCAAACTGCGTTATAGTACAACACTTCAAATACCTGATGATCTAGTGGTTGTGAGATGCACTGAATTTTGCTTTTTGTTAATCAGGAGACACATTAAGCTGAAAGCTTGTTTACAGGTGTGGCATGGGAGCACAAGGAAGTTTAGTGACTTGCTCAGGGTCACACAGCAAAGTACCGGTCTGGTTCAGTTCCAAAGCTCATGCTGTCTTGTTAATCCACAAATAAGGTTTTCTTTTTCCATGTGAACCCCCTGCATCTAGCCTGCCTTCTATTGAATGCCCCACCATCCATACCCCTTCCTTAGTACTGCCTGGTGCTGCATATGTGCTTATGTTCTCATGAAGAGAATTATCACACCTCAGACTGTAATCTTGTACCTCAGAGAGTTGTGCACACCTATACCGATATGCATCATCATCTGACACTTAAAAAATGCCTCCCAAATCACTCTCCAGTCCACATTCTCAATGTTTGACTTCTGCTCCCACAGTAAACATTGAGTGGAACACCACCCTTCTGCACAGTTAAGACAGTATGTACAGTTCCCCTGTTGTGTTTTTCCCCAGCCTCATTAACCAACAACTAGGTCTTCCTGGAGGGCCAAGCAATAAGTATCAGGACACACAAGAAAAACTTCTGTTCATTTTCTGATAAGGGCTTCACTTACAATGGATAACAATATTATCAGCAGGAGAGGCATACTAATACCTTGAGTGAATCCACCTGACTTCCAGTGTCAGTCTACTCCTTTACCTGTGATCTGCAGAACCCCACAAGACAATTCCCAGCAATTCTACTCCAGTACTTTTCTGTGCTCTACTCCACAATGCGAGTTGGCTGGCTACCACCGTTTCAAATCTTGAATGAGCTATACACAACTCCCTCAATACTGTCCCAACAAAAGTCAACCCCCCCACCCGAGGGTAATCTCCCTACACTGAATTCAAGTAGCAGTTTAGGTGCAGCCCTGCCATTCTGAATATTTGTAATCGCTGGCTACTCTTATCCATAGTCAGGTAGTGATCATGATGTTGGCAGCCCCACATTTCAGATCTCACAGTGATCTGCTCAATGTCCTCCTTCATGTCTTCAACTAACCTGAATATAGCTGTACCCTGCTGGAATGGCCTCTTCAGTCCCTCTCTGGTATTCATTCTTCTCACCTGCTCCCCACACCTAAAACTGGTGCATTCACTACCCTTCTGCATCATGAATGTGGTTAGTACAGTCTCCCGTGTTATTTTTACAGATTAATAATAAACATGATCTTCTGGTAAGCCAGGCTGATAGCTGCATTTCTCAAGTGGAAAAATAGGCTTTCCTACCCATATAAGATCTAAGCCACCTATGATTAGGCACTGTTAAATGACATTTATAATGATGTGCACACCCATCATTTGGGAGTGCCTAATCAAAGGTAGCCTAGATCTTTTAAGGAAAGGAAAGCCCATCATTCCTCTTGTTCCCTGCTGCTACCACCCTGACTTACTGGAAAGATATGCTTATATTTGATATGTCAAAATAAACCTGGGACTGTACTTCTTGCATTCATGATACAGAAGGGTGATGAGCTCACCAGTTTTCGGTGTGAGGAGGAATAGTGAAGAATGAATACCAAAGGGGGACTGAGAAGGCCACTCTTGCAAGGTACTGCTATATTCAGGGAAGGGGGAAGAGAGAAGGAAAGGAATATGAGCAGATTACTGTGAGATATAAGATGTAGGCTGCCAGCACCTTGATCACTACCTGACACCGTTGTCCTGGCCAATATTCCCTTTCCCATAAAACCAGTTCATACAATTGTCCAAGGCTGTGTGTGGATATTAATGTATGAAATGGCTGCCACTACATGTTCAGTCACTTCACTACCAGCGTAGTATTGCTTGTAAAGCACTTTGGGATACAATGTGTATGAAAACCACTATATAAATGCTGATTCTTCTTCTTATTATTATTTCCCATGCAAAAAGAAGAAAAGACAAGCATATATTTGAATTTTGAGAAAGTATGAACTCTAACATTGAACTGCACAAGAACTTTGCTACAAAAGGTGTTGGCTCTGGGGGGTGGGGAAGGGTGTGGCTGCACCCCCCCACATAGTAACATATTTGCTTGCTGCTGCTGCTGCATTTCACTTTGTTGAAGAAGTCTGATTTATTGATTGTACAAATGCTTATATTCAAACTATGGATTACATTTGTAGATTCTGTCAAAAACATACTAGAAAAGAATAATATCAGTAAATATAAAGGTTTAATAAAAATGTTAAAAAGGGCATATTAAGCATGCACACCACCCCAGCACCCCCATTGTAGCATCTTGAATCCACCATAACCACTAGACCACAAGGTTATTCAAGATTTGTACTGCACTGTGGTTTGCCACAGAGAAAGTCGATTGGATTAAAACACAATTTCAGCACGTTAAAATAAAAAAAATGAACAGAACCATAGCCTTACATGTGCATTATACATAATAATGCACATGGTTTTGACCATTTGGGTGAAACAATTCTATACAAAGGGAAAAAAGAACTAGTTAGCACTATAGAGAGCCAAATATCACTCTGCCTTTGGCTCCAATGATGTCATCACATAACACATTTGGTGGCCATTTTAGGAAGCAGGTAAGACAGTTTTTTAAATTAGAAGGCTGATTTTACAATATTCAAATGCTCTGGAACCACATTTAGGTAACTTATATAAATGTAGTTTTAGCACTAATGAATGCAGCAGCCTTTCCTTTAGTCACCTACGAAGTCAGATTTTTGAATAGTTTGTCATCAAAATGCTGTTTAGATATCCTTTAAGCTGAGAAAGAGACTTGCTGGAAACTTGTGTGTGTGTGAGTCAGAGCAAAAGTGGATGCAGTTTTGAATTGGAGAGGCTATAAAAGAGGTGAGCAAGTGTCCTATGCTTCAGGAACCTGCTGCTTCTGCTACCCAGTTGAGAAGAGGAACTGTTGATCTGCATTTTGGGAATCTGTTGCCAAACGGCACTGGAAAGTGGAAAGGTTTGTGAACCTGTGTGGCTGCACACTGAAGCTGCTTTCCTGTCTGAGAAAAAAACAGAACCAGTGAATTTTCCAGCTGCATCTCAGAGTCAGGTGGGGAACTTTCTAACTCCCACCAAGTGAGGTCTGCTGGCTACAGGGGGCCACCGGTGCATGCTGGGGAGCTAGGGCACCCATGACCTGTGAGGGAGCCGGGCTTTGGAACCACTCCTAGGTCTGGGTCCTCTGTGAATGGGTAGGCCTTGTGTGGGAGCTCTGACACAGGCCTGAATGAGCTGAATGGGACAATCTGCAAGACCTCCAATCAAGGTGACAAGCGGCCAGACCTCCAATCAAGTCCAAGTCTCTGCTTCATCTCTGCTGCCCCTTTGTCTCTGCCCTCTTTGAACTGAATCTGCAGAGACCAAACTGTGGGAAGCCCTATGCTCCAGGAATTTCTCAGCTCTTCAGAATCATGAGTACCCAGGGCTTTCCCTGGACATCAAGGGGAGTAAAGGTTTATTTGTTCACATTTCAGTCTTCATTGCTTCTAGGGCCCCAATGCCAGCCAATCCACGGCACCGAGCAGGTCTGTGAACACTTGGGTACCCAACTAGGACAAAAGGAGATTTACTGGTACCTGCTGGGGTGAGTGCAGTGGTCTTGCCTATGGGCCATGTTACTAATAATTGCTCTAACTTTTTTTCTTCTTCAAGGCTCTTCTTATTCTTGGTACCTCTTCCCTAGCCCTTCCCCTAAATAAAGCTGTGTTTTGTTGTTGCAATTACTGTGTGAAGGGTGCTTTGTAGAAATAGACTGTTAAGTGTGTGTAGTATATGGTATTGGGGAACTGTCTGGTATCCAGTGTGTGGGGTGGTTAGAAGGGGAGGTGGGTGGGTAGGTACAGCATCCCAGGGGGTTGTACCAGTCATACACCTGGCCCACTGCAATTTACTCTGGGTGGAGGCACCATGCTATTTCATTCATCTCTTGGGATAGAACTGCCAAACACCACTGTAGTAGGCCCCAAGTCCCTTAACCTGTGTGAAGGTCAACAGGCAGGGTAGCAGCCCACTGGCACACAGTGCCTGGGCTACATACCCTTTTATAATGCAGTATATCTACTCAGGAATGCCCAGCTGGAATGCAACATCTCATTTCTAGTGGGGTCCTGCTTCTTCTCATTTCTGTAGCTGAGAGGAATGGAGCACTGGTAGGTTAAGTGACTTGCTCAGGGTTACACAGTATCTTATTGTAGCAGGGTTTGAACTTTCAATCTCCAGGTTTCCATCAGTGCTGCAACCACTAAACCTTACTGTCTGAAAAGGGGAAGGGCACTGGCACAACCAAGCAGCAGCCCATCATGTTTATTTTTATTTATTTTTGCTTCTTTTTTATTATTTGTGTCCATCAACTCCAGTGTTGCCCCCTTCTCCTCACCTTTACCATCTTTGGCACTTATGTCTTCTTCGATGGGATCCACAACAGGCAGCAGTGGTGGATTCCATCGGGGGTGTTTGGAATCCCCCCCAATTCTCAAGTGTGGGGTGAGGACTAGTCATTAGGTTTGTCGGGGCCTGAGAGGCAGTGGCATCATCCTGCTCACTCTGGGGTGTTTCCTGCTGTTTCTCGTAGACATTCAGATGCCCTCAGCAAGAGCACCAGGTGCATATGCATCTGAAATTGAGTGTGCACAGCGCCAGCCTGAGCCCACCCTACTGCACACTGCTCCATTTGCAGTGCCACCACTGTCCACCCAGCTGGCAGTATCAGCAGAGCCTGCTGTCCTCCCTCTGTGGAAGAAGAGAACATATTCTGGGATGCTCAGTCCTCCTCCCCCTGGCTAGCCCCCTGCATCCTGGGCTTGATCCTGAACCCGGGTCACTTGTGTCACAAGTGCTAGTGGTACCACTGTGCAGAAGGGCCAGCTGTTTTTGTTTTTTATAGTTTATTTGCTAAGGATGGCCTGGCTGAGATGCAACATCTCCCTTCCAGTGGGCTCGTACTTTTAGTCATTTTTACACTGTATTTACCCAAGATAGTCCAACTGAGGTGCAGCATTGCATTTCCAATGGGGTTATGCATCTTCCATTTTTGCAGCTGGGTGGACTGGAACAAGGAGATTAAGTGACTTGGTTAGGGTCACAGAGTGAGTGTTTGTTGTGAGCAAGGATTGAACTTGTGATCTCCCAGTTCCCTATAGTGATTTAACCATTAGCTCACAGTGCTGGGGGTGGAGTCTGGAAAGGCAACAAATTGCTAACAGTGGGTTTTTAGGTGTTACATGTTATTTTATCAGGACAGCCCAGCTGAGATGCACTGTCTCATTTCCAGTGAGATCCTCCTTCTACCCATTTTTGCAGCTGGGTGGACTGGAGCAATGGGATCCATTGCAGATAAGGCACAGAATTCACCCTCCAGTCAAAATAAACTTAGGACCATTCATCAAGTTGTACTAACTTTCAGTTTATTGTGGAGCAGAATGTACAGCACACAAAAGCAGTGGGTCAAATAAACGACTGCTATTTCACCTGTTGCAGGCTTTGTCAAAGTGAGTGCCGCCTATTGTTACATTTCTTAAATAGCAAATACTTAACCCACATGAACAATTCCAGTTAAAGTGACAGTTACATGGACTCTTTAGTATTACAAGTTATACAGCGTGTAAAGTGTTTTAAACATAGTGGAAATAAGAGGATAAACAAATCTTTTAGGTAGCCCGTGACATGCGTGACTGCGATTGAGCAAACTGCAAAATGGCGACTCAATCACTGTGCATGTCATAGGGGCTACAGAAGAGGCAGGGTGATCGGGTGGGTTGGGTTCATGCATGTAGTGACAGGATGTTGCTACACTACGATGTGGGGGTGGGTGGGAGCGAGCACACTCAGCTAGGGGTGGAGGGGTTTGAGGGTGGTGCCACAGTGGGCTGTTGAGCTGGCCCCATGGTGGTGGTGGTGGGTTCGGGTCTGGGTGCAGGTACATTTTGTTTCCTGGCCCAAATTTGTTTTTAATGTTTTGCACCCCCCCGACATGCATCCCCTGGAGTTGAGAATCCTTAAGTAAGGAGGTGCAGGGGGCACAGCCCCCTGCATAAAACGTTAAAAATGTAAGTCCCTGGTGCCATTTTGTTGTGTGCTGGGGAGCCACAGCACTGAAACTGATTTTCAGCACTGTGACTTCACTGTAATGGCTATCACCTTTTGACGGTCACCGTTATGCCATATATATTTTATCACAGTACATTGGTCTAACGCATACACCCCAACCTCTATCTTCCAAGTATTTATAAATAAATAATCTTTATTAAAGAAAAAGGTTTTAGTTATTTATAATAATATAGAAGCAGGGGGAGCTAAAGGCCAAAAACTAGAAGAGTCTAATAGAAAAATTCTTACTCTCTTAGCACAGAAAGTTTTTTTTGCGCACATCAAGTTACATAACTCATAAAAGGGATAGAGGACTCACTAGCAGAAGGAAAAAGAAAAAAAAAGAAAGAGACAAGAGAAAGAAAGTAACAGAGTCAAGTATGGGGTGGGGGGAGAAAGGCCAAGCAGGGAGACACACCACCAAGCCTTCTCAGATGCATCTACTCTCTTCCTATGTGAAGCCCAAGTATTTCATTCTCAGAAGCAGTGACTTTTCACATTTCTTCTACTTATGGGTTCTTCAGAGAAAAAGAACACAATTTATAAAAAAACAAATTCTACCAATTATATACAATATCTATCCACCAAAAAAGGCTCAAATTCAGTTTGTTCAGTCACTTTGGAGCAATACAGGCTCCCAGCCTGTAGATCCAATAGTTTTCTCTCTTACTTAATACCAGCTCTTTATCTTCTGTCCTGGCTCCCATACACACCTGTTCCAAACCTGTAAATGTCAACACATGTTCATTTCTATTCTCTGCATGTAGCATGTGGGTTGCCCAACATATTTGAAGTTGCCATTTTTATGGCCCTCATATGCTCCCTCATCCTTTCCCTCATTTTGTGCTTAGTGTGTCCCACATAGTATGTCCCACATGTACACTTTGGTAGATATATCACCCACAAGGTGTCACAGTTAATGGAACTGTGAAATCTGCAGCTCCTCCACATTATATGGATTTTCTGTCCGAGTACATTGATGAATTTATGGACAATATTTACATCTGCCGCATCTCCTACATCCTTGCGGCAGTGGTGGCAACCAGTTATGAGGCTTGTGTGTTGGTTGGTAACTAGTTGATCTTTCAAATTTCTAGCCCTTCTGTAGGATATTCTGGGGGAATTTTTGCTGTTTCTTTTAATCAGGGATCTGCTTTCAGAACATGCCAGTTTTTCTACAAAATTTCTTTCACCTTCCATGATCTGATGTTGTATCTGCTAATAAAGTTTATACGGTTGTTTGCCTCATCTCTTTCATTTCCTTTTGTATGTCTAGTTAGAAGGGATTCCCTGTTTTTTTCCTGTCTGGCTGATTTTGCTACACTTATTGTTTGTTCAGCATAGACCCTTTATCTGAAATGTTTTGCCAGTATCTGTGATTCCATTGTAAATGTCTCCTCTTGGCTGCAGTTTTGTTTAACACAAAAAAATTGACTCTTAGGGACATTATTTATGGTGTGGTGGGGATGACAGCTGCTACTTTGTCACCCCACTCTGACGGACCCCCCCTAGCCCAGTCACCCAACTTATCTTCCCTCTGTTATCCTCTGCCATGGGACTGTGGTGGGGGGTTATGGTTCATAGGTGTGGGGCCTGCGAGGGGTTCATTGTCATCCTGTGGTTCAGGGTTGTTTTCCATCTGCTTTCAACCTGGGCTCACGTTCAGTTGCAATGAGTGTGATGTGCAAGCTCCATCTCTGTGGAGATACCTCCAGCACCCAGAGTGTTGGGTCCTTCCCTTTCTTGTGTTGTCCCACTTTGGATGCCACCCGGACAGCAGGTGGCAGACAAACAGCAAGCCACATTGTTCTCCCTCCTCAAGGGAGGACAGCAGTCATATGAACACTCAGTCTTCCCTTCCCAGCAAGCCCCTGAGTGACTTGCTTCCATTCTCAAGCCTAAGTCACTGATATGGCAGGTAGTGGGGCACTCAGAGCTTCTTCCCTCCATGCCACTAAACCAACTTGTGTTCACTGGGTTAGAAATATGGAAACATAGACAATGATGACAGAAAAAGACAATTTGTCCATCCAGTCTGCCCATAAAACCCTAACAAACCCAGGGCCCATTGCCCATGGAGGATTCTAACCCACAGTATCCACCCCATGCTCCCCTCTGCTGCTACTACCCTGAGCAACCATTAAGCTCTGCACTCTGTCCCAGCTTTCTGTGAAACCATCGATAGTTTTGCTGCCCACCACATAAGCTGGCAGATTAGTACATTGATCCACCATCCTTTCTGTAAAATATAACCATCTCACTTTCCACTTGAACCTCCCCCCATCAGTTTACACTCATGTGCTGGTATTCTTGATCCCCTACTTATGCTAAGTAGTTCCTCACAGTTTACTTTGCTTATTCCTTTCAGGAACTTGTAGGCCTGTATCATATCTCCCCTCTCTCGTCTGACTTCCAGCGAGTACATGTTCAGTGCCCTGAGTCGATCCTCATAAGATCTGCTGTGTTGGCCCTGAATCCTTTTGGTCACACTACATTGCACTGTCTCCATCCTGTCCTTACCTTTCCTTTCCTTAGGTGAGGAATCCAGAACTGAGCACAGTATTCTAGGTGGGGCACAACAGTCTTAATGCCACTGTCTGGCAGAAGCCCTCTGTCTTTCCTTGAGAATACAGAACAGAAGTAATTGTTCAGAATGGCTGCCTTCTGACCATCCTCTTTAATAACTCTGCCCCTCTTTGTGAGCTTAATTCCTTCCATCTTTTTGCAGTTTTCCCTAATATTTCTTTTTTCATATGTAATTTTCATGTTTTTTTCCCCCTGTTTGCGCCCCAAACCCAGGACCCCGGCAGACATGTAAATGCGCATGCATGGAGGTGCACACACATGCTGGGTACCATCTCGGTCCCTTCTCCCCCAACCCTGGCATTCGCCTCTGCCCCCACTTGCATATGCTTCCCACCGGATCTCCACCCTTTGGGAGTGGAACTACAGGGGGCGTAGACAACCACCTCTGAAAGAGGAGAGCTGCCTACAGCAGCTCAATACTGCTCTGACCCTTCCCCCCATGCCAGCTCCCTGGTATCCCAAAGTCATTCTCGAACCCCAGTCACTGGTGTAATGCAAGGTAAGACGTCCAGCGGCTCAGCCCTCAGCACCACCAGGCCGGCTTTTCTCCAATATTTTTAAAGAACTAATATATATATATACAGTATATATATATATATATATATATATATATATATATATATATAAGCAGGATATATATAATCAGGATATACGTAATAGATAAACCACTTTGAGGTGTGCAGTCACTTTGTGCTCTGATATATGCATGCCTTGGTGTGCGTTGTTACACACGAGGCCACAGGCTGAGTGCATCAACCACCCAAGGTGTGCATATATCAGAGTGCGACCGCACACCTCAGAGTGGTTTATCTATCTTATAAAATGTCAAAATTGTTTTGGGGGGGTAAACGTGCAGGTGTGTGGTTGCGCTCTGATATATGCACAGTCATGTGTTGTCTTTTCATCCATTAAAAGTGCCGATATCTATCTATCTATATATATATATATATATATATATATATATATATATATATGTATGTATGTATATGTGTGTGTGTGTGTGTGTGTATATATATATATATATATGTGTGTATATTATAGGGGTGTGACTACGCCCCTATAGTTAGGGTTACATCTTCATTTCTATGTTAAACTGAAATATTGCACTTTAATAACTTTGAAACTGTTTGAGTGATTGGCATTAAATTTGGCATGAGCCATTAGGGACCAAATATCTCTTGATGTGGCAAGTGTTGTTCTGGTTGGATGTGCAAGTGCAGAGATACAGAGTGTCAAAATCCATGTAAATTACCATTTTTAGTCAAATTCATTATCATCGCATTGAACAAAAACTGTGTGGAATTTTGGTCTGATTTTTAGGGTGTATAGATCTTGGGTCACAGTGGTGCCTGTTGAAGGGTTGGTGAAAAAATATTAATTTGTTCTAAAGTTATTCAATTTTAAGTTTCCCATAACTCCTATGGGAAAAGTTAGATGTCAGGCTCAAAGAAGGATCCTTGATTGCAAATGGGTAATCCTGAGCCGCAAATGGGAAATCCTTTTTTGTGCTGCTGCCATCTTGTTTTCAGAGGCTACAAAGTTATATTACTTTAACAATACAGGGGTGACTGGCAGAAGAATACTTGTATTTAGTTACAGATTACACTGGTTGCCATCACTGTTGCATCGCACTGCATTGCTCCTTACAGATTGGTATTCTGAAATTATTTGCTGGCGCTTTTTCTGGTTCTACCTGTGTTATAGATGAACCATTTTTTGAGTCACTTTTGAATTATTTGCCAGCCGTCCTTGATAGTCTGATTATTTGCTTACTTTTTTTAGCCAGACGGAAGCTACAAAATCTCATTAGTTCGCTCTGGCTGCAGAAGCTTTTGGTCGAGTGGCACAAGACAAAACTCTGTGCCTCAACTGCAGTTTAACCAGCTGGATCTGTAACAAGTAATAGTGCCTAAAGCTGTGGGGAGAAAGTGGCCAAAATCTGTATAATTGGGAGAACATATAGTGTCTACACTGATTGGCGGCTGAGATACCGTTGGAGATACCATTGGAAGTTTTATCTTCTAGCTGTAGGAACTATTTCAGGATGGTTTTCTCTTTTGCCGCTGACTGACGCTTTCAGGTATACAGCATTTCAGCATGTACAGTCTAGTCCAGCCATTTCAGCCGTTAAAAGTTCTCACTAACATTTCTGTTCTCTCCCTACTTGTGAGGATCGATTACAGAGTGTCAATTTTCAGGAGTTTTCAATCTCACAGTATTTTTTGATACACTGGACTTATACTGCTGTGATATTTGCTTCAGTGACAGTGCTACAAATAAGGGTTGACTTAATTTACTTTTGCCTATTTTGTATTAAGATCATAGGATAACGAGATTTGTTGAACTTTTGGTCAGCTTTACACACCTTAATTATATAGAGGATAATGCCTGATGTACAGGTAATAACATGGTGTAATCACCTTGAGTGGTTGCTAGGGCATCAGTAAACCTTGAAAGAGCAGCTTGAGAGGTTTAACATTGCCCTAGCAACCACGAGAGGTGATTATACCATGATTATCACCTGTACATCAGGCATTGTCATTGATAGTATATGGGACTCAACATGAGAAGTTACACCCTCCCCCCCCCAAACACAAGTAATTCCTTATTCATCAATCTGCACTACAGCCACATGATTGTGTAGAAAAACAATTTATTAGGATACACAGACTGAATGACAGTGGGATGAAATAGGGATCTACGACAGGAGTCCGACAGTATTTCTGTTGAACGCCCTGTCAGTGACACCAGCAGGTCGACTGCATTCTGCAGTTGGCCGCCAGTTTGCTATCATTTTTTATGTTTTCTTAGGGGGGCTTCACCCCCGCACCCCCCACTTAAAGATTCTCAACTCCAGTTGGAGCTGATTAGGGGGGTGCAGGATCCCCGACAGGCAGCTCCGGGTTTCAGTGGCTCTCCCACAGCAGCTAGGTGCTGTAGTCACTGTGGGGGACCTCGCTGGTGAAATGTTGCTGCAAGGGGGATAAACGCTGAAATAGCACCATAGTTAGAATCTCTCAGACATAGTGATCACTAGACTCAGTAACAGTAAACTGTGACAATTGGAATGTTAGTTGAATACTGTACAGAGACTAACAATTGCACTCTGGGTGTGTAGAATACTAAATAACTCTGGCATTATGTTTTGTAAACCCACTGCTATGACATAGATGAGAGAGGTTTATAAGGTTCTGACATCACAACAGTGGGATTACAAGGTTGCTAACAGCTTGCCTTCAGTGGGTAATAAGGGCTACCCATACATTATTATAAAATCCTGGCATACTATCTTGATTAAGCTGATTACTTGTGATAGGCATCCAATCAGCACTTACCTAGTACTTAACTGGCACTTAACTAATGCTTATTTGCACCATCACTTGACTATGTTAATAGGAGGTTTGTTATATTTTTAAATGTTAAGTTGTTCATGAGTTTTGTTGTATATTCATACTGTATGTTTTTATAATATTCCTGAGGCAGCACAGCACTTATATCTGTGTGAGTCAGAAAATGGTGCGAACAAGAAGGCAGAATCTGGAGTTGGGCGAAGGCACATCCAGTTCTATCAACGTACTTTCTGGTACTTCAGTTTTATCAAATAATCTAGAGACTGAGCAGCAAGCTGATGACAGTCACCATTTGTTGGTTTATACTGAGTCAGACTTGCACTCTACACACATTCTGCCAGTTGTTGGCAAGGGTAAAGTTAAGAACATATCCCAAAGGGGTAAGAAAAATGGTACACATGCAAAACCAAATAAAATCAAGCCCTATGATAAATTCACCAAACCTAAAAATACTAGAAAGGCAGAAGTATCTTTATGCAAGGGCAAGATGGAGAGGAAAACTAAGCAATCAAAAATAAAAGATCATTTTAACTATCTTAAAAAGACCCCCTTGTTTCAAATATCACCAAAGGACACAATAGGTGACATTCTGGATGATACTGGCCATGCAAATATCTTCGCTAATATCATTTTGAGTTCACCATCTGAAAACAGTATAACCAATTTGGAACAGGATGTCTGTAATGTTCAGCAACATATTAGGGAAAACAGTGAAAACTCTCTCAAACAGAATGTTTGGACACAGCTGCCAATTCAGCAGTCTAAACAGTCCAGTAATGAGGAAGCAAAATTTTACACAAAGAAAGATCTACAGTAGACGAAACCTCAATTATAATCGAGGCATCTGGGAGTTTAACTTATGATACTTTAGACTACTCTTGTGGTTCTCCAGAATTCACCCTGGATTATTTTTATGAATCTAACCCCAAACCAACCTGGCAACATGATTTAAGGAATATAGCCAGTGAATTACAAGAGACCATAACTGGGCTTAAACAACTTATGACTCCAGGGAAGTCCTGAACAGAAACATTCCCCAGGCATCAACTGCACGAGTCTATGACTACTTACCCATTTGCTCTTAGTGAGGATATAAAAAAGTGTGTATGTAATCCATACACAGTGCATCTGATGATCCTGGATCACATAATTAATCTTGAACATGAGCTGGACACAGTTAAAGAGAACATAACAATTAATGGTTCTAGACTGGATGATGTTTTAGAAAAACTAAATAGGTTAACCCCTGTTGAGGGTTCTACATCATTTATTCTGGAGAATTCTACATCTAAACTACCTGATTTTCCCACAGTTGTCATCCCAGATTCCCCTAATCATAAGGCTGAGAAGAAGGTACAAAAAATGAAATTTAAGAAAAACAAAAATAAGAGAAAGAAATTGAAGGATAATAAGGACATCTCTCTTAAAGTTTCAGTCAATAGCTTAGATAAACCTGCTAAAACTCAACCACTAAATCCTGAACAGAATATTGCTAAACACATTAGTGGAAGCAGTAAGTGTTATGGCCAACAAGCAATTTCTACTGAGCAGTCTGTCGGTATTACAAATGCTTTACCACAAACAGGAACTCCTCTTATTGAGACTATAGCTGCCCAACTGAACAGGTTTGAGTATTCCCTAATTCAATTTAGGGATGAATGGAATAAATGGAGCAAAAAGAACACAGTGGACTCAAAACCCATAGATAGTGAAGATATCGCTTGTCATAATTCTATACATAATATACATTCTAATACATCTGATACTAGAAGGATGACATCTACAGTTGATGTTTCAGACTGTGCAATACTCTGTATGGCTACTCTGTAGCTCATGATTGGTCTTTTTGCAAGCTAAGAGACAAGATTGTGCACTTGTAAATTCTGATATAATTCAAATTTGGAGGGATAAGGATGTTGACGGGATAAACTATTTATTTTTTGTGCTGTACCGCATATTGCCAGTCAAGTTTGGATTAACAGAGAAGGTCTGATAAGATTTTGTTGTTCACTTGACTATGTTAATAGGAGGCTTATTAACAAACAGTTTGCCAGCTATAAAGCAGCCTTCTCAGCTGTGTATCTTTGGATTAAAAGCTTCTCCCAGAGAGACTATGGGAAAACTGAAGGCTACACTGATAAATCTTTTTGCTTATGCACTGAGGATTCCAGTCAGTGATTTTGGTATTATGAAAATTTTTAGATGGAAAAATGACACAAATTCAGGACATGCAGACATTTTAATTCAGAATCAGGAAGTAGTAGAAAGCATATTGAACAAAGCTACACTTGGATGATGCTGGGGTTCATATAAAAGAGAGCTCTATCTTAAGTAAATTAATTCCAAGGACAGAGAGTAACAGCCCGGAACCCATAGAAGATAAAACTATCAAGTTATTAGCCCTATATGGCTTAAGTAGATCACAAAATGAGAATAACTTTAAACTTAGGCCTACCATTCTTGATCTCTTGGAACAGCTACTTGTCGTCGAGGCACAGGTCAGGAAGCATGGAGAAAACCCAGGAGTAGTTGTAAAATTCAACAAAACTGTTTATTTATAGTTGCAGTAACATAAAATAAACCTGTTCAGAATAACTATGTACAGAAGCAAATTAAATCCTTCTTGTAAAAAAAAAATCTCTCTGGGGGAAAAAAATCTCTTTTGCAGCTTAGATGAGCTGTTTTTATAACTCTTTTCAAAACCCATCCTCTGCAAGCATCCTGTTCTTTGTTAATTTTTGGAGCTGCTAGAACACTGAGAACTTCCTGAGGTACGTCCAGCCTTTACAAAAGACTCAGGCATTTGAACTCAAATAACCTCTGGCTTTTTACAGTTATCTCAAATTATAAATATGTACATTTCAACAGTAACACAGTTCTCTAAATAAATGTGATCTCATTATCAGCTACATTTTCATACATTGATTCCCATGTATTTATATATTACCAGATCTAGATATGTAAGTGGGGAAAACAGACAGCAAGAGAAAACAGAGGAACAGAGAGCGAGGCAAAGGGTTGCGAGATTGTTCAGGTTGATCAAGTCCGAAGGTCTCACAGGAAAACTTGGTGGCACAACCAGACAGAAGAGACAGAAAAGGAAAGAATACAGATCTGTGCATTTACACACTCTCTCCAAAACAAATGGGACTGGGTCCTATTCTACCCTGTCACGTACAGTATACCCCCTCTTTAAGAGGGAACCTATTTCATTAAACAGGTTTCCAAAACCTTCTACTCTCTAATAACATTTTCTACTTTCAGAAATTAAGCACATTTGCATCCATTTTTTTAACAGTACAGCAAAAATACAGTTCAGACTCATAAATTAGTTTTTTTTCAACCATCAGAACCCTCAATTCCTGATCCATATCTTGACAGAAAATCAGCATTGCTATTCTCTTTACCAGATTTGTGAATCACAGAGAATTAAAATGGCTGCAGTGCCAGGTACCACCGTGTGATTCTGGAATTTTTATCTTTCATCTGGTTAAGCCAACAGAAAGGATTGTGATCAGTTACAAGAACAAAATCAGTTCTTAGTAAATAAAATTTGAGGGACTCCATGGAACACTTTGCTGCTAAACACTCCTTTTCGATAGTGGTGTACTTTTTTTCCCTGTCATGCAATTTCCTACTTATATACAGAACAGGATGTTCTTTCCCATCTATATTTTGACTTAGAACTGCACCTAGGCCTACCTCAGATGCATCTGTCTGTAGCAGAAATGGTTTCTCAAAGTCTGGGTTTCCTAAAACAGGTGCTGAACATAATGCAGCCTTTATGGTTTGGAAAGCTTCATCACACTCTGGAGTCCATTTCACATTATTTGGGTACCTTTTCTTTGTGAGTTCAGCGAGGGGAGTAGCTAACTCAGCAAAGTTAGGAACAAATCTTCGATAATAACCAGCCAGCCCTAAAAATGACCTGACATGTTTCTTTGTTTTAGGTACAGGGCTGTTAGCTACAGCTTCTATTTTAGAAATCTCTGGTTTGACTTCTCCATTTCCCAACACATAGCCCAAATATCTAGTTTCCTGCATGCCCAGTACACATTTGGTAGGATTAATAGCCAAACCTGCATTTTTGATAGCTTGGATAACTGCTCATAGGTGTTCCATGTGACTTTTCCAGTCTGGACTATACACAATGACATCATCCAGGTACGCGGCACAATAACCAGTGTGAGGGGATAAAATTACATCCATGTACTGCTGGAATGTTGCTGGCGCACCATGTAAACCAAAGGACATGGTGGTGAAATGATGGAATCCTATAGGGGTGGCAAATGCAGTTTTATCTCTGGATTCTTTAGCTAAAGGTATTTGCCAGTAACCCTTGATGAGATTGAGGGTATTGATATACTTTGCACTCCCCTGTCTGTCCACCAAATCATCTATTCTGGGCATAGGGTAACTGTCAAATTCTGACACTTGATTAAGTTTCCAGAAATCAAGGCAGATTCTGACACTCTCTTCTTTTTTGTTTACAATTACCATGGGAGATGATCAAGCACTCCTCGACTCCTCAATGATACCTAGTTCCTTCATTTTTTGTATTTCCTTAACCACATCAGCTTTTAACAGCTCTGGCAACCTGGCAACCTGTATAACTTTTGTCTAATAGGACAAGCATTCCTTGTCACTATTACATGCTCAACCCATTTTGCTTGGCCTGGTACCGTAGCAAAAGATCTGTTAAAGGTCTTTAGCACATTACAAATGTCTGCAGTTTGTTCTGAGGTTAAGGAAACATTCACCTTTACAGCAGCAACATTTACAGTTTGTTCCAGTCTTATCATAAGCTACATCAATATCTTCCTTATCAGTCTGTAGTAAAACTAGCAAGGCAGCTTTTGGCATTTTTTCAACCCATTTCTTGAGGAGATTAGCATGGTATATCTTAGTAGGATTTTTCTTGTCAGAGGTCTCAATCTCATAGTTAACAGTGCCACTACATCTAAGAACTTTTTAAGGCCCTTGCCACTTCATTAACAGCTTGTTTTCTGTTGTGGGTAACAGTAGCAAAACCTTTTCACCTGGCTCGAAAACTTTTTCTTTTACCCCATGGTCATAATATACCTTCTGCTGGTTTTGAACCTCTTCCTGATTACTATGGGCAATTTCAACATATTTTGCCAGTTTCTTTCTTAGGGCACACATATAAGATGATATAGATTGTTTCTGAGTGGGGTTATTTTCCCACATTTCTTTTATCACATCCAGCGGCCCTCTTGGCTGCCTACCATACAGCATCTCAAATGGCGAAAACCCTGTTGATGCCTGTGGCACTTCTCTGTAAGCAAAAAGTAGGTAAGACAAGTATTGGTCCCAGTCTTTCCCTTCCCCTTTTACAAACCTTTTTAACATGCAGTTTAGGGTTTGGTTAAAATGCTCAACAAGACCATCTGTCCGAGGGTGATAAGGGGAGGTTCTTATGGCAGTGATACAGTACCTAGCAGTCTGTACAGCTCCTTAAGCAGTGCAGCACCAAAATTACTACCCTGATCAGTAATAATTTCTTTAGGTATGCCCACTCTGCTGAAAAGTTTGGCTAGCTCTGCTGCAACTTTTGGGGCTGTAACAGTATGCATTGGAACTGCTTCTGGGTATCGAGTAGCATAGTCGCATACTACCAGGATAAAGCTACTACTCTTTTTACTTTTGTCTAAAGGACCAACCACATCCATTGCAATTCTCTCAAAAGGCACATCTATTAAGGGTAGGGGAGCCAGGGGCACCTTGTCTTTTCTAGTGACTGGGGCTACTTTCTGATACTCAGCACAGGAATTACAATAGGTAGCAACATTTTCATAAATTCCTGTCCAGTAAAATCTATACAGCAATCTGACAAGGGTGCAATCCCTTCCTGAGTGACCAGCCATAGGATTATCATGTGCTATCTGTAACAATTCTGTTCTATACCTCTGTGGTATAACCAATTGTTTTGTCTGTTCCTGTGTCTGAGGTTTAACCCAAACTCTGTACAGTAATCCATTACATTCTTTAAACATTGGTCCACCCTGTTTTGGTTTTACCCCCTAGCTGCTTGAAATAACCCTGGAGAGAAACATCGTTAGCTTGCTCTGAAAAAAAATCACCAACAGTTATCAATTTAGCTTCAGCATTTTCACATTTTAACCCTCCATGTCCATCAGTCATTTGTTGCCACATTTCTTTCTGGCTTTGTCTTTCTTTTCTGGATTTCCAGATCTTGGAGCTGTGCTCAAACAAGTCCGAATCAAAATCACTGAAAGGAAAAGTGTCCCCACTGTCTGAAATTTTCTTTGTCTGAGCTCTTGTCACCACAGCTGCTGAAACATCAGGACTTACTCCCTCTTTGATCAGTTCAGTAAATCCTGGAAAGTCATTTCCAATAATCACAGGTACAGGTAACTTTGGTACTACCCCACTTTCATTTGGTGTGACACACCCTTAATAGTCAAAGTCACTTGGGTGGTGGGATAGTGTCGAGCGTCCCCAAGGATGCAGATGCCACCAGTACCTGGTCCCTTTGCACAGTGTTTTCCCAGCACTTTAACATGCACTAGGGTCTGTCTGCTTCCTGAATTGATGAGTCCCTTTACAGTCCTATTCCCCGCCTTCACATCTGTTAGGTACTTATTCCAATTTGCCAAGGACAAATCTGCTCCAGTGCCACTCTCCTTATTATGGCAGCTTCTTGCAAAATGGCCTGGCTTATTACAGTTATAGCAGATAATGTCTTTTAGCACAGATTTGTTACCCCACCACAGTTCTTTGCAGGCTTGGAATTTAAATGGGTAAAAGTGTTTCTTACCAGTGCTTGGCTGGTACCTTGCTGCTGCGGCATCTGTCTGGCGAGTTGGTAGTCCTCAGCCAAAGAAACAGCTTTTTTCCCATTCTCTGGTTGGTGTTCCTTTTCCCACAGCCGCACATTTGTAGGCAAGATGTTGATGAATTGCTCCATGGCAAATGTGTCGACTATCTGTGGGACTATTTTGCTCTCTGGATGGATCCACTTCATCAGTAGTTCTTGGAGTCGGGTGAAGGCTTCTTGAAGATTGTCAACCGAGTTGTACCTCAGAGTTTGAAATATCTACCTGTAGGCCTCTCTGCAGATGTTGTACCTTTTCAGGATTTCGCTTTTCACCAGGTCATAGTTTTCTGACTGTGCAATGTCCATACTGCTGTAGGCAAGCTGGGCTTTCCCTGTCAGGTAGGGTACCAGTCTGATTGGCCATTGCTGCTTTGGCCACTGGCAGGCTGTGGCAACTCTTTCAAAGGTTGTCAGGTATGCCTCAATATCATCTGAGGGACACAACTTAATAAGTTTTATGGCCTTTAAGTTGCTTGCATTTTGTTGCTCATCTGGGTTTGTGCCGGATCCTCTGCCTTCAATAGCTTGTAAGGCATCCAGCCATCGCTGCTCCTGTCATTGCATCTCTTCTCTCATCTGTTGCTTCTGTCGCTGCATTTCTTCTCTCTTTTGCACTTCTAAAATCTGAATTTCTTTTTCTCTCTGTGTCTCAGTCTCATTTTGTTGTATAGCCCACCATTTCAAAAAGTCCATCAGGCTTTTAGGTTGTGTCATTGCCTGTTTTTTTTTTCCATAACTTGTGCTGGCTGTACAATCTCAAACTGGACTTTAGCTGCAGAATCCATACCTTCCTCTGTGCTTCCCTGGTACTAGGTCCAGTACCCACACACAAATCTCCTTTCTTAGGGTGTGCACAGCTTAAATCCTACTTAGGCTTACACCATCTGTCATTGAGGCACAGGTCAGGAAGTATAGAGAAAACCCAGGAGTAGTTGTAAAATTCCACAAAACTGTTTATTTGTAGTTACAGTAACATAAAATAAAATAAACCTGTTCAGAATAACTATGTACAGAAGCAAATTAAATACTTCTTGTAAAAAAAAATCTCTCTTGGGGAAAAAAATCTCTTTTGCAGCTCAGATGAGCTGTTTTTATAACTCTTTTCAAAACCCATCCTCTGCAAGCATCCTGTTCGTTGTTAATTTCTGGAGCTGCTAGAATACTGAGAACTTCCTGAGGTACCTCCAGCATTTGCAAAAGGCTCAGGCATTTGAACTCAAATAACCCCTGGCTTTTTACAGTTATCTCAAATTATAAATATATACATTTCGACAGTAACACAGTTCTCTAAATAAAAGTGATCTCATTGTCAGCTACATTTTCATACATTGATTCCCATGTATTTATATATTACCAGATCTAGGTATGTAAGTGGGGAAAACAGACAGCAAGAGAAAACAGAGGAACAGAGAGTGAGGCAAAGGATTGCGAGAATGTTCAGGTTGATCAAGTCCGAAGGTCTCACAGGAAAACTTGGTTGCGCAACTAGACAGAAGAGACAGAAAAGGAAAGAATACAGATCCATGCATTTACACACTCTCTCCAAAACAAATGGGACAGGGTCCTATTCTACCCTGTCACACTACTGAACATCTCTATTGAGAACCCTGATGCTATATCTGTCTTCAGACAGGGGCTAGATCCGGATTGTGATTTGGGCACCATTAGGGTGGATTTTCTAAGTTTGTATAATAAGATTATAGACAATGTGGCCCTTCTGGATGCCATGGGACTTTATTTAGTGCCATCCGATGAGTCCAATCATCATATTGTACAAACTAGTTCTGATTTTCAAAATACAGTTTCATAGAAAACATATTAGTTCAACAGTATTTAATATCTCAATTTCAAATAAGTCTGAGGCTCTAACTACCCAAGATGACTGACTTAAGCTCCCAGATGTACTACATTCTGATTCTGATTACATGAAACTAACCCTTCTTTCCTGGAACTTTTCAGGACTGTCTAACAAACTTGCAGATAAGGAATGGACTGACTCTATATCTAAATTTAGCATAATCTGCCTTCAAGAGACATGTCACTACCAGGATTCTGATATATCACTGAATGGATATGCACTCTTCCAGGTACCCAGAACTAAAGTAGTTAAAAGGGGGAGACAGGCTGGAGGCCTGGTAATCTGGGTAAAGATCGAGAAAGATACTCAAGCAGATCTGCTATATTATAATAACAATATAATTATTATTTTTTTGCAATCGAAAGGGAAGACAATTTTGTTTAGCCAATGTATATATCCCTCCAACTAATTTTAAATTTTACAATTCAAGTATTTGGGAACAGCTTAAGGACTTTATACACAAAAGCTGAGCTGTTACTTCCTGTGAAGAGCTATTACTAAATGGTGATTTTAATGCCAGAATCGGACTTTATGATGGCTATGCAGATAAAGATTTTCACAACTGGTGTCACTCTGAGGCCTTCAATTTCCCCAGATGCTCAAAAGATATTAAAGTGAATACTATGGGGCATGAATTAATAGAGATCTTAAACATATATAATCTGGCCCCCATCAATGGTAGGCTACAGGGGGATCAGCTAGGTAGTTATACACACCACTCTGCAAGAGGGCCTTCCACAATAGATTACATTTTCTGGAATGGTGATATGACATTGTGGGATGCTTTTCTGGTTCCCTTAAAGGTTGAGAGTGACCACTTGCCCTTAGTACTTGAATCTATAATTCTTGATAGGTTGACACTGAATTTTCCCTTACCTCAACAATTAAAGATTAGAAACAGGAATATTAGGTGGCATGAGACATCAGCTAATCCAATTAAGGAACTGTTACAAAATATTATTTTACCAGCCCTTGAGGACAACTCAGATTATTACAGGATAAATCAATATGTTACATCTTGCATTGTGGAAGTAAGATCTTTCTTATCAGCTAAAAACAGCAACAAAAATGGCATGAACAGATCTAACTCTATCTGGTTTGATGCTGAGTGTCGTAGGGCTAAAAAAAAATCTCAAACGTACAGTGAGACTGGCCTATATTCAGAATTCTGGTATCACTCACAAAGATTTAAATAAAGTTAGGAAAGAGTATAAGCAAGTTTTAGTAATCAACCAGAAAGAACATCAACTAAAATAATGGAGTTATATGCTAAGGATTATAAATAACCAGGACTTTCAATCTTATTGGCTTCTTGTAGCAAAGGGCACAAATAATTAAAAACATGAAATTGACACATATATTTCTCTGAATACATGGATATATTATTATTCTACCACATTTTTTTGTGCGGATTATAATGGCCAAAATGTTAGCCTTGCAGCTGACATGACATAATTTAGTCCTTTCACAATTTCTGAAACTTACTTCATTATTGCCTTTCTAAAGTCCAGAAAGGCACCTGGTCCTGATCTTATCCCGTCTGAGGTATTTTTAGTTTTTCCCTCTTTATGGGCAACTTTACTTACAGTCTATTTCAGTCAATGCTGTCAAAGGCTGAAATCTCCTTCCTAATGGAAAGGTGCCACAATAATTTCTATTTACAAGAAGGGGGATACAACTGATCCAACCCATTTCTTTGCTCGATAATATGGGAAAGATTTTTGCAAAGTTAATTTTGGATAGACTCATAACCCAACTGGCCTTGTTAGGTGACCTTTCCGAAGCTCAGGCAGGCTTCCAAGCAAGTTATTGTACTACAGACAATTGTTACATTATTAGACATCTAAACAAAAAATATGTAGCTTTGCAGAAACAAAAGGTTCATGCAGCTTTTATTGATTTTAACACAGCATTTGACACTTTCTCCAGAAACACGCTGTGGAATATGATGAAGGATAAGGGTTTCTCACATGAGATTATATCAGTTGTTAGGGAACTTTACAGTAACACATGGGCTGAAGTAAAGCTAGGCACTTCTGGCCAGCTTTCCTCCACTTTTCTAACTAACACGGGGGTTAGACAAGGCTGTGTTCTTGCACCTATTCTTTCTGTATATATATATTGATAAGCTTCTGAATGAATTAGAATGCTCTTAGTCAGATTCTCCTAAAATTTTAGGCAATGTGCTGTGTTGGTTTATGCTAACGACTTGGTATTGTTGTCTTTAACTCAGTCTGGGCTTCAAACTAAGCTGAATATACTGGATGACTATGCTAAGAGATGCAATCTGAGGATTAATGACCAAAAGAGTCAGGTCATCACTTTCGGGTCAAATTCTATAAGAAAGACTTGGCTGATTGGGACCAATACAATTAAATTAATTAAGTATTATACTTATCTTGATCTGGTTTTAACCAATGATTGTAAATGGTTTAAACACACCAGTACATTACTTACAAAGCTCAAACAGAAAGCTACATCTTTGAATATTTTTAATAGAAAATATGGAGTGAATTATATTAAACCCCTACTGAGAGCAGCTAGAGCAAAGTAAAATACCAAGGCCTTGTATAGTGGAGAAATCTGGCACTCTCACTCAGTGAATAAACTCGAAGTTCAATTAAATAAGTTATTAAGATCTTGCTTGGGGCTAAATAACTCTGTACCTGCCTCTTTGATTCGTGCAAAATTAGGTACCTCTTGCATCAGAGCCTTTTTTGGGGCCAGAAAAGTAAATTATTGGATCAAGATATCCCATCATAAACACACTAGGTTCACGTATCTGTTTAAAGGAGAAATATACTTGGCTTAACTTAAGTCGTTTAAAGTCAGAATGGATTTCTTTAATTTTTCATATACTGTCTGAAACAGGTTTAGGCTATTTAAAAAACTACAGTGACCTTGGTGTTACAATAAGTTTTAAATATCAAGAATTTGATACTAAAAGCATTGTAGAACACTTCATACTTAAAGATTTTGGAGAATAATCATAGACTGAAAATCTCACCTTGGACCAGATTGAATGATAATGTGCATTTTTATAGTAATTACCTAGATGTTTTAGCTGATTACAATCAGGGAACTCAATACACAAAGTATAAGTTAGAGTTATTTCCCAGCAATGTACTAGATGCAATATACAGAAAAGATTCCTCTATGCAGGCTAGATTGTGTTCATGTACTTCTACATTTCCAGAAAATTTAAAGCATGTTATGTTTAAGTACCCCTGGTATAAGATGCCGAGGGAGAAATGGTTAACACCACTTTGTAACACCATTCAAACTTCTGATTAAGACCTTCTCTTGAGGTGATTATTTACCACTAATGATGAAATTATTATTGGCACAGTAGCCCACTATTTAGTGTGTATTTCAAGAATGAAGATTAAAAGGTATTAGAAAATGGCAAGAATCAATTGCGAAAGCTGATTGGCTCAGACAGGCTCCAAGCTGGGCATTTATTTTTCAATAAATGCCCAGCTAAAAATAAAGAGCCAGTCCAAGTGCCACTTTACAGTGTAACATTTTCCAGAGGTGCCCAGCCTGCTTTCTAATTGGCTGAAAGCACCCTAGAAAATTTGAAAAACCCGCAATGTTTTTTTCTCTCGCTTAGCAAGAAGCACAGCTGCCCCCAACAGTACCACCTTCAGCGTTGATGGCCGCTCTCCTCCCATGACCCAGGTAAAAAAAAAAACTCTTTTGCCATTAAATGGCATGGCATACTAAATGCTTCAGTCCGATCATAAAAGCTGCTCACTGTACTGCCATACAAAGAGTGTTATTGCCGAAACAACCACTGAGCACTACAACAGCGGTATTTCCTTGGTTTTCATACTGCACACGGATGTCCATCTGCGGTACAAAAAATTAAGAAAATACCGGTGTTCTCATGCACAGTAGTGGTGCTAGAGATATCACAGTCTCTGCTTTACCACAGAGAAGCGAGCGCCAGAGATGAGTAATGTCCTTTGCCCTTGTCTTTTTTCTCTCCTACCACAGACAAATGTGGGGGTAGGTACCTCACAAAAAAAAAAAGCATTGTCATGCAGGTGGAGGAACTATTTTATTACAAAAATGATTGTAAACAAGTTTATGTACATTATTTTATTACTTGTTTTTTTCTTTTACAGTGGCCATTTTTTAAGCGCAATAGTACCCTCCAGGGTGGGCATTATTGGGAAATACCGGACCTTCCAGGGGCTATAAGGCCCTCCGCCTGTGGTGTCGGGCCTCATTACGCCCCTGGGCAGTCTGGTATTTCTCAATAATGCCCACCCTGTTGGGTATTATTGCTTACTTAAAGCAGATAAATAGGAATGTTAACATGATGAGTCTATAATGCAACATGGTGTAAGATGCTGTATGTGCAATTTATTATTTCTCTAATGAATCTGAAGTTTTAGCTTGTATGTGCAATAATCTTGCATATATATTTTTTAACTAAGTATTGTCTATACCTTGTTGTAATTTAACATATTTGTGACTTTTTATGCTGAAAAGGTCAATGACCGATCAATAAAAATTGAAACTGCGAATTGTGTATTTAGCTACTCAGGAGCCCTGGAATCCAATTCTGCATTTCTTTTTGCAGTATTTTTCTGAAATGTGTTTTTTTTTTTTTTTTGCTTCTGTTAATCCTTTTACACAAATTGCAGGAAAGTTGTGCTGTGAAAAAAGATCCTCTTCCGCAATTTGGGTAAAATGATTTTCTTTTACCGCAAATTGCAGCAATTGTGAGAATCTCGAAAAAGGTTCCTTTATCACAGTTTGCAGGAAACGATTTCCCTGGTAGTGTATTGCCCACCCCTGATGTGGCATGGCAGTCTCATAATGAAATAATAATATAAATATTAAGATATCATATTTTTCTGGTAGTCTAGTGGACCCTCCCCCCTCCCCTGGTGTCTGATGGCCGTCCCTGTATAAAATATAATATTTCCCTTGTAGTCTAGTGGTCCCTCCCACGATGTCCAACTGCCCTCGCTGTGAAAAAAGAAATACTTCCTGGTAGTCTAGTGGTCCCTCTCTCCTCCTCTGGTGTGTGATTGCCCTTCCTGTATAATTGCAAATTTACCTGATATTTCAGTGGTCCTTCCCCCATTTCACAATGTCTGTTTGCCCTCCCTGTATCCCTGTAAAAAAAAAATATTTTCTGGTACTATAGTGGTCCTACCCTCCTCCCCCAGTGTGCGATCGCCCTCCCCATATGATTGAACATTTCTCTGGTAGTCTATTGGTCCACCCCCAATGTCCGATCACTGTCCCAGTACAAAAACAAATTCCATGGTAGTTTAGTGGTCCCTCCTAATCCCTGATCCCTGTCCCATTAAAACCCACCCCCATCCATGGTGGTCTAGTGGACTTCCATACCCTGTCAGGTAATTACCCCCTCATGCTGACTCCCAGTTGGTGACCTGCACAGCCCTCATCTCACCTCCTTGGCTAGCCACTACTGATCTATTAATGATTTCATGCTAGACAGTATGCGCTGATTCATAGCTCAGTCAGTGGCCAGATGTGGAGGTGAAGGGAGGGCAGTGCTTGTTGCTAACCAGGAGTGGAGACTGTGGGGAAACAGGGTGGTGAGTGATTACCTAACAGGCTGGAGGGTCCACTAGACCACCACAGATGGGGGTGAGTTTTAATGGGATGGGGATTGGGAATGGGGAGGGACCACTAGACTACCATGGAATTTGTTTTTATACCAAGACAGTGATCAGATATCGGGGGAGGGACCACTAGACTGCCAGGGAAATTTGCAATTATTTGGAGAGGGTGATCACACACTGGGGAGTAGGGAAGGAAAACTAGACTACCAGGAAATATTTGTTTTTTCACGGGGAGGGCAATTGAACATTGTGGGAGGGACCACTAGACTACCAGGAACTTTTTTTTTTTTTATGGGGATGGCTAACAGACATCATTGGAGATGGGAGGTACCAGTAGACTACCAGGGAAATTTGCAATTATATGGGGAGGGTGATTGCACACTGAGGAGGAGGGAAGGACCACTAGACTACTTGGAAATATTTATTCTTTCATAGTGAGGGTGATCAGACATCATGGGAGGGACCACTAGATTACCAGGGAAATGTAATATTTTGTACAGGGATAGCCATCAGACACCGGGGGAGGGACCACTAGACTACCAGGGAAATATATGTGTTATAGAGGGACAGTGATCGGACATCGGGGGAGGGACCACTAGACTGCCAGGGAATATATTTTACCATTGACTGCAATGGTATTAACACTAAAAAGGATCCTGTTTTGTGAAAACGGATCCTTTAACATGCTTTCCCATTGAGTACAATGTGATTAGCTAAATCCAGAATCCTATTTCATGAAAAAGGATTCATTATTGTGATTTTCCTTTGATTACAAGAAACAGAGAAACATAGAATTTGATGGCAGATAAGGACCGCCTGGCCCACTGAGTTTGTCCAATTCCCTACCTACATAAGCTCCAGATTCTAAATGATTCTGCAGCTTACCTTCTCTTTCCTACCACTATGGTTGCTTTCTGTCTATTGCATGCATTCCTGAATTCACCTAATGTTTTTGCCACTATGACCTCTGCAGGGAGGCTGTTCCATGCATCCATCACCCTTTCTGTGAAAAACAAAATACTTCCTCATGTTCCCCCTGAGTCTCCCTACCCCAGCCTCATACTGTGACCATTCGTTCTTGCGCTTGTCTTTTTCTGAGAGATGCTTCCCTTCTGAACCCTGTTTATCCCATTGAGATACTTGAATGTCTCTATCGTATCCCCCCTCCTTTCCTCATGGGTACACATATTGAGGTATTTCAGTCTTTCCTCATATGTTTTCTGGTGCATTTCTTTCACCATTTTCATTGCCCTTCTCTGCACTGCTTCCATTCTGTATATGTCCTTCAGGAGATGTGATCTCCAGAACTAGCACACTATTCCAGATGTGGCCTTACCAATTGTCTGCACAGTGGCATCATCACCTCCTGTTTTCTACTGGTGATGCCTCTCCCTATGCACCCCAGCATCTCTCCGGCCCTCCCCACCACCTTCTCACATTGCTTGGATCCTTTCAGGTCATCCATTATAATTACTTCCTGGTCTCATTCCATTTTTGTTTTTCTTAGTATCCTCCCCATCCTATATTCCTCACCAGGGTTCCTGTGCCCCAAGAGCATGATTTTGCACTTTTTTGTATTGAATTTAAGCTGCTACACTCTTGACCACTCCTCCAACTTGCCTAGGTCTCTTTTCATTCTTTCCACCCCATCTGGAGTGTCCACCCTATTGCAGAAATTGGTGTAATTTGCAAAGAGGCTTCCCTTCCCTTCTAGCCCCTCTGTAATGTCACCAATGAAGACATTGAAAAGGACGAGCCCCAGTACCGATCCTTGTGGCACCCTGTTGGTCACCCTCCTTTCCCGGGATTGAACTCCCAACCACCCTCTATGTCCTGCTGCTCAGCCAATTTCTGACTCAATTTAATACCTTGGGACCAACTCCCAAACTGACCAACTTGTTTATTAGCCTCCTGTGTGGGATGGTGTCAAATGCCTTGCTAAAATCTAGGTAGGCCATGTCAGATTAGTCTAACAAGATCTACCGGTTGTGAATCCATGTTGCTTTGTGTCTTGAGCTTAAGACATGCTGAGCTCAAGATATGCTACAGTATTTTCTTTTAGCATCAACTTCATCATTTTCCCCACCATCGAGGTCAAACTGACCGAACTGTAATTCCCAGCTTTCACCTTGCTCCCACTTTTGTATAGTGGTACACAGAAAGATACAAACAAAGAAACATAGAAGTTGACGGCAGATAAGAACCACAAGGCCCATCCAGTCTGTCCATTTTTTCTTCCTTATGAATGTGCCATAGACTTGTACTCTGTCAATGGTCTATCAATTTATACTCATCTGTATTGCTCTCTTATTACTTCCTTATACCCCTGTTGGAGGCAGTATAGTGCAGTGGTCTAAGGCTCTGAGCTGCAAATCTGGTGACATCCAGCAGACCAGACCTGGGTTTGAATCCCACAGCTTCCACTTGCATACTGTGTGACCCTGAGCAAGTCACTTAACTTCCTTGTGCTCCCAGGTCGCACCTGGAAACAAGCTCCGGCTTAGTGTGCCTTTCCTGGTTAAACAATTTCCCCCTTTCCCTTATGCCTATCCCATGCCTGTTTGAAGCCCTGCACTGTATTTATATCCACCACTTCCTGAGGTAGGCCATTCCATGCATCAACCACCCTTTCTGAGAAAAATAACTTCCTTACATTACCCCTTAGTCGGCCTCCCTCTAATCTCATGCTGTATCTTCTTGGCCGGCTGTCTTTCTTATATTGAAACATGTTAGACTCTTTCACCTTGTTAATGCCCTTAAGATGTTTGAATGTTTCGGTCATATCACCTCTCTCCCTCCTTTGCTCTAGAGTATACATATTGAGCTCCGTTAGTCTGTCCTCATATGTTTTCTGATGCAGTCCCTGCACCATTTTGCTGCCCTTCTCTGACTGCCTCATTTTGTTAATATCTTCCCGCTAGCATGATCTTATACTTTTCATGTAAACCCTAGTTGCCACTCTTCTGACCATTTTGCCAGTTTATCCAGATCTTTCTCATTCTGCCCACCCCATCTGGATCATCTGCTCTGTTGCAGATATTGGTGTCATCTACAAACAGACAAACCTTACCCTCCAGTCCACCTGCAATGTCACTGATGAAGATACTGAAGAGGACTAGCCCCAGGACTGACCCTTGAGGTACCCCACTTGTGACTTGCATCTCTTCTGACTGTATGCCATTTACCACCACTCTCTTTTTTCTGCCTGCCAACCAGTTTGCCACACAGCTGATCAACTTCTAACCCCCCCCCAAGTCTACCCAGCTTATTAATCAATCTTCTGTGTGGAACAGTATCAGAAGCTTTGCTGAAGTCAAAGTAGGCAACATCAACTGCACCCCCTTGATCCACCACTCTGGGTACCCAGTCAAAGAAATCTATGAGATTAGTTTGACAGGACCTTCCTGTTGTAAACCTATGCTGTCTTGGATCCTGTGCTCCTATGGATTCCAGGTGTTGCACTATCCTTTTCTTAAGGAGTGCCTCCATAATCTTGCCCACTACCGAGGTAAGACTAACTAGTCTGTAGTACCCTGCCTCCTCCCTGTTATCACTCTTGTGGAGCGGGATCACATGAGCCCTTCTCCCGTCTTCTAGGACCTCTCCTGTGCTCAGATACTCACTAAACAGTTCTGATAATGGCTCTGCTAGTTCCACCCTTAGCTCCTTTAGTACCCTGGGATGTATGCCATCAGGTCCCATTGCCTTGTCCGCCCTGAGCTTAGCGAGCTCTTGTAGGACCCTTACCACATCTGCCCTCCTCCACTGATTTGTTGAATAGGGCTGTTAACGGTGTCCCTAGTACCTTTCTGAGTTCTTTCAGTATTCTGGGATGGATCCAATCCAGACCCATCACCTTGTCCACTTTTAGTTTTTTGAGTTCCCTTAGGACTGTCTCCTCCGTGAATGGACTGGTGTCCATCTCTCCTCCATGTGTGTTTCTACCATTCAGTTTTGGTCCCTTCCCTTCCCCTTTTCTTGTAAATGCTGAGCAGAAGTATTGGTTCAGAAGTTCTGCTTTTTCTAGGTCCCCCTCTGCACCCCCCCCCCTTTTATTTAGCCTCACAAACCCTCCATTGGTCTTTTTCCTCTCCCTAATATACCTGAAGAAGGTTTTGTTTTCTTATTTTACTGATTGTGCTATTCTTTCTTCAGTTTGTGCCTTTGCGCTCCTGACTGCTTTCCCCACTTCCTTCTGTTTTGCCTGATACAGTTCCCTGTCTTCTTCCCTCTGTGTTTCTTTGTACTTTCTGAATGCCCATTTCTTTTCCTTAACCTTCCCTGCCACTTCTTTAGAAAACCATAGTGGTTTGTTTCTCATTTTAGCTTTGTTGACTTGCCTTACACAGAGGCTTGTTGCCTCTGCTATGGCTCATTTAAGTGTCTCTCATGATTCCTCTACCCTCCCTCCACCTTTGCCAGGATTTTCATGAGGTGTTCCCCCAATTTTGCAAAGTCATCCCTGTTGAAATCCAGGATCCTTATTCTTGTGTGGCTTGACTTGACTACTGTCTTTACCTTAAACCACACTGTATAGTGATTGCTGGACACTAGTTGGCTGCCCACAGACAGATCTGTTATTCTGTCACAACTGGTAAGAACCAGGTCTAATATTGCTCCCTCCTGTGTGGGCTCCTCCACTAGATGTCTGAGGCATGCCCCCTGTAGGTCATCCATGATGTCTCTGTTCTTGGTAGTGGCTGCTGCATAGGTGTTCCAGTTAACATCTGCCATGTTTAAGTCCCCCACCAGCAACACTTCCCCTTTCTATGCCATTTTGTGAATGGTATCTACTAGTACCCTGTCTGCTTCCTCCCCCTGTGCTAGAGGTCTGTCGACAACCCTAGTGTGGATGGTGGTGCCATTTCCCATCTTTATTGTGACCCATAGTACCTCCTCCCCTTCCTGTCTTCCCCATAACTGAGTTGCTTTGATCCCCTCCCTGGTATACATAGCCACCCCCTTTTACCTTTTTGCCCTTCCTGTCTCTCCTTAAGGTTGTGTACACTGGTATGGTAACATCTCATCAATGGTTCCCTGTGTACCATGCTTCAGTGACTGGGACAATGTCTAGGTCTTCCTCTGCCATCAAGGCTGCTAGGTCTGGGATCTTGTTTCCCAGGTTACTGGCATTTGTATACATGCCTTTACATGTTTTGATCATCCATCTGTTTGTGTACCTTAACCCATCTATGCCTTCCCTCTATGACTCTCCTGACATTACATCCATTTGTGGTTTCATTTGTTGATTCCGAGATCCTAGTATCCTTCTGTTTGTTTACCTTACCTGTGGGGGAGGGGGGCAGTTGGTTTTACCCTGCTTATTTCTGCACCCCCCATGGCTAGTTTAAATGCTGCCAATGAAGCATTTAAACCTCTCACTAAGGATCTTGGGTCCCCCAGATAGATGCAGGCCATCCCCCCCATACAAGCCCACATCCCTCCAGATGGTCCCCCAGTCCCCAATGAATCCAAATCTCTTGGCTCTGCATCAGCTCTTCAGACATTAGTTGAATCTCCTGGTGCAGAGTACCCTGGCCTCCCCCATGTCATAGACAGGTAAAACTTCCAAGAAAGTTACCATGCATGCCACCTGTCTAAAGACCCCTCCTCAACTCCATGAACTCCCTCTGCACTACTGTCACCTCAGCCCCAGCCTGGTCATTTTTCCCCAGGTGGACAGTGGTATCTAGCTCACCCTCCTGTCCTGCTGCCCTAGTGATCCTTTGGATATGCTTCCCATCCCCCAAAGCTGTGGGGCCAGGTAGGCACCTGACCTCCTTTTCTCCTGGCCCAAGTTATACCACCCTAATGATACAGTCCCCCACTAGAAGTTGCTTCCTTCTCCTCTGTGGTCCCTTGTCACCTCCCCCGGGCTCTCCATTGTGGAGGATCCCCACATCCACCTTGTCCACCATTGCAGGTGCCTTCACTAGATGGGCCCTTCCTACCAGGATGGCAAAGAAGTTGTGGAGTGAAACCTCAGGTTAGATGAGTAACTGCCCCATCTTCCTCACCCTCCCTGAGCCCACCTTTGACCAACTGCCCCTCTTTTCTGGTATCCTTTGAGGAAGCGGGTGTGGACTGGGTGGTCCCTGGGTGGGGGAAGAGGTCTCCTGAACTCTATCCAACTTGCCTCAGAGATGAGCAACGTCTTCCCTCAACCTAGAGAGGTGTCTTCAGATGGGGCAGCACTGCAGCCTCCAGAACAGCTCCCTGAAAACCACCACCCCACAGCCACTGCATTGCACCACTCCCATCATGTCTGTTGTGACTGTCCCTGTAATAGGCTGGGATTAACATGATTTAGAATCCTGTTTTGCAAAACAGGATCCTTTATTGTGCTTTACCATTAATTACAATGGTAATACCTGTTTCTTTGTCACTTCACAGTTTAACGGTTTCTGGTTTTGGTCAGAAATCTAACTGGTAGTAAGGCCTTGCCCCACAGATGTGCCTTTTTGCCATTTGGTGAAAAAATATTACATTGGCCTGGAGTTGTGAGGAGGTTTAAATTTTGATTCTTTTCTTACAGGATAACATTGTAATGTAAGGTATACAGAATCATTTCTTCATCACTCTGCTGTGAAGAAACAGTTTCCAATGTTGCTCTGAAACTTTCAGGGTAAAAAGGTATTGTTCCACCCGTGTGCCTTTTGCTGATTTCACGAGGGCCCTGAACTCCTACAAGCAAATAAGGCTACCATTATACTATCTCAAAAAGTAAGGAAATTAGTTGCAAAAAACTCTGTTAATGCATCAGTTAGGGTTAAAGTGACAAAAGTAAGGAAATGTGGCTTTAGGGTTTCCAATCCTAACACCCCACCCCCGCCCTGAACACACCAACAGGCATCAGGGGTGTGTCTTGGGGTCATCAGCCTTAACACTCCCCATTCTCATATACTGTATCCATCTCATCTTATTTACTTATGGAATGGGGTGAGCATTAGGGATGATGACCCCCAAGGCACCCCCCCAATGCTTGTTGGTGTGTGCTGGGTGGGGGTCGGGTTTTAGGGTTGGAAACCTAACATCTACATTTCCCTACTTTTGTTGCTTTAACCCTAACTGATGCATTAATAGAGTTTTTTGTAACATATTTACATATAGTTAGGATTGAACTGGGGTTTCTAGTTGAACTCAAAATTTGCATTTTAATATCTTTGCAACCGTTCAACGGATTTGCACAAAATTATGCATGCATGGTCTTGTGTGGTAGATCTCTTAATGTACCAAGTTTCGGTCTGGTTGGATGTGTGTTTTCGGAGAGTTGGATAGTGAAAAAAATTTACTTTTTTGTAGTTTTTTTCCCCATTGATTTGAATGGAATTTTCTTTGAATTTGGCTACAACTCAATCAGTTTGGAATAGTTGTCTGACATTTTTGGGGTAGAAGGGACTGACTCACAAATGTGCCTTTTGCTGGTTTGGTGAAAAAATATTAATATGTTCCAAAGTTATTCCAATTTAAAAGTTTCATAAATTGGTTCTGAGCATCCTCAATAAGCACCTCAAAATAGCTGTATGGAATGAGAGAGGAATTCTTTTGTTGTATTGACATAATCCATTTTCATTTGACGAAAATCCTTTTTTGTTTGGCTGCCATCTTGTTTTCAGTTTTGCCTCAAAATTCAAATTAAAAAACCCCCAAAAATGATATTCTGAGGAGGAACCAACACATGTACAGTAGCTTGCTTATCAGGACCCCCTTAACTGGATTCCACACTTATCTGTTACAGAAATCCCCTTAAGGAATTCCCTGGTGTTTCAGATTCTCATTTTTCGGACATAGCTGAAAACCTTTTCAAGGTTATTTACCGACACAAGTACATTCTTAGATATATGACAGCATTATTAGAATAATGATTTATCCTATTATGTCATGTCCAGCTACAAATATGTACAGGATGGCAGCAAAGAAATTTCCTCCCACAACTGCAGCTGATGGCATCATTCAAGGCAATTTACATACATGTCTTTCTGTCTTTGGTTATTCTATTTCATTTATATCATAATTCTTGTCATTCTGCATATACTTTTGAATTGTTTGACTAGATTTCTTGCAAGTTTTATTTTTTATTGAGATTTTTAATTATTTTTTGTCCTGAGCTGACCTGCTCTGAAACTACAACTTCAAAAGCAGATATAGCTGGCCTGGTGATGCTGAGAGTTGAGGCACTCGATGCCACACCTCACGCCACACCGGCAACCTGGGTTCGGGAACGAGCCCAGGTCATTGGGGGTTGGCAGGGATGGGGAAGGATTGAGTGTCCTAAGGACAGCTCTCCTTCCCTGGGGAGGGGGGGTTTCACCAGCTGATGCACTGGTGACCTCTAGCGGAGGTTGGAGTCACCACAGTGCATGGCTGCAAGAATGCAGGGGAATGAAGCTGCGGTGGATGTCTTTCAGGGGTGTACAGAAGTGTGCACCAGTTGAACTGGACGTCATTGGACATCCAAAGCTTCAGGGGAAACAAATAAATTAAAATCCCCTATCTGCGGATGAGGTGATGGCGACCATCAGTAGCCCAAGGCCACATGTCCAATGTCGGCCATACCTTCACACACACCTGGGGGATCCTGGGGCCTCTCCATGGGGTTGGGAGAGTCCAGAATGGAGGATTGTTCAGATGAACGGTGGAGCTCCGGAGCTGAGCATGGGAACCTGAGAGATGCCCCGAAGGTAGGGAGTAAAAATAAAATCAATAAAAAAGAAAAAAAAAGCAGATATAACCAAAAGCAGCATGATGACACCTGTATTTTTTTCTTTTGCTACATTCCTAACCAGATTCTACTTCTATCAAAAAAGCTTTATGAAAATGACATGGATTTTGATGGTTTTATGGGTGTTATCTCATTGGTAATTTACAATTTAGTTTTGCATTTGAGGGAAAGAAATGAAGCAAACATCATGACAAATGATGTATTCTTATTTCACTTTTTCTTTTACACACATGTTGACACCAAAACAATGGTACTATAACTACAAGAAACAATCTGACCCATTATGGATTTTTCCCATAAAGAGGGATTACGTCTCAACATGTAACTCAAAAACAAGCATGGTACCCATGTTTTTTATTGTTGATTTTAAATGTTTGGATGACCTTCATGTGCTGGGCAAAAAATTATGAATTTGACTTGAGGTTGCTGAAACACCAGGGAACGTCCTTAAAATATGTTTTTTTAACATTATAAAGGTGTTTCATGTTGTGTTTTATGAAACAAGATTCTTTTTTCTTATGATGAGATACAAAACAAGTTTTTTTTTATTGTATGGGGAATCAATGTATATTTCAATGGGGGGTTCAACATTTGCGCATACCATACAGGTAGCTCTCCTATCAGGAACCCCTTAGCTGGATTCTGCAGTTATCTGTTACAGAAATTTCCTTAAAATATGTTTTTTTAACGTTATATCTTGTTTCATATCATGTGATATGAAACAAGATTCTTGTTTCGTATGACGAGATACAAAACAAGTTCTTATTTTTTCGTATGGGGAATCATTGTATTTCAATGGGGTTTTCACCTTTTGTGCATAACTTTGCCATTTTTTCATATTTTTACACCAAATTTTTTAACATGGCCTTTATGAGACCCCCCACCTCATAAACACTGGCAGTGGAAATACGCAAATCTGGCTGAAAAGGTGATTTCTCATTCACTTAGCATAATCACCTTTTGGGTGGGATTTGAACATTTTCACTGCCCTTGTTTATCAGGTGGGGTCATAAGAAGAGTATGTTGAGATTTTAGGTTCAAAATATGTAAAAATACCAAAGTTATGTGCATATATTGAAATGTTGCTATGCTACCTCGTAACTTTGGTGATTTTAAATATTTTGACTCAAAATTATCAACATACACATTTTTTACATCACCTCATGAACATGACAGCTGTCATTTTTTAAACCGTGGTCAAACTGTGTTTTTGAACCTGTGACACACAATGGCATTGCGGTGGTGCGGAATCATGTTTTGGCAGGGATTTCATAATTTTCATTACTGGGTTCATGAGGTGGGGTAATAAGAAGGCTATGCTGTCATGCCCTGTGCTTCCACAACATACTGTATATGTACACATCTAAGGAGGGATTGGATCCCTGCCCTCCCACAGACAAATGAGGATACAATTATACTATTTCAAAACTTTGTTAATGCTCTAGTTAGGGTTAAAGTGACAAAAGTAGAGAAATGTGGCATTGGGGTTTCCAACTCTAACACCCCACCCCCACCCTGCAAACACTAACAAGTGTTGGGGTGTGCCTTGGGGTTGTCAGCCCTAGCACTCACCTCATTCCTTAAGTAAATAAGCTGAGATGGGTACAGCATAGGAAAATAGGATGAGCATTTGGGCTAATGATCCCAAGGCACACCCCTGATACATGTTGGTGTGTGCAGGGTGGGGGTGGGGTTTTAAGGTTGGAAACCCTAATGCCACACTTACCTACTTTTGTCATGTTAACCCAAACTATAGCATTAATAATGTTTTTGCAATTTATTTCCTTACTTAAATAATGCTGTTCTTCCCATCTGTATTATTTAACTGCATTTGATTATGTTAACTTGTCCTGTTCCCTTACCCCCTACCCAGGGTCGCACCTGGAAATGAGCTTCAGCTCAGTGTGCCTTTCCTGGTTATCAACTTTTAAATAAATAATTACTTTTTGAGATAGTATAATCGTAACCTTAATTGCCTGTGGGAGCAATTGGCCCTCCAGGCCCTGCGTTTCCATTTTAGAACAACAGTGACCAAATTGTCAGTATAGCCATCTTATAACCCCAACTCATGTACCCAGTATAGAAAATGTTCAAATCTCCACTGAAATGTAATTTTGCACAACTGCAACACCATTCTGCACCACAGGTGACAAAACACATTTTGGCTAGGATTGTAAAAATGACAGCTGTGACATACAAGAGGTGTGCTAATAAGAAAGCAATGTTGAAAATCTGGGGTCAAAATATTAACCATTTCCAAAGTTACAAGTGTGCATAGTGACATTTCAATGAATGGTCATAACTTTGCCATTTTTAAATAGTTTTACCCCAAATTTTCAACATAGCCTTCTTATGCCCCCTACTCATGAACAAGGTCAGGAAAAATGTTTTAATTCCACCTAAAAGGTGAATTCACCAACTGATCCTGAAATCAGCTTTCAGGCAGGAATTGCATAATGACAGTCATGTTGTTTATGAGGTGGGGTCCCCAAAAGGTCATGTTGAACATTTGGTGCCAAAATATCAAGAAATGGCTGAGTTATGCAACAAAGTTGAAAACCCCATTAAAAGACATTGAACTGCATTTACCTTAGTTTCCCATATTGCAGTCGACGGTTCCAGCAGCAAGACATGTCTTCAATCAGAAAGTGGATCTTAAACCTGGGGTCTGTTCAGGTGAATGACTGTGAGGGGTGTACTGGGGGTCTGGGGTGGTGGGTGCTGAGTGGGAGGTAGGGGTGGGGGGGTCTGATCGGCAAGGAACCTTTTTTTCCCAGCAAAAAAAGGAAAATAAACATCAAGGGACAGTTTTCTTAATTTCAGGGACTGGACACCAAAGGGGGGGGTGCCACTTGACACCAGGGACGTAAGACAGCATGGGGATGGTGACCAGAGAATGGGGGAGGGAACATGGGACCACCCATGAAAAATATATGACACGGGGACGGTGATCGAAGAACAGGGGAGGTACCAGTAGATTACCAAGAAATGAATTAAAAACATCAGGGACAGTGATCAGAGAATGGGGGTAGGGGCCACTAGACTACCAGGGAATTAATGGAAAACATTGGACTGGTGATCAAAGAATGGGGTGAGGGGGTGGGACCACTGGACCACCAATGAAAAATATATACCACGGGGATGGAGACCAGAGAATGGGGGAGGGACAACTAGACCACCAGAGAATGTATTAAAAACATTGGGGACAGTGACCAGAGAATGGGGGAGGGACCACTTGACTACCAGGGAATTAATGAAAATCATCGGGGACAGGGATCAGAGAATGGGGAGGGGGGGGAGAGACCACTAGACTACCAGGGAATATATATTATGTTATTAAGGGGATGTAAATCAGTGGGTAGGGGGTGCAACTAGCCACCAGGGAACTACGACAGTTCACACTATCATGGACCTTTACTGTTCTCAGTCTTTACAGTTCAAACAGTAAAGTTCAAACTTTAAAGAACTGTGAATGGTTATTTTTCTGATCGAACTGTCCTTACCTTAGCGAGTGATGGGCGATTTTATTCTTGCCCCAAAAAGGCATACTTGTCATCAAAATTTGTAAGTGGGTTGTAATTCTGATTTCCTAAATAAATAAAATAAATAAATAAAGTACAATACAGTAATGTAACTAAGCATGTGACTGAGACCTAAATACAGGTCTTGGTCATTCCTTACCAAGTAGGATTTCTTTAGAAATCAATTTTTTAAAGGAAAAAAAGAAATATATTTTTTACAGAAAAAAACCAAGATGGCAGAAGCACAAACAGTTTTTCTCTGAGCATGAACAGTAGGTACTTAACAATTAACAGTTCAAACTGTTTTCATTTACCTGCCTCTCTAGCAGCTATCACAAAAAACATTATAACTGAAAAATGATGAGATACCTTCTCACCACCCTATCCAAAGGCACACTGTTGGCACAGACCCCCATCATCCCTGAAAATTTGAAGAAAACACATCATTCTGTCTGGGCTGTAGATGATGGCAAACAAATCCCATGTTAACCAATGGGGGAAAAAGTGTTTTTTTTTTCACCGCTTTATATCTCAAAAGCCATACAAGATGCTGTCAGCAACCTTCCACATCTTGAAACATGTGCAGAATGACCATGCTTGCCAAATCTTGGGCTATTTCATCAAAGAATGCCAAAGTTATTAAGGTGCAAAATTTTGAATTTAACATAGAAATGCCTGTACAACCCTAACTATAGGGGTGCAGCCACACTCCTATAATACATAATAATGGGTAAGGGGGGTATACAAGGATGTATACCCATCGAGGGGGCTAATTAAGGCTATAAGGCAATGAGCTTGAAGGGTCAGTGGCTCTATTACTTAATTAGCCCCTGAGATGGGTATACTTCCAAGTGTTCCACCCTTACCCATTGTTTGTTGAATATAATACATTAGGAAGGTTATTGTTATGGAGATCACATTTGCAATCATGTTATGGCACCTGAAGATCTCTTGCAGCAAGGACGGAATGCTGTATAGTGAGTGCAGGTAGGAGCTTGGGGGATTTCTGGGTTTGTGAGGATTTTACATAAATGTCTTTTTTCCAGGTTATTTTACAGCTCGTTAATTGGTTTGGCTAGCTTCCTAATTCTGTGTTAATTGTGTTATTAGTGGTGTCCCATAGGGTTTAATGTTGTGCAAGTTTATACTTTAATTAGAGCACATATATACTTTTAATTGTTTAATTTAATTGTTTGATTAGTGTAGGTTTATAGCTTTAATTAGTGTAGGTATATAGATATAACTGATTAGTGCAGGCATATACTTTGAACTGACAGTTCACAGGCATATATGTTTTGGACAAATCCCTTTTCAAAAGGCATTTTGAAAAAGGATTTGCCAGAAACGCATCAAGGCATGTTTCTTTAACTGGCACCGCAATAAACTGGGCACTTTTTTGGAACTGTGAGCAGTGTTCTTACTTCATTGCAGGTAGTGAGTGCTGGATTTTTGTGTATTCATGTCTTTTGGAAGTATCTGAGCACCCCAACCTTGTGCGCCACCTTTTGTGAGTGCAACATTCAACTGTTTCCAGATGACACAAAGACTCTAGCACTGATGCTCTACTTTCATGGATTTGTATCTATGACATGTCCACCATGAGACATACACTCATTTGTTGCTGCAGAAAGAAATCCATGAATCACAACACTGCTTTTGTGTGCAGAAGTGCAGGTCCCTACAGCCACATATACAAATCCATGATATAACAAATTATAAGAATTCCTTTGTCTGCAAAAGCGCATGCTCCTAGGAGGCCAGCTGATCTATATCCTCAGGTAGTCATGCACACTATAAGACATACACACAATTGATGGGTCTGCACTTCTGCAGCCACAGAAGCAAGACATACACACCAATCTCTGGCTGCAGAAGTGCAGGCATCCCAAAATCCATGATACTAAAATTGCAACCGTACTTCTGTTGGCAGAAGCACAAGCCCCTGAGGGGACTGAGCCTCTTTAGCCACAGGTGTAAGACATATACAGTAGAGTGCAACAAAGATGATCCAGGGATTAGAGGGATACCCCTATGAGGAGAGGCTGGGTGAGCTGAACATGTATCTCCTGGAGGAGAGGAGGGATGGGAGGACAGGATCAAAACCTTTAAATACTTAAAGGGGATAAACAAGACTAGTACATAAGGGATTTTCTAGATTAGAAGGTGGAAGGTCACGAGGGGGCACCAGGTGAGATTGGAGGGGGGAAGATTCAGGAGGGAAGTCAGGAGACATTATTTCACAGAGAGGGTGGTGAATAAGTGGAATACTCTGCCTGAGGAAATAGTAGCCTGTAACATGGTAGACAGTTTTATGAGGGGATGGGACAGAGTGAGGAGGGGTAATATGAAGAGGGGAGAGGTGGGGGGGCAGCTGCAAGTTGAGGGGCTAGCTTCACAATCGAGCAGATTCAACAGACCGTGAGGCCTGTTTCTGCTGGCATTTTCGTATATTCGTATATACACCATCTTCTGGCTCCAGAAAGGCAGGCCACTGTGTGACCTGCAGTTATGCAGCCAGAAGTATTGTTGCAATGCAGGTATCATTTTTTCAGCAGTGGATCTATAAATTGTTCAAGCTGATAGCAGTTTTTCAGTTACACAGCTGCATAATGGAAACCCTGCAGTAGCAGATCATGTTATCTAGCCATGTAGCCTGTGCTTCTGCAGCCACACGTATTCATGCATGCTGTACAACAGACACACAGAGCTGTGGCTTCATAAGCACTGGCCTCTGTGTGGTATGTGCTTATGCAGTCATAGATACAAATCCATGAAGGTAGCACATCAGTGCTACTGCATTTGTGTAATCTCTAAACAGTTGCATGTTGTTTGTCTTAAATATAGCAGTAGCACAACTATAGTTAGGGTTGAGTGGAGTGTTCAATGTTAAATCCCAATCTTTGCACCTTAGTAACTTTAGCAGTGTTCAACAAAAATTGTGGAAACTTTGGCATGCTTGGTCTGGCTGGTAAGTTCTCAAGACATTGGGAGTTTTGTGACAGCCACTTAGCCAGATATGGAGATCCGGAAACATCAAAAATACATAAGAAGCACAGTTTTTTGCAGCATTTTTTGATTTCACCTACAACAAAGACAGTATGGAATTTTGTTCCAAAACTTTCAGGGCTTAAGGGGCTTGTACCACGGGTATGACTTTTGAAGATTTTGTGAAAAATATTAATCAGTTTCAAAGTTATAAGCTTTTTAAATTTGGCTTCTGAGCATGCTCAGTAGAGTTTTCAGAATAACCCTCTGATGCAACCCCAAAATTATTTTCTTGCAAGACATTTCTAGGCCAGGACTAATTCTGTTTTTGGGTTGCAAGAAAACATTTTCAGGTTGTAATGGCTGCTATCTTGTTTTTTTCTGTGCAAAATGTGAAAGCACATAAAAACGAGTTATTTAAAAAACACACACACACATGAATCTTGCTAAATGGGACCCATTAATTCAATTCTGGTGTTTGTTTTTCAAATAATGGGCTAGAAATTCCTTTTTGGGGCTTATTCAGCTTACCATGATGGCTGATTCTTGTGTCGTACATTTAAGTGTGACTCAAGAATCTGCACCACAAAAAAATTTGGTGCACTGTAAAAATGGATATTTTGGGTCACACTTAACTGTGTGACCCAAGAATTTCACTTTTCGTGCACATGAAAAAAATGTTGTGTCTCACATAATTTTAAAAAGCATGGAAGGAAGGATGAACTCCACTGAAACACTTGGTCTTCAATCATTTTATGTATTTTATTGGTCACATATCCAAGGAGGGGCAATAGTTTCGTGGCTTCGTCACTTCATCAGGCCCCACTGTGTTTCTAAAAAATAAAACCAAAAAAAACACTTTGTTTACAATTCATTCTTGTTTTTTTCTTCTTATCACTTAACTTGCACCACTTGTGATAACAAACCCACAAAGCCTCTTTAATATTTATGTGAAACACCATGACTACTCAAATATGCTTGAGTTTTGTTCTACATTAACAAGTTCCACCATGATAAATATTCCCAATTGAAATCTGAGGACAGTATCTCTACCAAAAATGTATGTGCTTATCTCTTTAATTCATACTTTTACTTAGCCAGCTGCACATAACAATGGCTTACCCCTATCTTGTTGGCTTCTATTGTTTTTGTTTGTACCAATTTTCCATTAACTAATGTCCGGCCTAATGGGGCAGATAAACATCATTTTTATTGACAGGTTTATGGCTTTTCTATTGTAATGCCCCTCCATAGTCACGCTTTTCTATGCTCACCTTTTTGTTATGCAATTTATTTTCAACATATATAAGGGCTTTCTAAGTTTTCTGCCACCTAATCAAACGAAAACATTTATTTTAAGATTTTTACTGAACAATCCCCAATGCTTACAATCCTCATTCTCTAATTCCTGCCATGTGCAGAGGGCATTTTACCTTAAACAGGTTTTCTAATATTCTTCATGCTCCCTGTTATCTAGCTATTAGTTCTTGTAGAACGTAGTCGTGGGTTGTCCCAGATTTCTGAAAAACAATGGCTTACGGTCAGGTCATTTGTTTCAGGGCTATTTGCTTGCCTTTAAATGAATCACTCGCTTCGCTTGAACAAAAAATTACCTACTTACTTTTAAATTGAGCTGTGCAACAGAGCCGCTATCTTGGACATAGGAAATGGCTGGTGAGGTCAATTCATGGTTTGATTTTGCAGTCATTCTGCAAAAAACACATTTCAGGTGGGACTTAACACATTCTAGTGACCAAGTTCAGATGTGGATACAAGATGTAAAAAAAGGGTTCTTTGGCCATCAGTTTTGCAAGCCAACCAATTCCTGTGTCACAAGCCAAAAATACTTTGCCACATATTACTCACTGGGCAATCAATGCAGTGGGTTAAGGCTCTGAGCTGCAGATCTGGAGACTTAGGTTTGAATCCCACAGCCACCTAGAAGCATACTGTGTGATTCTGAGCAAGTCACTCAACTGCCTTGTGCTCCCAGGTTGCATCTGGAAACAATCTTTGGCCTAGTGTGCTACTCCTGGTTAAACAATGTTCCCTTCCCTTCCTTTCCCATACACTATAGATAATATTTAGGGACCCAATGAAATCTCATCTGCTTTCTTTAAACAATTATTTCTGGAACTCAGTAACTTTCCTGCTCCATACATTGTCATGAGAATTTTAACTTGGTACTTAACCCCGCTCTTGATAGATCTGGAACTCGGGTTGATAGAACTACCTCAGCTGCTATGGCAACCTTGCAATTTATGACTGACTTCAATCTCACTGAAATCTGGAGACATCATCACCCAAGTAGTCAAAATTATTCATACTTCTCTGAGGTCTACCATATATATTCACGTATTAACTTCTTTTTACTATCAAAATCCTGTCCTTTACAAGTAAATAACATTTATTATAATAGCATTATCATCTTGGACCATGCTCCTGTACTACTTAGCCTAACATATTCGAGTAGTCCAAAACCCTCTCATTTTAATTTGATTCCTTACTTATGAAAGATTCACATTTTCACAGATTAAAATTTATATTGAATCTTTTTTTTATCAACAATACAGCAGAGGATAACAATAATGGAGTTATATGGGAAACCTTTAAAGCATACTTAAGAGGGTGCATTACTTCCTATACTATTCTTCACAACAAAAGGAAATTTCAGAAAATTAATGAGTTAGAAACTTTAATAAACAACTTTGAAACACTACAAATGCAAACAAATGATCCAGCCATTTTACAACACTTAAATACCCTAAAAGAACAATATAACAGCCTCACAGTGGAAGAGACTGAAAGGTAATTGTTATATACCTGATACTATGCAATGGGAGACAAGCCAGACAATTTGATGGCCTGGCAACTTAAAGCACAACAACAAAACAATCTAATCACAAGTTTTCAGGGATCAACTGGTCAGATATTTAACTCCCCTTAAGATATAAATCAAATATTTTGTCAATATTATCAGAAGCTATACTCCTCAGACAACACATACACTCCTAAAGCTATGCATCACTTTATCATGGATTTAAACCTTCCAGTACTTGATCCTGAAAAATTTCAAGCTATTGAACTGGAGATTAAATTGGAGGAAATTAAGGCAGCCATCAAAAATCTTCCCTCCAGCAAGGCCACTGGCCTGGATGGCCTGACAATGTATCTCTTTAAATCATTCTCCTCTTTATTAGTCCTTCATCTAAAAGAAATATTTGACTACATATTCACCACAAATACTCTTACTCCCTTATTTAAAAAAGGGCCTATCCATGTGTTTCCTAATAAAAATCATACAGATCCTTTACAGTCCAGCTCATACAGTCCAATTTCACTAATCAATTCAGATTCTAAAATTCTGGCTAAGATTCTGACCAGCAGAATGGAAAGTTACTTCCCCAACTATTACATCCAAATCAGAAAGGTTTCATTAAAGGTCACTCCCTTACATCAAACATTAGGAGAACTTTTAACATTTTGAAGTACTATAGAAATTTGGACCTTTCCCTGCTGCTGCTTGACACAGAGAAAGCTTTCAATCGTGTTGCATGGCCTCACATTAAGACTATACTTCACAGATTTGGATTTGGTCCCAATTTCTATAGATGGGTGGATATTCTATACTCTGATCTGGTGGCCAGGATCAAAACAAATCAGAGCATCTCCCCACTTTTCAATTACATCATGACACTAGGCAAGGGTGCGCACTCTCACCTCTTATCTTTGCCCTTTCCATTGAACCCTTGGCCCTAGCCTTCAGAAAATCTCAGCTCATTCTTGGTCCTAAAATGAACAACATAGAACACCATATTAGTCTACACACAGATGACACATTAATTTATGTTACAAATCTGAATCATTGTTTTACTCCTATTTTAGAAATTTTTACACAGTTTGGCGTAGCATCCAGATATAAAGTAAATTGGTCTAAAACAGAGATTATGTAAACCAATACCATTCTGACCCATTTATACCCCGTACTAGAGATATTGCAAAATTAAATTTCACTGCTGAAATTGCCATGAAAATGGAGATTTTGCCACGTGAAACATTTTGCGAAATTCTGCATTTCCGGGAAATTTTTTGCCAGGTGCGAAATTTTGCCTGTGAAATGTGAAATGTTACTGCAAAATGCACAATTTCCCCACGAAATGGGATATTTTGCCTGAATTTTGCCAGGTTTTCACAGGTGAAATTTCACATTCCATGATAAAATTTGTCATTTTGCCTATGGAATTTCACATTTCACACCTGTGAAATATTTAGCGAAATGCACAAATTTTGCAAAATATTTCACAGAATGAAATTTTCCAATTTTGCACATCTCTACCCCCTACTAATTTAAATATACATATTTTTTCGTTAATTAAATATTTAGGCGTCACAATAGACAATGGAATCAGCAAATTACAATCATTAAACTTAGACCTTCTTATACAGGAAACCAAAACGTCATTACAGCACTGGGAAAATCTTCTGGTAACATTAACATTAACAGAGGTAATGTCATCAAAAAGAATATTCTCCCGAAATTTTTGTTTCAATTTCAAAACATTCTGATTATCATTAAAGAGGACTTTTCAAGGGATTAGACATCATAATCAAAATATTTCTCTGGAAGGGCAGAAGACCCTGGCTTAAAATACAAAAATCATAACTATCACCCTCCAAAGGTGGACTTGCCCTACCCTGTTTGAAATATTATTACTATACCACTAATATTGCCATTATCCATAAATGGTTTAATAATGATACCTCTGACCATTCTCTTGCTATTGAAATCTTCCAAACCCCATATGCTAATGTCAAACATAGTCTTTATGTTGGCAATTATTACAAAAAGCTTAAAAATATCTCTTTCTGTACCAATACAGGATAAAGAATATGGTGCAATATATTGGGCAAAGTCCCAGGCCAATGCCTATGCTCTTTACATTCACCAATCTACTTAAACTTTTTTTTTCTTCTTCCCTCTATTTCTGATCCAACTTTTAAGACTTGGGGCTCAATATTTAAAACTTAGCCCCAGGGTAAAATTAGTACTGCCTGGCATGCAAAAATAGACCAGAACCATTTGCATGCTACATTCAAAGGTATAGCCCAGGGGCTAAATCAGTCGAATATAGCGTGCAAACAAAGGTGTGCAAACAGGGCTGAGAGTGCAGTGCAAAAATAGCCAGCAGATAAGACAGCTTGGAATTTAGCAACCAGCCAGTGCAAACTGCAACAGCAGCCCAGTGCACACAGAGGTGGAGTAAGACAGAGTTGCAGTAGGTGGCCAATGTGGGTGATAGCAATAAAGTGGTGCACAACAGCCACACACAGCACTGCAGGCCAAACACAGCAGAACTGCGCTATGGTTTTGACAGGTTTGCCCAGGGCTAACTCATTTGCCTAGCACTAACACATTAGTCCAGCACTAAATTTTGCTATATTCAAAGCTCCTATGCAAATTATACTACTTAGGCAATCTGTGGGCAAACAGCCACATTAACATCTCAGTATGGCCTGCTTTGCATTCATTACCATTTAGCTTGCCCAGCACTACTGAATGGTGCACACAGCTCCACCTCTATGTCAGACTGGAACTACAGGTCAGTAGCTGCAGGCTGGGTGTGCTCACATCTCCACCTGTATGTCAGACATTATAAACAGTTCAGTAGCTGCAGGCTGGGTTTGGACACAGAAACACAGACTATTGTGGCCCAGGGGACCAGGACCACAGGAACAAGTGGTTGTGCTGCATGCCATAGACATATTGTTATTCCTGCTACAGTGTGCAGCAGATGGTACAGTACCGTAGTAGCTGATATTGTGAGGGACACAGCAATGCCTGTGGTGTGTCAGGCAACAATGACTGCTGCTATCCATATAGTGACATGCATAGCTGACAGGTGTGTTCTGACAGTGGACACCAGTCATACTGTCCTGTGACCTACATACGCTGCACCAGTGGAATCAGATTCCCACACTAAAGTACACATGGCTGGCCATGTGTGACAGGGAGCCAGGGAGCCTGGACAGGTGTGCAGTATGTGCCCCGAGGGGGCAGACACATGCCATCATACGGGCACACTGACGCGAGGGGCAATCACGTCACTGGCACATGTGCACTGTGTGGATGGCCCAAGCCGGATGGCAGCACCTACTATGTGGTGCAGCCTGGCTACCTGTACACCCTCCCCTCAGTGCCCTCCATTCCACCAGTGCTGCATGTGTGTGCTGGATTGTGGTGGTGTACCCGATGGTGGGACTAGATGTGTGTACTGCATGGATGCATTAACAAGGTGTTCACTGGGTGCTAAGGCTCCCACAAATGCCTGGCAGGGTTGGGACCAGTGCCAGATGATGGCGATGTGGGCAGTGCCATCTGTGTGCAGCATGTCTCTTCCATGGCATTTGGAGTGGCCCAGGGTGGCCATCTGCCTTCTCTGCCTCCTCATTGGCTGCAGTCATCAGGTGCAACATGATGCTGTTGTTGCTTATGGCCATGTTACCTGTTGCAGCTGTGTCAATGCCCCCATCCTTGTTTTGCCAGAGTTAAGACTAGCTTTTTCTGGGTGGTAATTTGTGCCTCGTAAAGTGTCGTGCAAAGTTGTGCAAACACACTTTGCGCAGCACTGATGTGCTGGATATAGCATAGTGCCTGTATTTGGCTCTATGATGCTGGTTCAAAAACACTTTTGTTGACCGACATCTAATCGACAGGAATTATGTCGACCACAAGTTGCGGTCGACATAATTCCCATTTGTCTCCCGGTCCACTGTTTTCATTGGGGGGGCTTTGCCCTTCCATATTTAGGATTATCAACTCCAGTCAGAGTTGATTGGGGGGGGGGGTGCAGGACTGGGAGACAGTGTGCTCCTGTGTCAGGAGCACCAACACAGTGACCTGTCGGCAACCTGTCAATTTTGTTGATGGGTTGGTAGGTCGCTGTGCTGGTGTCGCTGTTGGGGGCAAACCCCTGTATTCATGAACATGCCCCTTCTCTTTGTACAGTGCATACATTATAATTTTACCCAATGCTAATGCAGTTTGTCCATGCTATTTGGTCTTTTGAGTACAGTGGACCCATGCAAACCCAGCGTAAACTCAGTGCAAATGGTTTGCATCCAGTGAAAAGTTTTGAATATCTGGCCCATGGTATTCTAAAGGCCTTCATGAAGTCAGTCAATTTATGAAATCTGCTCATATAACTAATTTTGAATGTTTAAAAACTACATATAATTTAGCTAACATCAAATGCAATTTTCTAAAGCAGTTTGTGTCAAGTCCAGATGCAGCTGTGCCAAAGCCCCCTTGTGCCATGGTTGCACCAAACACCCCAGTGCACCAGGTCACAATGGGGCTTTCACCATGGTGAGGCTGTAACATCCCCCTTTTTGGGATTTTACAAGCCCTGCCATGGACGCTGCAAGGGGCACCACTTAGACCAGCCAGGAGGTGGTCTAAGTGGCTTGCGCCCATGAGACAGTAATAGACAATGGGCCACCAGGGGCACAAAGGGCACAGAAAACTGCATAGGGGAAGTCAAGGGACAGCTGAGACTGCAAGGCAGTGATGTGGCACCTGGTGGAGTGTGTGTACATTGGTATGAATATTGTACATGTCTAACTTTTACATTTACGTAACTCTTCCTGCTTGCCATGGCCCCCTACCTAAGAGGCTTTTCCTAGTAACTCATAGAATGATCACTTTTTTATAGAGGAATCCTTTACGTATGCTTGAAAGTAGTTAAGAAATCCTTACAGCTTCCTAATATCACCTACAGCCATTGGTGTGTTTTCATTCAAAGCAAGGACTGCATTAATATCTTCTGTGTCTGCACTGATCCCAGACCCTGATACTAACTGTCTTTTGAAAAAGCAACAGTTCTCTTGCTGGAGTTTTACAACATGATCCTGCAGGCAGTGCAGCACCTTACATACTGTAGATGTAATACATACTGTTCAACAGTCTGAGAGTAACAGAACATACCATCTAAATATAGAAGAAATAAACTGGCAGCTCAGGTTCTGAGGGACAGAATCAAGCAGAAACTGCAATATATTCAGAAACAAAAAAAGTGCACAGCTCCACATCTTACATCCAAATGTATAGCCCAACGCTAGGAGACAATTAAAAATAGCTTTATGAAATCTTAATGATGTGTAGCACCCTTCCAAAAGCACATCCATGTTTCGCGCTGCACTTGCACTTTTTCAAGATGACATCCCCCTCTAGTGGATGTCTGTTATACACAAATTACTGTGATTGCCAATATAAATAAATACCATACATAAACAAATATGCATGTATAAAAACATATAAAGATCACACCCATATATTCCAATACTGGAAAACTGTGAAGCTACTGTATACAATCACTTACTAAAGTGCTTCCTCGACCCTATATACAGTGAAGACAACGTTATATGCAATTATATAACCTCCCATTCTATTTCTATATATTCTTGTCATGAAGTGCAAACCTTTGCTTTTTCATTTGGCTTCATACAACCAAATCTATAAATATTTGTTAAATAAATATCAATAATATCAAAAATATTTAAAGTATCATTTGATGGATGAACAGATGCCTAAAGAAACCTACACGTTTGTGCCACACTATAATTATTGTGTGTGCAAGTTTGGGGGGGGGGTGCTACATATCATTTAGATTTAATGATGCTATTTTTAACCATCTAAGTATAGAACACTACATTTATCCTGGTACCATGTCAGTACTGTATGCCATCTGTGCTCTTCTAGAAAGTTGCTGGATGTATGAAAGGTGTTCTTATACACTCATAAAGGCCCTATAGAGTTCCAAAATTGGTCAGATGTCTGGGGATGTAAGCAATAACACATGAGGGGGTGTGCATTAGACATTTCTAATGCACAGCCAGGGGCGTAAGGAGGCATGAGGCCACAGGCTGAGTGCTTTCAGCCCCTGGCCATGCATTAGAAATGTCTAATGAACACCTCCAGAGTGTCTTACTTTTCTTATAAAATGGGACTCTGTATTTCATAATCATTTTAAAATTCAAATAAATAATTTTAAAAACAAAACAGTTAAATAGTTGCGTTCATTTCATATAAAATAGTCCCTCTACCTGCTGTATTTTGTTTTACCTAAGACATTTGTCCTACTAGAGCCTCCATATCTGTAGTTCTTCCTGATTCTTTCTGAGTCCAGTTCTGTAGTTTTAGCTGTTTAACCCCCCCCACCACCGCCCCGACACACGCACACACATACGCGTGCCTGCACGCACATTCATCAAGCTTCAAGAAACTGCGATGGTAGAATTAACTAGTTACTTTAATTTATTTATTTAGATTCATTTTAGGTGGTTGTTTCAGCACAAGTGTGGGTCTTGGCCAGAGGAAAGCTGGCATTATTGAGAGTAGGAGCCAGCAAATGTGCTGTACCACAGGAGCACATACTTGCATGAGAGAGCGAGAGACAGAGAGAGAGAGAGAGAGAGAGAGAGAGAGAGAGAGAACCTCTGAGCATCGGACCAGTGGAGAGAGAGAGAGAAAGGTCCAAGTGAGTGAACTTTTGAGCATCCGGTTGGTGAGAGAGAGAGAGAGAGAGAGATACAAGCGAGTGAACTTCGGGGCATTGGGCCAATGGTATGTTCAGCTTTCATGGTTTTTTTTGTGTGTTTATTGAGGGAGCATGAGAGAGAACAGTAGCGTGTTAAGGGAGGAACATAGTTAAAACAGTGAATTACAAAGTTGGAGCAGTGAACCAGAAATGTTATGCCAGCTCCACAGCAACTGGACAAGTACGGCGCACGGGAGAATGTGTTTGAAACAGCACACTCAGAAGGCTTCTTCTTCTTTTTAATGTATTCTCAGTAAAATATTGCAGCTACACTAGTGAATGGGAAGCTATGATGGTTGCACGCTAGAGAAGAGAGCAGGTGAATTAGTGAGTCTGACGATGGAATGCTGTATTTGTATATTTACGTGTGGGCTAAGTGAGGGAAACAAAATGGCAACTGACAGTTTTTAAAAATTCTGCTGGCCTACTGATTTCTTTTTTCTCCTGTGTCCACCTGGCCAGCCTTGTTTTTGGCTGTGCATTTTACATTTCTAATGCACGGCCAATTACCAGTCATGATTTAGGATTCTCCCTTCCCATTTTATAATTCTTCCATAAGCCCCTCATGGTATGCTTTTCCATGGTAAAGGATGGAAAACTAGGAATACCCTGTGAGAGAGTTCAGGAGGCCTTGACCGAGGGTTAATGGATGTGCTGTTCAATTCTTAGTAATCTAGGCAGAACTGTAATGCCCAATCTTTCTTGTGGACACAGGCATGGATGTGAGGATTTGAAGGAGGCAAGGCAGGGGAGTAGGTGACTTGAGCAGGGCTGACAGAGATGGTGCAGTTAGGGTTGTGAGAACCAGGAGATGCCCTGGGGCAAAATGGGGGCTTGAGAGAGGCTAGATGTGTTTTGTCCCCATAGCCAGGGATCCCACCAGACCAAGAGGGCAGCTAGCTGAGGGGCCGTCTGTCACCATTCGTCATCTTCAAGTGGTGCTGCACAATGCTGGATTGATGAGGAATAAGTCCGCTATTATGGCGGATCAAATTTCCTCTGTTGATCTAGCTTGCATTATGGAGACCAGGCTGGGTGATGCTGTAGGCCCTGCTCTGGAGTCATTGGTTTTGGCTGGGTTCTCTGTAGTGCACAGCCCAAGGAAGGAACATGCAGGGGTGGCCATCCATTTTAGATCTGAACTTAACCTGGTTGTGCACCCAGTGGAGGATACCTCATTGTTTTAATTCATGGCTGTGCCTGGGGGTCCGGATGTTCATTGCAGAATCCTTCTTGTTATTGGCCTCTGGGGTGTAAAGGGGAATTTATGTAGGAAATCATAGACTTCGTCACCAACAGGGTGTTGGAGTCACCCAAATGGCTTATCCTGGGTGACTTCAATGCTTGGGTTGACGATGAACTCTCCCAGTTTGGGCAACATTTCCCCTAGGGTATGGCAGTTCTGGGCCTCACACAAGCAATTGCTTCCATGACCCACCAACATGGCCATGTCTTAGCTTGGTATTCTTTCTAGGGCTCTAGATTGGCAACCTCAAGATTGATCTAGTTAATTGGTCAGATCATTTTGCCATTGGGTTCATATTCCCAGGACCCGCCCTTGTTGTCCACTCCTTGTGGAGGTGGTTCAGTTCCACTCTTTGTGAGGGCTTCAGCCAGAGGGACTTTTGGCGGTGCTGGAAACCTCATAAGGGTTGACAGCATATTTTAGGGGACCAGAGGAAGAAGCAGCTGTCTAAAACAGGGTGGTCACTGTGGCTTTCAGTCTTGTGGCACTGGTTCATATACACTCACTGGTTTCACACCTTGGCTCGCTGTGGCTTGATGGCAAGCTGAGGGATATGAAAGAAAAGGGGTGTAGGCTGCAGTATTGCTGGGGGAGATGCTGGGCCCAGGAGGACAGATTGTCTTTGATGACTTACTACAGTGAGTATCAAAGGGCATGCACCCATAAAAAGGCAGTGTTCCTGCCAAGAGATTGCAGCTGGGAGGAACTGGCTGGCTCATCTTTTTCAGACTGTGGACATGCTACGCCATCTAGTCTGTCTGGAGCCAATGACAGCTGTTTCACTCTTGAAATGCAAGGAGTTTGTTTGGTTCTGCTTGAACAGCATGTCCTCTATTAGGTCTGGGATCTCGCCAAGTGGGCCATCACAGCCCAACGGTGTTGAGATTGAGAGTCTAAAGCCCTGTCCACACTACACCGAAACTCCCCTCTGTAACATTACAGAGGGTCCAAACCAGTATTGCAACAGTTTGCATTTACACCTGTAACATTACAGGAGGCGTTTTCGTAACCGTTGTTGAAACCACTTATGAGGTGATTTCAACAATGGTTACGAAAACTGTTATGCCTCTGTAACATTACCAGCTGTAGCGTGAGCATGTAGCCCCAGCATTGCCCTCAGTGCAGCAAGAACTGCATTGTGGGATAGGGTGCCGACCGTAATGGTCACCCATCACCCACAATGTGGACCGGCTGTAATGGTTCCGAACTGTTATCATAATGGTTCACTGGCAGTGTGGACACACTGTAATGTTTACTGTCTGTAACAGTTTTAAACCGTTACAGGGTTTTAATGGTGTAGTGTGGATGGGGCCTTAGACACATTCAGTGGTTGTAGGGAGAGTTTTAATCAGTGATGATGAACATCTATGAGCCTCTCTAGTCTGGTTTTATTAGGTCTAGACACAGTACAGAAACCGCACTTGTTAGGGTGCAAAGTGACTTGATCAGGGCAAGAGATAGAAAAGAATGATCAATTCTCATTCTCCTTCATCTGTCCTCAGTGTTTGACACTGTGGATCATGGGTTGCTACTGAACAGGCTTAGGGACTACATAGGACTCACTGGCAAAATCATCTGCTGGTCTGAGTCCTATCTCAGTGGAAGGATGCAGAAAGTTGTGGTGGAAAGGTTCTCTTCATTCCCCATGGTTCTGCCCTGGGGCATACCCCGGGACTCAGACCATTCATCCATGTTGTTTGCTGTGCACATGTTATCCCTGGGTAGGATCATTAAGCAATTTGGGCTTGGGTTTCATTGCTATGCAGATGATATCTAGTTCTTTATGTCTTTTGCACTCGAAAGACTGGGTGCATTTGATGTGCTGAATATTTGTCTGGCTGAGATCCTAGACTGGATGTTATTGAGCTAGTTGAGACTTAACCTGGATAAACTGAAGTACTCAGGGTGAGGGAGCATGGCTATCAGCTGATGAAGGAAGACATGTTCTATAGAGGATCCAGTTCTTCACAGCTAAAAGCACCAAAACCACTATTTTTTATAAAACCTTTTCACAAATCTTCTTACCATGGATACAACTCATCGAGCTGCATTGATAGACACCATTTTTTACCCAGATCTTCAGCATGGTTAGGCCACAGCAAGCAGTTCAACAAGACAGAGGGGAGAGGCAGATGCAGTGGGAGGGAGCAGCTTGAGCACTGAAGCCACAGATGCAGTACAGTCAATGAACATGGCTCTCTTGAGGGCCATCAGGGAACTCAATGACAAAGTTGAAAGCCTGAACAATCAGTTTGCAGCCTTTGAAGGAAAATTAAATGCAGCAACAACAGAAGCTGAGAAAGACACAGATACAAGCAGCAACACAGCTACTGCCATGACCAGGTCAATAGCAGAGAAAAAATCTTATAGTTATGTATGAGCATTTGGAGAATGGTGCAAGAGTAAGCCATGTGCGACTGCTGGGCATACAAGAGAGTTTAGAAGTAAAGGATTTTTTGGAGTTTGCCAGGACCATCTTCCTTATACCAATGCCTTAGACTGCAATTGGGGGATTTAATATTGAAAATGTACTGAATAACTGCTAGACACAAACAAGTGACCCAGGAGCAGTTCAGGGCAATCCTCTTCATGACAGCTGGTCCATACGTTTGGGACAGGATCCTGGTCAAAGCCAAAAGGAAAGGTTAACATGCAACAGAGAATGGCTGTCAATTTTACTTACTTCCAGAGCTCAACTTTGCCACCAGATAAAGGAGAAAGTTCTTTAATGCTGTGCAGGTGGGATTGTGGGCACTGCTAGTTAGCCACGTGCTCTAGTTCCTGGCGTGCCTACACATTACCTATGCTGGTAAGACTTTCTTGAACCCAGTCCCATCCTAGGTGGGTAAGAGACTGGAAGCTATAAAAGTTGACTTTTCTGGAACAGAAAGTAACTTAGCCTCTGAGGGAGAGGACTGAAAATGATCTGATATGCCTCAGTACTGCTGTGTTAGTTCACCAAGAAATGTTACATATTGATTATTACAGGGTCGGATGTGTGCATCAGGGTTTATGTTTAATTTTTTCTTTACACAGTGTTTAGAAGTGTAGGGAGTGACTCAGGAAAATACAGAATAATAATGGATTGGGAATTGCTGTAGTGGTGGGTTGGTCTTAGTCCACAAGGTTTCAGAGTGGTAAAAGATAGCCGATACCACGTGGCAGAGTATAGCATGCTAAATGCATGCAAGAGGTCAGCTCAATGCACATAGCATATTTTTAGCCCTTCACAATATGCTCTCTTTTTAACTGTCTGAGGTGGATTAATAGTGCAGCCCTGTAGACCTGGTTAGTAAAGTACCTGATAACGTTCAGATCATTTTATTACTACCTTGATAATTGTAGAATGTATTGTATTTCCACTGAAGTTATCTGCAAGTTGATAATTTTTTCCCATTGTGTTAAGCATGAGGGAGTGTTTTCTTAGAAATGGACTGATGTTTAGATGCCTGATGTTTTTGTGCTTTGATGTCTGTGGAGTAGAAGGGTCACTTATGGCATGTCTTAAACACTGTTCTGTATGCAATCTCCACTTTTTAGCATCTGCATGGATGCTAACATCACAATATAATGATGTTTAGTGTGCAAATAATACAGCATGAACTTTTAAGATATGAACATTCAGCCTTCTATCTATGATAATTGTTGCAATAAGCTTTTTCTCAACTTTGAGTGGTATCCAATGCTGTGCTGTTTCCCAGGCAGTTTGGTTAAATGTAGTAACAAGACCCCTCATGATGTTGCAAAGGAAGAGAAGTGACACCATATACTTATTGTGTGATGTCTTTTTTTCCAATTTCTGTACTTGAAACCAAGAAGATTCATATGTGCTTCTGTATATTTGAAATCTGACAAAAATAAATAGCACCCCCTCAAAAAAACTGCTGAAGTACTGGTGGTGATGTAGGAGGGGAGTGGCAGCCTCTGAGAGGGGGTTGGGGCTTTGGTCCCTCTTGGATTTTTGACTGCTACAAAAGTGAGATATCTGGGATTCATTCTGGATGAGGGGCTCACGTTTGAGGCTCAGGTGTCGGCAGTAGTCTGGAATGGCTTTTATAATCTATGGAATTTCAGCTGCATTAGCTCCCTCATCCCTCTTACAACCTTAACTTCTAGGCTTGATTATTGCAATGCTCTTTACCTTGAAGTCAATAGAGGTACACTGCAGTGTCTACGACTGGTACAGAACACGATTGAAAGGTTGCTGACTGGCTTTCCAAGGGTGTTTCATGTCTCTTCGGTGTTCCATGATCTGCAGTAGCTGTCAGTTAAGTGGTGTATCTCCTTTAAAGTGGGCTTTCTCACTTAGAATGCCCTGCATGGGTGGGGCATGGGTTACCTGACTGATCTCCAGACTTCTTACATACCCTTGCACCCTCTCTGCTCTACTGAGGTGGGCCTCCTGGTAGTTCCCAGGGTAAGGTTAAAAACCTCAGGGAACTGGGCCTTTGGAAATCTTGCCCAAGATCCCTGAGGAAGGCCCACTTGGTGGAGGTTTTTAAGAGGTATTTATGAAAGATTTTAAATTGAACTGACTCTAATTGTGATACAGTTTTTGTCCTGTATTGTTGTAAAGCATCCAGAGCCCCTGGGATTGGGTGCTTAAGAAATAAAGTATGACTTGAATCGACTTGACTAATGTTCCCTGCTCTGCCATCGTCCAAGCCTGCTCTTGTTAATTAATTAATCCATCTAAGAAGAATTTTATGATATTTTATTGCAGTTATTTATTATTTTGTTTTAATGTGTCTGCAGTGGTCCTGTGGTTCTATGTTTGTAAAGGTGCCCTGAGACTCCAGGGAAGGATGCCACCTAAAAATAAAGATGACTACTACTACTATTACAGGAGAGGAACAGCAGGATTTGGAGTGGGCAATCCACCTTTTTATCTGCAGGTCCTGCAAATAGTCTTTGATCTCCTGTTACAGTGGTCTTGGAATAGAGATTATTTTTCTGTACTAGGGTATTGTTCTATAAGTCTATTCCCCTTTGAAGACATGGTATACATTTGATTTCATTACCATTGTGAGAAAAAAACCCACTAGACTCCTCTCATAGCATTTGTTTTGCTATGTTGGCCTCATCAGGACTGAGATCACAGGCAGGCCTTATGTACCGTATGACTCTCTCCAGTTTAGTGGCTCCTATGATAAATACAAGATGGAGCATCTTGGGAAGCCTGGTCTTCATTCCTTGACCCCAGTGACTTGCTTAACTGTAGTGTAAGGTATTCAAGCTGGGATCATTTTTGCCACAAGGTATTGTCTCCTTACTCTGACTTCCATGATACCATATAAGTGCACTGCTGTGATTGTGATGATCTGATCTAAACTGTCTGCTTGATATGGTTATGTTAGGCATGGTAGTATTCTCTGTCTGAATATCTGTTCTACCTGATAAGAGAGCTGGCACTACCACTATACCTCCACATATGTTTAATTCTTGAGCTAATGGAAAATTCTCCTTAGGTTTGAATAATACCAGCAATTTCTCTTTGACTGTGCCATAGCAAGCATGCCATTGTATTGCCATTGTATTTCCATTTTTCACCACATTAGGCACCGCAATCTCTTTTCTTCTGAACATTTACTACCATGTAATTTCCTCTTCCCTAGGGTATCCACTGTGAGACTTAGGCTCATTACCAGTCACTACTGCCCCCCCCTCCCCATGACTGGTTCCATTTCCCTGTTTGGTGGGTTTAGTTAGGCAAACAAGTGCTCATTGAACCTGCTGCCCACAGTTGCAGCAATATAAATAATAATAGTTTTCAGAAATACAGACTTACAGTTATCTCTTGATGATGAGACAAACCTTTTGACTGCTATGGTTGAATTTTTGGGAATATTAACAGAGATCGTCCTCAACAGTACCATTTTCATCTTTGATGGTACATATTACTTATGGACAAAAGGCACCACTATGGGTGTCATGTTTGTACCAAACTATGCGAACATTTATCTGCACTGTTGGTAGGAGAGGTCAGTCCTGTCAGGGACCAATAACCCCTTTGTTGACAGTATTGACCTCTACAGAAGAAACACTGATGATTTACTTTTGGTATGGAAGGGGTCCAGGGAAGAACTAACTGGCTTGGTAACCCATGAAGTGGGTGCATGAGGAAGGGTGCCATCCATTATGGTGACTCCTTCCTGGCGCAATCCACTCATGGCAATGGACAGGTAGGGCGACCGGATGAGGGGGTTGGCGAACTAGGCAACAGGATGTCACTATATGTATGCATGCGGGGGTGGGAGCAAGCACGGTGAGCATGGGCTGGGAGGGGGTGGAGAGGCTGTAAGGTTGGCACTGTGGTTGCTGGTCAAGCTGCGTCATGACATTGGGGATTGGCTAGTGGCTGAGGTACTGGGTTTGGGTCCGGGTGCCGGTGCAATTTTTTATTGCGCCCAGCCTGAACTTTTTACTACTTTCACCCCGACAGCACCCCCTGGGTTGAGAATCCTCAAGTAGGTGGATCCGGGGTGTGAAGCCCCCCATGGGGGGTGTGGGGTGGCGCAGACTCCCCACAGAAAGCAGTAAAAATCTGTACTGGCGCCATTGTTCTGGTATGCTGGGGTTGTCAGGCTGCCAAAAATGTGTTCAGCACTCTGACTGAGCAATAACGTTGATCGCCTTTATGCGTTCACCGTTATCACATAGACCCAACTGGCTTTGTGTTACACTTAGAAAGTAACAATGATAAGCTCAGATTTTCTATGTAGTGTGATCGGTGACAGTTACCTTTCTGGATCTTGTAAAGATGGTGTGGGGGTCAAAACTAACCTTTTTCTGTGAACACACTGACTGGAATTCTCTATTACACTTCACAGTTGCCAACCACATAATTTGGTGTAGAATATTCCGGTCAGACAATTAATGAGGTTTAAGAGAAATTGTACTGCAGACATTGCTTATGCAACAGGAACAGTAGCCTTGACTGATTGTTTGAAAACTAGGGGCTGCAGTGAGCAATGAATTAACAAAGCAAAAGTTAGAGCTGGTGGAACTGATACAGATAGTTTGTTGAGAAAAAAAAGAAAGAGATTCACATACGCAGAGGTCAAATGTTAATTGTATTACAACTTTCAATCCACAGGTAAAAGAATTGACATCCATCATGATAATAACTGGCACTTCTTGCAGATTAAAAAGAAACTTGACCCATATGCTGCGACTCCGTCCCTCATGGTGTGCAGATGAGGAACTAATGTAAAAGACGCTTTGGTACACAGTCTCATTACTCCAACATCAGAGATTCAGACCTCCATTGCCTACTGGTAATTACAAGTGAAGCAACTGTAAGTTCTATAATCAAATACTAAATATAAAGTACTTTGTACACCCTGTATCGTGCATCTGCACACAGGCACATCACTTCTTCAACCGCAACAGTCAGTCACTGGTGTATGTTGTGAATTGTTCCTGGAAAGCATTTTATGTAGGAAAGACTTTCATGCCTCTAAGAAATGAACCAGTGAACATTTGCGATGCACTGATGAAAAAGACATAGAAAATGCCTTGGCTTTATATGTCCTTAATAATGATGGAGGAGACAGTTTTGAATTCATAGGACTGGAAAAACTCAGCTTAAGTATACAAGGAGGAGGCTTGGATAACAAATTATTAAACAGGAGACTTTCTAGTAATATGAGCTGCAGTCTTGTGTCCCACAAAGACGGAATGAAACATTCCAGTTGAGCCCCTGTTTAAAATGATGACCATTACTCTACTTTATGTTTGAATTAACTGCCATATTGTTGATTTTTATATTTATTGCTGGATAGTATTTACTATATAATACATCAATGCATTATCTTACCGCTTGTTTCCCTTCTGTTTCCCTTCTCCATCCCCCACCCAACCTCTCTGCCCTTATATTCCTTTTTTGCCTTTGATCCTTTTATATGTTGTTTCTGTCATTGTTCTTCCTTTGGGAGAATCCTCTAGCCCACCCTTGAGCTGAAGAGATTATGCATCTTTTCAACAGTGTTTTCTTAAGATTTACTGAATATACAACGTATGAGAAATGAGTGTCCAGATAATTATATCCAGATTGTTTATTTAATGTAACTTGCAATATGTTGCCTTCCTTCTTAACCCATACCTCCCCTTACTACCCTCCTTTGTTGTTCCTCGTCCACACCTGTGTCACGCCCCTCAATCCTGCCCCTCATGTTTACTTTCTATTCCCAGTTTCTGTGTGTTCCACTTATTTTGTATTAGCAACTTTAAAACAGTATCACTTTTTTATATGCTTTGTAGATTTTGACTTGTTTGCACATGGGCTGCTCTTGTTGAGATGCATTTGATTAGGTTCAATATTGCACTGTCAAATGAGCATACTATCACTTAAACTGGTTAGTGGATTTAAGGAAATGATGCAGCCAGTTATGCAGTCACCTTGAAAAAGTGTATGTGTGCACGAAAACATTCAACAGGCTGGCAGTGGTGAGTGTTGCTTTTTAAAATGAAATAACATAGAGAATACTGGATGGGCAACAATGTATAACCAGTGTGTTCTGCCACAGAGGGGTTCTGATTCTCCTGATCTCGAGAGGAAAACTTGAGAGGTCCATGGGAATCAGAACCCTGAGGTGGAAGAACACTCTGTTTGAGCATAAAGTTGTTTATCCTGTTTTTTTTATAATGTACAGTATTATTCAAAATGTGCATGCAGCGGTTCTTTCACTTTCAAAATGAAACTGACTTGTGCAGTCTCTACAGGTTTCAAAATGCTGCTGTATCACAGAAGGATACAATCCCATTACATGACCTTTGAACTGTTGTACGACAGCATTTTGAAAGGAATGGAAGTCTATACAGAGCAATGCTCTGCTATACACTATAAACCTTTTGTACATTATCCTTCGACCAAGACTGGTCTTTTGTGAGTACCAGTGTCTGTCAGACCCATGCTACTTTATTTTTTGTTTGAATTCCAGTTGCATGAGAAGCTCCAGACATGAATCACCTTTGAGACACCTGTCTCTGCATTTTCCTTGGCCCATTTTTAGCCCTCACTACCTTCCTGATCTTATTCAAGAAACAGATTAGTCTCTTGTGCCTGCTACTATTGCTAACCATTCTCAGGCATGACTTAGTTGCATCTAGAAGTGCCCCTTAAATTATTCTCCAACTCTTCACCATCCCGCTGATTTCACCCATTCCCCTCAGCTTGCCTATGACTAATTCTCACCTCTGTTTAAAGCCTGCTCTTCTGAAACCAAGAACCACAGACTTTGATGAGGGTACTGGTACCCAGGGCTAGTTCAGACTATATGGTGTCATTGTCACTGGACCGCAGAGGTTCCCCGGTCCTCAAGGTATTTTTCAGGTATGTAAGCAAAACAGAAAGACCAGGGGAGGGATAGTAAGGCTTAGGAAGGAAGGAAAGAGGGGAGTCTATGTAGAGGGACCAGGAAAAAGCAGACATCTTGAACAAATACTTTTGTTCGGTGTTCACAGAGGAAGAGGAAGGAGAGGAACCACAGAAAAGGGACAGAAGCATCAAAGGAAGAGTGGTAGACACTAGTCTATTTTCAAAGGAGAGGTTTCTGAGGGAACTCACAAATCTGAAAGTGAACAAAGCAATGAAGCCAGAAAGGGTGCATCCTAGGATACTGAGTGAACTCAGGAAGGTGCTGGCTGCGCCTCTGACAACCCTGTTCAACCACTCACTGGAGATGTGTGTGGTTGCAGAGGACTGGAGAAGGGGAGATGTAGTCCTACTTCACAAAAGTGGAAGCTAAGAGGAGGCTGGCAACTACAGGCCAGTCAGCCTAACTTCGGTGGTGGGGAAAGTAATGGAATCACTACTGAAAGAGAGGATTGTGGAATATCTGGAATCCAGTGGTCTTCAGGATCTGAGGCCGCATGGATTCACTTGAGGAGAGATCATGTCAAACAAATCTGATAGATTTCTTTGACTGGGTGACCAGGGAATTGGATCAGGGTGGGGAGATGGAAGTGGCATATCTAGATTTCAGTAAGGCATTCAACACCGTTCTACACAGGAGACACTAAAACAAGCTAGGAAGCCTAGGAGTGGGTCCTAAGGTGGTAAACTGGGTGAGACATTGGTTGGGGGACAGGAGACAGGGTGGCAGTAAACGGAGCTCACTCTGAGGAAGGCAGGGTGACAAGTGGGGTGCCACAGGGATCAGTCCTCTTTAATATCTTTATTAGTGACATTGCAGAGGGTATGCAGGGAAGCTATGCATCTTTGCAGATAACACTAAAATATGTGACAGGGTAGATACACTGGGTGGTGTGTGTGTGTGTGTGTGTGTGTATGTGTGTGTGTGTGTGTGTGTGTGTAAAAAGTGAAGAGTGAGCAAGGGAAGTTAGAGGAGTGGTCAAGGGTGTGGCAGATAGGTTTCAATAGGAAGAAGTGCAAAATCATGCACTTGGGCACAGAAACCCAGGGGCAGAGTACACAATGGGGCGGTTGCTATTGATCACCACCAAACTGTAACGTGATCTGGGAGTAACAATATCTGATGCCTTAAAGGTGGCCAGACAGTGTGACAAGGCAGTGGGGAGAGCTAGTGTGATGCTAGGGTGCACAGGGAGGGGTATCACCAGCAGAAAGAAAGAGGTGATGTTACCACTATGTGGATCACTGGTGAGACCTCACCTAGAGTACTATGTCCAGTTTTGGAGATCACATCTCCAGAAGGACATAGAAAGGGTGGATGACATTCAGAGGAGGGCAACCAAAATGGTGCAGGGTCTGCATCACAAGACCTATGAGGAGAGATTGATGGACCTCAATATGTACACCCTGGCGGTAAGGGGGAAGAGGGGGAATATGATAGAAACATTCAAACACCTCACGGGTGTAAATAAAGTTGAAGAGGAAAGCATTTTTCTGAAAACAAAAGTTGCTCAAGAACAAGAGGACATGCTATGAAACTGGAGGAGGGAGACTTGGGAGATGTGAGGAAGTACTTCTTCACAGAAAGAGTGATAGATGCCTGAAACAGTCTCCCAGAAGAGGTGGTGGGGGCAAAAATGGCAACAGGCTTCAAAAATGCATGGGATAGTCATAAGGGAACCTTAGAGGTAGGGAAACGAGGAGGGGGTAAAGCCAGAGATCAAGTAGGGTCAGCTGCGTTATGGTAGGTAGGGAAAATGGGCAGACTAGGTGGGCCAAGCAGTCCTTATCTGTCATCAATAGCCATGTTTCTATGTTTCTATGTTTCGCCTAGTATTTCTAAGTTGGTGAGCACCATGTCGAGAATGACAGTTTGCCTTGTGGGTTCTCTGACCATCTGCACCAGCAAGCAGTCTTGGAATGTATCTAGCAGGGCCTGACTCCTGGTGCTCTTAGCTGCTAAAATTTCCCAGTCTAATTTCTGTCTGGTAGATTGAAATCCCTCCCATCAACAACCACCTCTGCTGCCCCCTTCTGAATCTCTGCCCCTAGTTTCCCATCTCCCTTGTCTCCTTTTCCTGATGGTATTTAGACCATCCTCATTTGCAGCTTCTTGCCTGATGTGATTGTGAGCTGCTCCCCCAGTTATTCTGTCGCCCTTCCCTCCTCTGATGGGATATACTATGCTATCCTGAAACTCGGTATGCCAATAGTTGGCATACCGAGTAAACTAGCCCGGAATGCAATTTCCTGAATGAATGACATGCCCGACATATGAGTTTTGGGCATGTGACTAATTTTAAGTGTTAAATGAGGGGGGGGCTTTGCCCCCCACACCCCCCATAACTAAACTATCCAACTCTGAGGGGGAGCGGACCCCAGAGTAAAATCCTATTAGTTACGGGGGGTTGCAGAGTGTAAAAATGCTGTGACCAGACCAGAACCTGGGTCACTCACAGTATGCTGGCTGAGCTACCGGAGGTATTCCCCTCCACACCACCGGGACAGCTTGACCAGAAACCCCATGCAGCCTTCCTTCCTAGCACATCACATCACATCACATGGGGTAAAGTAGCACTCTGTCACATCTGCTACCTTACCTCGTCGGGAGTACTGGTATCAGGTGTAGTAGTGTTGGGTTATTGCCTCTTTAGGGCGAAGCTGGCCGCAATACTGCACATTGGTATACAGCATTTCCGGCTAACATTAAGTATACCCTCTGATGGACCCCTCCCCAACTGTCTCTGTTTCTTCCTTGCCATATAGGGATACCCCACCATATTTTCCCGTATTCCTATGTTGTCTATATATGGTGTATCCTGGTATTACTAAGTTCCAGTTATTATTCCTGGTGGCCCATGTTTCTGTGATGGTGATGAGGTCTAATTCTGCATCTGCCACCATCACCTGGAGTTCACTAATTTTTTTCCCCGGGCTACTGGCATTTAGGCCTACTGCCTTCCAGCATGTGTCTGTACCCCTTCCCTTCTTGTTAGCACCTCTCCCCTTGTTCTCCCCTCCTTAATTTCTTGCTCCTTGCTGGCTCTCTGTGCCCCTGCCCTCTGATTGCTGTTCTTACTTTATTATGGACCGCTGTCTGGATGCCTACATCCCCTCTCTTTATAGCCCTCATTTCAGGGGGAGTCCTAGCTAGGTTTCCCTTATATCATCCTTTCTCTGTGATTCTCCCAATCTCAGTCTACCCCCTGCACTTAATTTAAATGTCCACTAACACAAACATCACACTTCTGCCCCAACTCACTACCCTCCCTCTTGTCAGGCAAAGGTTGTCACTCTTGAAGAGCCCCCTGCCCCAGAATCCCCCCAGTCTCCCATAAAAGGGTACCCCTCCTCTCAACACCATCCCTTTAGACACCTGTTAAACTCTTAAATCTCTTCCTTCCTCACTGTTCCTTTCCCCTACCCCTCCCCCAATACAGGGAGGAACTTGGAAAAGGCCAGGGAAGCTGAATGTGCCTTCCACCCATCCCCAGCCTTAAAATGTTGTGCTTTATTGTCTCAGTTGGCTAGTTCACAAGACTGCTGGTAGCCACATGTATCAGCACTCCAAGTTCTCCTCCTTCCCCCTTCTTCTACCATCCTCCTTATCCTGCCCATATCCCAGATAGCTGATGTACCAGGAAGGCATCTGACCATCCTTCTCCCTTCCCCCCACCTTTTACCATCTTCTCCACCCCTCTAATCATCAAGTCCCGCACCATTAGGATACTCCTTGCTGCCTTTCTCCTGCTTTTACCACTGGATTAGAAACATAGACAATGACAACAAAGACCACAGATCCAGCTTGTCTGCCTGGAGTTCACTGTCTGCCGCAGAATCTATTGTCTATGCAGGGTTTTGTCCCTCACAGTCCACCCTCCAACTCCCCTCCCTACTGCTACCAACCTGAGCAACCACTGGACCCTTCAGTCTGTCCCAGCCATGCTTGAAACCATTAATGGTCTTGGTGCCCACCACCTCCTCTGGTAGACTGTTTGACAGCTCCATCACCCTTTCTATAACATGGAACTTCCTCACATCCCTCCTAAACTTTTACCCCTCCAGTTTCCACTCATGATCTCAGATTCTAAGTGCAGGGCGGTAGACTGAGATTAGGGGAACCACGGAGAAAGGAGTCGGCATGCAACATCGACCTTCTAGAATTCAGAGCTGTCTACCTAGCACTGAAAGCCTTTGCTTCACAAATCAGGGGACACACAGTGCAGATCAGAACAGACAACACCATTGCTATGTTTTACACAAACAAGCAAGGTGGCATGAAGTTGGATGTGCTGTGTGCAGAGGCCCTGAGAATTTGGTCTCTGGCCTATTCCCTAGATATCAGTCTATCAACTGTACACCTACTGGGCAAGAACAATACCCTGGAAAATGCCCTTAGCCACATCAGTCTAGGGCACAACAAACGGACTTTGAACAAACAGGTCCTTGCCACAGTCTTCAGAAGGTGGGGCTCTCCAGAAGTGGATCTGTTTGTCTGTCACCTCAACCATCAGCTTCCTCTGTACTGCTGCAGGTCTCCGGCCTTGGAAACCCTTCCAGCAGACTCCATCTCTCTAGATTGGCCAGGGAAGTTTCTGTATGCATTCCCTCCATTTCTTCTGATTTCAGGGCACTTCTGAAACTCAGGAATCAATCAGCAACAATGATTCTGGTGGCGCCAGATTGGTCAAGGCAACCTTGGTATCCTCTCCTGCTAGTCCTCTCTTGCAGCAAACCTATTTGGTTTCCCCTCAGTCACACTCTTCTGAGTCTGCCTCAGCTAGAAGTGACTTATCCAGACCTGCAGTCCCTTCACCTCAAAGCTTGGCTCTTGAAGAGCTAGAATTCCTTGCCACTCAGTATTCAGAACAAGTATTGAGAATCCTGAGGATGGCCAAAAAGCCCAGGACTAAAAAGACTTATGCAGCTAAATGGAAAAGATTTTCCATCTGGTGCAAGGGGAAACAGATCACTCCTCTCAAAGTATCATGAGAAGCCCTATGAAGAGTGATTACATGGGAGTCTCAGCATGTACACCCTGGAGGAAAGGGGGGGGCATGATAGAGACCTACCGATACCTTAAAAGGGGTGAATAGGGTACAGGTGGGGAGTCTTTTTTAAACAGAACAAGCACCAGGATCCAGGAGGCATGTCATGAAACTGTAAGGGGGATTCAGGACTGATGTGAGGAAACATTTCTTCACTGAAAGGTAGTGGATGCCTGGAATAGATCACCAGCAGAAGTGGTACAAGCTACTGCAGTAGGGGCTTCACGTATGCAAGAAATAGACATGGGAGTTTGTTAGATTGGAAGCAGAGAGGTGGGAGGGTCGATGAAGACCAGACAGGTTCTGCATAGACAAGATAGGTATGGAACATCTGGACAGACTAGCTTGGCTAAGCTATCCTTTTCAAATTCTAAGTTTCTGTTTCTGCATGTACATGTACATGTACATGTACATGTACATGAGTGCATGCAGATATGGCATTGCATCCAACAGTTTATCACCTCTAAGTCAGTTTCTTTCTAAGCACACTGTCCAAATATTATATCATATGTATGATATATAGTTTAAAGACAGTCTCAATGTCCTTCGGCAGAGACTATCTACATCCCACCACCCTACTATTTTCCACACCCTAGATGGTATGCATTTAGAGGATGTCACCTTTTTAGATACCTTGGCATCTGGCTAGACCAGCACCTGGACTTTCCTGTACATATGAACGCAGTCCGAAAGAAACTGCACCCCAAGCTTGGTGCATTTTAGAGAAACTGTATCTGCATTCCACTACCTGCGCATCGCACTATTGTGCAGAAAATGATCCTCTCCACCTTTGTCTATGCTGATATAGTCTACAGTGCTGCCCCCAAATCCACCTTTGCCAGACTGGACACCCTTTTTCACTCCTGTCATTTCACTCATTTTGCTGTATCCTGTCCTCCTCAAACCCATCACTGTATTTTCTACAAAGCCCTCTCACTCCCATTCCTTGAATCCAGATGTCTCATCCACTCTGCTAGCTTTGTAGTCAAATTCTGGTTCTGGTCACTTCCCTCCTATTTGACCTTTTCTCTCTAACCCCACCATTCCCATCTACTCCCTCTGTAACACAGACCACAAATCCCTGGTCCTCCCCAGCAGGTCTACCACTGCTGGTCAATCCACCTTCTCATATTGATGTCCTAAACTCTGGAACACCCTCCCATCTGGGACACACCTATGCCAGCAACATTTCCTCCCTACTACATGACCACACCTCCCCATCTTGTGCTTGCCATTAATTCTGCTTTCTCCTCATCCAGGTCCATTAAATATACTATCTCCTATCCTATCCTTCTGATTCTAACTGGTTCTCCTCATATCTTCATCCCCACTCAGTCCAATTCACACCTTAGTGCATCAGCCGTTCAATAATCACATTCCCCTTCAAACCTCCTTCAATTTTATGACTAATCCTCCTCATAGGCTGGCACCCTTTGCTTTGCTTTGCTTTCCATACCCTCAACTAAACCTAAGTCTACCTTTTCCACTCTATTCGCAGCTCCATTGCTACTCTCTGTTGTTTCCTTCAACCTCCTGTTGCAGCTACTCAGCACAAATTTTCCCCATTTTGCCTCCATAACTGCTCTAATTTGATGCTATTGTCTAAGCACAATTATATATTGTTGCATTCTGTATCCTATGGATGTTGCTATTTATATGTTCTGTATGACTTCTGTGAATACAACCTTGTGTTCTATGCAGTTATACTATGCTACAGCTGTATTTGTGTTACTGTATATGTACTGTATAATTCCCTCTCCACTGCCCCCCCCAGGACACATCTGGAAATGAGCAAACCTGCTCAGTATGTCTTCCTGGTGAAACATTTAAATAAATAAATACTTATGCTAAATAGTTCCCACAGTTCTCCTTGTTTATTCCCTTCAGTCACGTTAAGGTCGTTAATTACTGCTCTACCTGCCCTATTGTTAGGGACCTCACCCTAATTCGACTATATACCCTTTCAACTATAAACCAGCTTGCAGTTAAGCAGGCCAGCAACACCAAACAAACTACCTTGGGGTGCAACCACCTACTACTGCTCGTCACTACCTCTTTTGGCATTGCTGGTACCATACACGTCCTTTTGTTCTGCAAATTTTGGACTCCCCGCTGTTCTGTCTAACCCTTTATGTGAATCCACTTTATTAACCCTCACTCACCTTCTCTCCCTCAGCCGAGAAACTGTCGCCCAGGCTCCCAGCTCCTAAGCCACAGGATTCCCGGCTAGCGGGCGGTCGGCACCCCTCTAGCCGATGCTCGAGACCGCAGACATGGACCCAAGGCCCTACAAGGTACGGCAACTGCCGCAACTTTTTCGACCCCCCTCCCCCACCTCCTCTGATTACTAAATACAGTAGCTCCTGCCAAAATATTAGTCCACGTCCCCTGGCGCAGTGCCCCACCAATAGAGACTTAGCTCGTGATCCCCCTCTTCTCTATCCAGCCTACGGGATCCAACTCTCAGGGCCTCGCCTTACTAAAACACATAGGCTCTCCTTGGCTGTGCCTTCACCACTAAATTTCTTTAATGCTATCAAATTTGGGTCGACCTGGATCGGAAAGCTACTGATAAGCTGCATTAATCCAGCAACCCCACTGGCCCCTGGGCTAATTGAGTGGCTCCTTTTTGAGGTACCATCATGTCGGGCCCTATATGGCTCCTTTTACTGCCCTTCTTCTGCTGATACCAGCTGCCCAGCATTGGACACCTGAACTACCATCATGTTTGGTCTACAAGGCACCTTGTGCTGTATACCACATGGCAACTTATCCTTTAATTGCCTCCGTGATTCCAAGTACCAGTACCTCGAACCCTGCTCTTGGACCACACATACCAGTAGTACTTATAACGGCCCCCACCACAAGGCCCACCTCCCCCCACGCAGACTTCTATCTCCTCCCGCCTATTGTGGTAGGGGTACTAGCTCTTGCTACAACAGATCAGCTCTTCTATGGTGGCTACTTTCCAGTCCCTAAAAACAACAGATCTACTAGACAGGAGAAAGGCAGGAATTACAAGCTTATAATTAGCGCTCTTAGAAAAATCCTACTTATCCTCCTGCTTTGTTCAGGCAACATAGAACTCAACCCTGGCTCCCCAGAAGCTATTGCTTTGCCAGCAGAACTAGCAAATTTAAAAGGAATAAGCTTCTTGCATATTAACTTATGTAGCCTCCTTAAAAAGATAACCTTAATACAAACCTGGGTAAATCATACCTCTCCTGACATACTTGTGATTTCCGAAACTTGGCTTAGACTCAGCACCACTGATAGAGAAGTAAACATACCCAACTATGCCTTGTTCAGAGCTGATAGGCATGCCAGAGGAGGAGGGGTAGCTATCTACATTAAAGACAAATTTTCTGCCTCCTGCTTATCCTCGGCATCTGTCACCAGTGAATTCGAATGCCTAATTCTCAAAGTGGAAATTACACAGGCTACTGCACTCTGCGTAATAGGATGCTACAGACCACCGTCTGCTGGCCTACAGCTTGTGTCATATCTAAGTGACAAGTTGGGACAGGGCTGCCAGAAACTATTATTTTAGGAGACCTCAACTTTGACTGGCTCTCTAACACAGCTGCCCCCCTTGCATCCTTCTGTGACGAACATGGGATGACGCAACTTATTACTGAACCAACATGCCCAAACGTGAAGAACTCCAGTAAAAGTACACTTTTGGATGTGCTAATGGTGAGCAAACCTCATCTCTTCTCCCACGCTGATGTCTTCTTCTCAGACGCCAGCGACCATTGTTTTATTGTGGGAGTAAGATCCACCAACAACCCAGCACCCATCAGCAAGTTCTCTATGAAGAGATCCAGGCGCAACTTCAATGAACATGCCTACCTAAACGAGCTTAAGTACTCCCTTGAGTGGCAAGATTTCTACCTGGCCAAAACGATTATGTAAGCTTACAATATCTTCCACAACATTCTATCAAGGGCCCTTAATAAGTATGCTCCCCTTATTAAAGTTCGAACTAGGACCAAAACCTGTAAATGGTTCACCCCTCAGATCAAGTCCTTGCTTCTAGAAAGAGATAAGCTCTGGAAAAAAGCACTCAGACTGAACACTGCAGAGGATTGGAACCAGTTCAGGAGACTACGAAATTTATGTACCAAAACAATCAGAGAATCGAAGGCTACCTTCTTCAAATCCGAACTCAACTCTGCCACAAAGAACCCAATCAAGCTCTGGAACACAATCAGTGATCTGCTAGGCCACTTGCCAGGAAATTCACTCCCGACCAAGATTACCTCTGGCAACTTGACTACAACCGAAAAGATGGATATACTTGATGCATTCAATAACCACTTTGCTACTGCAGGCATGGCATTTGATAACTCCCCTGCAAACATACTTCGCTCCCAGACTGCCAGCCAACTGCCTGAAGCTCCGATAGCTTCGCCACCTTTCTCACTTCAACCTGCCACACTGAAAGAGGTAGAGGACCTCTTGCTTCAGTTGGATACTAGGAAAAGTGCTGGGGCTGACTCCCTTGACCTTACTTCCTAAAAATTGCCTACCACATACTAGCAATACCCGTCACCCACCTTTTTAACTTATCCCTGTCTCAGGGCACCTTACCACCTATATGGAAGACAGCACATGTCATACCACTGTTCAAATCAGGTGACCCTGGCGATCTCAATAACTACAGGCCAATTTCCCTCCTTCCGGTCCTGTCCAAGCTCCTAGAGAAAATTGTAAATGCACAGCTGAGGACTCACCTTGAGTCTAGGGAACTGCTAAATCCTATGCAGTCCAGATTCAGAGCTAAACATAGCACTATCTCAGCCCTCGCCAAAGTTACTAACGACTGGCAGCATAATCTTGAGAGCAAAAACTTTATTTGTGCTGTTTTCCTTGATCTAAGCAAGGCTTTGACACCGTCGACCATAGTCTGCTCCTCTCCGCCCTTCAAACCATAGGTGTGGACTCCTCCTCTCTGCGTTGGTTCACTGACTATCTTACAGGGCACCTTCAACAAGTTAAAGTCGAAGGAGGCCTGTCCCCCTTAAAAACTCTGCAAAGAGGGGTACCTTAAGGTTCTATATTAGGGCCCTTACTTTTTGCAATCTACATTAATAACATTGACTACTGTATAAAAGAAGCCAACATCCATCTGTTTGCAGATGATCCAGTTCTCTACGTGAGTTGCCCAACACCTGAAGCTGCCAGCAATGACCTACAGTCAGAATTCAACCTTTTGCAAAGACAACTCCTCCAAAAAAAGCTACTCCTTAATGCCAAAAAAACTAAAGCGATGGTCCTCTCTCCTTTTATCCATACAGCTAACCCTGTGTCCAGTGGGACAGTTCTCCAAATTACCACAGTTCTAGGTGAAAAACTAGAATTTGTTACAAAATTCAAGTATCTGGGAGTTTGGATAGACCAAAGACTCTCCTTCATCGAACATATCAAGGACTTGCTAAAACGACTTCGGCAAAGGCTTGGACTGTTTTTTAGAATCAGCCAATTTCTCACCAGAGATGCCAAGAAACAACTGTTCCAATCCATTTTCCTATCATTGGTTGATTACGCTGACTTCCTCTATAGCCAATGCCCCAACTCTTACATGGCTAAACTGGACACACTCTACCATCGAGCACTGAGGTTTATAACGGACTCCCTTGACACATCACTGCACCCTATATGCAGTGGGATGGACATCACTAAAGTTCAGGCGCCACAGAACGCCGCCTCTGGACCTATAGAGCCATCTCTAATAAGCTGCCTTACTATATCTCCCTGCTGTCTTCCCTGAGTATAATTGGAAATACGACTTAAGAGTTACTCAGCTATTACACTTAAAGTACCCAAGCAAAATCCCACTTTGGCAGGGCAGCCATAAGCTTCAGGCTACCTACCTTATGAAACTATCTACAAAAACCCTCAAATTAAGCACTTAATCGGTATAAATGCTTTCAAGATGCTTTATTCGCTACAATCAGAGAGAAGTATGTAACTGCTTCACCCACCAGACCCAGTACCAGTGTCTGCACTGGTATATAGCCACGCCAGACCCAATTTTAAGTACTGACCCCCAGCTTGCCCCTCACCAGCCTAATTGTTCTCTTATCCCCTTGTCTTATCAACACTAGGCCCATCCATCCCCTTATTCTTCCTTTCCCAACCTCGGATAAGAGCTCACTACCCTGGGTTGTGACATCCTACCATGCCCCTGCATTTATAGCATTCAATCCTGGGCTCACACATACTCCTTTTCTCCATCCACCTTCTCTACATCCAGCTTTACCAACTCCTTTCTGTGCACTCCCTCCTAGCCTTTCTCCCCTACTTCCTCCCTCTCTTCCCCCCTACCTTCACCTCTACCGGGTGTATATTTTTATTTTTATTTTTTTCTTCCGTTACTTCCTCCTGCAACCTTAGATAACCTGCTTTATCTTCCTATAGACACTTCTATGTATGTAAATACAGTGTAATCTGTACAATATCTGTATAATTCTATGTACATATGAACTTCTTTTTCTTCCTTTCTGTAAAGAGTATTATCTGTATTGCCTTGTAAATACCTGTGTTGACCTGTATATACAATTGTTCATGCTCCACCCAGGTCCATCTTGCAAATGAGCTTCTGCTCAACGATGAACGCCTGGTTAAATAAAGACTTGATTGATTGATTAATTGATTGATTGAAGGTCTCTATCATATTTCCCCTCTCTCACCTGGTCTCCAGTGAGTACATGTTCAGTACTGTTGGAACAAAGGCTTATAATATCACTTTTTATAATGATGCACTTGGATTCACCTCAGGCATTAGCCAAAAATTATTTCATAAATTACTAAAAATAATAAATATTTACATGTGATATTATCCTATGCTCTCCAGATTTAAGTATAATGGTAAATGACATTGTGTACACCACTTACAGTTATATGAAAAATATATATTTTATTTACACCTATACAATGTTTTTTTAATACTCCTTGTTAGCATAAATATCAAGCCTGATCTTGTAAACATCAACAAAATTGTTATAGAAAATCCAGCAACTCATAAACAAATTTTAGCAAATAAACAATGTAAAGAAATAAACAATACTTAGCATAATAAATGACAACAGTTATACTACTTGTATTATACTTACTATTGAACATAACCATTATGCATAAGAACATATACTTATCAGATCAGTATCTGATATTATTTTTGTATAAAACTTGTTTAAAAAGTTTATTGCATGTAAAATGTATTTTTTATGAGAACTGGCAATAACTCATTACATTAGTGATTTGTACTACTTTTATAAAACTTAGTTTAACTTTTTAAATCATGCAAAATATATATTTTTTTAATTTAAAGCTTTTAAGCTATGTACCCAGATTTTGTAGTTAAAGGTAGATTCCCTCTTACTTTTTCAGACAAGCCAATTTAAATTACCAAAACTATTAATTAAAATTAGTGAAAGTAATTAAAAAGGAACACTTATATTTTTGGTTGTAGAAGTGGTTCTTCTCTTCTCCACTTAGAACTCTGGCTGAGTCTGGCTTTTGATGTAAAGGTTTTTTTGTCAGCTAACTTTGACCCTGGAACTTCTTTTAGCCTGGATACACTCTGCAAGTTAAACCTATGCTAAACATTACTTTACCAAAAGTCAGTTCTTAGAGTTGTAAAACACAGCTTCAATCTGCATAGTACATAGCAATACTGGATTTGAAGAATGTTCTTGTGAATGGCAAGCTATTTTAATAACTGAAGCTTATTGACCCTTTCATGTTGTGCATCTGCTTTTAAAACCTTGGGACAAGAGACCTATTTTTGCTCAGCATGCTGTGTAGCTTGTGTAAGTCTTAAAAGTAAGTCTGTCTGTTTTTTAAGCAGGCAACATTACTTGCCAAAATGCTCAGCAAATAACACAAATTTTGCTTTTTTCACAATAAAAATGTCCTTATACTTTTTTCTTGCCTCTGGATATCTTCAGCAGCACTAAGATCTGTCTCTTTCTTGGCTAGCCCCTGCATTTCAAACAGGCGTGGCCCAAAGTTCTTTAGCCTAGCATTAGTATAAAGCCATAAAATTCTTAGTTAACTGAACATAAGTCTTCCTACATTGATGGTTAGCTCAGATATGGGCAGTGGCCAGCAGAGTTTACTAATATGAAATCTGCTCTGGTGATGTCATCACCAGTTTTGGATTGGTTTGAGTCACTAAGAAGGTAGGACATCTTATAAGATGAATGGTGACATCTATACATGCCTCTTTAAGACAGCCCCTTTTCTTTAAACATATTTTTGAGTCAAAATTATTTCTTTAAATAAAAGTTTTATTTAATGAAATTTGAACATTAAACTTGCATATTTAAATGTTTTACATTAAGCCAAACATTCTTGAAAAAGTCTGATATCTGTAGTATGAATACTTTTTAAACTACACTATTAAGGTTATAACTTCATAATTTCAATAAAACTTTTTAAAACAAAATAATAATTTTACTGTTAATAGTCTAAACTACAGCATGATATAAGATTTGTAAGAAAAATCCATTCCTAAAGTCCTTAAAACATTAGGTTTTGTAAGACACACAAGATTTTTTTGTTCTTGTCTTAAAGACATCAATCACTGTCAGAAAAGTTAATTCACTATAAACTCTTAGACGGTATTTCTCTCAATAGCAACAAACTACAGATTTAATATTTATCTTGTTAGACTTTCTAAGATGCAAGCTATCACAGGATACTAGATTTATCTAGTTTTCTAAAAAGAAAATTATATTAAATAAATTATATTTATAACTTTTGAATGCTTTATTTTGCAACTATAAAACTTGGTAAGCTTATTTATCATACTAATGTCCTATAACTGTTCAATTGTTATAGCGGCAGTACAGTGCATCTTTAAACTATGAATAAAACAACTTATTTCAATGTAAAGTAATGGGTGTTTACTCACCTGGTAAAGGTGATTGTGTTGGTTGGCATCCATGGCACTCCCAGACATTACCTCATGGGTTATAGCCCACCTGATAGGTTAGAGATGGACATGACCCAGATCAGATTTCTAGGATATCCAGGTCCCAGGAACCCCTGCTCTCCAGTTTGAATCTTCCACAGCTGAAAATTAAGGTTAGTTGGAAAACCAGACAGGATAGAGACAGAAACACATTCCTACATAGTGTGTCTAAATGAGCAATCAAGGAAGACCTACCACATGTGTTTAAAATAGGCGGAGGCCTGTGATTTATTTCCTATTATGTATAGACTAAGAAGAAACCCCGAATCCAGGATTCGCTGAACTTAGAAACAGCAAACATACCACACAACACACACACAACTCTCCTGGGATCTAGGGGAGTTGGTAGGGACTCCCTGCCTGCCTGTGTGCAGGCACTCCCGATCACTCCCGAGGAGGTTTGAGTGCCATGGATGCTAACCAACACAATCACCTTTACCAGGTGAGTAAACACCCATTGTGATTGGTTGGCATCCATGGCACTCCCAGACATTACCTCATGGGAGATAAGAAGCAGTTAACACTCCGGGTGGGAGAAGAGTGAGTCGGGGTGGCCGGAAGAAGAAGCTATCGACAGGACTTGGTTTGCAAAACAGGGTCTGAAATCCTGGAGCTGCTCTAGCCTGTAGTGCCTAGTGAAGGTATGTAGAGAGCTCCAGGTGGCCGCTCTGCAGATGTCCTCGGATGAGACCGAGGCCCTCTCCGCCCAAGAGGTGGCAACCGCCCTGGTGGAGTGGGCCCTGATCTCCTGTGGTGGGGTCATCTGATTTGCCATATAGGCGTCCTGGACGACCCGTCTGAGCCACCTGCTATTGTGGTCTTGGAGGCCGCCAGCCCCTGTCTCTGCCCCTTGACACAATGAATAGTCTCTCCATTTTTCAGATGTGGCGGGTCCTGGTTAGGTAGGCTGGGAAAGGACTGACCCGACGCTCAGATGATGCGGGTTCGCTATGGCTCTGCGTGCATCCCGGCAGAGTGGGCAGATCGATAGGTTGTTCCCTGTGGAACTTAGTCGAGACTTTTGGCTGGAAGGCCGGAACTGTTCTCAGTCTGACCCCCTGGGGCATGAAGACGGTGTATGGCTCCGAGCAAGATAAAGCGCCCAATTCCCCGATCCTTCTGGCCGAACAGACGGCCACTAGGAAGGCGGTCTTCAGGCCGACCCAGAATAGGTCAGCCTGTAGGATCGGTTCATACAGGGCCGACTTTAGGGATCCCAGTACCAGGGGGAGGTCCCACGGGGCGACAGTTGGCCTGGTCCTGGATCACTGGAGTTCTATCACTCTCATGAAGCGCACGGTGTCCGGGTGAGCTCCCGGTGAATGTCCCTCCACGAGGCCCACTGCTGCGCCAATTGCGGCCAGTTGAACCCTTATGGAGGATGGTGCCAGCCCCTTGTTCACTCCTTCCTGAAGGAACAGGAGGATGGTGGCCAGGTCGGATTGTTCTGTACCGACCCTCTTCTGGCACCACCGTGCTAAGATGGCCCATTGTCTCCTTGATGTAGTCGTGGTGGAGGCCCTTCTAGACTCGGCGAGCGTGCCCACGACTGACTCGTGTGGCGCCCAGTTGCCATCAATCTCCTCCTTTCAGGAGCCAGGCTGTGAGTTTTGGGTCCGGGGGATGGGTGGAGAACCGTCCTGGGACAGATATCCGGACGGTCGGGTATCCGAAGCTGGCCAGCAACATCCCTCTGATCGTCGCGAACCATGATCTGCGTGTCCAGTAAGGGGCCACCATGATGATCGTGCATGAGATTCCTGGATCTTGGACAGTACCTGCGGGATTGGGGCGGTGGAAATCGTCTGCGTACTCTTCGTCCAGTCGTGTGACAGGGCATCCGTGCCCTGGCCGGGCATCCCTGTACTGAGAGTAATATGTGCCCACCTGAGCGTTTTCCCATGTTGCCATGAGGTCTATGGATACGGGACCCCATGTTTTCTGGATTTTCCGGAAGAGAGAGGGGTGCAACCTCCATTCTCCCGGGTGGATCTGCTGTCGGCTGAGCTAATCTGCTCTGATATTCAATTTGCCCGCAAGGTGCATTGCTCCCAGGTGTGAGAGATGTGACTGTGCCCAATTTAGCACCCTTGCTGCCTCCCTTGACATGGCCCTGCTCCTGGTCCCCCCTTGTTTGGCGATGTAGGCCACTGTCACCTTGTTGTCAGACCGGATCATGACGGAGCGGCCTAGGATCAGCTTTCTGAAAGCCTTCAGGGCGTGGAAGATGGCTCTCATCTCCAGGACATTGATGGAGAGCTGGGTCTCCGTTGGAGACCAAGTTCCTTGTGCTGATGCCTCCCCCAGACAGGCCCCCCAGCCCGAGAGGCTGGTGTCTGTCTCTATGGGGACTGGTCGTGGAGGTTCTAGTGGCACTCCCTTGTCCAGGTTGCTTGTGGTTGTCCACCAGACCAGGGAAGCTCTTACCGACCTCGGCAGGGGCACCACGCACTGGAGATTGTGTTCGTTTGGTGCCCTGCAGGACAGGGCATAGTTTTGGAGTGGACGCATGCGCCACCTTGCCCAGGGCACGAGGTCGATGCAAGAAGCCATGCAGCCCAGCAGCTTGGCTATCTTCCCCATCGTGGTATGGCTGCGTGCCTTTAGTTCGGAGGCCAGCTGCCGCAGGTTGAGGATTCGGCTCAGGGAGGGTTTTGCCCAACCCTCGGCCGAGTCTATGATGGCTCCGAGGTGTTCAATTTTCTGGGATGGTAAGAGGTGGCTCTTTTCCTGGTTTACCACCCAGCCGTGATCCTCGAGAGCCCGTAAGGCCAGCTCGGTATGTGCCCGTGCCTGGCCCCTGGAGCCTGCTTGAATGAGTCAATCGTCCAGGTAGGGGATAATGTCTAGGCCCTGTTCCCTGAGCCTGGCTACCAAGGTTATGGAGACCTTGGTGAAGACTCTGGGGGCCGAAAAGAGGCCGAACGGAATCACCTTGTACTGGAAATGATGGCCTAGAATGTGAAATCGCAGAAACTGCCTGTGTTTTTTGACGATGGGAATGTGGAGGTAGGTGTCCTTCAGGTCGATGGACGTCATGAAGTCGCCTACCCTTATGCCCTGGAGCGTTGACCGAATGGTCTCCATCTTGAAACAATGGTGGACCACGTGCCGGTTCAGCTGTTTTAAGTCCAGGATAGGCCTGAGTTCCCCGATTTTTTGGTACAAGGAAGAATATGAGTACATGCCCTTTCTTGTTCTGAGGCAGTGCAGGGCTGTATGGTCCTGTTTTGTACTAGCTCTGCTAGTATCTGTTGTACCTGGTGAGGGGGTGCTTTCCTTCTGGACACCGGGGAGGACATGAACCTGTGAGGGACCGGAGTACGGGATAGCTCGATGGCGTATCCCTTTGACACTACATCTCAAACCCATCTGTCCGATGTAGTGTCCATCCAGCGGTGGGCAAACAGGGCTAACCTTTGCCCCACGGGTGGATACGGGTTCTGCCCGTGAGTCCTGGACCGCTGGCAGTCACTGCTTTCCCCTGAATCCTCTACTTCGAGTACTGGATCTCTGACCCCGAGCTCGGAAAAGGGTGGGCTGATAGCTCTGGAACGAGGGGCCGCGAGAGCTGGAGGGAGAGCCTCTACTTCGAAAGGAATGGCTCTGCTGAAAGGATTCTCACGGGTCTGACTGAATTTGATTCCGTCAAACCTCCTCGCCTCATGGAGGGAGTGTAAAGGTCTGACCTAATTTTGAGAAGGTTCCTACCTTCCTCCTTCTGCTTCTAGTAACTCTGCAGTCCCTCCCCAAAAATGTGATTTCCCTTGAGAGGTAAATTTTGCAACAAATTCTTGGACTCCGTGTCAGCGTCCCATAGCCTTAACCACAGAGCCCTGCGGGCCCGGTTGGTAATGGCGGTGGCCTTCACCTGGAGCCGGAGAGAGTCCACCGCCATATCAGCCAGATACTTGGCTGCATCCAGGGTACACTCCAGCAGTTCTGCTTCTCTGGACTTGGGGATAACCTGTTCCTGGAGTTCCTCGAGCCATCGAATCTGCGCTCGTGATGTGTAGATGGCTGTAGTCAGTGCCCTGGCAGTGGTACCCTCAATTTCAAAAGTCCTCTTGAGCATGTCCTCGATTTTTTTGTCTGTGGGGTCCTTGAGGGCTATGATGCCGCAGGGGAGCACCGTCTTCTTGCTCAGCGCCGCCACCTGTGGGTCAATGGTGGGGGCCTTGCACCAGTTATCTGACTTTTCCCCCTGGACGGGGTACATCCTGTCCAAGTTTCTGCGGTTTGGCACTCTGCCCGGGTCGGGTGCCTGCCATTCCCTGTTAAAAATGTCTTCGATGGCCGGGCAGACTGGAAATGACTCCGTGACCATGGGTCTAAGCTGGATCATTGGATCGAGCTTCGACTCGGGCTTGCACTCCTCGGGGTCCTCCGTGCCCAACCCCATGGTGGCCTTAATCATCTTCATGAGTCCGGGAACTGTGTCAAATGAGCACAACTTCGAGGTTAAGGATGGAGCAGCCTGCAGGTCCATGTCCTCTGCATCTGAGTCCAACCCCGTTTCTTTCTCCTCTTTTTCTTCATCCACATCGTCTCTCTCCCCTTCCTCTGGGGGGCCATCCCATGGCGCAACCGGGCGAGGATCCTCGGGTGTGGGTGATTCGTCTGGTGGACCCCTAGATTTGACTGGTTCTGGACTGGGTGGTCTCGCCCTATTTTGGGTGAGGGCTTCCAGCTTCTCCGTGATCTTGAGCATGAAGTTTCGTTGACTTTCCATCATGGCCACTGCTGCCTGTTGGTTCTGGATCAGTAAAGAGCCTGGGTCTACCCATGAGGAGTTGCTGGATCCGGGGATGGCAGGGGCTGAGGAGGTGTCCTCTCCATTGAGGACAGGTCATCTTCAAGAAGGCAGACCCGCATGGGGGACCGGGGTTTGGGGAGGAGGTTAGGCGTGCAGGCGGGACACTTCTTGGCCTTAACCATCTGGAAACGGAGAGAAGGACATCTTTAGGAAGGGTAGAAGGAGAAAAACGATCACCCCTCTATCTCCTCTCTCTATCCTAACCTCTCTTTCCCTTTTTTTCATTATGATTATTTCTGTTATACACTTAAGGGAAAACAAAGGAAAAACTGTGAGACCATAGTGAAATAAAGTACTGAAGGTAGGGGTGCTGTGGGAGGACCCCTACCACAGGGTAAGTGGTGAGGAGAAAAGGTTCCATGCCCGCTATGGAGGGGGGCGAGGACACCGTGCGGATGGAGGAGAGACTCTGAATACATCCACTGGGGTCGCTGTGGGAGGGACCCGAGTGGGGGAAACCCCATAGGGCAGGTACTCCTCCGATCCTCTTTTTTTTTTATAAAAATATAATAGCCCCCTAACTGCATCCACGGGGGGCTGCCCAGAGTCTCTCTCAGAAAAACAAGTCTCAAACCCAAGGCTCAAAGATGGCTGGTCCTTGTGTGTTGCCCTCTATGCCACAAGAAAAGCACTGTAGTTGATATATGAACATCTTCCTCCTTCGGGCCAGCAAGCTAATCTAATGGCCTGCTAAGGTGCTGCTGCTGCACCGTGGATCCCCCTCCGGCCTAGGGCCTGAAACAAAGGCAAGCAAGGGGCCATTGCCACGCTGCTTCCTGGCCTAGGAGGCCCGAAAGGAGAAGAAACGCCACGACCATGTGGCCCGCAATAGAATCGGGACGCTCCACCTGATGGAAGTCTCTAGGAAGTCGCCAGGAGCAGTCGGAGGCGTCGCTAGGCTGGGGATTGAAGAGGAGGCCTGGAAGCTGCACGCTGAGAAGGATGGATTCCCTCCTTCCCGAGGCACTCCTGGCGGGTCTCCGACCGGCGAGGCGGTCTACTGCTTCACCCTCCCCGATGCGAGGGAGAAGGAGTCCGGGCGAGGAGGAGCAGAGCGGCAGACGCGGAGGCAGAGGCCTAGGCGGGGCAGCGAGCAATGCCGGGAGGCGAGGGAGCAGGCCTATGGCCTGCATGCAGGCCTGGTGGGAGCGCTCCGGAGGATGCAGGGCGGTTGCTGCCTAGAGGCCACCAGGCAGTGGCTCAACCTCACCCCGAGAACTCAACAGTAACGCTGGATGCCGAGCACTGCAGGGTGGGTGGGGGCGCTAGAGAGGCTGGAAGGATGGGGAAAAGCGGGCCTCCCTCGACAGCCACGAGGGTGGGAAAATAAACGGTGGAATGCTTGGGGCTAGGGCTAGGCAGGTAGTCACGCTGCCCCCAATTACCGTAGCACTGAAAACATCACAAAATACGGGATTAACACAGAAAAACAGCATATAAGGCATAAGGAGATGCTTGTGGCTGCCACACAGCCCCAAATCGAGAGAAAAACGTTGATTTAGCCACTAAAAGGCGAGTAACCAACTATTAAAAATACAGCTATGCATATTAAGCAACACTAAAAGAAAAAATCATTGTTCCTACCTTGTAGAAGAGAATACAGGGATTCCTGGTATGCTTCTAACCTAATAGATGCACGATTCAAAACTGGAGAGCAGGGGTTCCTGGGACCTGGATATCCTAGAAATCTGATCTGGGTCATGTGCATCTCTAGCCTATCAGGTGGGCTATAACCCATGAGGTAATGTCTGGGAGTGCCATGGATGCCAACCAATCACAATGAAACTTTTACTCATTTTTTTTCTCATCTCCTAAGACTACTCAGTGTACCAGTCGCATGATCTCTTATCTTGATAGTAACCATGGATATCTAGCTTTAGCTAAGGCTTTTCCATGCAGACACCTATAAATCCTAATAAAAGTGTCTTCCTGGGAATGTGGAACATGTAAGTTAGGCCTTATCTTATCTTCTCTGTTCTACAGCTACAGCACAGAGCCCTGAAATTTAAAACAGTCTATTTGAAACCATTTTTTCTGAACTCTGAAGCTGACTCCATTTTAAAAGCATTATTTCCATTTTATTGTTTTTTAAGACTTAATCAACGTTAATCTTGACCAGAAATAAAAGTAAACATTCCCCATCTTAATACCATATTAAATCAGATAAAATAGTAATGATAATTAATTTTTTAAAATAAAAAATAAAATATTTTTCCATCAAGGCTTTTGTCCCTGCAGTACCTTGAGACAAATTTGTAAGGTCTGCCCTGTTGGCCCTGAATCATTTTGGTCACCCTATGTTTCACTTTTGTAAGCCTGTCTCTACACTTCCTTAGGTGATGACTCCAGAACTGAGCACAGTATTCCAGGTGCAACCTCATCAGTGACTTATATTGAGGTAGTAGTACCTCCTTTTTCCGGCTGTCGGTCCCCCTTCCAGTACACTCCAGCATCTCATTAGCATTACTATAGGCCTTGATACAGTGGCTTAATTATTTGAAGGAGTCCCTAATGATGACTCCCAAGTCCCTTCCCCTGCTGTAGTGTTCAGTTAAACCCATCCCATCCAGTACTCTGTCATGTTTTTTTTTTTCCCTACAACCATGCATTTTTGGCTGTGAATTTCAACTGCCAAACCTTAGACCCCCTTTCTAGTCTTGTAGATCCCTTTGCATCTCCCTGATCCCTTCATCATTATCTATCTTATCACAGAGCTTTGTGTCATCAACAAAGAGATACAACTTTCCCCGGATACCCTCTCCAATGTCACTGATGAATACATTGAAGAGAACAGAACCCAAGACAGATCCCCACTCGTGACCTTCCTCTCTTCCAATTTGATCTCATTTATCACCACCTTCTGCTGTCTCCACACTCTACTTTCCCTCCTTCAAACAGTTTTCTATCCATCTAACTATATCCCTAGCTGCACCCAGGTCCTCCAGCCTCTTCAGCAGTCTTTTGTGTGACACACAGTCAAAGGCCTTGCTGAAATTGAAGTAGAGTAAATCCATAGCATGGCCCTAATCTATTACCTTTGTTACCCAGTCAAAGAAAACTATCAGGTTGGTCTGACAAGACCTCCCTGCCACAAACCTATGCTGTGTACTATCCTGTAGACCGTTGCTTTCTAGGTAGTTCACAAGGTTCTCTTTAATCAGTGATTCCATCAGTTTACCTACCACACAGGTAAGGCTGTCAGGTCTATAATTCCCCATTGTTCCATGTCACCCCTTCTTGTGTAATGGGACTTTGTCTGCTACCCTCCAGTCTTTCAAAACTACCCCTGTCTGAATTGAGCTATTGAATAGCACTACTAAGGGTTCAGCCAGTTATATAACTAATTCCTTGAGCACACTTGGGTGCAATTCATCCGACCATGGGGTTTTATCTATCTTTAGGGCTTTAAGCCCCTTCTGGACCCTTTCATGAGTAAATAAAGCCCCTTCTGGACCCTTTCATGAGTAAATACTGGCTGCCTCTTTTCAGGAATGCTCCTGACAGCCACCTTGATGCCACCTATACACAGGGGCCCACTGTCTTCCCTTGTGAAGATAGAGCAGAAGTAAACATTAAGGATGGCTGCCTTTTGCTCCTCTTCCTCTAGTATCCTCCCCTCCTTTTGTAGACTAACAATACTCCCTCCCTTCTTCCTTTTTTCTTTAATATAGCTTAAGAATTGTTTTCCCCACCCTTGACCCCCTGTGCAATATACAGCTCTGTGTGTGCCATATGCTTCTTGTTATGTGTTGTATAGCCTTAAGAAATGTTAGAGGCAGTACAGCTTTAAGAGAATGTGCACTTCCTGTAAGTGTGCCTGTTTTTGAGCCAGTCTCCTTTTGTATGTGCTGCTGAATGGAAGTAAAAAGAGAAGGCCTGGACTTCAGTGTGGCGTGGTTTTCTTACTACCAAGAGCCTTGTGTGTTTCAGGTACTTATTTTCGACCACCAAACACAGCAAACTGGCGACGATCAATGGTGGACATTTTAATAGCTCCAGCTTACTGAATTACACCATTTTGTGACTTTCTGCATTGGAGGCAAACAAGCAATTTGGAACTGCGCAATATCATAGCAACTTCAGCCAGCTTTGAAATTTTTACTGGAACAGACTGGGATACATAGCCCCGATGGTTTGATCAGTGGTTATTTCTTAATCCTGCCATACAAGCTGCTAATGATGAGCAACAGAATAAGCTTATTTGAGCTGCTTTTTGTACTTTCTTGGGGAGTGAACTTTTATGCAGTCTGTGTGCACCGGACCAACCGGAGGATTTGTCATATCAATAACAAAAGGCTAAATTGAATGCACAATAAAGTTTAACAACTTTCCCAAGGGCTGAACATTGGGGCCCAGATATTCAAAAGGACTGCACTCTGCCCAACAAGAATGCACCAGCGCAAGTCCAAAAAAGTGCCATTCTGTGATATTCAGCTGTAGGCAGATGCGCCCCCAAATCACAATGTGCAAGAGTGCAATGATAATGAATGCATGTGCAACTGATGGGGGAGGAACCATGCATAAATGGCGCAGTGTGATATTCAACAACATGCGCCATGCGCAATAGGGGAGCAAGTGGAAGTTGCGCGATAGCGGAAATGAGCCAAAATAAAAAGGAACAAGAGAGAGACGAAAGAACACTACAGGGAAGGCACATGTTGCTGAACTGTAGGCAGCCACATAGGCACCAAACACTGGGAGCAGGACAGGGCAGGACAGAGACAGAGCACCTGGAACCCCCAGGAACTGGGAAGGTGTGGGGCACCTCTGCCACAGTGCAGTCCAAAAGGGGGAAGTGCCACACAGCACTGAGGCCACTACAGGGAGGTGTTCCCAGTGCAGGGGAAGTAGCAGCAAGGACAGCAGGGAGAACACAGAAACAGCTGCCAGGGGGGTAACACAAGCCAGGGACATGGCCAGTGCCACCATCCAGATGGAGGCAGTTATGAGGGGGTGAGAAGGCAGGTAGCAGGGGCACGGCCGTGGAAGGGCCCATCAGCAGTATGCCCCCAGCAGGCAGTACCGAGCCCACACCAGCTTTGAGCTGTACACTGATACTGAGATCATGGGCTGGTACTGCCTGAACCAGATGATTCTGAGGTGGCTCTGTGAGCTGTGCAGTGATGTGATGCAGGCACCCACACGACGGAGCTATGTTCTGTCATGGAGACCAAAGTGACAGCTTGCATGTGCCTGCTCACCACGGGTACCTTCCAGAGACCAACAGGGGACACGACAAGCATAACCCAGTCAGTCGCATCATGCCACCTCACCCAATTCCTCAGCACACTGCTGCCACATGCTGCGGAGTGCATCTGTTTCCCCAGCACACCGGCGGAGCACTCAGCAAACATACAGGAGTTCCACAGGGTAGCATGTATGCCTGGCATGTGCGGGGCAATAGACTGCACCCATGTGGCCATCTGCACACCACCTGGCCCCGAAGGGGCTGCATACATGAATCAGAAGGGGTATGCAAGCATCAACTGCCAGGTGGTGTGCTATGCCAGGGGGCGCATAATCAATGTCTGTGCCATGCACCCTGAGGGAATACATGATGCCTTCATCTGGCACCAGTCTGCACTGTGCCACAGGTTTGAGTGGGTGAGTATGCAAAGCACGCAGAAAGACATGGAGCTTGGGAGGGGCATAGTCAGAGGTGACATGGGTTTTGGCCTAGATGGCCCAAGGCAGGGTGATGCTGATCACCAAACTAACATCCACCCTCTATATACAGGTAACAGTAGATACCCACTCTGTCCCTGGCTGCTCACACCATACCAGCAGCCCGTGACCCCATCGCAGCAACGCTACAATAAGGCACATGCCACCACACGCAATGTCATAGAGCGGGTGTTCAGGATGCTGAAGGCACGTTTCCATTGCCTAAACACATCTGGCAGTGCCCTACAGTACAGCCCCTCAAAGGCCTGTGGGCTATTCTTGGCCTGTTGCATCCTGCACAACATGGCCAACGACTGTGGGATAGCCGTACAGGTCGAAGAGGGGGACAGCGATGGGGACAATGAGGACGCTGGTGAAGATGGTGATGGGCAGCCCATCCTTGGTCGAAGGGACCCCCGACTGATCCAGATGGCACAGCTGCACCAGGACACCATCACAGAGGAGCACTTCAACCAACCCAGGTAAGTCATGGGGCCATGTGAAACCACCAGTGGCAAAGGCACAAAGCACAAACACGCATGGACAAATACCAGGGGAGCATGTCATAAAGGGAATTGGCCAAGCATGGAACCGCATACGCCGTCAGAGATGGGCAAGGTCTAACACGGCACGTGGTCACACACACACACACACACACACACCTCACAAGACTTGCACAAAGGGTTGGAGGCACGCCGACCCCGACTGCCACCCCAAGCCACACACATATGTCCACAGACCACCACGCCCAGTGCCTGCCATTGTGCGTGTGTCAGACGCTGGGCACCATTGCACAGTGGCAGACAGCACAACGCAGGCATCATGATGCACATGTCACAGCGGACAGCAGCCAGGAGGGTGTGCAGATGGAACGTGTGTGTGCGTGCAGGGCCCGGTACTCCACCTGTGCATTGCACGTTAATCAACACAATGCACACAGGGCAGCATCAGACAGTAGCCGTGCTGGGAGACAGGTCAGTCACATGCCACAGTGCCACGGCTGCCATGGATGCATGGGCAGCCCTTCCAAGACCTGCCAGCAGTAATAGGCTGACCAATGGCCTCATGGGGTGGCACCGATGGTTCCCCAGGGGTTCCACTGCAGGAACGCGACTGTGCTCAAGCAGGGGTCTGCAGCACACCAAACATGCCTGCGCCAGGCATGCTCGGGATGCCCACAGCTGAACCCAGTGTCAACAAGGAGGGTGTCGCATGATTCCAGGAACGGGGGGTGGACATTGCACTGCGCGGTGTCTGCAACGCATGGGCAAATAACTGTGTGCCCATTGTGGCCATGACAGCTGTGATTGCCTGTGTCTGCCTGTCAATGGCAGCGATCACATCCTCCCACATCTGATCCATCCCTGCCAGGAGCAGAGCAGTGTCTCTGCTGCGCCGCTCCTCTGCCTGGTGCAGAGCCGCACTGAGCATATCCACTGCCTTCACAAGCTGCACCTGCTGATTGACTGATGCTTGGAGTATGCAGGTGTGCTCATCTGATCAGCATGCTGTCCCTCATGATGTTCGCAGCCCTGATGATCAGCACCCCTTGAGGGTGGGCGCTGCACACCAGGGCCAGGCCTGGGCATGTCCACAGGTGGTGCACTGACACTGCCCCCTGACACTGTACCCCCATGGCCATTGGCTGACTGCTGACACTGCCCCTCTGGCTGCCGCTCTCCAGGGCTCAATGGTGCCGCTGCATTGGCCGCAACAGCCCCACTGTCCTGGACACACACCAGTGATGCCCCACTGGAGCAGACAGGCACAGGCTGTGACTGTGATGTCACGCAGGCCTCCATGGTGGCACCACCCACGGACATGCCTGTGATGTCACCTGCAGTGTGGCCATCCTGTGGCCCGCATGTATCACTGTCCATGAAGTTAGCTCCATCATCATAACTCATAAGTGACAGATCTGGCACCAGCCCGAGTCTCAGCATGCCAGCATCCATGGATGCCGTCATGCTGGGACACAGGCAGGGCCTCCTCCGCACCTGCTCCACCAACATCAGTCCAGATGTCCAGGCGGGCCTGCTTTCACCCTGACCCTCGTATGCCTGTGGAGGTGGATGGGCCCGCCTCTATCTCCATGCCACCGCCCTCAGTGGACAAGCCCACCACCGCCGACCCATGTAGCCACTCAGAAGCTGTAAGGGAAAACAGTAGCATTAATGTATCTGCCCTACCCTGTCCCCCCCAATGACAGACCAGGACCTACCATGCAGTGACAGGCTACCACCCGTCTGGAATCCACCACCCAGAACACCCTCGATGGCACAACGCTGCATGCTGCCGGCAACCCGCTCTTCTTGTGGGATCAGGCTTTGCACGTCCAGCTGTCCCCCACTGGTCACAGACCATGCTGCCCTGATGGCAACCACCTTCTCCTTAATCCTCTACCTGTCCATGTCCATCTTCTTTTTGCACTCCTGCATGGACCACTGGTGGCTGCCATGCAGGTTGATGGCACGCACCACCTCTTCCTATGCAACAGCATGGGCCTGTGGTGTTCCCTGGTATCTGATGAGCAGCGGCTCCTGGTCATGGTAGGCCTCAAACAGGGTATCTGTTTCTGCCTTGGTGAAGTTAGGCCTCTTCTTCCGCCCATGTCTCTGTTCCTCTTCCTCCACCTCACAATCGGTCATTATTCATCCTGTGAGAATGACAGGTGTTACCTGTGACTGTGCAGTCCCATGCATGCCCCACACACCACAGTCCACACTCCCAAGCAGCATGCAACTCACCACAATAGACTGCAAAAACCGAATATGGCCAGTGCAGCCCAATGTCACATTTTTATAGCGCAACGCATGCAAATGAAGTGAGGTGCATTTTTAAGTGGATGCAAATGCAGTGTCTGCACCATTGAATGGCTGATTAGCTGATTTGCATATGCCGGCTGAATATCGCGCTATTGCGCTTTGCGCAATTGTATTGAACGTGCTCAGGCAAGGGTGTATTTCTGTGACATGTGCAGTACACACCGAACTGCCCATGCCCAGGATGATGATGCAGACACCTGCCACAATGCTGATGTGCACGGGAGGCAATGCAGGGCATGGCCACCATTGTGCCAGTGGCACTACTGCACTGTTCACATATATGGCGCTGTGGCACTGAGGCACTGTAGGTGCACTGGTGCCACAGCTCGGTAGGCCACTACAGGAGGTGGCACACAGGCACTTAATTGCGCTACACGCATTGAGTTCCAATCGTGCTGTGGCTGTCCATGTGTGAGAGACCCTTGACCCTGTGACCGACCTTTGCCCCCAGGCACCATGCATCTGCATGGGTGCACCACTATCGCACTGTTCGGTGACAGCATGATAGGGAATGGCAGCGCTATACTGCACAGCATCTGCATGTGGTGGACTGTGCTGCCGAGCGCCATTTTGACTCCAACTAGCTGTTGAGATGGCATGGAGAAGGGCTGCTATGTGGAGCCAGGTTGAGTTGGCCAATTTGGTTGCCATTGTAGAGCCCCATGTTGGTGCACTTTATGGTGATGCACCCATGGACAGGGCCAGGAGTGTAGTATGGGAGGAGGTGGCGGTGGTGCTGGAGGAGGCCACGGGAATCAGGCACACGGCCGAGCAGTGTTGCCACCAGTACAGGAACCTCTGGCACAGGGACCCAGAAATGCTTGCCCACCTGCAGGGACGTGCCAGGAGGGGCATGGTGCCACGGCCAGGTAGGTGCCCCATCCATACACTGTTAACGTCCATACAGGTATCACGGTTGCATGTGTCTGGCACATGGGGGGGCCACCCAGTGTTGGCCGTGCTGGTGGTATCGGGGTGGGGGATGGATGGGTATGGCTGTGTGGGATTGCACACACATGGGGGCAGAGGGACTTTGCTACCAGATTGTACTGATGTTCCTCTCTCCATTTTTGCACCTTAGGCCCAGAGGAGCACCGGCGGGCAAGAGAGAGGAGGCACCACCAGGAGGACCAGCAGGCCGGGAGGGATGAAGGTCCACAGAGGTGCAGGGACCAGCCTGATGATGGTGAATGCCTTACATCCATGATTATTATTGCATGCTGTGTAACAGGGTGGGCAGCGGGGCATGGCCACCATCCATTGACACCACTGCCATGCACGCAACTTGTTACAGTCAGCACTGTCCAGTGGCACTGCATGTCTGGGAGTGTGTCAATGGTGGTCCTTGCATGCACCGGGTACATGGCTATGACACTGCCTTCACACCACACAGCCATGTCACTGTACGACCATGTTGGTGCTGTGTGGGACATGGGCGGTGTGTGTGTGCAGTGGCCCGTATGGCTGTGGGTGCCTGGATAGGCAGGTCTTGTGGATGCGGTCACTGTGGGTGGTTGCACACCATCACAGGGGCATGGCACATGGCTGTGTGCCATGCACAATGGGTGGGCTGCAGGGGGATGGACAGCCACACGTATTGACTCTGCTAAATTGTCCTAGGTAGATGGCAACTACTGGCCATTGAAAGGGGAATTCAGGAGTTATTGCAGCTGGCAAGGGCATCCCTGGAGATCCTCCAGAGAATGGACCGGCACAGGGTCTGGAGGCGGAGGACACTTTGGCGCCACATGACTGATGAGCAGGGCAGATGATAGGCCATCCATGCCCCTGGAAACATCTTACCCCCCTGGACCCACCTCACACCCCTTCTTCCCTCTCCTATATGCATGGCCCCGAGTTTTCCACGATTCCGCGGGTGCGGCAAACCGCAGAAATATCTGTGGAATTTGCCGTCACCCACAGAATTCATGGCTGCCCACGGAACAAACGTGCCCCCTATGAAATATTAGTATGCCATGCTGGGAGCCCACCCCAGCATGGCAAATGCTTCATTTGCCGGCGGGGGTGCCCAATCCCCTGTCAGTTTCACTGCCCCCCCAAAATGTTTCTGTGCCATGCTGGGAGGCCACCCCAGCATGGCAAAACTTCCTTTGCCACCGGGGGTGCCCAATCCCCCGTCGGTTTCATCGACCCCCCCCAAGCTGCCTGGTGCCATGCTGAGGCCCACCCAGCGTGGCAAATGCTTCATTGCCGATGGGGTGCCCAATCCCCATCAGTTTTCACTCCCCCCAAATGTTTTCTGTGCCATGCTGGAGCCACCCAAGCGTGGCAAAACTTCCTTTGCCAATGGGGTGCCCAATCCGTCGGCTACATCGACCCCCAAGCTGCCTGGTGCCATGCTGGGAGCCCACCCCAGCGTGGCAAAAGTCCCTCCTTGTGTGAAGCTTCCAAACACCCTGAAAAAACCTTCCATCGGTGATTCTTTTGCCTCCACTCCCCCAACCCGCACCTACCCTCTGCATACCCACCTCCCCACACCCTCACCTCACTCCCACCTCAACCCATACTTACCTCCGGAGCCCAGCGCGATGAGCTTCTGTGGATCAGGAACACGTCTGCCCTCTTCAAAGCCGACCGCAAACTGAAGAAGTGCCGGTAAGCTGTATAATGGCATAAATGGATTTTTTTTAACTTTAGTGCATATCTCAGCCATTTCTGGGAATTTTTTCCCCAAATTTTCAACATGGGATTTTTGGGGCCCCATCTCATGAACTGTGACACTGTTATTTCATTAATCTGTCCCTAAAAAGGTGGTTCCGCAGTCACCGCGCAGAACCACCTTCTCGGAATGATTAATGAAATGACAGTGTCACAGTTCGCGAGGTAGGCCCTAAAACCCTATGTTGAAAATTTGGTGAAATTATTCCCAAAATGACTGTTTTACGAAATGCAGGTTGCGCAGTTCCTATGCACGCCGTAACTTCGAGCATTTTTAATATTTTCACCCAGATTTTCAGTATTGCCATTTTACCATACCTCCTCACGAGCAGTGCAACTGTCATTTTTCACATTTCACCCAAAATGTGTTTTCGCACATGTAGTGCACAATGGCGCGGTTGGTGTGCGAAATCAATGTTCCGGACAGATTAATAAAATCACAGTGACACTGTTCATGAGCAGAGGTCTTACACTGGCTATGTTGAAAATTTGGTGACAAACGCCCTTAAAATGACTGTGTTACCAGCGTGCGTTGCACAGTTCCTAGCACGCTCGTAACTGCGAGCATTTTCAATATTTTCACTCCAGATTTTCAGTATTGCCATTTTACCACACCTCCTTATGAACAGAACAACTGTCATTTTTCACATTTCACCCAAAATGTGTTTTCGCACATGTAGCGCACAATAGAAACATAGAAACATAGAATTTGATGGCAGATAAGGACCACTTGGCCCACCCAGTCTGCCCATTTCCCTACCTACTGGATAAGCTGCAGATCCTAGTTAACCAACAGCCTACTTCTTCTTACCCCCACCCCCCAGAATTGCCTTTTGACTGTCCCATACCTGCTTGAATTCCACCACTGATTTTGACTCCACAACCTCCTCCGGAAGGCCGTTCCATGCATCCACAACCCTCTCTGTGAAAAAATACTTCCTTAAATTACCTCTGAGCTGCCCCCCCATCTTCAAATTGTGCTCTCTTGTTCTTGCACACCTCTTTTTTTGAAAGATGCTACCCTCTTGGACTTTGTTGATTCCCTTGAGGTACTTGAAAGTTTCTATCACGTCCCCCCTCTCCCTCCTTTCCTCGAGGCTATACATATTAAGCTCCTTTGTCTCTCTTCATATGTCTTCCGGTGCAGACCCTGCACCATTTTAGTGCCCTCCTCTGGACAGCTTCCATCCTGTCTATGTCTTTGCGGAGATTGGGTCTCCAGAACTGCACGCAGTACTCCAGATGGGGTCTCACCAGCTGTCTGTACAGAGGGATAACTTCCTGTTTTCTACTGGTGATGCCTCTCCCTATGCATCCCAGTATCCCCCAGCCCTCCTTGCTGCCCTCTCACATTGCTTGCCCACCTTTAGGTCATCTGATATGACTACCCCCAGGTCCCTTTCCATTTTTGTTGTTGTTAGTATCTCACCCCTCATTGTGTACTCTTCCCCTGGGTTTTTGTTTCCCAGGTGCATTACCTTGCACTTCTTAGCACTGAATCTAAGCTGCCATACATTTGACCATTCCTCTAACCTTGCCAAGTCCCTTCTCATCCTTTCCACTCCACCCTGTGCATCAACTCTGTTGCAGATCTTAGTGTCATCTGCAAAGAGACATACTTTTCCTTCCAGTCCTTCCGCAATGTCGCTTATAAAGACATTGACGAGGACCAGTCCTAATACTGAACCCTGCGGTACCCCACTAGTAACCCTCCTTTTTTCTGAGTGGACTCCATTTACTATTACTCTCTGTGTCCTATTCTCCAGCCAATTCTTTACCCAGGCTGTCATCTTGGGACCCACTCCCAGGCTGGCTAACTTGTATATTAATCTTTTGTGTGGGACTGTGTCAAATGCCTTGCTAAAGTCTAGGTAGGCCATGTCCACAGCCCCTCCCTGATCTACTACTTTGGTCACCCAGTCAAAGAAATCTATCAGATTTGTCTGGCATGACCTTCCGCTGTGAATCCATGCTGCCTAGGGTCCTGTGCCCTCTGGCCTCTAGATACTGACAGTTCTTTCCTTCAGAAGTGATTCCATCATTTTCCCTATCACTGAGGTTAAACTAACAGGTCTGTAGTTTTCTGCTTCTGCCTTGCTCCCACTTTTGTGAAGGGGAATCACATCTGCCCTCCTCCAGTCCTCGGGTACCACCCCATCCTCCCATGATTTGTTAAAAAGGGTAGTCAGTGGAGTCACTAGTTCTACCCTTAGCTCTTTTAGAATTCTGGGATGAATCCCATCAGGCCAACAATCCCAACAGCGGTGCAGTTGGCGTGTGAAATCAATGTTCTGGACAGAGTAATAAAATCACAGTGATACTGTTCATGAGCAGAGGTCTTAAACTTGCTATGTTGAAAATTTGGTGACAAACGCCCTTAAAATGACTGTGTTATGAGCGTGCATTGTGTCGGATTGGGCAAAAAAAAAAAAAAAAAAAAGGAAAAAATTAAAGGGTAAAAATGTGCCGCAGAATTGCAGCAGAAACTGGTGCTGAGTGCCGCAGAAGTTCTGCAGCAAATGAGAACCCTGCCGCAGAACTTTGCTCCAATGTGCCACAGAAAAATCAGGGCCCTGCCTATGTGTTCACCCCTGCCCCTTACCTGCCCCCACCTGGTCTGTGGCCCTTCCCCCCCATTGGAAATATTTGTAAATAGTTTTGTTGCTTACCTCTTTTTAATATATTTGTTTTGTTATGACAACTGTGGTGGTCTCTGATTTGCAGTGGGCTACAGGTGCTCAGCTGCAGTGGTGTGCATGGCATCAGGGGTGACGCAAGCATGGGTGTGTGTGTGTGTCCAGAAGGGAACTGCCTATGGTGTGGGCGGGGCTCAGACACTGGGGTTTGTATGTTGTTCTCTGTTCATTGGATGCCTGTGTGCAGTGGTCCATGGTGCATGCACTGTGTGCATGACACCCCTGTCAGACCATCCATGGCTTGTGCAGCTGACACCCTTGCATGTCTGTTGGCATATCAGTGGTTGCTGTCCATGCTGGACAACCACTGTACCCGGCACAAAGCCAGGTTGCCTCCCATCACCAGTATGGTGCACGTCTGCCTCCAGTGGCACTGTGGCCTCCGCTGTTGTTGTCCCCCCTCCATGCTGTTGCTTGTGTCTGTTGCAGGGGATGTGCTCCAGTGTCTACCACTTGTGCTCTGACCACATGCTGGTGGCATACAGCTTCATGGTGCCTGCGCAGGGTGGCTGGCACACCTGTGCCATGTAGGGGTGCTGGCCGTGTGTACACAGCTGCCGTGGCCACACACCAGTGGCCTGGTTGACCCGCTACTGTGTTCCTGTGTTGGTGTGTCCTTGGGTATGGGTGGGTGTTTGTCCATGCACTGTGTTGCACTGTGTTGCATCCTGTGTGGTGCATACTTCCATGCAACACTGTGTGTGTCTGTGCTGGCTGTTGTGGCCAGTGCTGGGATGGGATGTGTCCTTGGGAGGGTGTGCAGGGTGCTGTACCACTGGTGGTGGGGTCCGGGGCATGCCCTGTCCCATGTGGGGTACCTCGTGTGCCGACGCATGGTCAGTCTCTCAGCTGTACCTCGGGGGGGACGTGCAGGGTGGCACTGTGTATGCAGTTGTTGCATCACTGTCTGCTGCCACCTGCTGCAGGGTGCACATGGTGGGGCTGCCTTGCATGGCTCCATGGTGCACAGGGTTGCATTGTCACAGTGGGGGTAGTGGCATGCATGGGGTGTCCTGCACTGTTGGGCACTACTCCTGGGCAGAGTGTATGGGGATTGTGGTGCAGGGTGTGCTCTGCATTGGTGGGATGGTATGGCATGGGGTGGTCAGCCCTCTTTGTGTGCCGGTCACAGCTTGCCAGGAGGTGTGCTGTGGCACCATGCCCCAGCTGTGGGTTGGTTGCTGGTATCCATGGGCCGGTGGTTATTCCGGTTCTCCACCGGTTGTGCAGTGCATGGGGTGTGGGGGGCACTGTCTGTTCTGCTGTGTGCTCCTCTACCCATCTGTGGCATAGGTGGTGGGCCCCTGCATCCTGTCCCTGCACATCCCTGGTTGTGCTGTTGCATTGCTGCCCTGCTCCACAGGGCATCCCTGGTTGTGATATGGCACATATGGACTGCTCCACTGAACATCCCTTGTTGCGCTATGTTGCATCTGAAATGTGCAACTGCACATCCCTGGTTGCGCTATGGTGCAGGTGGTGTGATATTCAGTCGTGTGCCACAGGCACATCTTGGTCTGCGCAGTTTTAGAATATCACACTTCTTGCACATGGGCGCAGTGGACTTGTGCTTGCTCCTGCTGTTGTGCACTTTTTGGGTGCAGTTTGAATATCCAGGGCTATAAATTCTACAGTTACCACCAGAAACCAGGTTAGTCATTACAATTGTATTTGACTGAGATCAAACACTTAGCTCTAATGTGTGAGTGGAGCAGGGAGTATATTGAATCTAATCTAGCTGATAAGTTTGTTATGGGGTTAAATAATAAACATTGTATTCAGCAATTACTTTCTGTAAGTGTCAAGAAGTCTACTGAGGAACTTTTACATTTGGCACAAATGTAAGAGGATGCAGAAAATGAAGCACATGCTAAGATGGACACTAAACATGAGGTACAAGTAGCTGCAGTAAACCCCAAATTGAAACAGCTCAAACCTAAGTCTAAGCCACTGTTTTCAAAGAAAAATTCAACCACTCCACCCAAACTGCATGGACAGTACAAATGTGCACCATGTGGCTCATCTCAGCATAGCAGGGACCAGTGCAAATTTAGAGAAGTTCAGTGTCATGCATGTAAACATCAGGGGCATATTGCTAAGGTTTGCAGGAGCAGAACCACAGTAGTTGGTTTGGAGAGCCCAGACAGTGCAATGGTTTCTATTGCACCACAAATGCAGACTAAAGATGTTCCTCCTTTCTATGTGTTACTTCAATTGCCACAATTGAGGCATCAGTTGCATTTAATGGTAGACTCTGCTTCCCCAGTTACTTTTATTAACCATCAAACATGGTCTGATCTGGATAAGCCACCATGTCTCCTTGTAATAAGTTGTTGCATGCATTTGAAGGGCAACTAATTTAGCCACTGGGCTTGTTTACCATGTTGGTATGCAGGACTGATCCTCCCAAGACTGGTACACCTTTAACTTTTCTAGTTTCAAAAAAGGGTGTCAACATTTTGGGCAGAGACGCTCAGGTTCTTCTAAACATTCATGTTGATCCAGCAGATTCTGGCCTACTTGCTGCTGTCCACCACAGAGCACAGCCTCCTCTGACCGCCCGACGACGGGTTTCGTCCGCTGGAGCCGACAACACAAAATGTCCGCTTAGTTCCTTCACGCCCCAACACTCTTCAGCGCAGAAGCACAGCCCTCTCTCCTCACCAGCCACAACGCATCTAGATCTCCACAGCTTGAGGCACTCCTTCCACTCGGCACAACCCGATCCAATTGGCTGCCGACACCTGCCTGTCACTTTCTCCAGTTCTCAGTGGTGCGGAAAACCGCCATAGCCCATAATAGCTTTCTCAAAGGACGAAAAGCTCCCCCATTGGTCAGTCGACTCTGTAGGGTCCCAAGTACTGATTGGTCCAATTCTGCAGTATGGGACCAAAATGGAGAAGGCAATCAAAACTCTCTGTGCTGCAAAGCAAAGCAGGTTAGAACAACTACATTATCATTATTTTTACAGCTTATTTTACGCAACCACCTACATCCTTTATCAGGGCTCCCCCTGCACTATTAGCGATGGCAGAATGGAGCGCTCACTTGGCAGCCCGGGCGGGAGTCGAGCATGACAACACTCAGACCCCCTCCCATTTTAACAGATTTCGACTGCAAAAGGCAGCCCTTAAAGGGACAGCTCACAGAGGCTTTTTAAAGTGCTCACTGGCTTCCCAATTAAACGGCTTTAGTGACGAACTCCAATCAGGCACGGAGCATTTACCCAAGCTCCGGAGGGCCCCCAGGAACCCCTATCTGCAAGGGGGTTACACAGGTACTACAAAGCAGGAATCTGCCCGAGATTGGGGAGATTTTACACACGTAACCAGAGTTGTGGAAAGGCCTGGGATGTTGCACAACCGCTAAAACCAAGCTAGTTGTAAAGTCTAATGCAGTCTGTAAGTTTTGTAAACCACAGAAACTGCCTTTTGCCTTTAAACCGGTCATTGGGGCAACATTGGACATACTGGAAAAAGTGGGTGTGTTGGAAAAGGTTTCAAGTTCAGATTGGGCCACTCCAATTGTGATGGTATCTAAACCAGGTGGTAAGGTTCGAATATGTGGAGATTTTAAGGTGACACTTAATCCAGTACTTAGCATAGATGCATTTACTTTACCCTTACCAGAGAAACTTTTTCATAGACTGAATGGTGGTGTTGGGCTCTCTAAACTGGACCTCACTGATGCATACCTTCAAGTGGAGTTGGATACAGACTCTCAGAAATTGGTAGTGATTAATACACACCAAGGGCTGTACAAGTACAAACGGTTATGTTTTCCCCGTAGTTCCACACCTACTATTTTTCCAAAAGTGATTGAGCAAACAGTGGGTTATATACTAGGTGTTGCTTGTTATTTGGATGACATCATTGTCACAGGCAAGACAGAAGCAGAACATTCACTTAACTTACCAAAGACTTTAGAGAGATTGCAACACAGCGGATTCAGACTTAAGAGAGAAAAATGCCAATTTTGTCAACCAAGTGTCATGTACCTAGGTCACACTATTGACAAAGGTGGAATTTATCTGAATGATGAAAAGGTGGAAGCCATTGTGCACATATCTGAACCTCAGAACGTTTCAGAGTTGCGCTCATTCTTGGGTATAGTGCACCACTATGACCGTTTCATACCTGGCTTAGCCACTAAATGTGCAATTCTAAATGAACTGTTACATAAGGTTACTCCGTGGAAGAGGACCAAAGGCCACAGTAAGGCAGTTCAAGCCATCAAGCTCTCTGTAACCGATGTGAATAATTTAACTCATTATGACCCTAACTTACCTATCACATTGGCATGTGACGCTAGTCCTGTGGGTATAGGAGCTGTCCTTTTACATAGAGATCCAGAAGGCATGGAGAAGCTGACAGCCCATGCTTCACACAGACTTACTGCAGCTGAAATGAATTATGCCAAGATTCAGACAGAGGCATTAGCAATTGTGTTCAGAGTCCATAAATTTTGCCATTACTTGCTGGGTCGCAAGTTTCACCTGAAGACAGATCACAAGTCACTAGTGACAATTTTCAGTCCAGGAAAAGGAATTCCAGACACAGCTGCTAGCAGACTTCAATAATGGATATTAATTTTGTCTGCCTATAATTTCGAGGTTACATACCAACCAATGGACTAGCATGGAAATGCGGATACCTTGTCAAGGTTACCAAATCCAGAGAAATGGAATTCAATGTGGGACTTAAAGGGGAGCCATTAGTATACCAGGTGGGGCCAGATAGTTTTCCAGTGCAATTCAAAGATATGGAGGACTGTACTGTTGTGTGTGCAATGGAGCTACAACAGTTAGATCAGTTTCTAGTACTAGCCAAGGACATTGTAAAAGCGACTAGTCAAGATGTAATTTTGAAACAAGTGCATCAGTGTATGCTTGAGGATTGGCCGCAAGGCACTACTTGTTCAGCTGCACTACAACCCTACTATACAAAGAGACAGCAGTTGCCCATTGCTGAGGGGTGTCTTCTATGGGGATTGTGTGTCATAGTACCTCAATGTTATCACTGAAATGTGTTGACTCTTTTGCATGCGGACCATCCAGGCATTGTTAAAATGAAATCCCAGGCCAGACTTAACGTATGGAGGCCTTCCATTGACAGAGAGCAAAGATGCGAAGATTGTGCTATATCGATGGGCAATCCGGCAAGAGCTCCAGTTCACCATTGGGAATGACCTGAAAAACTCTGGCAAAGGTTACATATCGATTTTGCGGGACCCTATTTAAATTCCATGTGGTTACTCTTAACTGATGCTTCTAGTAAATGGCAAGAAATTCATCAAATGTCTTTGACAACTATTGAGAGTACCATCACAGTGTTGAAATATATCTTTGCTACCCATAGTTTTCTGCAAGTGATTGTCTCGGATAACGGACCACAGTTCATGTCCGTTGAATTCCAAGCATTTTGTCAGCAATGTGGTATTCGCCATATTTCCTCACCTCCCTACCATCCAAGTTCAAATGGCAAAGTGGAACACCTGGTTCAGACTTTTAAAACAGAATATGGACAAAGCTAATTATACTACACCGACGGCAATGCAAATAGCCCTTTTGGACTTTCTTGTAATTTATCGAACAACACCACATTGTGTCATGGGAATATCCCCTGTAGAACTGTTGTTGGGACATCAAAGTCTAACTCAATTGTATCTTCTTCACCCTTTAGGCAATAAGTCAGTAACTTAAATGCTTCCTAAGTCCAGATCCTTCAAACCCAATGATCTTGTGTGGGTCAGGATGTATGCAGGCCCGAAGAGATGGATAGAAAGAGTGGTAGAAAAAAGTTCAGAAATGTTGTCTATAGTGTTTGAGTGACTAACCAGAGGAGAGTGAAAAAACATGTGGACCAATTACGTACTAGAATTGAGACAGAACAAAAAAGGGATACCCAGAGTCAGGATAATTATCCAGCATTGTTTATTCTAGAACAAGAACAGGAAGAGATAGTGGAACCACAGCATTTGAGATAAGATGTAGCTAATGCTAATCAGATTCCAGTGCAACAGCCTCGAGTCCTACTATGTCGGTCATGATGTATAAGACGTCCACCAAAAAGAATGGACTTGTAGAGCTATAGCCTAATGACATAGACTAACTAAAAGGGACACTGCAGTAATAACTTTAATAGTTTCATATTACTTCTGAATTATTGATTTAAGTATTCCCTAGCTAAGTTAGGAGGAATTGTTATGTGTAGAATAGCTTTAAGAAATGCTAGAGACAGTAGAGCTTTAAGAGAATGTGCACTTCCTGTAAGTGTGCCTGTTTTTGAGCCAGTCTCCTCTTGCATGTGCTTCTGAATGGAAGTAAAAAGAGAAGGCCTAGATTTCAGTGTGGCGTGGTTTTCTTACTACCAAGACCCTTGTGTGTTTAAGGTACTTATTTTTGGCCACCAAACACAGCACTTCTCTGACTGTGCTCTTTGCTTCCCTAATTTTTATTTGGTATGCTCACCATTCCTCCTTTTCCTGCTCTTTCTTGTACCTGATAAAAGCCATTCTCTTGGCCCTAACTGCTTCTCTGACCTTTTCTGAGAATCTTATAGGTCTCTTGTACCTGTTGTGTTTTGTAACAATTCTTGTATATGACTTTGTTGAACTGAGAATGGCCCCCTTGATTGCCACCCATCTTTCCTCTTCACCGCTGATGCCATTGAGTTAGAGAGAAAAGGAAGTGCAAAAAAAGAACTTTGGTTCTCAAAAACAGTAGCAGAAAAGGTCAGAGTCAAAAGGCTGGCCTTCAGGAAATAAAAGGGAACACAGCAGGATGAAGATAGGGAGGCATACCAAACTTCCCTAAGGGAAGCAGGGAAAGCAGGAAGGCAGTAAGGCAGGCAAAGGCCCAAACCGAGGAAACACTAGCACTAACAGTAAAAGAAGATGACAAGACTTTCTAAAGATACATTAGTGAAAGAAGAAAGTCCAGAGGGGGTATTGCTAAGATCAAAGAGGATAAGGGGGCATGTGAGGAGGAGGACTATGTAAAAGCATCTATCCTAAATAGATACTTATGCTCATTATTTACTGAAGAGAAGGCAGGGCAAGGTCCACAACTCAGCACCATGGACACAGAGGGGAGGAAGGTGTGCACTAGTCCCTTTACAAAAGAAAGGATCCTACAAGAGCTTGATAAGCTCAGGGTGGACAAGACAATGGGACCTGATGGCATACATCCCAGGGTACTAAAGGAGCTAAGGGTGGAACTAGCAGAGCCATTATCAGAACTGTTTAGTGAATCTCTGAGCACAGGAGAGGTCCCAGAAGACTGGAGAAGGGCTAATGTGATCCCGCTCCACAAGAGTGGTAGCAGGGAGGAGGCAAGGAACTACAGACCAGTCAGTCTTACCTCAGTAGTGGGCAAGATTATGGTGGCACTCCTTAAGGAAAGGATAGTTCAACACCTGGAATCCATAGGAGCACAGGATCCAAGACAGCATGGGTTTACAAAAGGACTGTCCTGTCAGACTAATCTAATAGATTTATTTGACTGGGTAACCAGAGTGGTAGACCAAGGGGAAGCAGTTGATGTCGCCTACCTTGACTTCAGCAAAGTTTTCAATACTGTTCCACATAGAGGATTGATTAATAAGCTGGGTAGGCTCGGGGTGGGTCAGAAGTTGGTCAACTGGGTGGCAAACTGGTTGATGGGAAGAAAACAGAGAGTGGTGGTAAATGGTACACAGTCAGAAGAGATGCAAGTCACAAGTGGGGTGCCTCAGAGATCAGTCCTGGGGCCAGTCCTCTTCAATATCTTCATCAGTGTCATTGCAGATGGACTGGAGGGTACGGTTTGTCTGTTTGCAAATGTCACCAAGATCTGCAACAGAGTAGATGATCCAGATGGGGAGGGCAGAATAAGAAGAGATCTGGATAAACTAGCAAAATGGTCAGAAGAGTGGCAACTGGAGTTTAACGCAAAGAAGTGCAAGATCATGCACATAGGGAAGAGAAACCCTGAAGCCACCTATAGGCTGAGAGGGGAGTTGTTGGCAGTCATAAGGGAAGAAAGAGACTTGGGCATCATCATCACCGATGACCTGAAATCATCCAAGCAGACCACTAAAGCAGTAGGTAAGGCTAGGGTGATGTTGGGCTATATTAGTAGGGGTATCACAAGTCGGAAGTAGGAGGTAATAATCCCTCTTTACAAGACACTGGTTAGGCCCCATCTGGAGTACTGCATGCAGTACTGGAGGCCACACCTTCACAAGGACGTTAACTAAATTGAGGCAGTCCAGAGAAGGGCAACCAAAATGGTGCAGGGACTGCATCAGAAAACATATGAGGACAAATTAACAGAGCTCAATATGTATACCCTAGAGAAAAGGAAGGAGACAGGTGATATGATTGAATCATTCAAACACCTTAAGGGCATTAACAAGGTGAACTAGTCTAAGATGTTTCAATATAAGAAAAATAGCAGGACAAGAGGACACAGCACGAGATTAGAGGGAGGCCGATTAAGGGGTAATGTGAGAAGTTCTTTTTCACAGAAAGGGTGATGGGTGCATGGAACGGCCTACCTCAGGAAGTGGTGGATATGAATACAGTGCAGGGCTTTAGACAGGCATGGGATAGGAATAAGGGAGCAATACAGATGAGTATGAATAGATAAACCATTGACAGAGCAAAGGCCAATGGCACATTCATAAGGTAGAAAAAGAAATGGGCAGACTGGATGGGCCTTGCGGTCCTAATCTGCCGTCAACTTCTATGTTTCTATGATGCTGGTCAATATGTCTCAGACCAGCTCCCATATCCAGTTAAACTCTACACTTCTGAAATCTAGGATTTCAGTTTTGTTACTTGGTATTACTCAGTGATATTGACAGAAGAAGGCATTTAGCCCATCGAGATTGTCTTCTACTTCTAGTGGAGGTATCATTCCTTACAATTATTTCGGTACCTATCTAATTCAGCCTTGAATTTGTCGAATACCATGAGATTGACTAGGTAGTGTGGTAAGGTATTCCACATTCTTGGGGCCTGGATTGTGAAATACGTATCCTGTTTATTGATATTCACTATTGGTATTTTTGTTTGTTGCGTAACCTAAGATTTACCTGCCTATTTCTGATAATTATCACACACTGACCAGTTAGATCCAAACTATACAATATTTTATACAGCAAGAAAATATTGTCTCCCTGCTGTCCTCAAGACTGAACAGGTTCAGCTCTGACACTCTTTCCTTATAGGACCTATCCTTTAGTCTTCGTATTAACCTAGTGACCTTTCCCTGGACATTCTCCAACAAAATAATGTCCCTCCTAAGGTATGGGGACCAAAAGGGAGACCCATAGTCCAAGTGTCATCTCACATATAATCTGTACAATAGGACTGAACAATACTTGTTGCTGGATATAAAGGTTTCTTTTCTAATACAGCTTATTAGTCTGTTAGCAGTCTAGGTGACCTTTCTGCAGTGATTAAGTGGAGTAAGTGTATCATTTAGTATTATCCCTGGGTCACGTTCATTCTGCAAAGATCTTAAAGGAACCCCATTTATACTGTATTGGTCTCATTTTAGAAGGTTGATGCAGGGCTTGCATTAAGTCCTGCATCAACTGCAGTGTTTGTCACAGCTGCATCAAACTCTTTTGATGCACTGTAGAGCAATTTTAAGGTTTGGTGTAGTTGTAACATTTTCCACATTTTATGGCAGCTTGTGCCAAAGCTTTGGTACAAGCCCTGTAAAATGGGTATCTGCATGGCGCAAAGTTATACCATGGGGAAGCTGGTCTAACTTGGGTTTTGTGCAAGGGACTTGCATCAGTGTTAGTGGCTGGCTGGCTTTGCAAAATCGCACTAGCCACAATATCTGATATAAGTTGCCCCTTGCATCAAACTTGTAGCCCCAAGTCCCTTACAACACTCTAAGTCCCTTCTAAAATTGGTTCCTATTTCTTCATTGGATTATGTCTTCCTAGATGAAGTACAGCACATTTTTCCATATTGAACTGCATTTTATTACTTGTAGCCCAATATGCAGTATGCTTCAAATCCTTGACTAGGGATTGGTGTTGTCTGTGTCCACTTCGCCAAGTAATTTGGTGTCATCAGCACATTTTATTTTGATTGGGGCATTCTTGTCCTGAGGGCCAGCCCAAACCAAATGGAGTTATGGTTATTGGACCCCAGTGGCTCTCCTACCCTCACTCCACTCACTATCTCTGAGTTGGTGAGGACCAAATTGAGAATGACCACCTGTCTGGTAAGTTCCTTAACCAGCAGGCAGTCCTGCAATGTATCTAACAGGACCTGACTTCTGGTGTACCTCTCCATTGGAATGTCCTGGTAAAAATCCAGCAGGTTTAAATCACCCACCATAACCACCTCTTACTACTTTACTCTCCTTGATAGCTCTTCCCCATGCTCCCTATCTCTCTTTTCCCCTTGTTCTGGTGGTCTATAGATCTCCCCATCTGTTATTTCTTGATTGAGGATACCCACAACAACTCTGTTTCCCCTTTGTTTCCCCTGATGTGTCTGTCCTCCACAACTTCAATACTTAAACTGACATAGAGGGCTATGCCTCCCCCTTTGTCCAACCCTCTAAACACTGTGTAACCTGGGACTGACAAGTCACAGTCATTATCCTCTGTGGCCCAAATTTCTGTGATGGCTATGAGATCTGCCTCATTGCCTGCCACCAATGTCTAGAGCTCACTAATTTTATTACTCAGACTTCTGGCATTAAGACAGGTCTCCTTGCAACTAGCTCTGGATCCTCTTTTGCTGTTTTGTGATTCTATACCTGCATTCTTTCTCATTATCCTTACCATTTTGTTTTTCCTATTGCTTTCAGACCCTGAGAGCCTTCCCACCTTTGGCTCTTCCACCTCTTTTTAAACCTCAAACTTATTTTTACCCACTTAACTGCTACTAGTTCTCAGTATAAAGGAAGCACTAGGTTAATTCCCCTGTCTCACTCCCTTTACTGTGGTTCCCTTAGCCTCAGTGCTCCTCACAGTCAGTTTAACTGTCTAATATAGACGTTAGGTTCCACCAAGTCATCCTGTTCACCCTTCCCAATTTTCCCTGAGCCCCCACTGAGGGAATACGGTACCAGCTCCTCCTCAAGTGGTGCAAATCTAGTCACTGTCAGGCTACAGTGATCCTAGAAGACTTCCTTGTGGCTGCCCCTGCCATCTCTTCTTCTCTTTCCTACCCTTTAGCCACCCCAAGGCCAGTGGTCTGTTGGGAGGGAGGGCACAATGTGTGTCTGATTCAGTTGGCAATGGAGTTGGGACATGTCGTCCCTCACTGCTACTAGCTATGCTCAGGGGTTCCATTAGCAATTATAAGATAAAATATATATATATAGAAAGTTGTGGTCATTAACCCAAATTATTAAAAGTATATGAATTTATAAATAAAACCCAGTGGGTTATTAGTTGTTTCTGTGTTATCCAGAGCACATGAAGCCTTTCCCATTTCATTTTATAGATTCCCAAGGAGTTTCTCATGCTTGCCAGTGATTTCTCCATCTGTAAGGCAGTTAAAATGTCACTGAGCCATTCCTTATAGGATGACATAGCCTGGTCTAGTCAGTGGTGCTCAATAACTAGTTTGACTGTGGCTGTTATGAGGAAATGTGGTTACATTGTTGCTCCACCAGATCATCAATGCCCACACCTATAAGGCAAAGTTCAGGTCTAAATGCCTCATTAAAGCCTAGTAGAGGGTCCAGTTTGTCTTGAATTTGTTGCCATAGGAGATACGATTTTTCATAATCTCATAATACATGTGTTAGCAAGCCCCTTGCTTTTTGACGTTTGGTGCAATCTGGACTTTCTAGTTTCTGAAATTCTGTGGAGCCTGTTGAGTGTGAAGTACATATTGTTGATTATTTTGTAGTTTTGTAGTTTATAAACATAGAATCTGATGACAGATAATGGCGCTTGTCCACACAGTTTGCCCAATTTGTTTAATTTTTTCTACTTCATTTTTGCTGTAGACCCACATGATCTACAGTGCTGTCTCTTTCCCCCAATTTCTTACCCTCTATGATTCCCTTGTGCCACTTCTTATCAAATTTTAGACATATATGGGCCTTTTCCTAGATAAATATGTTCTCTATTTTACTTATGAGATTTGGGAAATCCTTAACCCAGTGAAGGCCTGTTAATTTGGTCTTGCAAGTTATGATGTCTTGTAAGGCTTTATATAATAATGAAATTATTTGACTTTGAGTTGTAAGGCTGATGTTGACTTTGACATTCTGTTCAATCTGAGAAAGTCAATGTCCTTGGGTCTAATGTATTCTGTAGCATATGGGTCAGCTGTAGGAATGGGAAAATGATTGTATCAATCAAGTTGTTCCTACTCTAAAATGTGGCAAAATGAATCAGGGAAACAACAGTTAGGAGGTGGTCCAGTGTGGTTAGGTTGGCTCGGGGGAGGAAGTTGTTTTGAATGGGCTTATTGCACAGTGTGAAGTTTGGATTTTGACTTAGGGTTGTAGTTTATCCCAGAGGGGGAAATAATGTATGACTTTGCATAGTTTGTGATTGATTTTCATTGCCAAGGTGATAGGAGTGTGTGAAAAGCTTTGCAGACCTATTTCTAGATACATTCTCCACCTGCTCTTACATCTCTGTTTTGTCACAAGTAGCTTTTGGAATCTGCTTAAGAAGGGCATCATCAGTCACAGATTTGCTAGTAAAACAGAGTTTAATGCTCTTTTAAGGTCACTATACTTGTTACTAAGTCCCTGATAAACAGTACTGAGGAAGACTCCCTGTGCTAGTTCTTTATCATATCGAATGACCCAGAGTTCAATGAGGCAACTAGCACCCTCTGCTTTAATCCAATTTTTCTATAAAGAAATTGACTAGGAGTTTCTTTACCATTTTGTTTTGCTGTAGTCAGCTCCACTTCCAGGGACTGAAGCACTTAGCCTGCAGCCTCATGCCTTATTACACCCATGGACCAGTATTTTTCTCAGCACATTGCATACCCCATTGTGTCTTATTTCTTACATATGATACAAGTATTCATATAAACATATAAAAGAGTCAGCAGAATGAGGCCTTATGGTCTAGTGAGCCTGCTTGATGCAGAGTTCAAGTACTTTAGCTTGTCTTACATAGCACTCCACTCCCCTCCCTGCCACTCTTACCCTTACTTCACTTCATTCCATCCACTCTTAAAACCCCCAAGAATTTTCTGGCTCATCCCCTACTTTAGCAGTCTGTTCAACCCTCTGGTCACCCTCTCTGTGAAGAATTACCTTCTATCCTCCTTCCTGAAACTTACATCTGCTAGCTTTTGACCTTCCTGTTGTGTTCCTATTCTCACCGAACATAAAGAGATCCCCAAGGTCAACCTTGATAATACCTTGAGGTATTTGAAGCTTTCTATCATGTCCTCTCTTTCCCTTATCTCCTCAAGCCAGTACATGTTCAGATTTTCCAACCTTTGGTCATACGACAGCCCTTGCTGGCCCTAAATCACCTTTTTAGCTCTCCTCTGGACTGCCTCTAGCAAGTTAAAGTCATTTTTATGACTGCAGTGAGTGGAGCCTATAGCTGGAAAAATGGGATACCGAACCACAAATTAGGAGTTTTCAGTGTATACTTCCACAACTCCAAATCACTGTGCCAGTTGAATGAAATACTCCACCCTCTCTGTTGAGTAGATCAGTTCAAGCACGATTTTTTAGCTTGTTTGTCTCTCTCATCATGCCTGCTTTAATTGAGCTGACAGCTAATGTCTCAGAGTAGGCACAAAGGCAAGTTGCTTACTCCACTTCTTTTAATCAGTTAATCTGTTTGCAACAGTGCAATTAGAAATTTTTTTTTTTACTAGTGTCAAAAATCCTTGCTTGAATAGCCAACTGCTTGGGAGGGGGGTCCAGTTTGTAGCCAGAGATGTACCAGGCATTTGTAAAAAAGAAAACATTGGAAGTCTATTTGACCAGTTTTAACACAGGAATTAGTATAGTCACTTGCCGGCTTGTTAATTTTATTTATTATTGAAATGTGATTTGCTAGTCTTTGGAACCTAAATAATTTACTGACATAACTGCCAACAGAGGACACACACAGCAAGCTTTTAGAGTAAATAACTCCAGAGGAGTTTCAATTTATTTCGCTATCACTCCCAAGTGTGTGTGTGTGTGTGTTTGTGCATGTGTGTGTGACAGGGGGGCAGAGCTGGTTTATGATAACCTTTTCAGGACTTATCTAATTGTTAGTGGCACTGGAACTCTCATGGCTTTATATTTGTAGGAAGGGTAAATGCCAGGCAACTGATGTTTTAGGGGTTTCCAGGGGTTGCAAGGGGCATCATAGGGGATTAAAAAGAAATCATAGTGGTGTCAACTGAAACACTTGGCTACCCTAGAATGCATACCTCTCACCCTGCCAGGATCACAGTGAGGGGCATTGCCCATTAAAATCAGGGACAAATGCTCACAATCAGGGACACCGTTCTTACTTGACATACAGTGCAGCATCACAATTTTTACATCTATTCAAATGCACTCCGCAACCTGTCCTAAGGGTAATATTGTGCACTGTCATTAATACATACGGTACTCTCTTGTAAAAGGCATGCATAGGTAAACCAAATGTTAATTGGCTGAAAAGAACTACAGCCATGTTACAAGTGATTTCCCAAAAATGAATAAAGAGGTAAAAAAAACACAGAAACACAGAAATTGTTGGCAGATAAGGACCTCTGGGCCCATCCAGTCTGCTTCTAGGCCTTATACATTGTATGTGGCCACTGACCCCATGTGATCAATGACTTTTCATCACTCCTTTCCTCCCCTCTCAAACTTCCCCTGTACCCATCCCATGCATGCTTAAACCCTTCCACTGTGTTTACCCCACTACCTCCTGTGGCAGACTATTCCAAGCATTGACTACTCTTTCTGTGTAGAAATACTTCCTCACATTACCTCTTAATCTATCCCCTTCCAATTTCATATTATGCCTCCTTGTTCTAGTACTTTTTCTACATTGGAAAAGGACACCACCTGCGCTTTGTTTATGCCCTTGAGGTACTTGAAAGTTTCAATCATGTCCCCCACTGTCTCCTCTCCTCCAGTGAGTACATATTGTGGTCTCTTAGTCTCTCCTCTTATGTTTGAGGTGCAAATCCTGCGCACCATCTTTGTCACCCTTCTCTTTATAGTCTCCCCCTTATCTATGTCCTTGTGCAGGTGTGGCTTCCAGAGCTACACGCAGTACTCCAGGTGAGGAGTTACCAATGTTTTACACAACGGCATCACCACCTCCCTCCTCCTGCTAGGGATACCGCAGCCTACGCACCCCAGCATGCCACTGTCCCTCCCTGCTGCCTTTGTGCACTGCTTTGATACCTTAAGGTTATCAGAGATTATAACCCCTAGGTCCTTTCCTCTTTGGTGACAGTCAGCTCCTCACCCCCCAACCTGTAGCTCTTCCCAGGGTTCCCTCTACCCAGGTTAATTATTTTGCACTTATTTGCATTTAACCTCAGTTGCCACATCTCCGACCATCTTTCAAGCTTCTCCAGGTCCCTCTTCATTTTCTGCATCCTTTTTGGAGTATCCACCCTGTTGCAGATCTTGGTGTCATCTGCACACAGGCAGACCTTTCCTTCCAGCCCCTCTGCAATGTCACTAATGAAGACATTGAACAGGACTGGTCCTAGTACTGATCCCTGTGGTACCCACTGGTCACCCCCCCTCCCCAGATTGTACTCCATTTACCACCACCCTCTGTCTCTTGTCTGTTAACCAGATCCTAACCCAGTTTTCCACTGTCTCCCATGCCCAGACTACCCATCATTTTAATCTGCCTTCTATGTGACATGGCGTTGAAGGTTTTGCTGAAATCTAGGTAGGCGATGTCTACCGCCCCACCCTGATTTATTTTCCTAGTCACCCAATCAAAAAATTTACTAGATTCATTTAGAAAATAGTCAACTAGAAACGGCAAAAAGACTACACATTACTGATGACCAAACTTGTTTAGAAACACCTGGTATAAGTATGACTTATGATACTAATCAAACTGAAAGTGTTACTAGAAAAAGACCCAGACTAGATGAAGCCATTGATTCAGATATTGATTGGTTTACAATCCAGCATAGAAAAACTTTTAAAAGAGGAAGAAAAGCTGATACTTCTCTGTTACCAATCCATAATAAGTATGATCCTTTAATAAATTCTATGAATGATGTCATAGAAAATGATGTAACTCCTGTACCTAGTACTTTAGACGAGCCATCCAATACTATTATACAACTTAGTACCGCAAACAACCTTTCCCATGGAGATCTTATTAATTTTGCTGAAAACCAATGTAATGTGGAAACTTATGAGGAAAGCATGGACATAAGAATTTCAAGTCATGATGAAATTGGTCCACCTGAAATCTTTGTGCTAGGTGATTCCTTATTATCTAATCTTGATAGAATTATTTGTAACCCAAATAAAGCTACCTGTACACTATCATGCTTTCGCTGTGCCAAGATTATGGACATTGCCAGAATGAGTCCCAAAATACTAAAAGGTTGTAATGAGAATGATTTAGTCATTATTCATATTGGGGTGAATGATATTTGGCATCAGTCAACCCAAATGATTAAAGAAGCATATGTTGGACTGGCTAACATTTTGGCTGAGATTGGAGTACATACTGTGTTCTCAGAGATCCTTCCAGTTCCTAGGGCTAATTATACCTTGACTAATAAAATCAAACATATTAACTCTTGGCTTAGAGCATGGTGTCTTAAACAAAACATCATATGCCTCACTCACTGGGAACAGTTTGACAATAATAAAGCTTATTATGCCAAGGATGGCTTACATTTAAATAGGTTGGGAAAAGAGACTTTGGCTTTTAAAATTAATAAACATATAGATGTTTTTTTATGCAAAACTCCAGAGTAGAAAGTGCTAGGCTACTGCCAACTAGTGAACCAAGAGTTCAGGGATTTGTTTCATCTACAAATAATAAGGAACTAAATGTTAAAATAAAATTACTTTTATTAAATGCTAGGAGTTTGAATAATAAAATTGGTGAACTTCAAGTAATCTTACATAATGAAATATAGATATATGTGGTGTAACAGAAACCTGGTTCAGTGAGGGCCAATGGGGTCATAATATACGGATACACCTTATTTAATAAAAATCATTTATATTCAAAGGGTGGTGGAGTAGCCATTTACGCCAGAGATAACATTACCTACTCTGAAGTTGATCCTGATTAAGAACTTCCTATAGGTTTGGAAATTATCTGGATTAAGATAAATAATAAACAACTCCCAGTTACGATAGGCTTATGTTATAGACCTCCATCTATGGACACCGCTAACAATGATAAGATGTGTGACTATCTGGAGAATATTAACTTTAAGACAGATATTATTCTTATGGGGGATTTTAATTATCCTGATATAAATTGGTCCACTGGTATTGGACTTAGCAAACAGGAAAAAAGATTTATTAGTACTATGTCACATTTAGGACTTGATCAACATGTTAAATCACCTACTAGAAACAACCATATTCTGGACTTAATATTCTCAAATATTAAAATTGATAATGAGACAGTTAGCACTATGGCCCTTTTAGGAAATAGTGATCATCAAATAATTAAATGGTCATTTAATCTTTCTGTTAATAAGTCTTGTGGAAAAACAGAATTTAAAAACTTTAATAGAGCTGATTATAAGGCAATCAAGGAATATCTATTGATGTGGAATTGGGAACAAGAATTAATTGGACTATCGGTACAGAACATCTGGCAAAGAATTAAAGATGAAATCATATTTTGTATTACTGAATGGGTTCCTATTAGAGTTAAATATATTGGACAGAAGAGATCCCCGCCTTGGTTCACTAGTAAAATTAAAAGGTTAGTTTTAGCAAAAAAAAAAAAGCCTACAATAAATATAAGAAACATACCACAGACCTTAACTGGTCTAAATTTATAAATAAAGCAAAAAAGGTGAAAAACGCTATCAGAAGGGCTAAGCAGGAATTGGAAAGTAATCTAATTAGTTTACATCATGATAATAGTAAAAGGTTTTTCAATTATATTGGTTCCCTTAAAACTTCTCCTACTTTAGTCGGACCATTAAATATTAACAATGTTGACAATAATGATGAACAAATCATGGCCAATAAATTCAATAGTTATTTTGCTAGTATATTTAATAAAAAGAGCAAGTTTATGTGTCTAAAACCTTCTAATTTGGACCCCATAATTCAGTTTACTGTGGCTGAAACTTTTTACATTATGGATTCTTTAAATTCTTCTACATTAGTTGGTCCTGACGGTATTCCAGCTATTTTCATGAAAAATCTTTCGTATGAACTGGCGGGTGTTTTAACCTACATGTTTAATGAAACATTACATAAGGGAATAGTGGTTAAAGATTGGTGTGACGCTGAGGTCATTCCCATATATAAATCTGGCTCTAAAAAGGAATTAAATAACCATAGACCTATAAGCCTAACCTCTACCATATGTAAAATTATGGAAAGGTTAATTCTAGGTAAAATCAGCACACATATTTTGGATAAAGGTTCGACTGATATATCCCAACATGGTTTTCAACCCGGTAGATCTTGTCAGACCAATTTGATTGATTTTTTTCGAACCTGTGAGTGAAGCTCTGGATCTTGGCCTGCCAGTGGATGTCATCTATCTGGACTTTGAAAAGGCTTTTGACTCCATCTCATATGATATACTATTCAATTGTTTAGTTAAACTAGATCTTAACAAATATTTGATTCAATGGATAATGCAATGGTTATCCAATAGAAGACAGCGTGTTGCTCTGAGGAGTTTTTATTCCCCATGGATCATTGTTACTAGTGGAGTCCCTCAAGGATCAGTCTTGGGACTGGTTCTGTTTAATATTCTCATAGCTGGTATGGATATAAAAAATGGAAACTGGATTATTAAATATGCTGATGATGCCAAATTGGGAGGGATTGTAAACAACTTAGAATCTATATCCATTTTACAAGATAATTTAAATTATATATCCGATTGGATTAACAATCACAAACTGAAATTTAATATCAATAAATGTAAGTTTATGCATTTTGGAAGTAATAATTTATGTGCTAATTATTATATTGAGAACCATACTCTAAAGGCTATTACAACTGAGAGAGACCTGGGTATTATTGTTAACAATAAATTAAAATTTACCGAACACTTAAATTTTACTGTTAATAAAGGTTCCAGATTAAGTAACTGTCTATTTAGAAACATTAAAAGCAGAGAACCATCAATAATGGTCCCCTTATACTCCAGTATTATAAGAGCTAATTTTGATTATTGTTCCCCATTTTGCGCACCTACACAGAGGGATGATAAAGCATCTAGGGAGAAGGTACAAAAGAGGTTTGTCAAGTATATAAAGGGAATGGGTGATTTATCTTATGAAGAAAGACTTAAACAGCTCAATTTGTATAGTATGGAATATAGATCAATACGTGGGGATCTCTGCTTGCTTTATAAAGCATCTAGAGATGAATACTTGTTTGATACATTACACTAGAAATGGAACACTACTACAATTCGAACTCGCTCGCATAATTTAAAATTATTCTTATCTATCAATTGAACTACGAAAAGAACTCAGTTCTTTACACAACGTATAGTTCCAATTTGGAATTCTCTCCCTTATGATGTAGTAAATTGTGTAAATTTGACTCAATTTAAAACCCAGCTAGATATATATATATATATATATATATATATGAAGGACTCTAAGATTGCAACCCACTTAGCCTAAGTGGCATGATCATAATGGGCTTGTCCCTTGATCGTGAATAATACCTATGAACCTATGAACCTATTTGACATGATCTTCCTGCTGTGAATCCATGTTGCCTCAGATCCTGAGCACTACTGGAGTCCATATGTGCCACTATCCTTTCTTTCAGCAGTGTCTCCATGATCTTTCCCACCGCTAAAGTGAGGCTGACTGGCCTGTAGTTCCCTGCCTCCACCCTACTGCCACTTTTGTGCAGTGGGACTGCAAGCGCCATCCTCCAGTCCTCTGGAATGGCACCCATGTTGAGTGACTCTGTGAACAGAGTCACCAGAGGCATTGCTAGTTCCTTTCACAGCGCCTTTAATACCCTCAGGTGGATGTCATCTGGCCCCATGACCTTATCCACCTTCAGCTTTGTGAGTTCTTCCAGAACTCTCTCCACTGTGAATGGACTGGTGTACGCTTCTCTCCCCCCATTGCCTCTACAACCCAACTGCAGTCCTTGACCCTCCCCTTCCTTAGTGAATACTGAGCAGAAGTATTTGTTCAGTATTCTGCCTTGTCCCAATTCCCCTCCTTACACTCTCCCTTCTCTCCTTTCAGCCTCACAATCCCGCCTGTTTTTTCTTCTTTCACTGATGTACCTATAAAATGCCTTATCCCCTTTGTTTACAGACCATGCTAAGCCCTCTTCTGTCTGCACCTTTGCCCTCCTTACAGCCTTCCCTGCTTCCCTTAGACATTCAAGGTGCACCTCTCTGTCCTCCTCCCTTTGGCTACCCTTATATTTCCTGAAACTTAGCCTTTTAGCCCTGACTATGTTCCCCACCTCTTTGGAGAACCATAGTGGTCTCCTTCTTCTTTTTCCTTTGGCCACTATCCTAACACATTGGTTTGTTATATCCACTATGGCTCCTTTCAGTTTCTCCCATTGTTCTTCCACCCTCTCTATTACCTCTCCCTTCCCCAGGACTGCGTGTATGCATCTACCCATTTCAGTAAAATCCACCCTCCTGAAATCTAATACTCTTGCCCTTGTGTGGCTTAATTAAGTCCATGTCTCCATGTTGAACCGCACCATGTGGAGGTCACTGGACCCCAGCTGCCCTTCCACCTGTATTTCTTCAACTCTATTCTCATTGGTCCACACCAGGTCCAGAATTGACTTGTCCCTGGTTGGCTCATGTACCAGCTGCCAGAGTTCAACCCCCTGCAGGAATTCCAGAATAGCTGTGCTTCTGACTGAAGCAGCCACCTGGGTGGCCCAATCCACATCTGGCATATAGCACTCCTCCAATAGAAGGATTTCACCTTTAGCTGCCATGCCATGTATGTTCTCCACTAGTTCTCTGTCTACTTCCTCCCTCTGTGCTGGAGGTCTGTAAATCACCACTGCGTGTATTGCTGTTCCATTCCCTGGCTCCAGGGTGACCCACATTACCTCTGCCTCCCCCTGTCTTCCCTTAACTTCTGTAGCCTTTATACCATCTTTGATATACGGGGCCACTCCCACCCCCCCTTTTTACCCTTCCTGTCCCTCCTGAACAGTGTATAGCCTGGTACATTGACATCCCAGAAATGATTAGCAGAGTACCAAGGCTCTGTTATTGCTGCTATGTCAAGGTCTGCATCTGCCAACAAGGCCTCGAGGTCTGGAACATTATTTCCTAGTTTACAGGCATTTGTTAGCATGATCTTCCAAGTTTACAGTCTGCCCTCCCTCTGCTCTTGTTATCCCTCTCCAGAGTTTTCCTCCACCCCAGTTTCCTTTCCTATGTGCTCTTGCCCATCCTGTAACACTCATTATATATTCTTCACCTGCCTGCCCCTCCCTGCCTGCTTTAGTTGTTCCTGTAGTCAACTGATGTTCCTGCATGTTCTCATGGGGAGGTGTTCCTAAGCCTGTTGACCCTCCTGGCTCCCCCCCCCTTGGCAAGTTTAAATGCTCATAGGCTAAAGCATTTAAACTTCTCACCAAGGACCAAAGTCTCCTTCTCAGACAGATGCAGGCCATCCTCCTTATATAAGCTCTCATCTGCCAAGGTCAGGCCCCAGTCCCTTATGAAGCCAAAACCCTCCCTTTCACACCAATCCTTCAACCAGGAGTTGAAGGTATGGATGTGGAGTGCCCTAGCTTCCCCATGCCCTGGACAGGTAGCACCTCTGAGAATGAGACAGAGCATGCTATCTGTCTCTGGTTTCCCACCAGCTTCCTGAAATCCTCCTAGACTCTGGCTAACTCCACCCTTCTCCTGGCTAGGTCATTGGTCCCCAGGTGGACAATGACATCCAGCTGCTGCCTCCTAGCTATTGCCATAGTGATTCTATGGATCTGCTTCCCATCCCTCCATGCAGCACATCTGGAGAGGCACTTGACCTCCCTCCCTCCCTCTCTCCCCTGCTAGGTGTCCCTAACTCCACTTCCTGGACAATGGAGTCCCCCACTAGGAGAAGCTTTCCCCTCCTCTGGGGTCCCCTGCTTCCCTTCCCTCTGGCTTCATCCTGGAGGATCCTTCCATCCTCCCCCTGGTCCCAGCCTTGGGTTGCTAAGCGGGGCTTTCTCGTTCCTCCAAAACAGTGTAGGAGTTACTAAGTATCACCGATTGAGGGATGTGCTTTTGACCCCCACTCCCTCACCCTCCCTGAGCCCACCGTAGTCCACCCCCTCCTCTTCCCTGGCATCCTTTGAGGTACAGGTTCTGGACCCATTGGACTCTGGGTGGGGGTGGATGCTGCCTTCAGCTTGGCCAGCTCTGCTCAGAGACAGGTGACCTCCTCCCTCAGCCCAGAGAGGTGTCTGCAGACAGGGCAGCATCGCAGCCCCCAGAATGTCTCCCTGAAGACAGCTGCTCCATAACCACTGCACCACTCCCATTATGTCTGTTTGTCTCCTCAATCAACTGCCTGCTTAAGAGGGCTATTTTTTATCGCTCAAATATTTGTTTTATTTTTGTGCTTATAGTTATGCTTTTTCTCTTTGCTACTTCCAGTATGGATGCAGGATGTTGCAAGGCCCTATGGGACCCACCCTATAAATGTAGGACAAGCCCTGGGGTGGGTGGGGTTGCATGGTGAGAGGGTGGGACCACACCACAGGCTATGTCCAAAAATAATCAGCCAAGCAGTCGTCTGGCAGTGGCTCCTCACTCCACTCACTGTGGTGCCGACACTGCCAATTACAATGACACAGTCACAAACTTATCAGCTAGAATCCCTCAATTCTGCCCAAACTAAATGGAAAAGCACACAGAAACTGCAGTTAAGAAAATACCTCAAATTCAATTACAAACACACACAGTCACAAACTCACCAGCTAGGATCCCTCAGTCCTGCCCAAACTAAATGGAAAAGCACACAGAAATTGCAGTTAAGAAAAATTCTTAAATTCAGTTACAAACACACAGTCACAAACTCACCAGCTAGGATCCCTAAATCCTGCCCCAACTAAATGAAGAATCAAACTAAAATGGCAGTTAAGACCTCACTTCCAAACTACACTAATCCCTGTAATATGATGCCTGCACTTAAAGTTCAGACACAGCCAATTACAAACAGAGGCCCAGATATTCAAAGCTTTGCACCGGACAAAAAACTTTTGCATGGGATTAACGCGGGATTAGTCTGGGTCTGCTATATTCAAAAGGCCAAATAGTGTGCAAACTGCATTAGTGCCGGGCAAACCTGGGATGCTGGCAGTATAGCCTAGAGATTAGAGGAACAAGGTGTGAACAAGCTTGGTACATCTAGCAGACCAGACCTGAGTTTGATTCTCAGAACCACCACTTGCATACTGTGTAACTCTGAGCAAGTCACTTAACCACTCAGTGCTCCCAGGTCACCACTGAAAACAGGTACTTGTGCCTAGTGGGCCTTACCCGGTTACCAAAGACTGAAAAAAAAGAAGAAAACATAATTATATGCAAGGGGCAAAGTGAACATGAGCACAGGCGCAATGAGATATTCAGTGACTAGCACCACGCTAAGGTGTTTAGAGTGACTTCGATCAACCCATAGCACGGTACAAATTATCAACCAGGAAAAGCTGGTCTTAACCCTGGGCAAACAGCTTTGCAAGATATTGTTGATTTGCGCAGTGTTAGTATAGCATTAGCGTGGCTTGAGTGACCCTAACATATGAATATGACACTCAGAAACTGCCAGACATGGAGGATACATGCTGCAAACTGATGGCATCACCATGATGCCAACAGCTGCCACAGGTCCCAGCCATGCACAGGCAGGTAAGGGTGATCGGGCCCAGAGGACATCATAGTAGTGTGGCAATACAGCACACACCTGCAGACCATACATCTGTAGTGCCAACAGATGCCAGCACACACAGGCAGCACTGTGGGCATGGTGGCCATTGAGGGGAGGGTGTACGGGTGACCAGACCTCACCATAGCCCAAGGGTGACCACAAGACTGGGATACAGCATGCAGTGCACATGGGCCAGTAGTGGGAATACCCCACTGCTTGTGTGCCTGTCGGATCCTACGTGACCTCCCAACCACATACAGCCCAACTGTACAGATGCCGCAGCACACACAGCCGGCCTTGTACATCACTGTGTGTATCCCATGCCACATGTGCAGCATCTGTGGATCACACAACAGTGTAACAGTAATGCCCACTGTCAGTAAATGCCTACAAGTTGGGCCTACCACTGTGTACAGTGCAGTCAGCATCACTGCCCTACACACCATAGGCAGTGCTGTGTTCCTCACACTACTGGCCCCCTTGCCACTGTAGTGTCTGCTGTGCACTGTAGCATGCCCTACAGTGTGACAGTTGCATGCAGCACCACCACCACCTATGCCTATGCTGTGTTGTCCCCTGGGGTACAATATGCTATGCTATGCTGTGCTGTTTACATGTAGCCTGCAGCTATCAACGTGCACTGCCAGAAAGACCTACAGGTGGAGCTGCAGTCAGATCTGGCCAGACCTTGTACTTCAAGACTGACATATAGGTGGCTCTGAGGGTCCCTGCAGTAACACTGGGCAAATGGCATGCAAATCAGGGCATGATGAGATGCTAATCAGGCTGTTTGCTTAGAGTCTGCCTAAGTAGGCTCATTTGCATGTCACTGTTGAATATGGCAAATCTTAGCGCGGGCAAACCATATAGTACCAGGCTATCTCTTGTGGCGCAGCACTGTTACCATAGCACAGTGCTAGGACTCCTAGTGCAGGTGCCGCATGCATGAGTTGGTCCAGTCCATGCTAGCATGGCTGTGCTATGTGCCATAGCACTTGCTAACCCTGTTAGTGCAATGGGCTGCGCATGCCTGGGTATGTCTGGCGGGTCATGACAGGGTCATGCATGTGCATTACGCACACACCTCCAGGTAAAGCAGCACTATTACACACCTCAAGTGCTGCACTAAGCTCAACAGTTTGGGAGTACCAGGTGTGTGGGCCATCTGTCACTAGTACAGCAGTACCTTTCCCTCCTTGAATGTCAGCCATGTCTGGGAGACATAGGCAGAGGGCAGTGGTGGGCTGTGACAGGTGCTGGGATGTTGTGGAGACAGCTAACCTGATGCAACTCACACAACAGCGCATAGGTGCCTATTTGGTGAGGCCCGGGAGGTGACTGCTCCATAGGCAGAAGTGGGCTTCAATTGCCCATTGACTCACAGCACTAACTGGCATACCACATGATGGGGAGAAGTGCCACCACCGATATGTGGATCTCAGATGCAGGCAGTGCTCACTGCTGGAATGATGCCGGGTGATGGTTTGGGAGGGGACTATGCCTGTGCCAGGTATGTGATGCTTCTTACCACAGAGTTCTGATGGGAAGGGATGCATGTTGGGTGGTGTACCATTCACATATCATCCTAGGGGGCTGTGGTGCTGTACTGGCGACATTGGGTACATATGTTGGTCCTCTGCCATGTGATCCTCTGTTCAGGGGAGTGTGAACTGTGTGGGCCAGGGGGGACACAAGATTTTGGGAGTGTTGTCTGCAATATTCTGCACTGTGGTGGTGCACTACACCATATCACTTACTGTGGCAGCATGGACCCACGACACCTGGCCCCCTGCCACATCCACTGTGTTCTGCCATGCTGCCAGGGGCTGCATGCAGATGTGCCTGCTGTGTACATCCACAGTGTGTGGTTGGGTGTGTTGTCTGGGCTAACCTCCCAACCTTTTCTGCCCCAAATGTGGTACATTGCCTCTTACAATGTGGCACAAATGAGCAAACTGTGGAACACTTCATCATATCTTCACCTGCAAAGCTCAGAACACTGTTACAATGTTTGCATTTATGGTCAGGAGGTCTGTTATTCATTGCATGGTATATGCTTTGCATCATTTACTATGGCTCTTTGCTCTAGTATGGTAACACTGAATGTGGGACAAGTCCTCACAATGTGGGACAGAGAGCTTTTGTGGAGTACACTAAGGAACGTTCTTCGTAATGTGGTACTGTTGAGAGGTATGTGTCTGGGTGTGGGGCACACCACCACTGCTGTGTCAGTGCCATGAATCTGGCCACTGACCAGTGTGACAGATCCATGGTGTTGGTGCCCTGCTGTGCTGCACACTGTCACAGGTGTAGGCAGCATACTCGCTGTACTCAGTTGTGTACAGTCATGCTGTGTGACTGTCACATCCCGTATGCCTTTCTGTCATCATTGTCATTCTACTCTGTAGTCTTTAGGTTGTTGTATGCCACTGGGGCGTGTCTTTGTTTCCACATCTGTTGTTGAGGACTTAGATACCTGTGTACCCTCGTTACAGGTTACAGGACTCATCTGACTACATTCTGCCTAGTTTGTGAGGGTGTCCCATCCAGAGGGGCTGTGTACACATCATAATGGGGGGGGGGGCTGTTGCAACTTGTGTGTACAGGATGGCAATGTCAAGCTCCACCCCTGGTCGCATTGGTCATCTGCAGTGTCCTGTGTCATGCTTGGCATGGCTTCAGTGCTGCACTGTGCCTGGGGGCCGGTGATGCGTGTGTTGTGCCACGCCACCAGAGTCAGGGGTGGTCTGTAGCATACTGTGGTGGCTGACAGTGTAGTAATACTGCTGTACCATCTTCCCACTGCAGAGTGCAGAGACCACACCGGTGATGACAGGGGCAACCAGCAGGCCAGCCAGAGGCCCACCACAAACAGGCAGAGGGTGCCATCAATGCCGCAGCATGTGGAGGAGAGCAGTGATGGGGACAGGAGTGTGTTGCATGAATATTGTTTGCCATTGTGCATTTCTACTATGTCTCTGTATCACCACTGCAGGCATTGGACTGCTGTGTCTCATGCCGTGGCACAGTCAACTGGGTCATCCAAGTCTGATGTGATTTAGCTATGTTGTTTTGGGATTCAAGGGTGCTCACTTAGGGGGACCCCTTTGCCATGGTGGCTACATCATGTACAGCCACATGGGGCTGCAGTGTTCACATATGACTATGTTCTGGATTGGGAGGGGGGCACTGGATGCTTCACACTAGTGGCACCATCTAGCACACCCATGACCATTATGTCAGTGGGGCCTGATATGCTGGCTGCATGAATCTGTGTTGTCTTCCGTGACTCCACTGACTTGCCTTCTGTAGCACGGCCTATGCCATGGCTAGATCTATGTATGGTCTACTGTTGCTGTTGCTGCCATGTGCACTGCTATCTGCCTTGTACTGTGTCATGTGCAACATGTTGCTGTTATGTGCACCATTGTGGCAGGATGCAGCAGGTCTGTGCATGGCTGGCGGCCATTCACTGTGCCTGCAGCGGGGGGATTACTGGGGTCAGCCTGCTGTGCTGGCTTTTCCTGCTGCTATTGCCCTGTCTGTCACAGCATCACTGTTCTGCACTTTTCATGGCATGTGTCATTTACATTACCGTGCATAGTGTGTCAGTGTTGCTGCACAACAAGTTGTAGGTTCCTGCCAGAGCTGTTCACGCTGTGACCTACAGGGGGCCACAGTGTCATGTGGTGCTTGCATCTCCCTACCAGTGTGTTGCCATTGCAGTATGGACACTGGTATGTTATTGTGTGCCCTTGACTGAACTCCGTGGCATACATGCACAGGGGCTGTTGGGCATACCTCTCAACTGTTTGTCCCCCAAATGTGGAACACTGCCTGTCAATACATGACACAAATGGGCAACATGTGGAACACTTCATCAGATCTTTACCTAAGATGCTCAACACACTGTTAAAATGTTGCATTTATGTTCAGAATGTCTGTAATTAATTGAATAAACTAATCTTTCCATCATTCACTATGGATTTCTGCTTTAAAATGTTGACTTTGAAAGTGGAACAAGTCCTTACAATGTGGAACAGGGACCTTTTCTGAAGTAAAATGAGGAATATTCCTCGTATTGTGGTACAGTTGGGAGGTATGATGTTGGGGGGGCTCTGGGACTATGGTGCCACCCAGGCCTGTGTGGCTGTGCATGTCATGTGTGCCTGTTGCCTCCAGCTGTGTTGCAGGGGGCCATGTTCCCCTCCAGGGTGCTGTCCCTCAGTCCCTGCAGTGCATTGTGTTTGTGCATGGGATATGCATGGGTGCTGCAGGGGTTGTTCAGTGGTTGCATGGTGTGCTGGGTTTCAGACCCTGTGGCAAGTGCTGCTCCCACCAGTGGGGGGGTGTGTGCCTCGATATGCCTTGGCCACCAGGGTGGCACTGTTCTGTGCGCATCATTGGCCTACCACTGCCCTGCCACTGGTGGACCATGGCCTGTGTCCCATTACACTTGTGTGTCTCATTGGATGTGCTGTCACTGTGAATGGTGGTACAGCCCCATGCCATTCTCTCCTTCGGTATGGGCTCCTCATCCTTCTGTTGTGGCAACGGGTGGTGGGTAGGCATTGGCACTTTCCCTGGTTGTGTACTGCTTGGGTACCTGTGCCACATTCTCTACTGTTCTGTTGCCACTGTCATTGTCTTCTTTAGCCATTGGGTCTCTGTAGCCATGTTGTGCCTCAATCTGTTTCACCTGCCAATGTTCCACACTTATGTCAGTGACCCACCTGTTTAGGGATTACTGACATCATTTGTACTGTATTTGTTATGGCATTGTGGGTAATGGATTGGCTGAGTCTAAACAGTTCTTGTGGGGGGGCAGCATTCGGGGGGCACTGTTGGGGAAGATGTGTATGGGACAGGCATATCTGGTTAAACACCTGGTTGTGGCTCTGTCACCTTCTCCTGTGGATGTCATCTGTGTTGTGCATCATAGCTGTGTAACTGTGGGCAGCATGTCCCAACATGTGTCATCCCATGTGCATGCCGTTCAGTGTCCAATTGTTTGCATCTGAGAGGGTGGCTCTCTGTTTGCACTGTTACAGTGTGCATGCCGCTCTGCTGTGTGGGTTCCACTGTGTTTTGTTTCTCAGCATACATCTATACAAGTCCATGTACATTGTGGTGGTGCATGCTACCTGTTTCATACTGCCTTGTCCTGCAGGCACATGTCAGTGTGCATTGTGGTTTGTTCTGTGCTGGCATATGGGGCATGGTTGTTGGGGCATGCTGTCCACCATGTGGTGATACATGGTGCCTTTGTGTCATCGTCATGTCCTGATCTGGTCCCCCTTTCTCCTGTAGGTCCACGACGGTCATTACTGTGGGCCACCCATCCAGAGGTGGCTGAAGGGAGGGACGAACTATTGCGGAGGGTGGTACGACAACAACGAATGCTGATTGAGCAGCGGGCCGTCCTTATCACGGAGACGAGACTGGTTGTAGCCATCCTAGAAGAACGGCTGCCAGCGCCTGCCCGCACCTAGGTGCTAACTCATATTGTCATGTTCTGCTTCCTGACCCTGGCCCACTTTCCCTAGCCTTATTTCTGACATCCTTTTTCCCCCTTCTGTGTCCACGTTCCTCTCCCTTCCACATCCATTCCCCATTCCTCTGTATATACTGTACATAGTTGTCATTTTGCACTGTCACTGCTGTAGTCCCCATTGTTTTCAGTCCCTTTATTTTGCCAGCCCTTTTACCTTTCATTTTGTTAGTGTTGTACCCCTTTTTTTCATTTTCTGTTCTGCTGTGTATTGCTTTTTTGTTTTCTGTACATCTGTTCCTGTTGCCTTTGTGCCATACCTGTTTCCTTTTTGAATTACACATTGTTATACTTGACATTCCTGTATCCTGTGTCTTTTTTTGGGGGCTCGGGATTTGACAGTGTTATGCGGTATTCCGTTGTCACTTGTGAGTCATGGTTATTCCATGTCATTCACTAGTACTGAAGTTGTGTCTGCTCCTGTGTTCCCCTTCAGGGCTACTTTCCTTTCCTGTGTTCCTGGACAGCCGCTTACAGCTCTGCACTTTGTTTCTGTGGGTGTTTGCACTGCCTCTGTCTGGGTGCTGTATTCAGTGCTGTCTTATTTGCTGTATTCAGTGCTGTCCTAATCCCGCGCAATTTTTGCCCTGCACTCCTGGCCCTGTTTGCCCGGCTTCCTTTGCTTGCTATATTCAGTTGGTTTTTCACTGGGCTATTTCCTTTTGAATATAGCTATGTTTTTCCTCCGGGCCCACACAGTCACAAACATATCAGCTAGAATCCCTCAATCCTGCCCAAACTAAATGGAAAAGCACACAAAACTTGCAGTTAAGAAAAGATCTCAAATTCAATTACAAACACACAGGCACACACTCATCAGCTAGGATCCCTCAATCCTGCCCCAACAAGGTCTCAAACTGTAAGCAGCATTACTGGCTATGTGCCATTACTGTGTAGACAACGTCTGGATTATTAAAAATAAATAAAATCCCATATTGTAGCTCATTAAACATTGGTATACAGCTGAGTGCCATAATAATACATTAACTTCATACAGTATATACCAATCAAGGTGCTACCACTCTATGAGTAGTACATTGCTTCACATGTGTTCGCCTTGTTTTATTCTCACTTGCTCAATGCATATACTATTACCCATTATTCAATGACTTTTAAAATCCTTGGATGTGATTGGCTGACTGGCATGATTAACCCGTTGTAAATTCTGGCATTACTAACTGGTAAAAATGCCAGTCAGACGAATCTGCCCACAGATCAATCCAACCCCCAAAATCCAAAAATAATGCTGCCATAGTAATTACCCACTAAAGCACAATGCAAAAGTGGGAGAAAAGAAGCTCCACAATTTCTAACATCTAAACCACAAAAGTCCCGAAGCCCAAGAACACTCAACATGTAGATGCGGTGCTGTTCCAGAAACAGCTGGGCAATGAACTTATGGGCCAACACATTGTTTTAACTCTATCCTCATAACCATCCAGACTGGTCCCACACCTCACCTCTCAGTAAGTCTCCACTGCCTGGACGTACCTCCGGAACATGGGTCAAACTCAAATCATGGCATTCTCTTGTCAGACTGCGGCTTCCTCTTCTCTCCCTGCCAACAACAGATGGCTACTGTTCTGACCCTCCAGTTTGCTGTGCCCATATCTCTTTACTCTGACTGCACAGTGACACTGGATCCCTGTAATTCTAAGTTTGCTCCGACCTGCTCCCCTAACTGCAAACCTCATGCTTCCAGAAGTAACAGTGAGTGCCTCTCGCTGTCCCAGCCACTCATGTCAGCCACCATCTATGCAGACTTGTCACTCGTAATGACGGCACTCCTACTGAAACTTGGTCTCAACCACCACAAAGTGTCTTTAGGAACTCCTGCTTGGCGTTCACCACAGATGTCATGCTAGCAGTGTAGAAATATTAAAAATCACTGCTGACAACCCCCATCTGTCTCCTTAACTCCCTATTGCTACCTCCTGTGACCTTATGAACCCCTGTCTGAATTTACCATGGTTTCATGGTACCACAGTACAAAAGATAAAAATGATGAGCAGAGTACAAAAGTTTAAAGAAAATAAATCTTACAAGTCAGTGGCACCTGCAATAGTAATGAATGAAGTAAATGAGGATGACGTGCTGCCTGTTCCTGTGTCAGTCAAGCGGCTGTCTCTGCCAACATACATGAGAGTCTCTTTGTTAAAAAAAAATAAATAAATAAGCAAAAACAGTAAGATGCTATTACTATAAACATATCCTCAGTTGGGGAGGGGATATCTCCTCAATATTCTACATAGCTACATGGAACTACTTTTCAATGGCGTAAGAATAAATTAAAGAAAAAATATTTAAAGTATCAAAAAAAACTGCGTTTCTTTTTTGTTTCTACAAAAAGTATAGGGGACATTGTATGACTGCAATAAACCACTGCAGGGTGTAGATTATGCTGGGATTTACCCATGCCTGGTATGGTTGGTCACTCAGCCTGCAGCTTCATGACCAAACCACTTCAGGCATGGGTACATCCCAGGATAACCCATGTCCTGTCATGGTTTATTACTTAATTTGGTTATCATGTCTGTGTAGTATAGTACAACATGAATTATGTGTTCCACACAGTTTACATTACATCGACGTTGTGCATATTAGTAATTTTACACTGTCCATTTGAATCACATAACCTATCATAAACAGAAAAATAGAAACTGATGGCAGATAATGACTGCTGGGCCCATCTAGTTTGCCCATTTTTAATTATGATCATTTTTACTGCAGACCCAACTTGATCTACAGTACTGTCTCTTCCTCCCCCTTCCGTCCTCCAAACCAGAAGTTAATTGGCTGAACAGAATTGCAGTCACATTGCAAGTGATATCTCAAAAATGAATAAACAAACAAACAACCCCGCCCCCCCCAAAAAAAAAACACAAGGTTGTAAATTGTAAAGAGAATTCTTGGCCATCTGTCATTACTGTGCTGACAATATCTGGATTATTAAAAATAAAATAAAAATAAATAAAATCATATTGTAGCTTTCTCAACATTGGTATACAGCTGGGTACTATCATAATACAGTAACTTCATACAGTATGTACCTATCATAGTGTCACCACTCTATGAGTAGTATATTCCTTCACACATGTTCCCCTTGATTTTATTCTCCTTGCTCAATGCATATATTATTACCCATTTGATTATCATGTCTGTGTAGCATAGTACAACATGAATTATGTGTGCCACACAGTTTACAGTGTCAACTCTGTGCATATTAATAATTTTACACTGTATCCATTTGAATCACATAACCTGTCACATAGAAACTGATGGCAGAAATGTCTGCTGGGCCCATCTAATTTGCTCATTATTAATTATGATCAGATTTTGCTGCAGACCCAACTTGATCTACAGCACTGTCTCTTCCATCCCCTTCCTTCCTCCTAGGGTTCCTTTGTGCCTATCTGAGGCATTTTTTGAAACCCACCACTGGTTTCACCCCCACTGCCTCCAATAGAATGCTGTTCCAAGAATCTACCATCTATTCTGTGAAGAAGTACTTCCTCACATCTCTCCTGAATCTACCTCCTTCCAGCTTCATATCATGACCCCTTGTTCTATAGCACCATTTGCTATGAAACATAGCTCCCTCCTGTATCTTATTAACCCCCATGAGCTATTTTAAGAGTTCCATCATATCCCAACTCTCCCTCCTCCCCTACACGGTGTACATATTGAACTCTTTTGGTTTCCTCTCATAGGTCTTCTGATGCAGACCTTACATCATTTTGACACCCCTCAGCTCTCTTTTTGTAACTTTCTCCATTTTCCAATTATTCCTCCTTCCTCACCTTTCTTCTTTTACTGCTCATTTTCTCCCAACCTCCTTTGCTAACCTCCTGCTTTCTTCAGTAACTTGCATTCTGGTGGGACTCTCTACCCTCTAGATTTTCCTTTTCTCTATCTCAGCCTGTGGTGGCCCACTTTCTGCCTTCCCCATTTCTTCCATCACCCCCCTCAGCTATTTTAAATGTTCATTGAAGCAACATTTTAACTATCCAGTGAGGTCTATGGTGCCCTCCTTAATGGAAGCTGACCATCACCTCAGTATAGGCTCTTATCCTTTCAGGTTGGCCTTCAGTCCCCATTGTAGCCTTACCTCTCCTCTCTGCACCATTCCTTCTACCATAACTTGAAGATCCTAGTGCATAGCTCCCTCTCATTTCCCACATAGCACAAGATGCACTCTCTGTTCACATTTTAAACAAATGAGTAACACAGACACAACCAGATCAACTATCTAACTTTACCAAAAATAAAATTTACACACAGAGCTGACTACAACAATTCATCTTTACATTTAACCCAAGAAACACCCTTATCAAGTTAATTCATTAGCAGCTGTAGTGGCTCTGACCAGATTTTGTTATACACAGATACACAGAAATGTGACTGCGAGAAAGGACACATGGCCCATCTAGTCTGCCAAACACCCTACCTCCCCCCTTCTGTTATGCTTCCACCCTCTTTTCCCAACCCCTTAAATCTATCCCAAGTCCTCTTGAACCCCTCCACCATTTCAGCTGCCACAACTTCCTCTGGCAGCTTGTTCCAGGCCTCCATCACTTTCTCTGTGAAACACTGCCCACTGACATTACCTCTGTATTGCCCACCTTCCAAATTGAAGCTATGCCCCCTTGTGTTTGCTCCCTTCTTCAATTTGAACAACCTATCACCCTCCACCTTATTTGTTCCCTTCAGATACTTAAAGGTCTCAATCATGTCCCCCCTCTCCCTCCTAGTCTCCAGAGGGTACAAATTCAGCCCTCTCAGTCTTCTCTTATAGGGTACATCCTGCATCCCTCATACCATTTTGGTTGCCCTTCTCTGTTCCCTTTCCATCAACTCAACATCTTTTCATAGATGAGGCCTCCAGAACTGCACCGCATACTCCAGATGTGGCCTGACCATGGTTTTATATAATGGCACTACCACCTCCCTCTTTATGCTATTAAGACCCCTCACAATGCAGTGCAACATTCTATTTGCCTTTCCCACCGTCCTGCTACACTGGCTGCCCACTTTGAGGTCACGCGATACCATAATCCCCAGGTCCCTTTCCATTTCCCTCTCCTTAATCACCACCCCCCAAGGGAGTTATGGTAGTTGCTCCAACACTGCACACAGTACTTTGAGTGCAGACACACCATTCACCTGTGCAATAGCAGTACAATCTCCTTACTCCTACAGATGAAGCCTTACCTATGCAAACCAGCATCCCATTTTGAGCTCACTGTTGCCTTGATGAATTGTGCTGATGTTTTCAGATTGCTTGTGATTGTGATCACTAGATCTAGATCTATTTCTTTTTCATACACCATGACCTCCATGTCTCCCAGTCTGTACTCTGCCCTGGGGCCTTGCTGCAAATGCTCATGACCTTTTCACTTTTTTATTTTGAGCCCCAGCTTCCTATTCCACACCATCTTTGTATATTTTATTTTAATCACAAAAGCGGCATGCTTACATGGTCAGTGCCACTGTAATGGGCAAAATACAAGTGGAATGAAAAACAAACCAAAAATACAGCATACCATAGCCAAATTAAATGCTCAGATTAACATTTTTTTTTATACATACAGTGAAAACAAATATGGAGTCACCAGCCTACACGCCAGCACCATGACCTGTATGCCTTCTAGTTTGTACTCCATCCTGGGGTTCTTGTTCCCAATGCGTATGACCTTGCTCTTTTTCGTGTTGATCCCCAGCTGATGAATTCCAGACTGTTCTTCTATCTTTGCCAGGTCCTCCCTCAGATCCATGAACCCCTTCTCTGTGTCCCCCCCCTCACAGATCTTGGTGTCATCCCAAAGAGCCACATTGTGCCTTTTATGGCATCCCCTATGTTATTTATAAACACACAGAACAGCATCGGGCTAAGCACCAACTAGTGAACTCTCTCATTCTGTAGTACCTCCCTAGCCACCACTCTTTGGGTCCTCTACCCCAACCACTTTTCAACCTACCTTTCTAACCTGCCCCCCCCACCAATAAGATCCAAAGTTGTATATTTTGATACCTTTTATTATACCAACATGTATATTGTACAACGATGTTACAGAACACAGTTTTTTAGGTTCACGGCAGCTCATTTATCAGCTGTTTAGGATAAGATCAGATACATTAAAGTAAACAAAGTTGGCCGCAGGTGAATCTGAATAAACACATCTGTTTACAATCAAAGTGGCAGCAATAAACTGCAGTTTTAAGCATAATTAGTTAATGGCCAAATTAAGAAAAAAATATGAATACAATCAAATGAACAGCAAACAGCAGTAGAAACATTCCCTAGGCTGCACTAAATAAGCTAGTGTAAACAAAATCAAATTAAACAGCAGAAACAAAAGCAAACAAATCTGCTGACCAAATTAAGTAAGAAAAGCTGGCTAAGGAGCAAGTACAGATCAGATAGAGACCGAAATCAGCAAACCATAGGGTCAGGCTAAAGGTAAATAGGCCAGGGGCTATCAGAGTACTTAAAGGTTACAGCAGATAAAGAAAACTGCTGTGGGTTAAGTGAACAAGGACAGCATGCAGGAAAACATTGACAAGCATGAGGCAGGGGATACTCTGTAGCTTGACCTTAAAATGGAGAGTTGTGCTACCTTCAACCAGCTGAGTAAAATGATTTATTTTGTAATGGTTGGTTTGGATCACAACAGTTTTTGTTTTTCTTTAACTTTTTAATTTTTCTTCCTTACCTAACTGGTCAGGGTCTTTGTCAGACCATTAAGAAGCCCTCAGTTGCATGGCTTGCAGGGCTCAGCTGTGGAGTTGGCCATCATCCACCCACACTGCCCACTTACTGGGCACCAGCCCCTGCCTTGGTAAGTGACTGTGTGCTCCCTCACTGACTGCATCTTTGACTATGCATATTTACAAATGCCCAATATTTTATTTTATTTTTATTTTTATTTTATTTAAACAGCAGTTTGGAAAACCTTTGAGCCATAGGCTCATTTACAAAGGTACCTTGTCACAGTAATATTATCCTTGACATGTTTTGTATCAACTGCTGTTGATAGCCTTGCTGTTGTGTACCTGTCATTGTTAGCTACCCGGTGTTACTTACCTTGCTTTGGGGTACCTCACTGCTCACTTGTTCTTCTTATCTGGGTGAGGCATAAATTTACCTTAGACACCTTGTTTGTGCGGTATTACTCTGCACTGAATATTAGTGTGTTTACACAACTGTTAATTTATTGTACAGTAACTTCAGCACCTTATTTTATTATCCACTCCCCCACCCCCCAACCCCCAGTACACATCTGTTACCAGTTCAGTAACACTTTTGAAATAAAAAATGCTTGAGCTTTTGGAACTTTTCCAGCTGAAGGGGGGGGGGACAAAAGTACAGGCACCACAATGTGGAGGGGACAGCATAGTTTGTCTTTCATCTGCCACTGTTTCCTCATTTTTCAGATCACCCATATCTCCCTCCCACTCCACTGGGCACAGCCTAAGCTGACAGACCTTCTAGCCAATCGTGAACTAGAACCAGCTCACCTATCTTACTTTGATTGGCACTCTTTGGCATAGGTGTGGACATATAAATGCTACTGAATCATGTCGGCGCCCTGTGTCAGGCACTGGCAAGATTTCATCCTCTATCAGGAGTCTCTCATTCCTGTCCATGTACAACCAAGAAGCATTTATATAACAGCAGGAGCTGCCCACTCTATATATATTATAAAATTATGATGTTACTGTGATCACACACACACACACACACACACACACACACACACACACACACCAGGGTTCGACAAATCCTATAGCCCGATGTCCTGGGCTACCAGATCACAGTCAGGGACAAGCAGATGGCACAGGATTACTTGTCCACGGACAAGTAGTGCTTTGAAAACATTTTTTTTGCTGCACTGCCATGTTCCTTCACTAGGGAGCTTGCTGGCAATGGCACTCATCCAGCCAGCCATCATTTGATCGACAGGGAGCTCAGCCACATGATCTTCAGTGCCAGGAGTGGCGCTGCATGGCCGAGGAGTGAGCCAGCCACAGTTATGGGGGGAAGGGACCGAGGAGGAGCCACTCATCAGACTGGCAGGTGTGCCATCCATTCAGGCATTGACAGATCTGGGCTGCTGTGGTAAGAACACCATTGCATTGGTCAATGACTTGGCACCGGTATCGTCAGAGTCGCGCCCCACTCACTCACGCTCACTCACTTTTCTCAGCTCATTTGGGAGAAAGGACGTGGCGTGTGCTTAGCTACTGAGTTGAGTTTGTAATTTGTTGTGTGGAGAGGAGTTGGACTCGGGACTCCATTTCCCGGTGCTGTTGTGCCCGACTGTTGCAAAAAGCAGGATCAGATAGGAGGGAGTTTTAGGGACTGACTGGATGGAAGTTTGTTAGCCGGGGGAAGGGAAGGGCGGAAAGCAAGACCAACGACCACAAGTTGAGTTGGTGCTGCTGCTTGTGTGTGAGGCGTGGGTCTAAATAAATCAGAAGGGATTTCCTGGCTCTTTCCTTTCTGAGGGTGATCTACCACTACTAAGGGTGGTGAGAGACCTGTAATAGCCAGAAGGAGAGAAAAAACTAACTGCTGCAGTAAGGGGGAGAAGACTAACAGCATATAGGTGAATTTATTACCACCAGAACAAATCTGTAGAAGTGAGAAGAAGGGGGTTGGGCTTTGTGTTGCCAGAGACTAGAGTAGTAAGTAACTCTTCTTCTTACAAGGGAGGAGACAGCAAAGAGTGAACAATTAAAACATCCTAGGAGAAGTCAGTCAGAGAGACCAAACAGAGCAGGGCTTGGACTGTTTTGCTTCACTTCCTTGCCCTAAGAAAAGGGGAAAAAACTGTGTTTGCACTTAGTTTGCAGTACAGCTGAGCTTTAGAGGTGCAGCATACTAGCTGATTCCAACAACTAGTACAAACTACAACGTCAAGTCTGTCATTAAAGGAACCTAGGCTCTAACTAGAGAGGTTTGGTTGGACAGGAATTTAACACCAGAATAAGTGGTGACAAAACTTAGTTGGCCAAAAACAGGCTGGACATAGACAGACTGAGTCTGCTAGTGAAGTAGACATTAAAAATATCCAAAAAGGGCACTGATTGAATGACCTGAACCAAATGAGAGACCATCCCTTCCCATTTAAAACTTAAGGAGAAAGAGAGGAGAGAGCAAGTGTTTTTGCAGAGAGAGCTAAGGGGACTGTGGGTTGTGCTTTGTGTGTGTTTGTGTTGCATCCCGATTCCACCAGCCAGCCAGAACAGAAAGTAAAGAGCAAGGGCACTAGGTAGGGACTCGGGAGGGCAGTAAAGTCTGTCTAAAGGAGGAAGGGTTTGCTTGCTGGGCTCTGTGTTGTTGCCCTGAGAAAAGTAAAGGGAAAGTGAAGTGAAGGAAAAAAACAGAACTAACAACTGAGAGAGAGGACAGAGGAGGGAGGACATAAAAATAATAGTGTTGTCTGTCTGTGCTGTGTGTTGGACGAGCGCAGGGACAGTCACTGGGACTGGGACGGACATTGTGTGTGTTGTCTATGTGGTTGCTTGGCAAGTGTGTGCAGCAGTGTGAGAAAAAGGTAAAAAAAATATAAACAAAAAAAGTAAGCATCAAAGCAAGCAACAGCAATAACATCATTCCATTCCTCCCCTTAGTATTGCTGTTGCTATTTCTTCCCATTCTTGACGTCCACTGCCTGACTGCCTTGATTCTGTAGTTTACGCAGCCTTAACCTGTAAAGGTTAAGAAATATATAAGTGACTGTCTGCTGCTGGCTGCCAGCTCCACCTTCCCCCCCCCATCCCCATTCTAATCTAACCAACACCAGTGGAAAAAAACACACGCACCACACTTTAACAGAATAAATTTTTATTAGCATCACAAAACAATAAGTAAGCACTGTGTAAGCAGAGAGCCAGACATTGAGGCATTCAAAATGCAGATGACTAGTACTAAGCATAGTAAACAGCAAAGTCTATTATCCCTCTGGTAAGCTGACTCAGCAGCACCAACAGCATCCTCAAGTTCTTCTAATATAAATACACCAACAACTACCTTCGCAGATGAAAGTAATAAGGAGTCTGCATCTGTGGCACTAGATAGAACAGGTGATCATCAGGCATTTGATTTAAGCAGTGAGCTGCCTAGTGAGGCTTTAGCTGAAGCCCCTGTGTCACTTCCAAAGAAACACAGTTTTGTACCTGTTGATGATGACTTGCAAGAGAAGCGAAGTAAAGACAAGAAATATGACCAAGAAAAAAGGGCCAGGCTGTTTCAAGCCTCATTGGCTGACAACTTATAAATGGTTGAGATACAATGAAAAAGAGATTGATGTATTGCAAAGTGTGCGAAAAGTATCCCACTATTGCAACACCAGCCTTTTCAAAAAACCAAATATGTTTGCCACAGGCTGTAACAATTTTAGAATTGAGTCAATATGTGCACACGAAAAGTCCAGTCCACATGTGCTATGCCAGAACCAACATATTCTGGAAAGTGGCCAGAGTGCAGTTCATTGTGATATCAGTGAGTCACCACTCTATCAAGCCTTTGTACAGTTGGAAGAGGCCACAAAGGTGAAGATGAGACGCCTGTTTAACATAGCGTACTCCATTGCAAAACATCTGCACCCTTTTTCTGACATGGATTGGGTATGTGAATTGCAAGAGAAAAATGGAATTAAGTGTGGTACAAATTACACCAATGATAAGCGAGCCAGGGACTTTTGCAGAGCTACATCTGTTGTTCTATGCAACACACAGATGCAGACTATTAAAAATGCAAAATATGTTACAGTTCTTGCTGACGGCAGCACTGATGTGGCTATAATTGAATGCAAAATATCTTCCTCCGTTTTGTAAATCCTAACACAAAGATATATGTACATATCTGATCCAGGCCGCACTTTGAATCCTCAAATGCTGAAGGTGTCTTTAATGCAATAAGTACTGCATTAGATTCTTTACATCTTCCTATCACTGACCTATCAAATGTGAGCAATCCGGGGCCACTTCTATTTCTGCCAATTTTGATGGGGCAAGTGTAATGCTGGGTGAAAGGGGTGGAACCATCGCAAAGTTACGGGAACTGTCCTCACATCATTGCCATGCACTGTGTTGCCCATAAGCTCGAGCTGGCTGTTCTTGATATGATGAAAACAAACCCTTTCATATCAAACCTTGAAAATACTCTAAAGGGCATCTTTAAATTCTACCACTATAGTCCCAAAAAAATGAGGGAGCTTCAAGAAATTGCACAAGTGATAGATAGTGATCTGGCACACTTTAGTGCAATTAAACAGGTGAGATGGCTTGCCAGCAGATCTCGTTCAGTACATGCAGTTCAGGTGAACCTACCTATGGTTGCTCAGCACTTGCAACAAACTGCAGCTGGTGCTGATGGTTCAAAAGCAAAGGTGCTGTTAAGAGAGATACAGTCTATACACTTTGTCAAATCTCTTTACGTCCTGCAAGATTTTTTGCCCATTCTTAAAAATCTGTCACTGCAGTTTCAAAGAGATGACTTAATAATTCTTGAAGTATTACACCTCATCAAGACCTGCTTCCTCTGGCTGATGGAACTGAAATCAAAGCCAGAGAAATACATGACAGCTTTCCTAGCTAATTACAAACCTCAGGACAGATGCTTGGACTTTGTAATTCCAAAGAAGGGAGTTGAGAAGACTGTTCCCTTTACATTTAGAGGCAACTATCCTGAAATAAATTTCAGGACAGATACACAACTGCATACTTTAGTAGATGCAGCAATATCTTACATCGATGTAAGATTTCAAAATTTCTCGGAGGTGCCTCTGAAATGGTTCAGCTGCCTGGATTTCAAGAAATTTGATCTACCAAGAGAACAACTTGCAGAGTTTGGGGCCAATGAAGTGGCTAATTTAGCAGCATACTTTAATTTTTTTACAGAAGAGCAGCAGGAAACTATTAGATCAGAATATGCTGCATTTAAGGCTCTGCTGAAATCTGCAGTTGACAAACCCTATCTGCAGATGTATACAAGATTGCTGAAAGAAAAACCGCCCCAGATTGCTCATATGCTAGAGTTAGTGGAAATATTACTGGCAATGAGTGTGTCAACTGCAAATTGCGAACGAGTGTTCTCCATTCAAAACCTGATAAAGACAAAAATAAGGACACGTCTGGCAGATGACACACTACAGTCACTTCTTCAAATAGCAGTAGAGGGTTCTGAACTATGTGACTTCAATCCAGATCCAGCAATAAACCACTGGCTGCTGTCTGGTCCAGGCACTCGACATGTTTATGGGCGTACTACTACTGCTGGTTCAACTGAATCTGATGCTTCTGTATCTCATACTGTTAGCACTGTTGCTGCTGCTCCATCATCATCCTGTCCTAGCACCACTAGTACACTTGATGTTGGTGACAATTCCGAATCTGAGGAGTTCTGATTATGTTTGCCCTAATTATTTTCTGCTTCATTCTGGCTTATGTGGGACTGAATACAGTGAATGGAGTCTCTGGGGCACCATGTGACTTGACTCAGACTTCAAATCGCACAATCTGTATTAAGAAATATTTAAAGATATTTACATATTTATTTTTACTGTTTTCTATAGCTTATATCTATGCAGCATTAATAATAGAATGACACACAGCCATTTACTTTGCTGCTACATAATTTTTTATATGTTTTCCTTAAAATATGGCAATCCGACCATCGGACTACCACTTGTGACAGTGGGACTACCATTTTTGGATGGACCACTTGTCCTGGACTACCACATATATTTGAAATTTGTCGATCCCTGACACACACACACACACACACACACACATCAGCCAGTGCAACTACAAAACTCTTTTGCTGCTCTGGCGGGATGGGACTGCTGTGACTCTCAGCAAGTCATTTAACTGCCCAGTGCTCCCAGGTCACCCCTGAAAACAGGCACTTCTGCCTAGTGGGCCTTACCCGGTTACCAAAGACTGAAAAAAAAAAAGAAAAAAACATAATTATATGCGAGAGGCAACGTGAACATGAATACAGGTGCAATGAAATTTTCAATGACTAGTGCCACGCTAAGGTGTTTCACGTGATTTAGAGCAACCCATAGTACGGTACAAATTACCGCCCAGGAAAAGCTGGTCTTAACCCTGGGCAAACAGCTTTGCATGACATTCTTGCTTTGCACAGTGTTAGCGTGGCATTAACGTGGCTTGCGTGACCCTAATATATGAGTATGACACTTAGAAACTGCCAGACATGGAGGACACATGCTGCTCACTGATGGCACCACCATGATGCCAACAGCTGCCACAAGTCCCAGCCATGCACAGGCAGTAAGCGGTGATCGGGTCCACAGAGGACATCATGGTAGTGTGGTAATACAACACACACCTGCAGACCATACATCTGTGGTGACCAACAGATGCCAGCACACACAGGCAGCACTGTGGGCATGGTGGTCATTGAGGGGAGGGTGTACGGGTGACCAGACCTCACCACAGCCCAAGTGTGACCACAAGACTGGGACACAGAACGCAGTGCACATGGGCCAGTAGTGAGACTACCCCACTGCTTGTGTGCCTGCCGGATCCTACGTGCCCCTCCAGCCATATACAGCCCAACTGTACAGATGCCACAGCACACACAGCCGGCCTTGTACATGTCACTGTGTGCATCCCATGCCACAGGTGCAGCATCTGTGGATCACACAACAGCATAACAGTAATGCCCACTGTCAGTAAATGCCTACAAGTTGGGCCTATCACTGTGTACAGTGCAGTCAGCATCACTGCCCTACACAACATAGGCAGTGCTGAGACCCTCACACTACTGGCCCCCTTGATATTGTAGTGTCTGCTGTGTGCTGTAGGATGCCCTACAGTGTGACAGTTGCATGCAGCACAACCACCACCTGAGCCTATGCTGTGTTGTCCTCTGGGGTACAATATGCTATGCTATGCTGTACTGTTTACATGTAGCCTGCAGCTTTCAATGTGCACTGCCAGAAAGACCTACAGGTGGAGCTGCGGTCAGACCTGGCCAGACCCTGTACTTCCAGACTGTCCTACAGGTGGCTCTGTGGGACTCTGCAATAATGCTAGGCAAACGGCATGCAAATCAGGGCATGATGAGATGCTAATCAGGCTGTTTGCCCAGAGTCTGCCTAAGTAGGCTCATTTGCATGTCACTGTTGAATAAGGCAAATCTTAGCACTGGGCAAACCATATAGTGCTGGGCTATCATGGCTGTAGCGCAGCACTGTTACCATAGTGCAGTGCTGTTACCATAGCACAGCACTAGGGATCTTAGCACAGGTGCCGCGGCATGCATGATTTGGGCCAGTCCATGGTAGCATGGCCGCGATATGTGCCATAGCACTGCGCTAACCCTGTTAGTGCAATGGCACTGCACATGCCTGGGACGTCTGTGCGGGGTCATCACAGGGTCATGCATGTGCATTACGCACACTTCCGGGTAGTGCGGCGTTATTGCACACTTCTGCATGGTGCTAGGCTCAACAGTGTGGGAGTGCCAGGGTGTGTGGGCGATCTGCTGCTAGTACAGCAGTACCTTTCCCTCCTTGAATGTCAGCCATGTCTGGGAGACATAGGCAGAGGGTAGTGGTGGGCCATGACAGGTGCTGGGATGTTGTGGAGACAGCTAACCTGGTGCAACTCACACAACAGCAGCATAGGTGCCTGTTTGGTGAGGTCCGGGAGGGTGACTGCCCCCATAGGCAGGTGTGGGCTTCAATTGCCCAACGACTCACAGCACTAACTGGCATACCACATGATGGGGAGAAGTGCCACCACCGATATGTGGATATCAGATGTAGGCAGCACCCACTGCTGGAACGATGTTGGGTGATGGTTCGGGAAGGGACTGTGCCTGTGCCAAGTATGTGATGCTTCTTACCACAGAGTTCTGATGGGGGGATGTGTGTGTTGGGTGGTGTGCCATTCACATACCATCCTAGGGGGCTGTGGTGCTGTGCTGGCGACATTGGGTACATATGTTGGTCCTCTGCCATGTAGTCCTCTGTTCAGGGGAGTGTGAACTGTGTGGGCCAGAGGGACATAGCATTTTGGGAGTGTTGTCTGCAATATTCTGCACTGTGGTGGCACACTACACCATATCACTTACTGTGGCTGCATGGACCCACGACACCTGGCCCCCTGCCACATCCACTGTGTTCTGTCATGCTGCCAGGGGTCTGCATGCAGATATGCCTGCTTTGTACATCCACAGTGTGTGGTTGGGTGTGTTGTCTGGGCATACCTCTCAACTTTTTCTCCCCCAAATGTGGTACATTGTCTCTTACAATGTGGCACAAATGAGCAAACTGTGAAACACTACATCATATCTTCACCTGCAAAGCTCAGAACCCTGTCACAATGTTTGCATTCATGGTCAAGAGGTCTGTTATTCATTGCATGGTATATGCTTTACATCATTTACTATGGCTCTTTGCTGTAGTATGTTAACACTGAATGTGGGACAAGTCCTCACAATGTGGGACAGGGAGCTTTTCTGGAGTACACTAAGGAATGTTCTTCGTAATGTGGTACTGTTGAGAGGTATGTGTCTGGGTGTGGGGCACACCACCACTGCTGTGTCAGTGCCATGACTCTGGCCACTGGCCAGTGTGACAGATTCATGGCATTGATGCCCTGCTGTGCTGCACTGTCACAGGTGTAGGCAGCATACTCACTGTACTCAGTTATGTACAGCCATGCTGTATGCCTGTCACATCCCGTATGCCTTTCTGTCATTATTGTCATTCTACTCTGTAGTCTTTGGGTTGTTGTATGCCACTGGGGCGTGTCTGTGTTTCCACATCTGTTGTTGAGGACTTAGATACCTGTGTACCCTTGTTACAGGTTACAGGACTCATCTGACTACTTTATGCTCGTTTATGAGGGGGTCCCATCCAGAGGAGCTGTGTACACATCATAATGGGGGGGGGGGCTGTTGCAGCTTGTGTGTACAGGATGGCAATGTCAGGCTCCAGCCCTGCTCACATTGGCCATCTGCAGTGTCCTGTGTCATGCTTGGCATGGCTTCAGTGCTGCACTGTGCCTGGGGGCTGGTGATGTGTGTGTTGTGCCACGCCACCATGGTCAGGGGTGGTCTGTAGCATACTGTGGTGGCTGACAGTGTAGTAATGCTGCTGTACCGTCTTCCCACTGAAGAGTACAGAGACCACACTGGTGATGATAGGGCAATCAGCAGGCAGACGAGAGGCCCACCACAAACAGGTGGAGGGTTCCATCAATGCCGCAGCGTGCAGAGGAGAGCAGTGATGGGAACAGGAGTGTGTTGCATGAGTACTGTTTGCCATTGTGGATTTCTACTATGTCTCTGTGTCACCACTGCAGGCATAGGACTGCTGTGTCCCATGCCATGGCACAGTCAATTGGGTCATCCAGGTCTGATGAGATTTAGCTTTGTTGTATTGGGATTCAAGGGTGCTCACTTAGAGGGACCCCTTTGCCATGGTGGCTACATCATGTACAGCCACATGGGGCTACAGTGTTCACACATGACTATGTGCCGGATGGCGAGGAGGCACTGGATGCTTCACACCAGTGGCACCATCCAGCGCACCCATGGCTGTTACGTCAGTGGGACCTGATATGTTGACTGCATGAATTTGTGTTGTCTTCCGTGCCCCCACTGACTTGCCTTCTGTGGCATGGCCTGAGCCATGGCTAGATCTATGTATGGTCTACTGTTGCCATTCCTGCCATGTGCACTGCTATCTGTCTTGTACTGTGTCATGTGCAACATGTTGCTGTTTTGTGCACCATTGTGGCAGGATGCAGCAGGTCTGTGCATGGCTGGTGGCCATTCACTGTGCCTGCAACTGGGGGATTACTGGGGTCAGGCTGCTGTGCTGGCTGTTCCTGCTGCTACTGCACTGTCTGTCACAGCATCACTGTTCTGCACTTTGCATGGCGTGTGTCATTTACATTACCGTGTATAGTGTGTCAGTGTTGCTGCACAACATGTTGTAGATTCCTGCCAGAGCTGTTCACGCTGTGACCTACAGGGAGCCACAGTGTCATGTGGTGCTTGCATCTCCCTACCAGTTTGTTGCCATTGCAGTATGGACACTGGTATGTTATTGTGTGCCCTTGACTGAACTCCATGGCATACACACACAGGGGCTGTTGGGCATACCTCTCAACCGTTTGTCCCCCAAATGTGGAACACTGCCTGTCAATACGTGACACAAATGGGCAACATGTGGAACACTTCATCAGATCTTTATCAAAGATGTTCAACACACTGTTAAAATGTTACATTTATGTTCAGAATGTCTGTGACTAATTGAATAAACTAATCTTTCCATCATTCACTATGGATTTCTGCTTTAAAATGTTGACTTTGAAAGTGGAACAAGTCCTCACAATGTGGAACAAGGACCTTTTCTGAAGTAAAATGAGCAACATTCCTCGTATTGTGGTACAGTTGGGAGGTATGATGTTGGGGGGGTTCTGGGGCTATGGTGCCACCCGGGCCTGTGTGGCTGTGCACGTCATGTGTGCCTGTTGCCTCCAGCTGTGTTGTGGGGGCCATGTTCCCCTCCAGGGTGCTGTCCCTCAGTCCCTGCAGTGCATGGTGTTCGTGCATGAGATATGCATGGGTGCTGCAGAGGTTGTTCACTGGTAGCATGGTGTGCTGGGTTTCAGACCCTGTGGCAGGTGTTGCTCCCACCAGTGGGGGTGTGGGCCTCGGCATGCCTTGGCCACCAGGGTGGCACTGTCCTGTGCATGTCATTGGACTACTGCTGCCCTGTCACTGGTGGACCATTGCCTGTGTCCCTGTTTCATGTGTGTGTCTTTTTGCATGTGTGCCTTGCATGTGCTGCCACTGTGGGTGGTGGCACAGCCCCATGCCATACTCTCCTTCAATATGGGATCCTCATCCTTCTGTTGTGGCAATGAGTGTGGGTAGGCATTGGCACGTTCCCTGGTTGTGTACTGCTTGGGTACCTGTGCCACATTCTCTACTGTTCTGTTGCCACTGTCATTGTCTTCTTTAGTCATTGGGTCTCTGTAGGCCACGTCGTGCCTCTATCTGTTTCACCTGCCAATGTTCCGCACTTATGTCAGTGACCCACCTGTTCAGGGATTACTGACATCATTTGTACTGTATTTGTTATGGCATTGTGGGTAATGGATTGTCTGAGTCTATACAGTTCTTGTGGGGGAGCAGCATTCGGGGGGGCACTGTTGGGGAAGATGTGTACGGGACAGGCATATCTAGTTAAACACCTGGTTGTGGCTCTGGCACCTTCTCCTGTGGGTGTCATCTGTATTGGGTATCATAGCTGTGTAACTGTGGGCAGCATGTCCCAACATATGTCATCCCATGTGCGTGCCATTCAGTGTCCAATTGTTTGCACCTCAGAGGGTGGCTCTCTGTTTGCACTGTTACAGTGTGCATGCCACTCTGCTGTGTGGGTTCCACTGTGTTTGGTTTCTCAGCATACATCTATGCATGCCCATGTACATTGGGGTGGTGCATGCTGCCTGTTTCATACTGCCTTCTCCTGCAGGCTCATGTCATTGTGCATTGTGGTTTGTTCTTTGCTGGTACATCGGCATGGTTGTTGGGGCATACTGTCCACCATGTGGTGATACATACTGCCTTTGTGTCATCGTCATGTCCTGATATGGTCCTCCTTTCTCCTGTGGGTCCACGATGGTCATCACTGTGGGCCACCAATCCAGAGGAGGCTGAAGGGAGGGACGAACTATTGCAGAGGGTGGTGTGACAACAACGAATGCTGATGGAGCAGCAGGCCATCCTTATAGTGGAGACGAGACTGGTTGCGGCCATCCTAGAAGAACGGCTGCCAGCACCTGCCGGCACCTAGGTGCTAACTCATATTGTCATGTCCTGCTTCCTGACCCTGGCCCACTTTCCCTAGCCTTATTTCTGACATCCTTTTTCCCTCCATTTCTCCCTGTGTCCACATCCCTCTCCCCCTTCCACATCCTTTCCCCATTCCTCTGTATATACTGTACAGAGTTGCCATTTTGCACTGTCACTGCTGTAGTCCCCATTGTTTTCAGTCCCTTTATTTTGCCAGCCCTTTTACCTTTCATTTTGTTAGTGTTGTACCCCTTTTTTGCATTTTCTATTCTGCTGTGTATTGCTTTTTTGTTTTCTGTGCATCTGTTCCTGTTGCCTTTGTGCCATACCTGTTTCCTTTTTGAATTACACATTGTTATACTTGATATTCCTGTATCCCGTGTCTTTTTTGGGGGGCTTGGAATTTGACAGCGTCATGTGGTATTCAGTTGTCACCTGTGTGTCATGGTTATTCCATGCCATTCACTAGTACTGCAGTTGTGTCTGCTGCTGTGTTCCCCTCCAAGGTTATTTTGCTTTCCTGTGTTCCTGGACAGCTGCTTACACCTCTGCACTTTGTTTTATGTGGGTGTTTGCACTGCCTCTGTCTGGGTGCTACATACAGTGCTGTCTTATTTGCTGTATTCAGTGCTGTCTTAATCCCGGGCAATTTTAGCCCTGCACTCCTGGCCCTGTTTGCCTGGGTTCCTTTGCTTGCTATATTCAGTTGGTTTTGCACTGGGCTATTTCCTTTTGAATATAGTTATGTTTTTGCTCTGGGCTAACTTTGCCAACTGGGCAGTGCAAATTTAACCCCGGGGCACAGTTTTGAATATCTGGCCCACACAGTCACAAACGTATCAGCTAGAATCCCTCAATCCTGCCCAAACTAAATGGAAAAGCCCACAAAACTTGCAGTTAAGCAAATATCTCAAATTCAATTACAAACACACAGGCACAGAATCACCAGCTAGGATCCCTCAATCATGCCCCAACAACGTCTCAAACTGTAAGCAGCATCATCGGCTATGTGCCATTACTGCGTAGACAATGTCTGGATTATTAAAAATAAATAAAATCCCATATTGTTGCTCCTTCCATATTGGTATACAGCTGAATGCCATAATAATACATGAACTTCATACAGTATATACTAATCATGGTGCTACTACTCTATGAGTAGCACATTGCTTCACATGTGTTCTCCTTGTTTTATTCTCACTTGCTCAATTCATATATTATTACCCATTATTCAATGACTTTTAAAATCCTTGGATGTGATTGGCTGACTGGCACAATTTACCCGTTGTAAATCCTGGCATTACCAATGGGTAAAAATGCCAGTCTGCTGAATCTGTCCACAGATCAAGCCAACCCCCAAAATCAAAAATAATTTCCCCATAGTAATTACCCACTAAGGCACAATGCAAAAGTGGGAGAAAAGAAGCACCACAATTTCTAACATCTAAACCACAAAAGTCCTGAAGACCAAGAACACTCAACATGTAGATGCAGTGCTGTTCCAGAAACAGTCGGGCAAAGAACTTATGGGCCAACACATTGTTTTAACTCTATCCTCATAATCATCCATACTGGTCCCACACCTCACCTCTCTGTACATCTCCACTGCCCAGACATACCTCTGAAACACGGGCCAAACTCAGACCATGGCATTCTCTTGTCAGACTGTGGCTTTCTCTTCTCTCCCTGCCAACAACTGATGGCTCTGTTCTGACCCTCCAGTTTGCTGTGCCCGTATCTCTTTACTCTGACTGCACAGTGACATTGGATCCCTGTAATTCTAAGTTTGCTCTGACCTGCTCCCCTAGCTGCAAACCTCATGCTTCCAGAAGTAACAGTGAGTGCCTCTCGCTGTCCCAGCCACTCATGTCAGCCACCATCTATGCAGACTTGTCACTTGTAATGGCGGCACTCCTGCTGAAACATGGTCTCAACCATCACAAAGTGTCTTTAGGAACTCCTGCCTGGCGTTCACCACAGATGTCATGCTAGCAGTGTAGAAAAATTAAAAATCACTGCTGACAACCCCCCCATCTCCTTAACTCCCTATTGCTACCTCCTGTGACCTTATGAACCCCTGTCTGAATTCACCATGGTTTCATGGTACCACAGTACAAAAGATAAAAATGATGAGCAGAGTACAAAAGTTTAAAGAAAAAAATCTTACAATTCAGTGGCACCTGCAATAGTAGTGAATGAAGTAAATGAGGATGACGTGCTGCCTATTCCTGTATCGGTCAAGCGGTTGTCTCTTTGGGAGTCTCTTTGTTAAAAAAATAAATAAATATGCAAAAACAGTAAGATGCTATTACTATAAACATATCCTCAGTTGGGGAGGGGGCATCTCTTCAATATTCTACCTAACAACATGGAACTACTTTTCAATGGCATAAGAATAAATTAAAGAAAAAATATTTAAACTATCAAAAAAAACTGTGTTCCTTTTTTGTTTCTACAAAAAGTATAGGGGGACATTGTATGACTGCAATAAACCACTGCAGGGTGTAACTTATACTGGGATTTACCCATGCCTGGTGTGGTTTGGTCACTCAGCCTGCAGCTTCATGACCAAAAAACACCAGGCATGGGTACATCAAAGGATAACCCATGCCCTGTCATGGTTTATTACTTAATTTGATTATCATGTCTGTGTAGCACAGTACAACATGAATCATGTGTGCCACACAGTTTACATTACATTGACGCTGTGCATATTATAAATTTTACACTGTCCATTTGAATCACATAACCTATCATACATAGAAACATAGAAACTGATGGCAGATAATGACTGCTGGACCCATCTAGTTTGCACATTTTTAATTATGATCATTTTTACTGCAAACCCAACTTGATCTACAGCACTGTCTCTTCCTTCCCCTTCCATCCTCCAAACCAAAAGTTAATTGGCTGAACAGAATTGCAGTCACATTGCAAGTGATTTCCCCAAAATGAATAAACAAACTAACAACCCCGCCCCCCCCAAAAAAAACACAAAGTTGTAAATTGTAAAGAGAATCCTTGGCCATCTGTCATTACTGTGTAGACAAAATCTGGATTATTAAAAATAAAACAAAAATAAAGAAAATCATACTGCAGCTTTCTCAAAATTAGTATACAGCTGGGTACTATCATAATACAGTAACTTCATACAGTATGTACCTATCATGGTGTCACCACTCTATGAGTAGTATATTCCTTCACACATGTTCCCCTTGATTTTATTCTCCCTTGCTCAATGCATATATTATTACCCATTTGATTATCATGTCTGTGTAGCATAGCACAACATGAATTATGTGTGCCACACAGTTTACAGTGTCAACTCTGTGCATATTAATAATTTTACACTTTATCCATTTGAATCACATAACCTGTCATACATAGAAACTGATGGCAGATAATGACTGCTGGGCCCATCTAATTTGCTCATTATTAATTATGATTAGATTTTGCTGCAGACCCAACTTGATCTACAGCACTGTCTCTTCTATCCCCTTCCTTACTCCCTCCTAGGGTTCCTTTGTGCCAATCTGAGGCATTTTTGAAACCCACCACTGGTTTCACCCCCAACTGCCTCCAATAGAAGGCTGTTCCAAGAATCTACCACCTATTCTGTGAAGAAGTACTTCCCCACATCTCTCCTGAATCTACCTCCTTCCAGCTTTATATCATGACCCCTTGTTCTATAGCACCATTTGCTCTGAAACATATCTCCCTCCTGTAGCTTATTAACCCCCATGAGGTATTTTAAGGGTTCCATCATATCCCAACTCTCCCTCCTCCCCTACAGGGTGTACATACTGAACTCTTGTTTTCCTCTAATAGGGCTTCTGATGCAGACCTTGCATTATTTTGATACCCCTCAGCTCTCTTTTTGTCACTTTCTCCTTTTTCCAATCATTCCTCCTTCCTCACCTTTCTTCTTTTACTGCTCATTTTCTCCCTACCTCTTTTGCTAGCCTCCTGCTTTCTTCAGTAACTTGCATTCTGTTGGGACTCTCTACCCTCTAGATTTTCCTTTTCTCTATCTCAGCCTGTGGTGGCCCACTTTGTGCCTTCATCATTTCTTCCATCACCCCCCTCGGATATTTTAAATGTTCATCGAAGCAACATTTTAACTATCCAGTGAGGTGTATGGTGCCCTCCTTAATGGAAGCTGACCATCACCTCAGTATAGGCTCTTATCCTTTCGGTTGGCCTCAGTCACCATTGTAGCCTTACCTCTCCTCTCCTTTCTGCACCATTCCTTCTACCATAACTTGAAGATCCTGGTGCAGAGCTCCCTCTCCTTTCCCACATAGCACAAGATGCACTCGCCACTCACATTTTAAACAAATGAGTAACACATGCACAACCAGATCAATGATCTAACTTTACCAAAAATGAAATTTACACACAGAGCTGACTACAGCAATTCATCTTTACATTTAACCCAAGAAACACCCTTAACAAGTTAATTCATTAGCCGCTGTAGTGGCTCTGACCAGAGTTTGTTATACACAGATACACAGAAATGTGACTGCAGAGAAAGCCCCCATGGCCTTCTAGTCTGCCCAACACCCTACCTCCCCCCTTCTGTTATACTTCCACCCTCTTTTCCCAACCCCTTAAAACTATCCCAAGCCCTCTTGAACCCCTCCACCATTTCAGCTGCCACAACTTCCTCCAGCAGCTTGTTCCAGGCCTCCATCGCCCTCTCCATAAAACACACTGCCCCCTGACATTATCTGTATTGCCCACCTTCCAGATTGAAGCTATGTCCCCTTGTGTTCGCGCCCTTCTTTAATTTGAACAAGCTATCACCTTCCACCTTATTTATTCCCTTCAGATTCTTAAAGGTCTCAATCATGTCCCCCTTCTCCCTCCTAGTCTCCAGTGGGTACAAATTCAGCCCTCTCAATCTTCTCTCATAGGGTACATCCTGCATCCCTCATACCATTTTGGTTGCCCTTCTCTGTACCCTTTCCATCAACTCAACATTTCTTCCTAGGTGAGGCCTCCAGAACTGCACCCCATACTCCAGATGTGGCCTGGCCATGGTTATATAAAATGGCATTAGCACCTCCCTCTTTGCACTATTAAAACCCCTCTCAATGCAGGCCAACATTCCATTTGCCTTTCCCACCACCCTGCTACACTGGCTGCCCATGTTGAGGTCACGCAATACCATAATCCCCAGGTCCCTTTCCATTTTCCTCTCCTTAATCACCACCCCCCAAGGGAGATATGGTAGGGGCTCCAGTATTGCACACAGTACTTTGGGTGCAGACACACCATTCACCTGTGCAATAGCAGTATGATCTCCTTACTCCTACTGGTGAAGCCGTACCTATGCAAACCAGCATCCCATTTTGAGCTCACTGTTGCCTTGATGAATTGTGCTGATGTTTTCAGATTGCTTGTGATTGTGATCACGAGATCTAGATCTATTTCTTCTTCATACACCATGACCTCCATGCCTCCCAGTCTGTACTCTGCCCTGGGGTCTTGCTGCCAATGTGCATGACCTTTTCACTTTTTTATGTTGAGCCGCAGCTTCCTATTCCACACCATCTTTTTATATTTCCTTTTAATCACAAAAGCGGCATGCTTACATGGTCAGTGCCGCTGTAATGGGCAAAATATAAGTGGAATGAAAAACAAACCAAAAATACAGCATAGCATAGCCAAATTAAATGCTCAGATTAACATTTTTTATACATAATAATAATAATAATTTTATTTATAAGGCACCTTTCAATTGCCAAGGCGCCATACATAAATAACAGACCAAACAATAAAAATCATTAAAAAATACATCTTAGTTCAAAACAGTCATTTCACTCAATATTCTAAAAATGCAGTTTCCCACAAAAAAAGTCTTCAAACCTCTCTTGAAGCCCTCCACAGAAGTGGACTCCCACAACTGATGGGGTAGAGAGTTCCAAAGGGTGGGGGCCACATACACAAAAGCCTGAGCACCTGAAGATTTCAAATTCACCCTGTATCAACCCTTCGTCAGCCGAGCGGAGTGATCAATTTATTTATTTACATACAGTGAAAATGAATATGGAGTCACCAGCCTACTCACCAGCACCATGACCTGTATGCCTCCTAGTTTGTACTCCATCCTGGGGTTCTTGTTCCCAATGCGTTTGACCTTGCTGTTTTTCATGTTGAACCCCAGCTGATGAATTCCAGACTGTTCTTCTATCTTTGCCAGGTCCTCCCTCAGATCCATGACCCCCTTCTCTGTGTCCCCTCCTCACAGAGCTTGGTGTCATCCCAAAGAGCCACATTGTGCCTTTTATGGCATCCCCTATGTTATTTATAAACACACAGAACAGCATCAGGCTAAACACCAACTAGTGAACTCTCTCATTCTGTAGTACCTCCCTAGCTGCCACTCTTTGGGTCCTCTCCCCAACCACTTTTCAACCTACCTTTCTAACCTGCCCCCCCACCAATAAGATCCAAAGTTGTATATTTTGATACCTTTTATTATACCAACATGTATATTGTACAGCGGTGTTACAGAACACAGTTTTTTTGGTTCACAGCAGCTCATTCATCGGCTGGTTAGGATAAGATCAGATACATGAAAGTAAACAAAGTTGGCCGCAGGTGAAGCTGAATAAACACATCTGTTTACAATCAAAGTGGCAACAATAAATTGCAGTTGTAAGTATAATCAGTTAGTGGCCAAATTAAGTAAAAAAAAAATATGAATACAATCAAATGAACAGCAAACAGCAGTAGAAACTTTTCCCCAGGCTGCACAAAATAGGCTAGTGTAAACAAAATCAAATTAAACAACAGAAACAAAAACAAACAAATCTGCTGACCAAATTAAGTAAGAAAAGCTGGCTAAGGAGCAAGTACAGATCGGATAGAGACTGAAATCAGCAAATCATAGGGTCAGGCTAAAGGTTAATAGGCCAGGGGCTATCAGAGTACTTAAAGGTTACAGCAGATAAAGAAAACTGCTGTGGGTTAAGTGAACGAGGACAGCATGCAGGAAAACATTAACAAGAACAAGGCAGGGGACACTCTGTAGCTTGACCTTAAAATGAAGAGTTGTGCTACCTACAGCCAGCTGAGTAAAAGGATTTATTTTGTAATGGTTGGTTCAGATCACAATGGTTTTTGTTTTTCTTTAACTTGTTAATTTTCCTTCCTTACCTAACTGATCAGGCTCTTTGTCAGACCATTAAGAAGCCCTCAGTTGCATGGCTTGCAGGGCTCAGCTGTGGAGTTGACCATCATCCACCCACACTGCCCACTTACTGGGCACCAGCCCCTGCCTTGGTAAGTGACTGTGTGCTCCCTCACTGACTGCATCTTTGACTATGCATATTTACAAATGCCCAATATTTTATTTTATTTTTATTTTTATTTTATTTAAACAGCAGTTTGGAAAACCTTTGAGCCATGGCTCATTTACAAAAGTACCTTGTCACAGTAATATTATCCTTGACATGTTTTGTATCAACTGCTGTTGATAGCCTTGCTATTGTGTACCTGTTATTGTTAGCTACCCGTGTTACTTACTTGCTTTGGGGTACCTCACTGCTCACTTGTTCTTCTTATCTGGGTGAGGCATAAATTTACCTTAGACACCTCGTTTGTGCGGTATTACTCTGCACTAAATATTAGTGTGTTTACACAACTGTTAATTTATTGTACAGTAACTTCAGTACCTTATTTTATTATCCACTCCACCCACCCCAACCCCAGTACACATCTGTTACCAGTTCAGTAACACTTTTGAAATAAAAAAAAATGCTTGAGCTTTTGGAACTTTTCAGCTGAAGGGGGTGGGGGACAAAAGTACAGGCACCACAATGTGGAGGGGACAGCATAGTTTGTCTTTCGTCTGCCACTGTTTCCATATTTTTCAGATCACCCATATCCAGGGACACTGGTTTACCGGGATTGAGAAAGGGCAAATTCCATTTTGCACATTGTAAAAAACGGTACTGTCACCGGTGTCTGCTAAGCCATAATCCGGTTTTACCGGTGTTTGGTTTTGTGTACTTTATTTAACAATTTTTAACTCTGCTAACATGCATTTTAGCAATTTTGACCTCCACCCTTCCATCCTTGTACCAATTTAAAGTTAATTTTGGTACAAAATATGATGGCAGCAACAGCACTACAGCCCCCATCCCTGAGGTGTGATGGAAGCAGTAAGGTCTCCATCCCTCTTGTGTGATGGCAGCAGCAACAACACTGTGTCCCCCTCCTCAGGTGTGATGGAAGCAGCAGCACTGCAGTCCCTATCCATTAGGTGTGATGGCAGCAGTACCACATTCTGCATTCCTCAGGTGTGATGGCAGTATCAGCACTATGGCCCCCATCCCTCAGGTGGGACAGCAGCAGTACAACATTCCCCATCCACCAGTGGTTATGGTAGAAGCACTATGCCCCCCACCTCTCAGGTGTGATGGCAGTAGCAACAATGCAGTCCACATCCCTCATGGGTGATGGCAGTAGTGACAGCACTATGATCCCTTTCTTCAACACCCACACCCACAAGCACAAAGTACAAATTACTTAGTCTCTTGCTTGTTAGAACTCAGCTTTGAATTAATTTTAACCACCACCACTACTAAGGTGGACCATGTTTGTTTTTCCTATCATTTAACTGCCTGAATTGGATTTCTGCCAGTGACACCACTGACCAGGGTTTGGGAATAGGTTTGAGTGCTGGAAGACCGGCGGGGGTGAAGGCTTGAGTGTCCAACAACCACTTGCCTTCTCCTTGAAGGAGGTATATTCACAGCTCAGCATTTGCTGGCCCCAGGTGGAGACTGGAGGCATAGCAACACATTGGACCTCATTGCGGAAGAGAGCGCGATGGATGTCAGCTTGTGTCTTGACATCATGTGACCTGTCATGCTCCCACAAAATGGAAAAACACCTGCTGGCTACTTAGAGGATGACTTCTGGTCCCTCCATAAGCATGACGTCCCAGACACATGTCTGTTCTGACCTCTGCCATGCCTGGGATATACAGGAAGCTCTTTAGGGTGATTGTCTTCCTTGTTAGCCTCCCACAGGGATAGAGGCCCACCGATGAAGGGTTAATCGGGTTACCTGGTAGCATGGCCATAAGGGGCAGTGGATGGTAGGGGACTCAGCAGCAGTGGTAGGGGGACTTGGCAGGCCTGAAGGAGTGGATGGCCAGGGGTAGGAGGAACAAAAAAAAAACTGCCTGAATTTGCTTCTTTGAAATAGTGTCTTCACCTAAAAAAATTCACAAGTGATTAGTGGAGGACCTTCTAATGCATCTCATCTTTTTTTCCCTTGGTCTCCATGAAAAGGGTGTCTCAGTTTTCATGTTTGAGCTCAGTTGTGAATTGAGCACCACTCTACCCACTAGCATCATACAGCCCCTGGGGTCTTACCTTCCATGTGTCACTGAATGTGCTTTCAAATCCACTGGCCAAGTATAAGTACACTTAAACACGAACATTTGCTTTTATTAAAGCAATCTGTCAGAAAACATTTTGTTGTCACAGAGGCTGACACAACAGGTGGGAGAGAAGGTGCAAATGATGAAATGGGCAGACTAGGTGGTCCGTCAAAGTCTATGTTTCTATGTTTCTATCCCATTCACCTAAATAAGTAGTAAGGCAGCTTGTGCCTTGTATGAACATACTTTCATTCAGACTCACTTTCAATCAAACAACTGAGGATTTTGGATGGCCCTTCTGATTATAAACTTGAATAAACTAGTTGGTAACAGTGATCCTGCGCTTAGCAATATATACCCTAGATGTTCATTACAAAAAATACAATAAAAACCTGTCTAAAGTCTAAAAACAAGCTTATAAAACACAAAATGTATCTGAACATTTATATTTACCTATACAACATCATTGCAGCCCGAGTACAACTCAGATAAATTACAAGGTACCCTGACTACTGTATGATGTAGTAAACATATACTGGTATTTTTTTTTTATATTTTTTTGTAAACTGGGTAAACCAAACAGGCAAAACTGCCTGTTTTCATAGGTGATCCAGGAGCACTGTGGAGGTTAAGTGCCTTGCTCAGAGTCACACAGTATGCAAGTGGAGGTTGTGGGAATCAAACCCAAGTCTTCTAAATGTACTCAGTTTGATCACTGTTTGTTACTCTAACCACTAGGCTATACTGTCAGCCATAACACCCATATATAATGTTTTAATATATGATTTAATAATAGTGCACAGTACCTACAGTGCAAATTATGAACATTGAACACTTTGCAACATTTTACTAAAACTGAATTATTTCCCTCTCCATCTGCTTATGTTTTCTTACACCAAAATGGGTGTATAGTTGACAGAGAACTGTAAATAGCCTGAGGTAGCACTACTGCTTGCAATGCCAGGGACTCGGGATCAGAAGTGAATTCGGGTTGCTAGAGGCCTGGCCAGGGGAGTAGGATTGAGCAACTGGGGGCCACTCTCCTCCTCTGGGAACAGTGACTTTCAGGTCCTGATGCTGTACTGCCACCTGGGTGACCACAGGTGGTGGAGCAATGAGGCTGCAAAGCATTTGGGAAGAGAGGAAGCTAGCCAGGATCTGGAGTAGCGGCATGTCTATGTGTCCTACTTCCTTGGATACCCTTAGTGTTGGTGCCCTCAGGGACAGAGACCAGAAAACCAGTAACAATCCGCCACATCAGCTGCTGGTAGAAGGGACCCAGCTGCCCCAGACTTCATAACCAGTTTCCATGAGGGACCCACTGGGCTGCGGACACATTAAAGGACTGTAGAGGGATGACCTGGGGTCCCTCGCTACCTGGGGGTACAACCTAGGCAGGATGGGTGCAGGCTCACAGGAGCTCCTGAGCATTACCTGGGGTGAAGCTAAGGGATAGCCAGCCTAGGGATCTCTGAAAAGTGGAGACTGATGCTGTAAGAAGGGGGCAGAGAAAGAGAAAATAAAAATGTTTAAAAATATGCTGAAATATTAGGGATTCTGTGCAGTGAAATGGAATTTCCGTGAGGCACCGGTACAAGAATTCAAAATCCGCAAACCAAGCAGGATTCCGTGATTTTTACCGGTGTTACCGGTCAAAATGGAAAACCATTGTCCCTGCCCATATCTCCCTCCCACTCCACTGGGCACAGCCTAAGCTGACAGACCTTCTAGCCAATCGTGAACTAGAACCAGCTCACCTATCTTACTTTGATTGGCACTCTTTGGCACAGGTGTGGACATATAAATGCTACTGAATCATGTCATCTCCCTGTGTCAGGCAGTGGCAAGATTTCATCCTCTATCAGAAGTCTCTCATTTCTGTCCATGTACAACCAAGAAGCATTTATATAACAGCAGGAGCTGCCCACTCTATATAAATATTATAAAATTATGATGTTACCGTGATCACACATACACACACACACACACACACACACACACATACACACACACACTACAAAATTCTTTTGCTGCTCTGGCAGGATGGGACTGCTGGGAGGGCGCACCCTTGATAATGGCCAGGGAGGATGTGGGGGGTGCTACCTAGTGGAGGCCCAGAGGTGGGAGGGCGGGGATCCCAACAGAGGAGGAATCAACTTCTGGTGGGGGGGGGGGTTCAATTATCAAATGGATAGATTTAGGAATAGGAAGGAAAGAAAAGAGGGAGATGAGGTTCCTACCTGGCACCTCGGCACAGAGGGATGAAAAGTGGATCCTAACAATCACTAGGGCAGTAAGGCAGAAAGTAGAGCTGGATGTCTTTGCCAACTTGGGGACAAATGACCTGGCAAGGGACAGGGCTGAGATTGTGCAGGGGGATGTTATGGAGCTGGGGAGGGTCTTAGGCAGGTAATGCATTTAGTGACTTTGGCTGAGTCACTGCCTGTCTGTAACAGAAGGGAGGATAGGGATCTCTGCACCAGCAGCTTCAACTCATGGTTGATGGGATGGTGACAAGAGAAAGAGTTTGACTACACTGGGGACTGGGGACCCACCTGGAGGGATAAGGGCCTGTACAGGGGTGATGGTCTGCATCTGTCTGGGATGGGAAGTCAGGATCCCTCTCTTCTCCCCAAAGTACATCTGATCCAGGTCCTTCTAGTTGCCGAGCAAAGATGCTCTACTGAGCGACCTGGCTGCAACTGATTGGCCCCCCATACTGTCCGCCTCCAATATAGATATGGCCCTCTCTCTCTTCCTTTCAGTATTTACTTCTATCTGGGACAAGCATACCCCCATCATGAAATCTAGGGTTTAATCCTCTCACTATCCCTGGATCACCTTCGATCTCACTGACTTGTGCAAAACTCATGTGGCCAAACCTGTGCCAGGTATAAATTATCCCACTCCCTGTCAGACCTTTTGTCATACAGGGCTCTTAGGAACTCTTGCACTAAGGCAGTTTTTACTGCCAAGTCTCTCTAATTTAAGGCCATCATCCAGAATAATCCCAATTCCCCAGCCAAATTCTGGAAGGTGATTCACTCCCTCTTTGACCTCCCAGTCAAATCCTTTCCCTTGGTCCTTGTGATTAATGACTCCCCATTATCTGACCCTCTATCTGTTGCCACTCACTTCAAAGAGTTTTTCACCACTTGCAATCTCCACTCCCTACCCCTGTCCTCCTGGACCCTTTCTTCTGTCCCCTCCCTACTTCACCTCTCTGGGGTTTGATTTTCCCCAAGAGACCCTACTCTCCCTTTTGTCACTCAACCTTTTGAAATCTTGCCCAGACCACTTGGATACCAAACTCTTCCATCTGTCAGCTGAGGTCATTGCCTCCCCCACTCACCTCCTAAATCTCTCCTTCATCCTTTGCACTGTTCCTCAGTCTTGGAGATTACCAAGGTTTTCCCTCTCCACAAAGGAGGTGGCCTGGCAACTTCTGCCCTATCGCCCTGTTCCATTCTCTGACAAATTTGCAGGAGAAACTGGTCTGCTCTTGGACTGCAGACTTCGTCCACTCCTCCAACTTCCTCTCCCCTTTCTCCTAGAGGCCATCATGGTGGAGGCAGACCTGGATATCATGGCCATTACTAAGTATTGCTGCACAGGAAACCATGACCTGGACATGGCCATTCTAAGCTATACTCAGTTCAGGAAAGGTAGGGTAGGAAGGAAGGGAGGAGTGGTGGTGCTATATGTAAAGGAAGGTATCAAAGTGATGGAGAATCCAGGGACTCCAGAGGGGAAGGAGGGGTTGAAGGCACCAAGGGTCACCCTGGAGATGAGATATGGAGCTCTGTTTGCACTGGTGTGGTCTACAGAACTCCAACACAGGAGTAGAATTCAGATAAGGCACTAGTGGGAGCCATTGGCACAATGGCAGAAAAGGGGGAGATGCTGTTGGTGGTGGTCTTCAGTCTTCTAGATGTAGATTGGAGTCTTCCAGCCCCAGCTTCAGCTAGAAATAGGAACATCCTGGACTCCCTGCAGGGGACGATTCTCAGGCAACTAATCTGGGAGTCCACTTGTAATTAAACAATTCTAGAACTGGTACTTATTAACAGAGGCAGTACTACAGACTTCAAGGTGGGAGGCCACCTAAGAACCAGTGATCACTGCACAGTAAGGTTCAACATAATGATGGCAGTGGAAATAAATCACACAAGAATGAGGATCCTGGACTTCTTGAGGGCAGATTTTGAAAAAAATGGGTGAATGCTTTAGAGATGACCTAGCAAGGGTGATGACCTGGGTGATGTGGAGGAATAGTGGATTAAACTAAGGGAAGGCACAGTGAAAGCAACAAACCTCTGTGCAAGGGAAGTGAGCACACTCAAGAGGAAAAAGAGGCTACTATGGTTCTTGAAGGAAGTGGCTCAAAAGTTAAGTCTAGAAGGGTAGCTTTCAGGAGGTATAAAGGGATACAGAGGGAAGAGGACAGGGAGTTGTATGCTGAGAAACAGGGAGAGGCAGAGAAAGTGGTGAGGAATGCAAAGGCACAGACTGAGGAAAGGATAGCCCAAGGGGAAATAAAAGAGAATGAGATACTTTTTAGGTACATAAATGAAAAGAGGTAGACTAGAGGGTGGCTGTCCACTGGAATGGTCTACCAGAAGAAGTAGGGTCAAGTGATAAAATTGGTACCTTTAAAAATAAATTAGATTATAGGGGCATGGTTGCAACCCTATAATTAGGGTTGGTACAACACTTCAATGTTAAATCTCAATTTTTGCACCTTAATAACTTTTGCATTTTTTGATGAAATAGCCCAAACTTTGGTACGTGCTGTCATTCAGCCAGTGTCACAAGATTTGGAAAATTTCATGATGGAATCTTGTATGGTTTTGAAATATAAAGTGGTGAAAAACAGCAAAAGTTATGTTTTTTTCCCCATAGGTTAACATGGGATATTTTGCCATCATCTACAGCCCACACTGAATGAAATTATTGTCTGAAATTGTTAGAGATGATGGGGTGTGTGCCAAGGGTGTGCCTTTTGATGGTTTGGTGTAAGATTATTTTGCCATTTTTTAATTAGAATGATTTTTGTGATAGCCAAAAGAGAGACAGGTAAATGAAAACAATTCAAACTGTAAATTTACTATTTGAACTGTAAATTGACTGGTCCTGCTCAGAGAAAAAACTGTTTGTGCTGTCAGCCTTCTTGTTTTTCTAACAATCTGCAAAATAGTACTGTACACAACTACTGCAGTAGTAATCAAAGACATGGTCAGATATTTCCAGATATTTTGCAAAATATCTAAAGAGTTTCTCTCTGCTGCCCCTACTGTGGAACTGCAGAAAGCAGGAGATTTCTCTAGAAATATCACAGAAATTTCAATAAATATCTGATTATGTCTTTAGCTGTGACTGTACTTGGTAAGGACAGCACATCATCTGTATTTAGATCTCAGTGATTTACTTAGTTTGATGTTTGTGTTGAAATGAGTATATCTGCAGGGAAAATATGTGTTTTTCTACTGAAAAACATGCCCCCATCACTCAATAAGTAATTATCACCATTCAGTTTGTTAGTTATTGTTTGAACTTTATATTGAAATGGTAAATATCCATTTGCACTTGTGAATGATGTCAAGTTGGGAAACAGGCTGGCACTGTAGTCTAGCACTGCTGTTTGACATTTAGTTGCCAAATCCCAACTTTATTGGCCATGTGTTACAAAATATGTAAATAAACACACATAAATGTGAATGATCTTCAGGACGCTACCAGGTCACATATAAATTGAACTGAATAAACATTTAAATAAAACATTTGTGAACTGCACAATTCTCTCCTTTGTTCTGACACCAGACTATTTTTTGTGCTAAACTTATTCCCATTTAAAATGTTTTTTCCTCCTACTACTCCTGTTTTTTACTTGAATTGAATTGTGTTTAAAATTCAGTGAAATAAATGTGAACTTGTTATTAAATCACAATTTCTTACTACTGGTGTGGCTCCTTATTATTACATAGTTTCTTGGTATGGATGTCCCTTTTCTGACAAAGCTTGTATAAAAAAAAATTAAAATGTGGACAGCCTGAATTGGGTATGAGATTTGCTGCCGACAGCTGTGAGTGCACAGTGTGATGTAAAGTCTGTTCCCTCCCGCTGTGTCCTGTGATTGACTGACAACAATTATAATGCACAGGATTGTGATCCACTATTGTAACTTATTAAATTGCTTTCAGTGTGGAGTTTGGGATAAGAAACGTAAGCCCAAAGTGAAAGAACCCAAGCATGACAAAGTGTGAATTTTAAAGGACTGAATGACATCCACGGACAACTAAAGTGAGACTTCAAGAGCTTTATGCAGTAATACTTTATGTGCCTATTCATTTACTAAAATAATAGTGAGATGTACAGTACACGTAAAGGCATTCAAACTGTTATATAAGGAACTTATGGCTATGAATGTTTTTTTACTGTGATTTTAAACAAAGTATACATCAGTTAAGCTATGAATAACATCTGCCATTGATACTTTCTTAACTAGTTTAACCCAATTTTAGAAACTTAAAGATGTACCTTGGTGTTTCAAATTCCCATTTTTATGATGCTCTCGAAAAAGTTTTCAGGGTTGTTTTCTGGCACAAGTACATTCTTAAATATATGGAAATAGTATTATAATAATGATTTATCCTCTTATGTCATGTCCAGCTAAGAATGTATACAGGATAGTGCAAGAAAATTAGCTCCCACAATTTCAGCAGTTGGTATCATTCAAGGTGCTTTACCTAAATATCTGTTTGTCTTTGGTTACACTGTGTATTTTATGTTAAAGTCCTTGCCATTCTGCATGCAATTTTGAATTGTTTGAATTGCATTCTTGCAAGTTTAATTTTTTATTGGGATGTTTCAATTATTTTTGTCCTGAGCCAACCACCTCTGAAATTGCAACTTTAAAAGGCAGGTATAACCAAAAGAAGCATGGCAACCTCAATATTTCTTTATCTTTCTATATTCATAACCATATCCTACATCTATCAAAAATCTTTTGTGGAAATGACATGGGTTTGAAATGGTTTTATGTATAAAAGATACAAATATGTCACCCTTTTTTGAGGACTATCAGTTCAGGAGGGCATCATAGTATTGGTAATTTACTCTTTATTTTTGCATTTGTTGAAAAAATGAAGCAAGCATAGAAATATAGAAACATAGAAGTTGACAGCAAATAAGTACCACAAGGCCCATCCAGTCTGCCCATTTCTTTTTCTACCATATGAATGTGCCATCTGCCTTTGCTCTGTCAATGGCCTATCTATTCATACTCATCTGTACTGCTCCCTTATGCCTATCTCATGCCTGTTTGAAGCCCTGCATTGTATTCATATCCACCACTTCCTGAGTCAGACCGTTCCATGCATCCACCACCCTGTCTGTGAAAAAGAACTTCCTCACATTACCCCTTAATCGGCCTCCCTCTAATCTCATGCTGTTTCCTCTCGTCCGGATATTTTTCTTATATTGAAACATGTTAGACTCACCATGTTACTGCCCTTAACGTGTTTGAATGTTTCAATCATATCACCTCTCTCCCTCCTTTGCTCTAGGGCAATAGTTCTCAGACTTTGTCACAGTGAGCCTCCCCAAATCCAAGGAAAAGATTTTGAGCCTCCCCAAAAATTGAAATAATCTTGGGCCTCCCCAAAGAAAAATAATGTACTGTACTTTGTGCAGTACACCATGAATAAATTGAAACCCCTTTGAGTACCTGGCTCAAATTCAGTTATTTGTCTTACACTGAGTTGGAACTTTTGAAAAAGAGCTCCTGTGCTAAATAAACAAATATTATTATTATTCAGCCTATTGTAACCCCCCACAGGCCAACCTACTTGTTCTGCTATTTTCATTCTTGAACCATTGTTACCCGTTGTTGCAGTGCCTTCATGTGTCAGACTACTTCCTCCATTTCTTCTCTATATGAATTAACCTTCCTACATACTTTGCCTCTCCCCTTCCTTCTGTGCTCCTAAGTAACATCTCGAGGATCACTTTGCTCCTGCTATTGCTCTTAACACGTCTATGCCCAACCCTTGTATTTGGGCTGTTCTGCCATCAATTACCACCACTCATTATTAATTTATTGCTCATATATATTTATTTGCACTATTGCTCCTTGTATATTTCTTGATTGTTTTGCAGTTACCTTTTGATTTTCTCCCTATCCTTCCCCGTGTACACCTGAAATGAGCCTTGGCTCATTCACCTTACCTTGTCACCAATTAGCAAATAAATACATAAAATTCACCTACTATTATTATTCTTTCAATTTGCTTCATCTCTTCACACAAAATATATCAAACCCAACATTTAAATACAGTACTTTTTCAAACTTGCTTGAGCCTCCCCGGAACAGGTTGGGGCCTCCCCAGGGAGGCTGGCCTCACCAATTGAGAACCGCTGCTCTAGGGTATACATATTGATCACCATTAATCTGTTCTCATATATTTTCTGATTCAGTCCCTGCACCATTTTGGTTGCCCTTCTCTGGACTGCCTCAATTTGGTTAATGTCCTTGTGAAGGTGTGGCCTCCAGTGCTGCATGCAGTACTCCAGATGGGGCCTAACCAGTGTCTTGTAAAGAGGGATTATTACCTCTCTCTTCTGACTTGTGATATGCTACTAATACACCCCAACATCCCCCTAGCCATACCTACTGCTTTAGTAGTCTGCTTGAATGATTTCAGGTCATTGGTGATGATGATGCCCAAGTCTCTATCTTTCCTTGTGACTGCCAGCAACTTCTTTCCCAGCCTATAGGTGGCTTCAGGGTTTCTCTTCCCTATGTGCATGGACTGCATTAAACCCCAATTGCCACTCTTCCGACCATCTTGCTAGTTTATCCAGATCTCTTTTCATTCTGCCCACCCCATCTGGATCATCTACTCTGTTGCAGATCTTGGTGTTATCTGCAAACAGACAAACCTTAACTTCCAGTCCATCTGCAATGTCATTGATGAAGATATTGAAGAGGACTGGCCCCAGGACTGATCCCTGTGGTACCCCACTTGTGACTTGCATCTCTTCTGACTGTATACTGTTTATCACCACTCTCTGTTTTCTGCCTGTCAACCAGTTTGCCACCCAGCTGACCAACTTCAGACCCACTCTGAGCCTACCCAGCATATTAATCAACTGCTCTCCCTTGGTCCACCACTCTGGTTACCCAGTCAAATGAATCTATGAGATGTTTGACCGGACCTGCCTTTTGTAAACTCATGCTGTCTTGGATCCTGTGCTCCTATGGATTCCAGGTGTTGTACTATCCTTTCCTTAAGGAGTGCCTCCATAGCCTTGCCCACTACTAAGGTAAGATTGACTGGTCTGTAGTTTTCTGCCTCCTCCCTGCTACCACTATTGTGGAGGGGGATCACATGAGCCCTTCTCCAGTCTTCTGGGACATCTCCTGTGCTCAGAGACTCACTAAACAGTTCTGATAACGGCTCTGCTACTTTCTCCCTTTACTCTTTTAGTACCCTGGGATGTATGCCATCAGGTCCCATTGCCTTGTCCACCCAGAGCTTATCGAGCTCTTGTAAGACCCTTTATTTTGTGAAGGAACTAGTGCACACCTCCCTCCCCCCTGTGTCCATGGTGCTGAGCTGTTGGCCCTGCCCAACCTTGTCTTCAGTAAATACTGAGCAGAAGTATCTATTTAGGATAGATTATTTTACATGGTCCTCCTCCTCACATGCCCCTTTTCCCCTTTGATTTGAGCAATACCCCTTCACTAATGTATCTATAGAAAGTCTTGCCACCTTCTTTTACTGTTTGTGCTAGTGTTTCTTGGTTTGGGCCTTTGCCTGCCTTACTGCCTTCTCTGCTTCTCTTAGGGAAGTTTGGTATACCTCCCTATCTTCATTCTGCTGTGTTCCCTTATATTTCCTATGAACATACGAAATTTGCCAGCGGATAAAGGCCTAGAGGTCTATCAAGTCTGCTCAAATGTGCAGCTAGCACCCCTTATTCTGCAGCTGTCCCTCCCTTCCACCCGCCCCCTTCATTAACCCTCCCCCTTGTCCTGTCCCATCCCCTTTTGAAGCAGTCCACTGTTCTACTGGATACCACTTCTGCAGGTAATGCATTCCACCCAGCCACCACCCTCTCTGTAAAAAAGTGTCTCCTCATCTCCCTCCTCAACCTTCCTCCCTCCAGTCTCATATCATGGCCCCTGGTGACCCTCCCTTCCTTACTTTGAACAGCCCCTCTATACCTGTCTTGTTTATTCTTTCATGTATTTAAAGATTTCAATCATGTCACCCCGTCCCTCCTCTCCTCCAATGAGTACATGTTCAACTCCTTCAACCTCCTCTCGTATGATAAGTCCCTAGCCCCTTGATCATCTTTGTCACCCTGCACTCACCCTCCAGTAACTTAATGTCCCTCTTCAGATACGGGTGCCAGTACTGTATGCAGTACTCAGGTGTGGTCTAACTAATGACCTATACAGTGGCAGAATCACCTCCTCCCTCCTGAGGATATACCTCTTACAACACAACCCAGCATTTTTTGGCCTTTGCAGCTGCCTTCCTACATTGTGCTGAGTTGTTCATTGACCCTGTAATGAGCACCCAGATCCTTCTCCTCCTCTGTCTGGGCTAGCTGCACTCCCCCCAACTGGTAACTCCTCCTTGGGTTTTTCATCCCAAAATGCAGCACCTTGCACTTTTGGGCATTAAACCCCTGCTGCCAGGTGTCTGACCAGGTTTCAAGCTTTGCAAGATCATCCTGCAACCCCTGCCATCCCCCTAGCTCATCCACCACCGTGCCTACCTTGGTATCATCAACAAACAGACTGATCTTGCTCTTGATGTCCCATGATATGTCTGCAATGACTATCCCAAACAACACTGGTCCCAACACCAAGCCCTGTGGAACACCGCTCATCACTGCCCTTGGGTGTGAGAGCTCCCCACCCACCACCACCATCTGTTGCCTTCCCTGAAGCCAGTTTCCTAACCATCTCACCAGCTTTGCACCCACCCCGTGCCTACTAACTTCCTTCCCAGCCTTCCATGTGGCACCGAGTCGAATGCCTTACTGAAGTCCAGATACAGGAAATTCACTGCATGGCCCCTGTCCAGTTGCCTAGTTACCCAGTCATAGAACTCCACCAGGTTGGTTTGGCAGGATCTGCCATGTATGAAGCCATGCTGTCTGCTGTCCTGTAGTCCTTTGGCCTCTAGGAGGGCCACCAGCCTCTCCTACAGGATAGTCTCCATTAGCTTACCCACGATGGATGTGAGGCTCACTGGTCTGTAGTATTCTGGTTCATCCTTGGGACCACTCTTGTGGAGGGGCACCACATTAGCCATCCTCCAGTCCTGAGGTACACACCCCGAATGTAGTAAGGCATTAAATCGGTCTGCCAAAGGTCCTGCTAGGACCTCTGCCAGCTCCTTCAGTACCCTGGGGTGGATGCCATCTGGGCCTGGCACCTTGTCCACCCTCAGTACCTTCAAACCCTCTCGAACTCTGCCCTCCATGATTTCCCCATCTCTCACCCCTTCCCTCCCTGTTTCTGCCATTTCTCCCAACTTGGGTGTCACCCCCTCTTCTCTTTAGTAAATACTGAGCAGAAGTACTCATTTAGTGCTTCTGCCTTATCGCACCCTGCTTCCACCCAACCCCCCTCCTTCCTAATCCTTGCTATGTGGTCCTTACAGCTCCTTTTCTCCCTGATGTACTTAAAGAAGTCCTTCTCCCCCTTCTTAATGCCTTGCGCCAGCCTGAGTTCCGTAGATGCTTTGGCTCCCCTTACTGCCCTTGTCACCTCCTTCAATTCTGTCAAGTACTCCTCCCTGTCCTCCCCCTCCCTGTTTTCTTGTACTTCCTAAAGGCAGCTCTTTTCCTCCTTACCTTTTCCCTGACCTCCTTGCTCAATCATCTTGGTTTCTTAGCCCTAGCCTTCTTGCTCTGGGCTTTGCAGCAGGTTTTGGTTGCCTCCACTTTCCCCAGCTTTATGAGCTCCTACCTCTGGTTAGTGTCCATACTAGATTGAATTCTGGCCAGGTACCCTTTTACCACTTCCTCCATCCTCCCAAAGTTGGCCCTCCTGAGAGTCCAGCACTCTTGTGCCAGATTCACTCCTTCCTTGCCCATATCCAATGTGAGCCATACTGAGTGGTGGTCACTCCCTGACAGCGGTTCCTCCACTGTAAGTTCTCTCACAAAGTCCCCATTTGCCAGCAGAAGGTCAAGGGTATTCCCTAACCTGGTTGGTTCACTGACCATTTGCAGCAGGAAGCTGTCCTGGAAGGCATCCAGCAGTACCTGCTCCCTTCTGTTCCTGGTTGTTGGGGTACTCCAGTCCACTCCTGGCATGTTGAAGTCCCCCACAACCACCATACTACCCTTCTCACAGATCCTCCTGATCTGTTCCACTAGTTCCCTGTATAACTCCTCCTTCTGAGATGGTGGCCTGTACACCACTCCCATTCTAAGAATCCTATTCTTGGAATCCTAGATTTGCATCCAAAATGACTTTGTACTACCCTCATCCCCTTCCTCCCTTACACACTTCAGTCCTTCCTTCACATATAGTGCCACCCCCTCCTTTCCCAATCACCCTGTCCCTATGAAATAACCTGTACCCTGGTACAGACAGGTCCCAGTCATTGTATTGGGTGGCCCATGTTTCTGTGATGGCTGCAATGTCCACCTCTCCCTCTGCCATGAGAACCTGTAACTCTGCAGTTTTCCTCCCAAGGCTTCTAGCATTAAGGGTAACCACCTTCCACCCTCCCCCTCCCATCCTGCCCCTTTCCTAGCATCATAATAGTACTTGCCATTTGTCCTTTGTCACTGTTATGGGGTAAGCTCATATGGTTTCCCAACCTGTGGTCTCTGCATATCTCTTCCCTAATTGCCACCCCCACTCTAGTTTAAATTCCCAACTTCCTCTATGTACTCCTCCATCCTCTGTTTCAACACTTTCTTTCCATCCTCACTCAAGTGTAGTCTGTCCTTGGCATAGAGACTACTGTCCTCCCAGGTCCTCCCCATCCCCAACAGCCCTTATAGCACAACACCAGGTTCTTAGCCATCCGTTAAATTCCTCTATTCTCAGCTTTCTTGTTGTTCTTGCCTTTGGCACTGGAAGTATCTCTGAAAAAGTTACTGATCTTCCTGCCCCCTCACATAATTGTGCTAGTTCCTCAAACCTCCTCTGGACTATATCTATTGTCTTGTCAGCCAGGTCATTTGTCCCAAGATGTATAATTAAATGAGGCTTGTCCCTACCCCTTCTAGCATATTTCAGAACAGATTGTCCCACCCTTTCTGCTGTCATTCCTGGCATGGCCTCTACCCAAATGTGACTATGCTTCTTCCCCTTGCTACCCCACCTGACTCCTCTTAGTATTGAGTCCCCCAGAACTAAGATTCCACCCCTCTTACTCCCTGCTTGCTTCCATTCACCTCCCTCTCTCATTTCCAGCTCCTCTACTTCCTCCTGCACATTATTTCCCCCTTTTACCCCTGTTGCAATTCTCCCAGCAGGATTCCCCTGCTCCAGTTTGGTCCAGACATTTATCAATTACTCCTCTAATTTCATCAGTTCCCTCCTCCACCTTCTTCCTCTCTAGCAGTGCAAAACTATTTTCTGAAGACCCTTCACAAATGCCCGCTCCCTCTCTCTTCATAGTAACCTGTTCTCTCCTTTCCACTCCATGACTTTTGCCACTTCTTCACCTCCCCTCACAAGTCCTTATCTCCTCCTTCCATTTGTCTTTTGTCTCCTGACCTGGTTTCCCCGGCAAATGTTCTTCCTGGCCTGGGCCCCTTTGTCTCTGCTTCCCTTCTTCTGACCCTCTCCTCACCACTGTTGGCTTAAATTGCCCTCCCTCATCTCCCCTTCTTCCTCCCTCCAGTATTGGGCTAAACCCACCCTCAATCTGCCTTGCCTGTCTTAGTTCCTCCTGCAGACCCTCAATCTCCTTTCTAAGTTTTTCTATGTGGTTGCACACTAAACATCCTCCCACACTCCAGGCAATTTTTAGAAAGATTGGTGCACCGCAGTTGTTGCAGCCTACCACCCTACCCATTGCTGTCATTGCCCACCAATGACCCCCCACCCTTCCAGATGCAGGATTCCAAACCTAAGTCTTCCAGAAACAATCAGGTAGCTGAGGCCTCTGGTCAGACCATTAGCACCCTTCCCCCACTCTGCACTAAAACTTTGCAGCTAGTGAAGCCAGCAACAATGAATCACAATTCTACTCAAAGCCCCCCAAATAGGTTTGCTACCCAAAGAAACAGGACTCCAATTCAAACAGCTTCACCAACAACACATCAAAATAGGCTTGAAATTAGAAGATATAGGTCTCTAATTCAAAGAAACAGACCAGTTAAATCACACCAATTATATTTTAAAACAGAAGAAATAGGCATCAACAAATGCAGCCTGCCACACAGTGAATCATCAAACAAATGAGCCCACTTACAGCTACCAAAACAGGTTTCAAAATTCCAACAGCCCCACACAATACCCTGCTAGTCCCTTAGTAGTAAGAAAGGAAATAAGTAACCTTCTACCAAGTAGAATCCACAAGAAACAATGTAAAAACAACAAGAAGAAGCTATTGTACTGTAGATCTGATCCTGTCCCCCTTCTAGTTCCTTCTGAGAAGCCAAAGCACTGACACCACACCTGATTCAGCTCTGCCTCTCTAACTGAGTGAGACCTGGCCGGACCATTAGCACCCTTCCCCCACTCTGCACTAAAACTTTGCAGCCTTTTGGCTCTGACCTTTTCTGCTACTGTTTTTGAGAACCAAAGTGGTTTCCTTCTTCTTTTGTGCTTCCTTTTCTCTCTAACACAATGGGATGTTGCTTCAAGTATTGCATCCTTAATGCTTGCCCACTTTCCCTGTACCCCCTCACCTGTATTTCTTTTTGCCAGGGCTAGCTTAACTCTGTTGGCCATCTTATCAAAATCAGCTCCTCTGAAGTCCCATATTTTTGCCTTGGAATGGGATGATTTAGTTGTACTCCTCTTTCTCCAGGTGGTGAGAGTGTCTGGGGACTGAAAGACTTTGACTGCATTGCACTTACTCTCGCTTTTGTGAGAGTCTGTGCTTGGAAATTATCTGCATTTATTCATTTTATTTACATCTTTCAAGACTTGTTATCCACTTCCCTGTGACTTATGTTCTGCAGACTTATTTGATTTGGACTCTGACATTAGGTTTATGATTTACATTTTTAGTGATTTTTAGTTTATTTATTCTGCATTTGTTGGGTTGGGTTAGAGGAAGATATTATTTATTAATTTGTGTGTTTATTATTTCGTTTATAGTTTTATTATTATTATAATATTATTTGTTATGTGAGGGTTATTTATTTTGGGATTGGGTTGAAGGTGAGATCACTAATTAGTTTGTTTGTTGGGTTTGTTGGGTTTTATTGATTGTTTTTAAGATGTGTTGGAAGGGCTTTACGATGATCAGGTGTTGTTCTCCCACTCTGCTCCGGAACCTCCACCCTTTTCACTGTCCCCGTTTACCTGCCGGTGTTTTTACTAAGTGTCGTACATTGGGGATAATGAGAAGGCATTCGAGGGATGGATGGGCTGGTTTGAGTGGGAGACTGGAAAGGAGTGGGAAGATAGGGATAGTTGGGACTAGGAGACACCCTGGGGTGAAATGGGATCGGGAGAGGGGTCCTCCCTGCCTGATTCCCATACCCAAGGGCTCCGCAGACTGAGGGCAGGCACTGCGCTCCTCCCTGAAAACCCATCCAACCCGGGTGGTGCTATGTAATGCCAGGTCTATTAGGAACAAGACTGCAATTAGTGCAGATCTTGTTGCAGCATCTGACCTGGCAGGTATCACCGAGCCCTGGTTTGATGAAAATGCGGGTCCAATACTAGCCTCTGCTGCTCCGGCTGGGTTCTCGGTGATAAACTACCCGAGATTGGTTCATAGAGGCGGGGGAGTAGCCATATTTTTTAAAATGGAGCTGAGTCTTGTGGAAGTGCCAGTGGATGGCACTCGATCCTTTGAGTGTATCCTGGGAGCAGGTGTGGGGTTCAGAATTCTCCTCGTTTATCTTCCACCCAGTGATGGTGGAGAATTCCTGAAGGAGTTCGCTGACTTCATTGTCAACATGGCAATGGAGTCGCCCAGATGGTTAATACTGGGTGACTTCAATGCCTGGGTCGATGATGAACTCTCGCACTTTGGAAAGAATCTCCTCCAATTTATGACTATGTTGGGCCTCTCACAGGTAGTTACCTCTGCTACCCATATAGGGGGTCACTCATTGGATCTAGTGTTTCTACTGGACTTGAAGGTCAGACATTTGGGGGTGGAACCGAATGTGTGGATGGACTATCATACCATAAGATTCAGCTTCAGGGCACCCCTAAATAGGCCTGCCTCTACGGAGATGGTCCAGTATCGCCCTAAGGAGTTACCTAGAGGGTCTGCTGGCGGTACTGGATCTATCAGGTATTTCAGGTGAGTGCATGGGTCCAAGGGACCTCATTCTTGCCTATAATAAGGCAGTGGTGAGGCCTTGGACTTAGTTGCTCCTGTCCGTGTTCGCCTACTCACTCAGCGCCCAAAGACTCCATGGTTCGATGAGTCTTTAAAGGAACTGAGGAGAGTGGGGCAAAGGCTAGAGAGGGCTTGGTGGAAATCCGGCCTTGATGCGGACAGACTTAGGTTGATGGACCATTATGGTTCCTATCAATCAGCAATCACCTGTAAGAAGGCAGAATTCCTATCCAGGAAGATTGCTGCTGCGAAGAACTGACCGGCTCAACTCTTTCAGACCCTTGACAGACTGTGCAATCCACTGTGTCTGCAGTCTGGAAGAGATTTTTCACAAATAAAATGTGATGAGTTTGCTCGGTTCTTCACAGATAATATTGCCAACATCAGGTTGGGTATTGGCCAAGCTCCTTCTTTAAGGATTTGCGGTGATCAGCAAGAGTAAACAAACACTCTGTTACCTGGTCTGACTTTGGTAAGCCGGAGCTCATGGATATTGTGAGGATTGTCCAGATTGTACGACCAACCAGCAGTAGTTTGGATCCGGGCCCTGCATCACTATTATTAGGTTGCATAGATACTATCTGTCTGAGCCTTGCTGAAACTGTCTAAAAATCTTTGGAGAAGGGAGTCTTTCCTGATCCCCTAAAGGAGGCGGTCGTTCGACCACTCCTAAAAAAGCCTTCATTAAATCTAGACTGCTTAGCTAACTACAGACCTATCTCTAACCTGCCCTGTGTGGGTAAGGTTATTGAAAAGGTGGTTGCACTACAACTGGATGACCATCTTATAAATCACAATGTCTATGATACTCTTCAACTGTGATTTAGTAAAAGACATAGCACTGAGACCGCCCTTGTCTAGGTTTTAAATGATCTCCTGATTGCGAGAGATCGAAAGGCTTGCACTATTCTAGTCCTTCTTGATCTCTCTGCAGCATTTGATACTGTGGACCATGACGTACTTTTGGAGCACCTGCGGCTTTATTGTGGACTGACTGGTACAGTTCTACAATGGTTTTGCTCTTTCCTCATGGGTCGGAGGCAGAGGGTTGTCACTGGAATTTATTCCTCTGATGCCATCTCCCTATCCTGTGGGGTGCTACAGGGCTCCATTTTGGCATCCATGTTGTTCACCGTATATATGCTGCCATTGGGAGACATTATTAGGCAATACGATCTGGATTTTCACTGCTATGTAGATGATACCCAGTTGTATCTGTCCTTCAATCCTGGACAAGAAGATGCAATCTCTATGCTTAACAGCTGTCTATCCGAAATCAAAGATTGAATGAGTACCAGCTAGCTGAGGTTAAACCCGGATAAAACTGAGGTGCTGGCTGTGGACCCTGGTCACCTTGAGGTGGGTTGTAGGGTTGGGGTTCCATCGTCTTATGGCTCGATGGTATCCAACTCCCAACCTCAGACCAGGTACGTAATCTGGGTGTTATTATAGACGACGGCCTGACCCTAAAATCTCAGGTGTCGGCCATTGTCAAATCCTCATTCTACCATCTTAGGAATATCGCTCGGGTGAAATACCTGGCTCCTCTGGCTGATCTTCCTACCTTGGTCCACGCCTTTGTGACCTCTCACCTTGATTACTGTAATGCCCTGTACCTAGGGCTACCAGGGGATGATATCCGCCGTTTGCAGCTGGTGCAGAATGCAGCGGCCAGGCTTTTGACTGGGACATCTAGAAATAGTCATATTATGCCTGTGCTGCGTGGAGTGCACTGGCTGCCGGTTCAGTGGTGGATCACCTTTAAGGTCAGGTTACTGACCTATAAAGCCCTACACAAACAGGGACCGCGGTATCTGCAAGATCTCCTTACTCCCTACTGTCCCTCTCGCTCACTCCGATCCGCCGATGAGGGATTGCTAGAGATTCCCAGGGTTCGTTTAAAGACATCTGGGGCATGTGCATTTTCTTACACTGCCCCCACCCTGTGGAATTCTCTACCTTGCTGGATACGAGGCTGCCTGACCGTCGAGAGTTTCAAATCTGAGCTTAAAACCTTTTTGGTTTTAAAAGCATTTAAAGAATGATTTTATTGTTTATATTATGTCTATTATTTTAATGTTGTTATTGTACAGCGCTTTGGTTTTTGAAAAGTGCTTATAAATAAACTTTTACTTACTTACCTACTTACTAGTGGCCAAATTGAACCATATCATGTGATGGTCACTGGCCCCCAGGTGACCTTCTACCTGGAGATCTGAGATCCTTTCCCTGTTAGGCAGTACTAGATCTAGATTAGCCCTGTCTCTTGTGGGTTGTTGTACCAGTTATTTGAGGTCCTCTCCCTGCAGGGAATCCACCATGTGTCTAGTTCTGGCAGATGTTCCTGCTGGTATTGACAAATCTGTATCTGGCATGTTGAAGTCTCCCATTATCAGAACCTGCCCTTTAGCTGTCATGTTTTGTATATCTTCTAACAGTAATGTGTCTATGTCCTCCCCCTGGTCTGGAGACCTGTAGACAACCCCAGTTCTTATGGCTGTCCCATTTCCTGTTTCCAGGGTGACCCACAGTTCTTCTGGCTCCTTATGTGTATTCTGAATTTCTGTAGCTTAGATATTTCCATTGACATAAAGGGCCACTCCACCCCCCCCCCCTTTTTGCACCTAGGTCTCTTCTGAACAGTACATAGCCAGGTACTGAAGTCTCCCAAGTGTGGTTACTGGTAAACCATGTCTCGCTAATGGCTACTACGTTCAGTTTAGCTTCTGTCATTATTGCCTGCAGGTCTGGGATCTTGTTTCCCAGACTGCTAGCATTTGTGTACATGATTTTACATTGGCCAGATTTCAGTGTGTTAGTTGTTGGGTGAGGTCTGGCATTTCTCCTGTGTGTTGTATGGGGAGCTGGACCTATTTCTTTACCTGGTGATGCACATTTATTTATTTATTTTTTGTTGACTTGGTAAGTGCACTGGACAAATCCTGCCTATTTTCAGACACGACCCGGGGGAGGGGGATACAGATGAATGTCAACTGACCTTGAACCAGATTAAGCTGTGAATTACACAGAAAGAAATGAACTACAAACATGCTGAACTCCTGTTTAACCACTAGTTGAGGGGGGAGGGGTGTTCTTCCCATTCGACGTATGGGGTGCTGCACCCCTTCTCCCCATTTACTAGTTTAAATATTCTGCAAAGATGTCAAACTTCTGCCCCAATGCACTGACTCCCTCCTTAGTCAGAAGCGGTCCATCAAATTTAAATCATGACGAATGATGTGTCCTTGTCTTACATTTTCTTTTACACCCATGTTGACATCTAAAATATTAAAGGAATAATGCATGACAGGGTTTGTGTCATTCTGCAATAACACCATGCCTGGGGGGGTTGGGCACGAGGTCACTGGCCAAGTCAATCCAATGCCCCAGGCATGGCGTTATCCCAAATGACACACACACCCTGGAATGAATTATTCTAAGTATACAATGGCTCGTTGTTATATATAAAATAAAAAAATAATTTTAAAGAATGTTTTTATTAGTGTGAACAAATATTTTTGTTTCTTAAGAGAAGATGCAAAAAAGGAGAGTGTGCTGGAGCTCCATAATGTCATCTACATTGATTCACAGTGCTGAGACTAGACCTGCGGCGTCGTGCTGGGATAACGCCATGTGTCCAGCCCCAAACTGACCAATCACAGTCCAAGATTCTTTCTTGCCATTGTATAATTATGCAGTAAGGCATGACAGGATGTGGTATATCATGGGATATCGTCATGCCTCGGGTGGTTGGGCATGAGGCCGCAGGCCGAGTGCATCCAACTGTCCGAGAAGTGATGATACCCCATGATATGCCACACCCTGGAGTGCTTTATTGCTATTATGAACTGGATCAATTGATATTTTATGCATTTGATGTAAAAAAATAAAGTTTTAAAATATTTTAATACTGTTTTTATATGAGTGTAGGTAGACATTTAAAAAAAGTGCATATGTGTCATGTTTTGGGCAGTAGGTGGTGCTGTTTCCATTTGTTGCTCCCCATCAGCATGGTGTGCTGCTGTTTGGTACCAGCCATTGTTATGCATGTGTTCCACACAGTTACTCCCCACTCCCCCCATCGCTGAGTTTATTTTGGATTTCAGGGCAATGGAAAGAAGGAAGGAGTAATATGATAAGTCTAGCAAGAGCTGGTGGTCTGCAATATGTAAAACATGCTAGTTAAACATTGGAGCACTGTCCTCGAGCACCCCTCCTTACAAACTGAGTGTCACTGTATGCGGTGTGGGGTAAAGTGCAGGGGAGCAGCCATTCGCTGAATAAACCGGAGGAGCTGGCATTTGATAAAAACGAGCAGGACCTGTGATTGCGCAGTCTGCGAGAGGAGTTGGTGTTGGAGTGTTGTCTCTGATAGGAGTGAGAGGATTGAGTTGGTGTTAGTGTGGTAGTCAGCAGCAGTTTGTTTCAGTCAGCAGGAGACAGGATTAGTGGCAGCACGTGAGGAACTGCTGTTTCCTACTGCAGTACATGGCCCTGTGAAGGAGAGCGAGAGTTTTCTTTTTCATGTGGAGAGTAGGTACTGTGGACAAAATGTAAAGGGGAAGGGGGACAGTTGTCAAGGTTTTTTAATTTTTTTCTAATTAGTGGCTGACTAGGACTTTGAGAAGCCGAGCATTGCGCTGAGTATAGAGGCTGGTGGCCGGAGCTCTTTTTAAGCTGTGATGATGTAGCCCGATATCATCACAGCTTCAATAAGTCTCAGCCAATCAGCTTTCTGTATTTATGGCACCCAGTTCATAATGTTGTTTTAACCACATAAAACAATCTGACCCCTTCCGGATTGTTTCCATAAAGAGATGAAGTCTCACCAAAGTAACTTAAAAACAAGCAAGGCAACACATGTTTTTTTTTGTTGTGGATTTTAAATGTTTAGATGGCCATCATTTACTGATCAAAAAAAGGATGACTTTGACATGGGGTTGCTGAAACACCAGAGAACATCCTTAAAGAGGATAAAAACAAAATGAGGAATAAATCTTAATAGCTAATCATCCCTGGCATTTGGTGGGCCTGGCTCAATCTCTTCCTTGTGAATCATGCTGGAGCAGCATGGAGGTGGTGAAGCACTTGAACTGCGGGGAGGATGAGTGAATCTGGCCATGACAACAGCACCCTTTCACTGTCCTGTCATCACAGCCAGCTTGATCTACTGTGGGAAAACAAAGGCACATCAGTCAGCTCAGCACAATGGGACTCCCTGGATAAACCCACTGAATGTTTATGAAAGGCTGGAGGAAAACCACTTCTCAGTTGTGACCTGATATGTCTGCATCAGTACTGCTGTTCCCCTCATTCTGAATTATTGCAGTTCTAGCATATGATACAGTGATAGTTTAACTTAGTTTGGCAGGGGCAGCAACTGCATTTGAGTTACTCCCCTCACCCAAGATCTCACATTAGATAACTGGGGTCATACAGATGCGTTACCCTGTCCATGGGATTGCTACTCAGTTTTTTTTTTTACTTTTTTAAGTTGCTTATTACATTTCTCTTGGCTATAATTGGGATAATGAGCTTGAAAATTCTGATGAAAGGAATAAGTTACACAAAGTAACAGAAAGTGTTTAATTGCATCCACCCCAATGCATACAATATCTAATGAATGCATTCAGAAGCACTGTTTTTATAGGGGTGCATTAGCACCCCCATAGTTAGGGTGGTACAGCACTTCAATGCTAAATTCAAAATTTTGCACTTTAATAACTTTAGTGTACTTTGACAAAATAACGCAAAATCTGGCATGCACAGTCATTCTGTCACTGTCTCAAGAAATTAAAAGTTTCATGTAGGCATCTTGTATGATTTTTGAGATATAAAGTGCTAAAAAACAGAAAAGAAAACAATTTTTTTCCCATTGGATAACATGGGATTTTTTTGCCATCATCTACAGCCCAGACTGAATAACATTTTTCTCTGATATTTTCTGAGATGATGGGTTCTGTGCCAAGGTTATGCCTTTTGATGGTTTGGTGAAAAATGTTTTACTGTTTTTGAATTATAGCAATGTTTATGACAGCCGAAAGACAGGCAGGTAAATGAAAACAGTTTGATTGAAAAATAACTGTTTCAAGTTCTTTACAGTTCAAACATTACTGTTCTAACTGTAAATACTTCAAGTAGTAAAGGTCCAGGACAGTTCCAACTGTCATAGCCCCACCTTCTGTTTCCATCACAGAATTTGGCCAGAGGTTCACTGTCATGGTGTGCTAACATCAGTGTACCGTCACCGCAGCAAAACCCTTATGGTGAACTCCACCACAGCAGCAGGAATCTGGCAAAATCCACCCGTCGCTGTGGTGGACAGTGTGCTGATTGAGACTGCCTCACTGGGTGATTGCCTCCCCCCGGTCCAACTCCGACTCGGAGTTAGAATCCTAGAGACTGGGGGGTGTGGGAGGGGTTAGGGGCACAGTCTCCCTTTTGTGAGCGCTGACATCCCATAGCTACAATGCCGATGGTCGGCATTGTAGCTGCGCTGTAGGGGATGTCAGTGCTAGCACTGTCGAAGCGCTACAGGTAAACCGCTAACACCCACTCTGATTTAACACTCATTGACTCACTGCTGTCATTAGACTTGAAGTTCATCACATTCACTGGCCCATGTCCTCAACTATAAAGCTGAAGCCAACCCCCTCCCCAGAAAACATCCTGCCATGGACACCACACCACCCTTTTCTCACAACTCCCCGTCCTGTCAGTGCCAAGCTGTGTTGCAGGTTGGGCACAGGAATGTATGCCTCAAGAAGTAGGTTGGGGGAAAAGGGAATAGTAAAAGGGAGGTCTATCAGTGAGGGGGCTAGAAACTAAATCTGGACATAGGGCTCTCCTGTTCTGGTGCAACAGTGGTGCTCACTTGTAAGGAATATAAGCAATACACATATTTGCCAGGAGGAAGGTGGGAACCTTTGCAGAGAGGTAGCTATTTTCTGAAGTAGTAGACCAGGGAGGGAATGTGGATATGGCCTACCTTGATTTTTGCAAAGCATTTGACACAGTTCCACACAAAAGATTAATATACAAGTTAGCCAGCCTTGGAGTGGGTCCCAAGGTGGTAGCCTTGATAAAAAACTGGCTGGACAACAGGACGCAAAGGGTAACAGTAAACGGAGTTCACAGTGAAGAAAGGAGGGTACCTAGCGGGGTACCGCAGGGTTCAGTACTGGGACTGGTCCTCTTTAATGTCTTTATAAGTGACATTGGAGATCACCTGGAAGGAAAAATATGTCTCTTTGCAGACGACACAAAGATCTGCAACAGGGTTGATACACAAGGTGGGGTGGAAAGGATGAAAAGGGACTTGGCAAGGTTGGGGGAATGGTCAAATGTATGGCAGCTCAGATTCAATGCAAAGAAGTGCAAGATAATGCACCTGGGAAACAAAAACCCAGGGGAAGAGTACACAATGAGATACTAACAACAACAACTATTGAAAGGGACCTGGGAGTAATTATATCAAATGACCTAAAGGTGGGGAAGCTATGTGAGAAGGCAGTAAGGATGGCTGCGGGGATACTGGGATGCACTGAGAGAGGCATCAATAGTAGAAAACAGGAAGTTGCTGTGCCTCTGTACAGACAGCTGATGAGACCCCATCTGGAGTACTGCATGCAGTTCTAGAGAACCCATCTTCGAAGAGACATAGACAGAGTGGAGGCTGTTCATTGGAGGGCAACCAAAATGGTGCAGTGTCTACACCAGAAGACATACGAAGAGAGAGACTAAAGCAGCTTAATATGTATACCCTCGAGGAAAGGAGGGAGGGGTGACATAATAGAACTGTTTAAGTACCTCAAGGTAATTAACAAAGTCCAAGAGGGCAGAATCATTTGGGAAAAGAGCACAAAGCACATCTTCTTGACCTGGAAGGACACTACTTCTTTATTCAGCTGTGAGCAGTGTGAGAAATTTTATATTGCACTTGATATCTGCAACAACGTGCACTTTTGCACAATTCTGTCGGAGGTGAAACTAACTATCCTTGGTAATTGCTTTTTATTTACATATTTATTTAGTGTTTAACCAAGAAGGGGCTTGCAAACTCTATTTATCTTGTGAGTAACTTCAGAAGGATTTAAATACTGCATTGGGTAGACCCTTGAGGTAGCTAGATTGTCTACTAGGATTTTCTGACAGTTAAACTATTTTTAAATTTACAGGTGGCTGAGGAGTTGAAAAAGGAGCTTGCAAACTCTGCTTATCTTGGAAGTAACTTCACAAGTGTTTGAATACTGCATTTTGGTTGTCTCTTGGGGGTAAGTGGATTGACTACTAGGATTTTGGGACAGAAACTATTTTAAAATAATTTACTGGTGTGTAGGAGTTTGTGATAGTTAAACTATTTTTAAATAAGTTACTGTGGTTAAGGAGTTGCCATAGCAAAACCTGCAGTGTGAATTGAAACACAGACAGCCTCAGGTGCAGGAAATTGTTCACCTCATTGTTTTCAGACCACAAAGTGTTGTATTGGAACAGGAAAGGTTGCATCACAACCATTGTCAACAAATTGCACTGGCTGAAGATATCCAGACTAGATCAGATTACCATAAGTTACTGGTGGCTGCACTATTTAGAGACACAAAGCACATCTTCTTGACCTGGAAGGACACTATTTCTTTAGTCAGCTGTGAGCTGTGTGAGAAATTCTATATTGCACTTTGTGCTCACAACAGAGGGAGGTGATCCTTACAATTGTCTTTGGTTTGTAGCAGATATTCTGCAGGTGGAGGCTACTTCTAACTGAAAGGTGAAATAAGGAACTTAGAATTATCAGGAAAAGACAGTCTTTCAAGCAACAGAGGGAGGTGGATCTAGCTTTATGTTTGTTACAATTCTTAAGATTTTCAGTGCATGAAGAGTTTAAAGCACAGCTGAGTTATTTTGGGGCTGACTGCTTTCAGAGCACAAGCCACCAGGTTGTTTTGGGGCTGGGGAGGTTTACCTGTGTCTGACTTGGATGTCTGGATTTTTGTGTTTGATTAGCAGGGTATTTTCTCTGTCAAATTGTTGTGTAGGGCATCTTGCTGACAGGAAGGCACTCATCGCAGTGGTGGGTCAGAGCTTTTAGCTGCTTATTTTGTGAGGACACAGTTTAGGCCCAACCTCTTCCCCCCTCACCCCACCCACTTGAAAATAGTTCCTTTATACCTGGGGTTCTGACATCATTTCCTCAAGAGTGCAAGGTGCATTTCACTGTCATATCCTCTCTAGCACACTGCACTGACAATATAAGCATACACATTGTATAATATATATATTTCTATATAACAAACCAATCACACACACAAACACACACACACAAAAAGTAAATAAACGTGTGGGGAGTAGTGCAATGTAATGGCTGTGGGGCAGCAGTATTCTGGGAGTCTTTCTGGAGGCTGAGATGCTGCCCTATTTGCTGACAACTCTCTGCCCTGAGGGAGGAAGTTGCCCGTCTTCAGGCCACACTGGACAGTAGTAAGGGAACCTTCCCTCAGGCCACACTGGATGGTAGAAAGGGAACCTTCCCCATCCAGGGAGCACCAGAGCCACCACCACTACCTCAGAGGTTGTGAAGAAAGCACAGCAGTTGGACCACAGTGAGCTCAGAGAGGGTGAGGATGGTGGAACAGAGGCACACCCAGTCAGTTGTTCCACTCCACAATCCATACACCATTCTGGGGGAGCATAGCTCCCCTATGGATGCACCTGCAGAGGAGACTAAGGAGGCTGAGGACAACTGTCACAAGGGAGGCCCACAGGAAGGAGGTAGAGGACACCACAAGGAAAGGAAGCAGCTCCTGGTGGGGAGACTCAATTTAGGGGATAGAACTGGGGGAGCAGGAAAAACTGAAGTAAGGTGCCTGCCTGGTGCCATGGCTTGAGGGACAGGAAGTGCATCCTCAGGATCACAGGAACAGCTACACAGAGTCTGAGCTGGACATCATTGTCCACCTAGGGACAAATGACTTGGCACATCATGAGATTAGAGCAGTGCAGAAGGACTTTGTAGAATTGGGAGGGGCTCAAGACAAGTAGCACACTCAGTATCCTTCTCTGAGGTGCTGCCTGTCAATGGCATGAGTGAGGAGGTACTGCACCATGCAGTTTAATAAATGGTTGAAAAAAATGTTGGAGCACAGGGGTTTGGCTTCATTGGGGACTGGGGTTCCACCTGGAGGGACACCAGCCTATACTGGCAGGATGGTCTGCATCTGTCCAGGAAGGGAACAAGTCTTTTGAGCAATCGGTTTAAATGCTTCATTGGCAAGCTTTTAAACTAGTCAAGGGGGGGAGGCACTGATAAGCAGCAGGAAAATCCCAACCTCTCCCTACAAAACAGGGTACTAAATGAGAAAAAGACCGAGGTAGAAAGGTCAGAGAGGGACGCTGCAAAAGAAGGTAAAGCCATCAAAAAATGGAAAGCAATGAGTACCAATGCCCGTAGTCTGGGTAACAAGCTTCCTGAATTAGTAGCCTTGATGGAGGAGGAACATCTGGATATCGTGGCAGTCACAGAAACATGGTACACACAAAACCATGACTGGGACATAAACATACCAGGATACACTATCTACAGGAGGGACAGGGAGGGTAAAAGAGGAGGAGGAGTAGCTCTTTACATAAGGAAAGGAATCAAAGCAACAGAACAAAAGGGAAAACATGGAGGAGAAGAAGCACTGTGGGTAAATTTGGAGACTGGCAGTGGCACCACAATCCACACAGGGGTTGTATACAGACCCCTTCTCAGGGGGAGGAAATAGACAAGGAAATGATAGAAAGTATACTTAGAATGGCAGAAAAAGGGGAGATATTGTGCTGATGGGTGATCTGAATATGCCAGATGTTAACTAGAGTGCAGTTGCAGCAGCCACTTGAAGAGTGGGTTATTCTAGATGCCCTACAGGGGCATGCCTTAGACAACAAGTATTGGAGCCCACTTGAGAGGGAGCAATCTTAGACCTGGTTCTCTCAAATGGAGATGAAGAGGATCACAGATGTAGAAGTGGGTAGCCATCTGGGAACTAGCGACCATCAAACAGTATGGTTCATAATAAACACAGCAATAGAGTCAAGCCATAAAAAGGCAAAAGTACTGGACTTTAGGAGGGCTGACTTTGCCAAAATGGGTGAGTGCCTAAGGAATGCACTAGCAAATGGGCAGGAAGGAGGGGTGGAAGAACAACGGGGAATAATAAAAACTGCCATCACAGAGGTAGTAAGCCTTTGTGTGAAGCAAATAAACAAAATGAAATGATGTAAGAAACCACTATGGTCCTCAAAATAAGTGGCAGTGAAGGTTCAAGAGAAAAAGAAAGCATTCAGGAAGTACAAGGAATCACAGAAGAAGCAGGACAGAGAACTGTATCAGTTAAAGCAAAAGGAAGCTGGGAAGGCAGTCAGAACAGCAAAGGCCCAAACTGAGGAAAAGATAACCAACTCAGTTAAGAAGGGGGATAAAACCTTTTATAGGTACATCAGGGAGCGAAAGAAGACCAAGGGAGGGATAGTGAGGCTTAATAAAGAGGAGGGAGGGTGGGCAGAGGGTGACTGTGAAAAGGCAGAGATACTAAACAAATATTTTGCTCAGTATTTACAAAGGAAGAAAGGAGGTACCTAAAACAAACAGTAGAAACACTCTGGATACAGAAGTTGATACCAGCCCATTTACAGAAGAAAGGGTTCTGAAAGAACACTTAAAACTGAAGATGGACAAAGCAATGGGGCCTGATGGGATTCATCCCAGAATTCTAAAAGAACTAAGGGTAGAACTAGTGACGCCACTGACTACCCTCTTTAACAAATCATGGGAGGATGGGTGGTACCTGAGGACTAGAGGAGGGCAGATGTGATTCCCCTTTACAAAAGTGGTAGGAAGGCAGAAGCAGGAAACTACAGACCTGTTAGTTTAACCTCAGTGGTAGGGAAAATGATGGAATCACTTCTGAAGGAAAGAATTGTCGAGTATCTAGAAGCCAGAGGGGCACAGGACCCAAGGCAGCATGGATTCACAGTGGGAAGGTCATGCCAGACAAATCTGATAGATTTCTTTGACTTGGTGATTAAAGTAGTAGATCAGGGAGGGGCTGTGGACATGGCCTACCTAGACTTTAGCAAGGCATTTGACACAGTCCCACACAAAAGATTAATATACAAGTTAGCCAGCCTGGGAGTAGGTCCCAAGATGACAGCCTGGGTAAAGAATTGGCTGGAGAATAGGACACAGAGAGTAATAGTAAATGGAGTCCACTCTGAAGAATGGGGGGTTACTAGTGGGGTACCGCAGGGTTCAGTATTAGTACCGGTACTCTTCAATGTCTTTATAAGTGACATTGCAGGGGGACTGGAAGGAAAAGTATGTCTGTTTGCAGACGACACAAAGATCTGCAACAGAGTTGATGCACAAGGTGGGGCGGAAAGGATGAGAAGGAACTTGGCAAGGTTAGAGGAATGGTCAAATGTATGGCAGCTTAGATTCAATGCTAAGAAATGCTAGGTAATGCACCTGGGAAACAAAAACCCAGGGGAAGAGTACACAATGGGTGGTGAGATACTAACAACAACAAAAATGGAGAGGGACCTGGGGGTAGTCATATCAGATGACCTAAAGGTGGGCAAGCAATGTGAGAGGGCAGCAAGGAGGGCTGGGGAGATACTGGGATGCATAGGGAGAGGCATCACCAGTAGAAAACAGGAAGTTATTATCCCTCTGTACAGACAGCTGGTGAGACCCCATCTGGAGTACTGCGTGCAGTTCTGGAGACCCAATCTCCGCAAAGACATAGACAGGATGGAAGCTGTCCAGAGGAGGGCAACTAAAATGGTGCAGGGGTCTGCACCGAAGACATATGAAGAGAGACTTAAGGAGCTTAATATGTATAGCCTCGAGAGAAAGGAGGAGAGGGGGGACATGATAGAAACTTTCAAGTACCTCAAGGAATCAACCAAGTCCAAGAGGTAGCATCTTTCAAAAAAGAGGTGTGCAAGAACAAGGGGCTCAATTTGAAGATAGAGTGGGGCGGCTCAGAGGTAATTTAAGGAAGTATTTTTTCACAGAGAGGTTGTGGATGCATGGGCAGCCTTCAGAGAGGAGGTTGTGAGGTCAAAAACAGTGGTGGAATTCAAGCATGCATGGGAGAGTCATAAGGCAATTCTAGGGGTGGGGTAGGAAGAAGTAGGCTGCTGGTTAACTAGGATCTGCAGCTTATCCATTAGGTAGGGAAATGGGCAGACTGGGTGGGCCAAGTGGTACTTATCTGCCGTCAAATTCTATGTTTCTATGTTTCTATGTGCAAGAACAAGGGGGCACAATTTGAAGATAGAGGGGGGGTGGCTCAGAGGTAATGTTAGAAAGTATTTTTTCCTGGAGAGGGTTGTGGATGCACGGAACAGCCTTCCTGAGGATGCTGTGGAGTAAAGAACAGTGGGAGAATTCAAGAATGCATGGGACAGACATAAAGCAAATCTAGTGGGGGGTAGGAGGAAGTAAGCTGTTGGTTAACTAGAATCTGCACCTGTCGTCAAATTCTATGTTTCTATGTTTCAATGCAAGGATGTCTCCATGAGACCATAATAAAAAAAAAGGGATAACTGACATATTTGTTTTACAGTGGACATTAAGTTTAATATTGGGAGTCAGAAAGTACTCCCTGGAAGACAGGAGAGAGAGAGAGACAGAGGGGGGACATGATTGGGACATTCAAGTACTTGAAAGGGATAAATAAGATTGATAAGGAGAGTCTCTTTAAGCTGAGTGGCAACCATAACACAAGGGGGGGCACAGTCTTAAACTGGAGGGGGAGGTTTAGGAGGGATATCAGGAAGCACTTCTTCACAGAGAGGGTGGTGGAAACTTGGAATGTGCTGCTGGAAGAGGTCATCTCACTGAAGACAGTGGGTAGCTTTAAGAGAGGCTGGGGTAGGCATAGGGGGAAGGTAAGAATCATGGTTAGGGAGGATGGGAGGAGTGGGGAGGTAGGGCAGGGACATCAGCTCAAGTTGTGGACCCTGCAATATGAGCAAACTTAATAGACCAAATGGTCTTCTACTGCTGACTTCTTCATATGTTCGTATGTATCTGTTTTTTTTCTGTTTTCCACAGTCCATGTCTAGATGTACCAGTCATTCATATGCTTCTGTACATATTACCTTTATAAAGGACAAAGGCATAAATGTTTACCTCTGAAACCTGGGAAACCCTGCATGATACTACCCAGGTCTAGTCTTTTTATGACATAATTTGCATTTCTATATACCACACTTAGACAAAGCATCCTAAGTCAATTTTCCTTATATTTGTTATTATAAATGCTAAGTAAATACATGTTCTATTTTGCAATACAGACCAAACTAGTAACAGTACTAATCTTGTTCTTCTTGGTAGATAGGGATAGTACCACGGGATGCATTACTACAAACAAAAAGCCAATTGTTACACAAAATGCATAAAAAAAAAATAGAAATAAATAAATAATAAAAACAATGGCTGGCTCAGTGGTGTGGAGGGCTGAGGCATTGGTACCTTACCTCCTGCCATGCTGGCGACCCATGTTCATGGTGCAAACTGGTCACTGGGGGTTGTCCAGGGAGGGAGAGGATCGAGCGAGTGTCCAGTGGACAGCTCCCATCTCCCAGGAAGGGGTGGAGATGGAGTCTGCTGCTTGCCTGGCCCCTAACAGTAGCTGTGGGTTGGCACAGTGGACCCACAGGCAGAGGGGGTGGATGTAGCATGCATAATCTTGTGTGGCTTGACCATTGGTGTCATTGCACGCTTCCGTGCTGCACTTGGGGGGGGGAGAAAAGGAGATGAAAAGGGTGGCTGATTGACAGGATGACACTGGTTTCCTGCAGGCTCCACACCCAGCTCATTGGGCACCTCAGAGGACCAAGGGAGAAAAAGAGAGGTGAGTCCTAGTAGATGCCAGGATGATGGGGCTGTTGGAACCAGTGGATGGATGCCAGCCAACTGGGGATAAACAAATAAAGTAAAAAAATAAAAATAAAAAAAACAATAAAAAAAGAGTAAATTGGGACTGCAGCCCTGGGGCAACTATTTATAATGTATGGGAAGGCGTTGTTAAGGATGGAATTCAATGAATTTCTGTCCTTTTTATGGTATCTTTGTGACAGCAAGAGGTTCTTATGCCCTCTTGAGAAGGTCACATCAATACCATAATGGGAACGTGTCTGCGCATGAACGTCTCTGAACCACAAACAGCCATGATGGTTACAGCTGGCCTGACAGACAGCAGCGCAATGGGGAAAAAAAGAAAATAAGAGTAAATTTAGTTTACCTAGTGCCCAAGCAAAGTGACTAGCTCCCATGCACTTTAAAAGCTAACAGCTGGTCTTTGGGTAATAACCTTGCTGCAATCACTTCTTGAGGTTGCCATGACAACAGTAAATCTCTCAAGCTTCACTCTCGAGGTTTGCAATGTTGTCCTGGCAACCTCTCAAAGTGATTACAGTGTAGTTATTAACAGAAGACCAGCCATTAGTCGCTATGTTGTACTATGGCAGGGCACAGTGATTACAGGAGGGACACAGAGAAATGTTTTAAACTGTCATTCACAAGGCAATAGACAGATGTATTGTGGAAGTCTTGATTCATTTGGACTCTACAGACATAAAAAAGGACTGCATGTTCTAACAGATTAGTAGCAGTACACAAATAGGAGAAACATTGATTGCAAACTGCAACAACATTCATCTGTCACAAGAACAGTGTAGTGTATGGTAACTTACCCTAGTAACAGTGTAGAATGGTTTAGTCCACATCCCCCTGCAGTTTTGGGCTAATGGTATGTCTGGGGTGGAAACTGGGTTTTAGAAACTGCACAAGAAGATTGTAGTAGTGGTTCTGCTGAGGCCTGCTGATCTATCTAATGTATGTTTGTTGAATAAACCTCAGAGCTGTTAGAAGTTACTTATGGTGTCCAGTCATTCCTAAAACCAGCAATCCTGTAAGAAGCAACTAAAGTGAAATATTATATGGTGTCAGAAGTGAACTTGCAGTGCTGCAGTTGCAAGAAAGAAGAAAAGTTTGTGCTGCTAAGAAAAGAAACCAAAGACAGTATTTGTGAGTACCTAAAGCTTACTAAAAGACTGTATAACAAAGTATTTTTGGCAGTATGGAGCAATTTAAGCCACCTCCACCACTATTGTTGACTGGAAATCTTGCAGAAAACTGGAGAAGGTAGGCACAGAGATTAAGTCTGTACTTCACAGCCACGGGATTAGATGATTAATCAGAGGAAATTAAAATTGCAGTCCTGCTGCACACAATTGGGGATGAGGCCCAATATAATGTAAGCTGACCCACAAGCTAAAAAAGCAGCTGAGGTTATGGAAGCATTTAAGAATTATTATTCAAGGCAGGATGGTAATACAGGCTGAAAATCAGACCACCAGCTACCAACACGTGAGACACATGCACAAAAATCAAACACGTGTGGGAGGTGTGGCAAGTGACATGCGCCAAAGGCTTGTCCAGCGTATGGACAAGAATGTCGTAAATGTGGTGGCCTCAACCATTATGCAAAAATGTGCAGGTCCAAAAAGTTCAACAAACCTCATGAGAAAATGACCAAAGGGGTACAAGCACTAGTTGTGGGTGCTGTAAAAAGAAAACAAGAAATGGTGCTGACACAATTACCGGATGAAGGGTGGTACACTACCTTGAAGATAATGGGACAGTCAGTTAAGTTCAAGTTGGACACTGGGGCTGAAGCCAATATACTGACTAAAGAAGTGATTGCGCAGTTTCCATGCAAGGTACAAATCAAGCCGACCAGTACTATCCTAATGGCATGAAGAGGAGCACAAATCAATCCTGAAGGGGAAGTGACGCTAAAGTGTAAGACACAAGACAGAGAGGCCAATCTGCAGTTTTATATCACTAATACATCAGGAGCTTCTCTACTGGGTCAACAGGCATGTGTCATCCTGGAACTGATTCGTAAAGTAAAGGTGCTTAAAACACAGCCACCAAGCACAGAAGGAACTTCTTGCACAATATAAAACAGTGTTTGAGGCACTAGGAGAATTCCAGGAGTTTACCACATACATACCGACCCAAATGTTACTCCCCTGTGATACATGGGTGCAGGAAAGTTCCATATGCAATTATGGACAGACTAAAACAGACACTGGAACAGCTGGAGCAAAGTGGGGTGATTAGCAAGGTAGAAAACCTACAACATGGGTAAATAGCCTTGTAATTACCGAAAAGAAAAATGGTGAGATCAGGGTGTGTTTGGACCCTAGAGACTTAAATAAAGCTATCAGAAGACATCACTTCTCCATCCCCACATTGGTGGATATTCAGAGTAAGCTTGCAGGTAAAAAGTTTTTTTACAATTCTAGATGAAAAAGATGGGTACTGGCAGATCGAATTAGATGACGAATCTGCAGACCTATGTACATTCAACAGTCCATGGGGAAGGTACAAATTTCACAGACTTCCTTTTAGTATACTGTCTGAGAGTGAAGTATTCCAGCAGAGAAATGCTGAACACTTCGGGGACATACCAGGTGTTTTTGTAATAGCTGATGACATGCTTTTAGCTGCAGCTACCAAGGAAGAGCATGACAATATTCTGAGAAAAGTGATGGACAGAGCAGTGGAACTCAATGTAAAGTTCAATAGTGACAAAATACAGTACTTGGTGAGTGAGGTGAAATACATGGGGCACATCATAACCAAAAATGGGCTACTGTCTGATGAAGCCAAAGTAGAAGCAATAACCGAGATGCCCCCTCCCGAAGATAAAAAAAGCACTACAGAGACTGTTAGGAATGACTCGATACTTGGCACAGTACATTCCAAATGAAGCAACCCTCACTGCACCACTAAGGCAGCTACTCAAAAAAGATGTCATGTGGCAGTGGCAACCAGCACAGGAAGAAGCCTTACAAAAGCTGAAAGAGACTATTTCTTGTGCACCAGTATTAAAATTCTTTGATCCAAAAGAGGACATTGAAATCCAAGCAGATGCATCTAAGGACGGACTAGGTTCTTGTCTACTACAAAGAAACAGACCAATAGCTTATGCATCTAGGTCATTGTCCAGTGCTGAAGGAAACTATGCACAGATAGAAAAAAGAGTTGCTAACAATTGTGTTCTCTCTACAGAAATTTCATCAGTATGTTTATGGAAGGTCAGTGAAAATACAATCAGATCACAAGCCACTACAGTCCATACTGAACAAACCAATTGGAAAGGCTCCAGTAAGATTGCAGCAGATGCTGCTACAGATACAGAAATATGACACAGAGGTAATATATACTTCAGGCAAATATATTCTGATTGCAGACACTCTATCCAGGGCAGTACCAAGAAAACAAGCAGAGGGAGACATTGATCTAAGTAGTGAAAAGGTCATATACTCAATCCAAGCAACAGAAACACTGCCAGACAGCATGTTAGAGGGGCTAAAACAGGCCACACAGAGGGACAGTGAGTTACAGTTGCTTAAAGAAATGCACCTCAAATGATGGCCTAACAGGAAAAAACAAGTCAGCATCAAACTTCAGCACTATTGGCCCATGAGACACAATATACATAGAAAATGATCTCATAATGGTGGGTAAAAGAATCATCATACCCAAAGAGCTGAGACCAGATATGCTACAAAGACTTCCATAGCACATCACAAGGAATACAAAGGTCGAAGGCACAAGCCAGAGCTGTGATGTATTGGCCAGGTATGAATCGAGAAGTAGAAATGATGGTTGAAGCATGTGGACCTTGTCAGGAACTCTTACCCAGCATAAAGAGCCAATGTGTCCACAGGAAATACCTGACATGCCATGGTTAAAGCTTGGTGCAGACATTTTTGACTTTAGGGGACACTCCTACTTAATAGTAGTGGACTATTTTTCAAAATACCCTGAGGTTCTCAGAATGCCTGACAAGACAGCAGCTACAGTTATTGTAAAATTGAAAGCTATATTTGCAAGACATGGAATTCCAAAAGAACTGGTAGCAGATCATGTATGATTTGCAAGTAATGAAATGAAGCAATTTGCAAAGTTGTGGGAATTCAAAATAACTCATTCCAGTCCAGGATACCCACAATCTAATGGTTTAGATGAAAGAATGATCCAGACAGTAAAAAGAATCTTTCTGAAGTCTATGCAAGGTCAGACCGATCCACATCTCGCATTGCTCAGTCTTAGAAATACACCAGTCACAGGACTGAACTGTACACCATCTCAATTGTTAATGGGCAGGATGTTGAGGACAACATTACCAGCAAGTGCAAGGGCACTGCGACCTGAAATACCAAAGGATGCACATAAATGTCTGAAAAGACTACAGAAAAGACAGAAACAGTATTACGACACGAATGCAGCTCCACTTACTCCATTCAGAGAAGGGGAAAGGGTATGCATAGAGACCTCTAGTGGGTGGCAACCTGCTACAGTGGAAAGAATCCGTGATGAGCCAAGATCCTATAGTGTGATTACACCTGCAGGACAGCGATACCACAGGAACAGGAGACACCTGAGGAGATACCGAACAGTTGCTTTGGAGGCTGAAGAGCAACAGGCAGAAGAGTCAACTGAATCCGTATTGTCACAAACAGTGGAATTCAGGGACAACAGCCAGGAACAGGACACTTGTCAAGAGTATGAGCAACCTGAGATGGAATCTGTTGTTTTCAATGACACTTTGCCAGAAAGTCCTGAGGCTGTACCCAGTATGCAGTCTACTCGAATGACCAGAAGAGAGCGTTTGCTTAAAGTTCCTGAGAGGTTCAGAGATTTTGTTATGACTTAAGTCAGTGGTAAAGACTTATTTCAACAGAGCTTAGTACCAGTGACTTTAGACCCTAACTCATCACAAAGTAAGACTCAACCATTATGTTAATAGTGCTTGGTAATTATTTGTCATTGATATGCAAACCAAAATCAAGGTAATTGCTTTCTTTTACTAGAAGGGGAGATGCAGTATATGGTAACTTACCCTAGTAACAGTGTAGAATGGTTTATTCCACATCCCCCTGCAGTTTTGGGCTAATGGTATGTCTGGGGTGGAAACTGGGTTTTAGAAACTGCACAAGCAGATTGTAGTAGTGGTTCTGCTGAGGCCTGCTGATCTATCTAATGTATGTTTGTTGAATAAACCTCAGAGCTGTTAGAAGTTACTTATGGTGTCCAGTCATTCCTAAAACCAGCAATCCTGTAAGAAGCAACTAAAGTGAAATATTATAAACAGTGACTGAAATTCTAGTCAGCACCCCCCCCCCCCCCCCTTGGTTAGACATGGCCTTAGAAAAAACAAGAAAACAATAAGCGACTAAAAAACTGAATTTACTAAAGTGTCCCCAGCAGGGAGGATGCCAGCAAGGAGGGGAGGTGATTTCTTAATTTTGCACGTGGAGAGAGTTTGAGCCCCCGCAGAGCCAGGGAGGCTTCCGTAAAAAAGTTATTTTTTTTTGTTTCCCGCCAATAGCGGAGACTGAGCCCCGGAGAGCTATGAAGGAGCTTACACAGATTTCATAACTGAGGTGAGCCCTGCTTGAGCAGGGATTTTAGCAAAATTCGAGCAATGCCTCCTTGGCTTATCCCAGCCCGTAGCTGGGATTTAAACTGTTACTGAAGCCTCCATATTTGTTAATTTTGTTTACATATAAATACATAAATAAACTCTGTGGCGCACCAAGATGCAGAACTTTACATAAAAAAAATCATGTCCCTTCCTAGCTGGTACTATCTCTGCCCGGTGACATCGCTTTCAAGTTTATTTAATATAAATGCTACCTTGGCTGAATTATTTTAAAAATAGTAATGTCGTCCTGGCCAGAGACCAGCCATAAACAGGAAGTATTTAGCTCAGTCTGTGCCCCTCCCTGGCTGTCTGGAGCTTGATCCAGTTTCTGGTTAGAAAAAAAAAAATCTCTAGTCCAGACATATTTTATGTGCTGGTTTTTGGGGCAGAATTACTTGAGTGAGTGCCCATTTTGTTTCCCCCAATATCTGGACTGAGCCCCAGAAAGCCCATTTGTGGCTCAGGTTGAGTTAATAATTTCCACCTGTAGCAGGCCTCTTGCCAAGAGGGCAGTAGAATGCATTTTTTTAAAGAAATCCATCCCAGGAGGTCATCATTATTACTAGTATAACATTCAGTTTACTAAAGTGTCCCAAGCAGGGAGGACGTCAGCAAGGAGGGGATGTGATTTATTTTTTTCCCCTTATAGCAGGTTACAGCCTCACAAAATGAAAATATTTTTTGTTTAATGCCAATAGCAGGACCGAGCCCCAGAAAGCCATGGACGGGTTTATGCTAAGTTAATAATTCCGCTTCTAGCGTGTCTCTGGCCAGGCAGGCTTTCGTATTTTTAAAATAATTCAGCTCAGGAGGGCATTAGCAAAAAATTAAATTTACTAAAGTGTCCCCAGCAGGGAGGATGCCAGCAAGGGGGAGGAGGGGGCATGATTTATACATTTTTCCCTGCTGGTAGCCCAGGCTGAGGTGAGCCCCACTGGGAGCGAGGATTTTAACACAACTTGAGCAATGACTTTGCAGCTGATCCCAGCTCGTAGCTGGGATTTAAACTGTTATTGAAGCCTCCATATTTATTTATTTATTTTTTGGGTAATATATTTATTGCAATATTTCAGAAATTGTACAATCAACATAATATTCAAAGAACATTCTGTCCAGCACTCCATCTATTCCATTTGAGTAGTTTTCTTGCAATCGTATATTTAATAAACATACATAGGCCATGTCTCTTTAATGTTATTTGATGCTGTAACTCATTTTGCATAATCCCATAGGAACAATATAAGAAACTAAAAAGAAAAAGAAAATACATTAAACTAAATCCACATGACAAGTTAAAAAGAAAAATGTTCATTTCGCCCAGCATGTATATCTGTCCAGTCATTCTAATATATACCTGTATTCCTGGATCATAATATCCAGCCCAAATTGTCCCCTACATCCCTGGTGTATCTGCCAGCCCTAATCCTGCCACCAAATCACATATAAACCCAGTCGGTTGTTCTCTTCCTTCACTGACCCTTACTGGCCCATATCAATTTCGATGATACCTATGCCCCCCTTCTTCTCTTATCAGCATCACCTCACCAGGCGTCAAAGTGTTCAGGAGCTTATCCCAATCTTTCAGGAACCTCTCCTCTCTACTGTTAAGGACATAAGTGAGCCTGTCCACTGCCAAAACCTAGAGGATCATGCCTTTCTACTGTCCAGCCATTGGGACCGTATTAGTGACCCATTAGTTTTGTATCCCCTGTTGAGCCACCACCAAAAGAATTCTCAACCATCTAGGGTAGAGGCACCACTCACCTTCTCCCATTTCCTCCATGCCAAACAGAAGTGACACTGGAGTAAATTTGATAGGGTGCTCTGCTATCACTGATAGTTCATGGGCAATCCCCTTCCAATATGAGATCAGAGGGGGACAGTCCCAGTAGAAGTAGTGTATGAAGGTGCCCTGGACTGCGTCACACTTGCTGCAGCTTGGGGAAACTCCTGGGAAAAATTTGTGGACTACACTTGGCGGGTAGTACAGTTGGTGGAGAAACTTAAATTGCATTTCTTTCAATGTATTGTATAGGAGGAGTCCCATGTGGGATGCCAACATTAGCTCCCAATTATCGTCCATTATTTGTATGTTAAGATCTCGTTCCCACCTCTGACTCACTCCGTAAGTGTCATTTGAAAAGAAAACCCTGTCTTGCTTAACTGCTCGCCCAATTATGCCTCTCTCATTTGTCCTAGCTCCAAGAATCTCCCTCTCAACATTAGTCAAGGGAGAATCCATAAATGACATTCTATTTAACCTCTGACTATAATTCTGGACTTGGAGGTATCTAAGCAGGTGGGAGGCAGGGATCCCCAGTCCCAGCTGAATTTCTTCAAACATGCACACTCCTGTCCAAGTGAGTAAGTCTAAATTCTGCATCACGTAACCTGGGTAAAAAAATCGGGGGTTTCCCACCACTGGAACCAAAACAGTGCTCACTTGGACAGCTACATTCTGTTTCATTATGGCCAGCCATGATTCAAGTACCACCATGACCAGGAGGCTAGGCACCTGTATGCTTTTGTCCCCCCCCCCTCCCAAGTAAGCAAGTCTCTACCTGGTTATCCCTCCTCTTCCAGGTCGAGCCAGTTAGCCGCCCTACTATGATTAACCCAATTATGTATATATGTATATATCTATATTGTATCGCTAAGTAGTATCCTTTGATATCTAGGAAATTCAGGCCCCCCATATTCCCTTGAAACTTTAAGGGTTTGCAGACTAATTCTTGGCTTCTTACCCTATCAAATAAAATCAGTAAAGCCCCTTCCCAGTCTCTTAATATCCTTATTTGTTGGGCACTGGGGCACCATTTGCATAGTATAGAGTAGCCTGGGCAGGACATTAATTTTAAGGAGATTAATCCTACCCAACCATGAAATCAGCAGTACACACCATCTACTCAGGTCCTTCAGGGCGGTTTCAAAAACTGGTGAGTAGTTTAGGGCATACAGACTTTCCAGGTCCGAACCAGCCTTAATGCCTAGGTATGTGAATGTCCTATTCATTAGCTTTAGGTCCCAGGTAGCCCTCCCATCCCCCCTAATTTCTTTATCCAGGTACATTAATTCAGATTTATGCAAACTGAGTTTATAACCCAAGAATTTAGCAAATGTATCTATAATATGAAGAAGAGCAGGTATAGACTGTTCGGGCTTTGCTACAAAAAAGTAGGATGTCATCGGCATAGAGGGTAATATGTTGGGAGCCCCCCCCAACCCGAGATGCCATGTATTTCCGGGTCGCTCTGTACCTTAATAGCAAGTGGCTCATTCGCTATAGCAAACAGAAAGGAGGGGGGGAAGAGGGGACAACCTTGCTGGTTTCCCTCCAAAGCCAGAACTCCTCTGACAGCAAGCCATTAACCAGCACCTGTGCTGTTGGTGCTTGGTAGAAAGGACCCACCAGTTGTATGAACCCATCTCCCAGGCTGAATCTATGCAAAACCTTCATCAGGCATGGCCGTTCTAGCCTGTTAAAGGCTCTCTCGGCATCCATGGACAGTACGCAGGCCTATCCAGGATGCAGAGTACCCCACCAGATTACATTTATTAATCTCCTCATGTTGTGATATGACAACCTTCCTTGCACAAATCCCATCTGATCTGGGTGTACAATAAGGGGAAGCACCTTTTCCAACCTAAGGGCCAAGACTTTTGCCATAATTTTATGGTCATAATTTAGTAGGCAGATAGGACTATATGAGGAACATTCTGCTAGGTCCTTGTCTGGCTTGGGGAGGACACAGATGGTAGCCTCACAGCACATTTTGGGCAGTCCCCTGCTCCCCTGCCTTCTCTATCATGTTCTGCAGTGGGCCAGCCAAGTCCTCATGCAATTCTTTATAATATTTCACCCCAAAACCATCAGGGCCAGCTGCCTTGCCTCCCTACAACACACTAATGACATTAACAACCTCTTCTGTAGAAATCATTGCCCCCAGTGTTGCCCTCTGGTCCTCGTTGAGGGTGGGTATAGTTAATCCCTCCACAAATTCCTCCATTAAGTGTTTCGAACCCCCACACTCCACCTGGTACAGTTTATCATAGAAATCTCTAAATCACTGCCCAATATGAGTGTCGTCATTTACTATAGACTCAGTCCTATTCCTGATGTTCACTATCTTTTTCATGATTTTACCACCCTTCATTGGGTGCACCAAGAGCAGACCCAGCCTATTTCCCCATTTGTAGAGTCTTTGTCTTGTGCATAATAGTCTGGACTTTGCCGCCCCGGTCAGGCTAATGTTGAGAGCCTCCCTAGCAGTCTGTAGTTCCCTTAAAATCCCCTCATCTCCCATTTCTATAGCTCTGCATTTCAAGTCCTGGATCTTATGCTCCATATCTGCCTGCTTTTGTCTTTTCTTCTTCTCTAGTTTTGCCGTGTACCCGATTATTACCCCCCTGCATGTAAGCTTGTCCAGCCTCCTTAAAACCACCAACTGTGTCTACCAAGCCCTGATTACGCTCCACATATGACCTCCATTGTGTTTTGATATACTCACAAAAATTCTTCTTTGTTGCTAAATAAGTGGGAAACCTCCATCTTCCTCATCTCCCATTCCAATGCCCCAGCTACAAATTTACTTGCACCATGACATGGTCTGACACAAAAATAGGACTGTGTTTCACATCTACCAATGCTCTGTATAGTTCTCTTTGAACATAAATGTAGTCTAGTCTGGACCATGAGGCATGTGGATTGGAAAAGAAAGTATATTCCCCCCGGCACCAGGGTTGGAGGTCCGCCATGCATCCACCATATCCTGTTATGAAAGCCCCAGCTACCACTGCTTGATTGCCGCAATAGCCCTGTATCTCGTCCCAGGGTAGTCCAGCTTAGGGTCAGCGATGCAATTAAAATCCCCTCCCATTATTAAATTAGGGAATTGTTCTCTGGGTATTAAATCTAGTATTTTTTGGTAGAAGGTGAGGTCCGTGACCGAGGGTGCAAAGATACTACCAAGTATAATTTCCTTCCCATAAACCTCACTCACAACAAAAACAAATCTGCCATCTACCGGATCTTTAACAGTCCGATATAATGCGAATGTGAAATCCCTGTGTAACAATATGGCTACTCCCCCTCTTGTGGGAGCTATATGAGGATGCATGGCATGCCGCAACCCATTCTTCCACCAGTTTGGCATGTTCATGTGGGGTCGAGTGAGTCTCTTGGAGAAATGCAACCAGGGCTCCCTTCCGTTCAAGAGTGGCCAAGATTTTAGTGTGCTTAGCTGGAGATGTAAAACCCTTAACAGGCCAAGATATAATATTGGCTATATGGTCAAGCACCATTTTGGGGGCAGAAGGAGTCCATTAGCCATCCTACCTATCATTTGGTAACCTTGATTGGTCCAGGAGACTCTATCTGACCAAGACATATAGATGAAATGAGTCATGTGGTAAGACTGAACAATCAACACAACAATCAACAGTTCTAGTAATAAACAATTTAAGTATATAACAATGATCCCCCTCCCTCCCTTTGATTTTGCACCCCCAAAGTGAACATCCAACACATTATTAACTGAATCAAGAACCTTTGTCTTCCCCATAGTACTTAATATTTTGACTGTCTATCTCATATATGTATCTGTCCCACACACACACCCTCTCCCCCCTGCATAATCTTTCCAACTTATAATGCATATAATTTGCATGCAAAGCACCTGTGGCCCATCTTCTTTTCAAAAACATAAGTGCCAAGAAGCAATGTAAAGTGGATTTAACAGACAACCAACCTAATGTTTCTGGTAGCAGCACCCCACCCCAACCCTGGAATTCCCTGGTGCATAGTCTTTCTGGGGAGAGGCATTGTAAATGGAAGTGGGAACCCCCATTGACACCCCAGCCAGCTCCAGGGAGCCCCAGTCAGCCCAGCCCTGCCCCCCATGCCCCACAGCTCCCCAGATTGGCCCCACCATCGATGATTTCTGTCCTTAAGCATCCCTATATGCCCAACTGTCCTACGGGCTCCGCCCTCACCAACAGCATCCCCAGAGTCTGGTACCCCACCAAAAGATCCCCCAGGCCCGTGGCTAAGTGAAGAAAGTGGCCAGCACCCTTGACACCATGCCCAAGCCCCCCCGAGCCCCACTGACCTTAATACACATCCAAGGAGGCCGATCTGCAGCTCGTGCTCACTCCATTCCTGTTAGTCATTGTGGGTCCCTCGTTGAGCCTCTACAGATCTGCACCCTTGAAAGTTGAAGCATGAGGCCTCCCGAACAAAGAGAGGCCCTGCACAATGCAGTTCTCTACAGCTCAGCCCGGGGCAGTTCAGGTCCATGGACTGGTGTTCCTGTCAATCCTCTCCTTAGGCCCCAGGAGGAGTTAGTGGCTGGGCAGGGTAGCAAGTGTCACAACTCTGGTAGAGTCACCCTTCGCAGCGTATGGCGGTCATACAGGGGGGAAAGAGTTCCCAACAGGTTCTTGTTGGTTATGAGAAACAGCAAACAGTGGCAGAGCAGATAGCACAACTGGAGCCAACCGGGGCCCTCCACATGGCCAGCCCAAGTCCCCAAAGAAATGTACATGAGGTACTGCCTCACAGAAGAAGGAAAAGTAAGACAATCAGATTAGTTAAATTCTTGTAAGTTCAACTTTAACCTTTTTTATTCTTTTTGTCCTGATCCTCCAGGAAGCTCTGCAGCTTCACTGGCTCCCAAAAGGAGTATGTTGCTCCCTCCCAATGCACTTCGACTGTTGCCAGGTATGTCATAAAGAATTCCAGGCCCCACTTCCACGGCATATTCATGCGGCCATTGAAAAGCTGTCATTTCTTTTGGATTCGTATGGACATATCTTGGTGCAAAGTAATCTTGTGTCTATCATGTATTAGGTCTTTCTTTTTGCATTATGCCATCCTGATGGCTTGGCAGTCCAGGAAGTGGTGCATACGGAAGATGGCCTGCCATGGCGGTTGATCGCTAGGAGGGTATACGTACAGAGTGGGAGCTGTTGGATTTGGAGGAGGCAGGGGGTATAATTGCTGGAGCACCAGATATGGTAAAGGTAGGTGGGAGTGTTACCTCAGGGGTATCTAAAAAGAATGGATCTACTAAAGAGAAGGGAGGGACAAACAAGGCCTCAGGGGGATCACAACAGGAAGGATCTGCTAAAAGGGGGGCAGAGACCAACAAGGCCTCAGGGGTATCACAACAGGAAGGATCTGCTAAAAGGGGGGAGGGACCGACAGTGCTATACCCATAGATAGGGTGTGGAGAGCACTTAAAGCTCTTAAAAAAGATAAGACTCCAGGCCCAGATGGAATACATCTCAGAGTGCTATGGGAGCTGGCAGATGTACTGGCTGCACCACTGGTGGAACTCTTCAATTTGTCACTTGAGATGGGGTGGGTACCTAGGGACTGGAGGGTGGTGCATGTGGTGCCAATCCATAAAGAGGGTTCTAGGGAAGTGTCGGGTAACTATAGACCCATCAGTTTGACACTGGTGGTGGGTAAGATGCTTGAGAGTATACTTAAGGAATGCTTGGGGGGTTCTTGGAGGGTGTGGGATTTCTGGATAGTCATCAACATGCCTTTGTGCCTGGTAGATTATGTCAAACTAACCTTCTGGAATTCTATGAATGGGTAACATTGGAAGTAGACAAGGAAAGACCTGTGGATGTACTGTTCTTGGACTTCAGTAAGGCATTTGACTCTCATACTGGACTGCTGGAGGAACTGAGGGGGATGGGGGTGGACCCATTGATGGTCAGATGGATAGGAAGCTGGCTGGCTGGGTGTGTCCAGAGAGTAGTGGTTGGAGAGAGGTCTCATCTTCTAGAGAGGTTATTAGTGGGGTACTGCAGGGCTCGGTCCTGGGGTCAATCCTGTTTAATGCCTACATCTCTGATATCAGGGAGGGTATTAAGTGTGAAATGAGTATCTTTGCAGGTGACTCCAAGTTGGGAGCAGTGGTGGAGAGGAGGTTGGCCCTGAAAAGGGACCTGGAGGCCCTGGATAGGTGGACCCACACCTGGAAATTAAGTTTTAACTCCTCCAAGTGCAAGGTGTTACACTTTGGGAGGGGGAACCCCAAACATGAGTACACCCTAGGAGGGGATGAGTTGAAGGCCATGGCAGGGGAAAAAGACCTGGAGGTACTGGTGGATGTCAACATGAACAATTCTGAGCAGTGAAGAGGGGTAGCAGTAAAGGCAAATAGGATGCTGGGCTGCATTACTTGGGGGGGGGGTTACCTCAGGGGAGCAGGGACGTAATTTTGCCACTGTACAATGGGCTGGTCAGACCACACCTTGAGTACTGTGTGCAGTACTGGAGGCCGCACTTGAGGAGGGACATCCAGCTCCTGGAAAGGATCCAGAGGAGAGTAACCAAAATGAGCCGGGGTCTAGGGGAGATGACGTATGATGAGAGACTAGAGCAGCTAAGCCTGTTCTTGTTGGAGGAGAGGAGGGATCGGGGGTACATGATTGAGGTTTTCAAGTATCTTAAGGGAATATATAGGGTAAATCGGGAAGGGATCTTTAGGCTGAAGGAGGGGGGACTCACCAGAGAACATAGCTGGAAGCTCGAGGGAGGAAGGATTAGGGGGGAAAGGAGGAGGAAGTACTTCACTGAGAGAGTGGTGGAACCATGGAATGCGCTACCTGGTGAGCTGGTTCAGGCTTCTACAGTGGAGGGGTTCAAGAGAGGGTGGAACAGGTACAGGAATGGGATGAAGCAGAGGCTGGCTTGCCCCTTGGGGGCTGAGATGGAGAACAGGAGACACAAGGGTGCAACAAGGGGGGAAGGCTTCGGTGCCCACCCTGGGGTCTGAGGCTCGAGCAGACTTGCTAGACCATAAGGTCTAATCTGCTAGCAACTAGTATGTTAGTATGTATGTTAGTGTGCAGCACCAAGGCCCTATGTGCTCTCTCAGCCTTGAGCCTCCTGTTCTTGATGTTCAGCCCCAGGAGCTTGGGGAACATTATTGAGCAGAAGTCCATTAAGCTACCACCCTTTGCACCTTCAAGTAAGCCGTGGATCTGCAAATTATTGGGTCTGCTATAGTCTTGATAATCCAGGGTTTCTCACAATTCCTCCATGTCTTTTTCTAAGTGGGCTATCTTATCTGGCACCACAAGCATTGTATCCTCTAGATTGGACACTCGTTGTTCTACCTCAGTTAATTGAGTGGAGTGCTACTTGAGCTCCGCCATTATGTCTGAGATAGATTTTTCAAAGTAGTCCCACTTCGGATTAATGGCGCTTAAAATGTGTTGCGTGACTGCTTTGCAAATGAGTGTAATCTCTGCAGCTGAGAGGGAAATTGAGCTCCGCTTTCTTGCCGAGCCGATTTCTTGGTATTCTTCATCGATTGGTGGGCTGTTTTGCCTGAAGTCAGAAACTCATCCATTTCAGCAAGATTCTTATGATCGAGGTACTTAGTTAATTTCCTTTAATGTATGAGAAAAAAACACGTTTAACACATTGTCATGTGGAGCTCTGGAGAGGTATGTCTCTCCTGGTTAGCTGCTCATTAGTGCCCCCCATTTATTTATCTGTTTTTTAAAATAAACTCTGTGGCACCCCAAGATGCAGACATTTGCATAAAAAGGAAAAAATCACATTCCCTGCTAGCTGGCATCATCCTTGTCAGTGACATTGCTTCCAAGCTTATTTAATATAAATGCCACCTCAGCTGAATTATTTTAAAAATAGTAATGCCCTCCTGGCCAGAAACCCGCCACAATTATATATTATAGTGACATGGTAGTCCCACTGTAGTTAGGGTTGAGGCGCCATTTACATGTTAAACCCAAACTTTTGCACCTTAATAACTTTGCAACCATTTGATAGATTTACCTGAAATTTGGAATACTTGATCAAGACCCAAACGCCTTGAGATATGCCAAGTTTTGTACCGGTGGCATGTACGGCTGTGGAGTTATTAAGCATGATCTGCATGCATGTTTAAGCTTTTCTGGAATTTTACTGTCGTCTCTACAGGTCACACGGTTTGTGCGACCGGTCTGAAATCTTCAGGGAACGTGCGGCTGGGGTCCCCAATGTGCCTTTTGAAGATTTTATGATAAAATATTAAACGGTTCAAAAGTTATTCAAAAAACAAGTTCCCATTATAATAAGTCAATGGGAAAAGTTAACAAAAAGTATGACAGTGTCACAAATGCAGTTTTTACTTTTGCAAATGGCCCTTTTACTGTTGCAAATCTGCCATTTTGTTTTCAGTTAGCGATCAGAAAAATGCTTGGCATTTAAAATTGGGACCCTCTAGAAACCTAATTATTTTTGTATTCACCTAGTCAGACCCTGAGGATGCTAGCCATGTCTTTATTTTGGGGTAAAACACCCCAGAAATATGTTTCTAAAATTTCTGGGAAAAGTACTTTTTCAAAGTACTGTAGCACTTGCAACACTGTCGAATGACTTTGCGAAAGCTTTCGCAAACTTCAACAGTACTTTTCTAGGCTGTAGGAAAATGACAGCAATTCTTTGGCACCCTACTGCAAAAGAACGGTTTGGTGTTTTGGCCTGTAATTTGGAGGACACATAGCCGACATCATACAGATGTGCCTTTCAGTGTTTCATTGAAAAAATATTACATGGCGGCAAAGTTACTGCACTCCAAAGTTGATGTTTTTTCCCATAGGATAACATTATGGCGTCCAAAGTATTACAGGAATCCTTTGGCGCCCTGCTGCAAAATAACGGTTTGGTCTTTTGGGCTGAAATTTGGAGTGAACACAGCCAACATCCCACAGATGTGCCTTTTTGTGGTTTGGTGAAAAAATATTACAGGGAACCAAAGTTATGGCACTCCGAACTTCTTTTTTTCCCTATAGGATAACATTACGGTGTGAGATATGGACTTTTCGTTGGAAAAATGCTCAGCCCCCCAATGAGGGCTAAGTACAAAACTATCCAGGAAAGTCATAAATCATATGACTTTTAATTTTTCTTTCTACGGTGTACGGTTCCTGAGATATAAGCAATTTAGTATTTCAACCTCTCATTTTCTGCTCTGAGAACCATTATTATACATACATTCTTTGTACTCACTGTCTTTCTCTATGCAGCTTTTTGGGAAAACCAGCCTGTGTGCTTCCATTACTGTTACCTTTACCGTTTCCGCTTGCAGTTCCGTTCCTGTTTCACTTAACGTTCAAGTCTACGCCACCATGTGCGTTACCCTTTGCATTTTCATTTGCACTTCCTTTTGCGTTGTTTTTAACATTTTTGTCTACACTACTGTTTCTCTTTCTGTTTTGCTTTGCATCACCATGCGCATTACCTTTTGCATTTGTGGGCACAGTGTTACTATGTGACAAGACATCACGTGGTGGGAGCATGGGGCCCCGAAGGGCCCCGTGCTCCCGTCACCGCATTACATTCACTATTTCTCATTATCATGCTCAAAAAGAAGGAAATTAGAGGCAAAAAATCCATTTAATGCATTAGTTAGGGTTGTTCACACCAACAAAGTGAAATTAGGTGTGAGGGTTGAAAGCCCCCTTTAACCCCCACACCCCAACCGGCATGGGGTGCACATTAGGGTTATCGGTCCTAACTCTCCCCATTCTCCTACACCTCTGCTTTTTAAACGTGATGGGATGAGAGTTATGACTGACAACCCAATGTGCACCCTGATGCCAGTAGGGTGTGGGAGGTCCAAGGGGGCTTTCAACCCTAACACCGAATGTCCTCACTTCTGTCAGTGTGGAACAACCTTAACTAATGCATTAAATGGATTTTTTGCCATATATATATATATATATATATATATATACATATATTAGAGGCAAAAACTCTGTTTAATGCATTAGTTAGGGTTGTTCCACACTGACAAAGTGGAAATTCACTGTTGAGGTTGAAAACCCCTTGTTCGCCATTCAATCGGAATTAGAGCGACAGATCGCCAGCCCTAACCTCACCCCATGACATGTAAATCAGCAGAGGCATAGAGAATGGGGTGAGAGTTAGGACCCATGATCCCAATGCGCACCCCAATGCCGGGTTGGGGGTGGGCGGGGTCCAAGGGGTTTTCAACCCTAACAGCGAATTTCTCACTTTTGTCGCTGTGGAACAACCCTAACTAATGCATTAAACGGAGTTTTTGCCTCTAATTTCCTTCTTTGTGAGAATGATAACAGAAACAGTGAATGTAATGCAGAAAGGTGCCGTGTCTCGCCTGCATAATGCGCTGACGGAGTGGTGCACATGGTAACACAAGCATGAATGAGAACAGAAAGGGTAACGCACATGGTGCGTGACGGGAATGGTCTGCCACGCGATGTGTTGTCACATAGTAACATGGTGCCTGCAAACAGAAATGTCAATGGGCATGGTGGATGTAAAGTGAAACAGTAAGATAAACAGTACTGTAGACAGAAATGGCAAAAAATAACGAAAGCAATGAAAATGAAAACATGAAGGATAACGCACATGGTGGCGCGAGACGTCAATGGTAAGTGAAACGGGTACGGATCCGCAAGCGGAAAGGGCAACAGTAACAGTAATGTAAGCGCACAGGCTGGTTTTCCCCAAAACCTGCATTGAGAAAGACAGTGAGTACAAATAATGTATGCAAAATAATGAGTATCGGCGCAGAAAATGAGATCTTGGAATACTAAATACATTATATCTCAGGAACCGTACGACGTAGAAAAAAAAATTAAAAGTCATATTATTTACAACTGTCCTTGCTAATTTGAATCTTAGCCCCATTAGGGTGCTAAAAAATTTTCCGACGAAAAGTCCGTATCTCGCACCGTTTCCGAATCCACGGGCCCTGAAAGCAGCAAGGACACCGTAATGTTATCCTATGGGAAAAAGAAAAGTTTGAGCGCCATAACTTTGCCTCCTGTAATGTTTTTTCACCAACTACTGAAAGGCACATCTGTGTGCTGTTGACTGTCTTCTCGTCCAAATTTCAGGAAAAAGACCAAACCGTTATTTTGCAGCAGGGCTCCAAATGATTTCTGTTATGTCGGTGCCGTAATGTTATCCTATGGGAAAACTGTCAATTTTGGAGTGCCATAACTTTGCCGCCATGTGATATTTTTCACAAGCTACTGAAAGGCACATCTGTGTATTGTTGGCTGTCTTCCCTCCAAATTTCAGGAAAAAAGACCAAACCGTTATTTTGCAGCAGGGTGCCAAAGGATTCCTGTAATGCTTGGGCCGAATGTTATCCTATGGGAAAACTGTCAACTTTGGAGTGCCATAACTTTGCCGCTGTGTAATATTTTTTCAATACAACACTGAAAGGCACATCTGTGAGATGTCGGCTGCGTTCCCTCCAAATTTCAGCACAAAACTCCCAACGGTTATTTTGCAGTGCAGTGCCAAAGAATTGCTGTCATTTTCCCACAGACTAGAAAATTACTGTACGCAATTTAAAAGCTTTCATAAAAATTTGACACTCTGTGAGCATCGAAGTAATTTACGAAGTACATTTTCCAGAAATTTGAAAAACATATTTCTGGGGTGTTTTACCACAAAATAAAGACATGGCAAGCATCATCAGGGCCCGACTAGGTGAATACAAAAAATTAGTTTGCTAGAGGGTCCCAAATTTAAATACAACCATTTTTCTGATCACCAACTGAAAACAAAATGGCCGATTGCTAAAGTAACAGGCCCATTTTGGAAATAAAAATGCATTTATGAAAGTGTTGAACTTTTGTTAACTTTTCCCATTGACTTATAATGGGAAACTGTTTTTTGAATAACTTTTGAACCGTTTAATATTTTTTCATGAAATCTTTGAAAGGCACATCAGGGACCCCGGCTGCACATTCTCTGAAGATTTCTGGCCGGTCACGCAAACCGTACGACCCGTAGGCGCGACCACAGAATTCCAGAAAAGCGTAAACGCGTGCACAGATCACGCTTAATAACTCCGCAACCGTATATCCGATCAGTACAAAACTTGGCAGATCCCAAGGCCTATGGATCTTGATCATACTTTCCAAATTTCAGGCAAATCCATCAAACAGTTGCAAAGTTATTAAGGTGAAAAATTTGGGGTTTAACATGAAAAACCCTCAACCCTAACTATGGTAGCACTACGTGCTACCATAACCTCTACACACTCGGGAGGGAGCAATACTAGACCTGGTACTCTCAAATGGAGAGAGGATCACAAATTTAGAAGTCAGTAAACATCTGGGAACAAGTGACCACTGCACAGTGTGCTTCACAATAAGCACAACCATGGAGACTAGCCATACAAAAACAAGCATACTGGACTTTAGAAGGGCTGACTTTGGCAAAATGGATGAATACCTGAGGAATCCACTAGCAAATGGCCAAAAAGGAGGGGTGGAAGAACAATGGAGAAAAATCAAAACTGCCATTATAGAGGCAACAAGCCTTTGTATGAAACAGATAAAGAAAACAAAGCGGAGTAAAAAACCACTATGGTTCTCAAAATTAGGTGGCAGGGAAGGTTAAGGAGAAAAAGGCTGCATTCAAAAAGTATAAGGAATCACAGAAGGAGCATGACAGGGAACTGTATCAATTAAAGCAGAAAGAAGTGAGGAAGGCAGTTAGAATAGCAAAAGCCCAAACCAAGGAAAAAATAGCCAATTCAGTTAAGAAGGGGGATAAAACCTTCTATAGGTACATTAGGGAGCATAGAAAGGTTAAGGGAGGAATAGTGAAGATTAGTAAGGGAGAGGGGAGGTGGGCAGAGGGAGGCAGTGAAAAGACAGAGATATTGGATGAATACTTTTGCTCAGTATTCACAAAAGAAGATGAGGAGGAGTTACCTAAACCAGACAATAGAAGCATTCTGGGTAGGGGGGCTGACACCAGTCCATTTACAGAAGAAAGAGTCCTGAAAGAACTCCTAAAACTCAAGGTGGACAAACCAATGGGGCATGACGGGATTCACCCCAGAATCCTAAATGAACTAAGGGAAGACCTAGTGACACCACTGACTACACTTTTTAACAAATCATGGGAGGATGGGGTGGTACCTGAGGACTGGAAGAGGGCAGATGTGATTCCCCTTCACAAAAGTGGGAGCAAGGCAGAAGCAGGAAACTACAGACCTGTAAGTTTGACCTCAGTGGTAGGGAAAATGATGGAATCACTTCTGAAAGAAAGAATTGTTGAGTACCTAGAGGCCAGCGGGGCACAGGACCCAAAGCAGCATGGATTTACAGCAGGAAGGTCATGTCAGATGAATCTAATAGATTTCTTTGACTGGGTGACCAAAGTAATAGACCAGGGGAGGGGCTGTGGATATGGCCTACCTAGACTTTAGCAAGGTATTTGACACAGTCCCGCATAAAAGATTAATAATCAAGTTAACCAACCTGGGAGTGGGTCCCGGCGTGGTAGCCTGGGTAGCAAACTGGCTGCAAAACAGGACACAGAAGGTAATAGTGAATGGAACTCATTCTGAAGAAAGGGGGGTCACTAGTGGAGTACCTCAGAGCTCAGTACTGGGTCCAGTCCTCTTTAACATCTTTATAGGTGACATTGCAGAGGGTCTGGAGGGAAAGATATGCCTGTTTGTAGATGACACAAAGATCTGTAACAGAGCTGATACACAAGGGGGGGGGTAGAAAGGATGAGAAGGGACTTGGCAAGGTTGGAGGAATGGTCACACATATGGCAACTTAGATTCAATGCAAAGAAATGCAAAGTAATGCACTTGGGAAACAAAAACCCAGGAGAAGAGTACACAATAGCAGGAGAGGTACTAACAACAACAGAAATGGAAAGGGACCTGGGGGTAGTCATATCAGATGACCTAAATGTTAGTAAGCAATGAGAGAAGTCAGTAAGGAGAGCCAGCGTAATACTGGGATGCATAGGAAGGGGCATCACAAGTAGAAAAAGGGAAGTAGCTATCCCTCTGTACAGACAGTTGGTGAAACCCCATTTGGAGTACTGTGTGCAGTTTTGGAGACCTCATCTACGCAAGGGCATAGACAGGATGGAAGCAGTCCAGAGGAGGGCAACTAAAATGGTGCAGGGTCTGCATCAGAAATCATATGAAGAGAGACTGAGAGAGCTTAATATGTATACCCTTGATGAAAGGAGGGACGGGGGGACATGATAGAAATGTTCAAGTACCTCAAGGGAATCAACAAAGTCCAGGAGGGTAGCATCTTTCAAAAAAAGAGATGTGTAAGAACAAGGGGGCACAATTTAAAGACAGAGGGGGGACGACTCAGGGGTAATGTGAGGAAATTTTTTTTCATGGAGAGAGTGGTGGATGCATGGAACCGCCTTCCTGGGGAGGTTGTTGGGTCTAAAACAGTGGGGAAATTCAAACATGCATGGGACAGACATAAGGCAATTGTAGTGGTGGGTGGCATGAAGTTGGCTGTTGGTTAACTAGAATCTGCAGCTTATTCAGTAGGTAGGGAAATGGGCAGACTAGGTGGGCCAAGTGGTCCTTATCTGCCTTCAAAGTCTATGTTTCTATGTTATATATTAAAGCCTCCATATTTATTTAATATGGGTAAAATTTAAATTATTGTTTTTAAAATAATTTAGCCCAGGAGGGAATTATTACTAAAATATTTAAATTTAATGAACATGTCCCCAGTAGGGATTGTGCCACTTAGGAGGGGGACATGATTTTTTTTTAAAGTTATTCTCCTCATGTATGTCAGGTAGGAGCACTGCAGAGCCAGGGGGTCTTCGGTTCAGTTAAAATGAAAATCTGTTTTGTTTCCCGCCAATTGCAGGACCAAGCCCCGGAGAGCCACAGAGGGGCTTACAGGAGTTCCTAATTCCCATTTTTAGTGTCTCTGTCCACAAAGGATTATATTATTGTTATTGAAATAATTCAGCCCAGGAGGGCATTCTTACTAAAATAATTACATTTAATAAACATGTCCCTAGCAGGGATGGTGTCAGTTAGGAGGGGACATGATTTTGTATATCATTCTACCCTTGTATGGTGGGTTGCAGCCCTGCAGAGCCAGGGAGGCTTCAGTTAAAATGAAAATCTTTTTTGTTTTCCTCCAATAGCAGGACTGGGTCACAGAGGAGCTACAAGAGTTCATAATTCCAATTTTTAGCATGTTTCTGTCCAAAAATCATTACATTATTTTTTTGTTTTAAATAATTAAGCCCAATAGGGCATTATTATTAAAATATTTAAATTTAATAAGCTTGTCCCCAGCATGTATGGTGCTACTTTAGAGGGGGCCGATGGTTTTTTAATGTCATCCTCCCTGTGTACGGCGAGTTGAAGCCCTGCAGAGCCACTGAGGCTTCATTTACATTTTAAATCCCAGCTGAGCTGAGCACAACCATGGAGAGCATTGCTCTTGTTAAAATCCCCGCTCCCAGTGGGGCTCAGCTCAGCCATGGTTCCCAGCATAGGCCTGGTGTCAGGCAGGACATGATAGGGTGAAACAGGGACACACCAACTATGCACACTGTACTTGCAACATGAGTTCAGTAATAGCAACTTTCCAAAAATTCAAAAGGGAGTTCATATTAGCTGAAAACTGCATAAGGATGAGTGTCCCTGTCTTGCCCTATCCTGGCTGTCACCCAGCCCAAGTAAACAGCCCCACCTTTATCTTTTACTTAACTGAAGCCCCCTCAATGGCTCTCCAGAGCTAGATACAGTTGTTACATAAGTTACATAGCAGTTGTCAGCAGAAAAGGACCTCCAAGTCCATCCAGTCTGCCATGGTTTAGCTTTAAGAAATGTCTTGCTTCTTTCCGTCAGATCCTGCCAGACCTGTTTTCATTCTCCCCTTCTGTCCTAGTCTCACTAGTCCCCTGTGTCTATCCCATACATGCTTGAATGCCTCCATGTTTTTTGCCCCCACCACTTCCTCTGGTAGCCTGTTCCAGCATTCAACTGCTCTCTCAGTGAAGAAGTACTTCCTCACATTGCCTCTAAGTCCCCTCCCCCACTTCTATCTGCATATTGTGACCCCTAGTCCTAGTGCTCATTCTTTTCTGCAGATAACTGGTCTCCCATACCTTATTTATTCCTCCAGCATACTTGAATGCTTGTATCATGTCCTCCCTATCCCTTCTTACCTCCAGTGAGTACATATTTAATTCCCTGAGCCTTTCCTCATAATTATTTTGATGAAAAAACAAAATAGTCTCCTGTGCTAGGCAGGTCCACTCCAGATATATTTACTGTGCAGGTTCTTCCAGGGCAGAATTAATTCTGAGAGCCCTGCTGATATGCAACCCTGCTTACTGAACCCAGATATCTGCCTGTCTGTCTGTCTGTCTGTCTGTCTGTCTATCTATCTCTAAGATCTCCTGGACTTACCGTCCAGCCCGGATGCTTCGTTCCACTGAGGGGGGCCTCCTGGGGGTTCTCAGGGCTAGGTTGCAGCACTCAGGAGATGGAGCATCTGTGGTAGCTGCACCAACCCTTTGGAACTCCTTGCCTGATTATTTAAAGGGGGCCCCCTTGGTAGAAGCCTTTAGAAGGGAACTGAAAACATATTTGTTCAAACTGGCTTTTATAATGTGAGTTTGCTGACAGATAGAATAGAATTCTGTATTTATACTAATTTTATTATGTGTGTTTTTAAATAATAATGTTTGTAATGTGATTTTATTGTACAGCATCCAGAGTCTCAGGAATTGGGCACTTTAAAAATAAAAATATATCTCTATCTATCTATCTATCTATCTATCTATCTATCTATCTATCTATCTTTCTCTATCTGGCTTGTTGTCTATCTAGGTATCCTGATGAGAAACCCTGCTAAATGAACCATTATAACAACCAGTGTAAAATAAAATTAAATGTATATATAAATAAAAATATGTATGAAACCGAATAAAATGCTTATGTTTTGTGTGCATGTGCGAGCATGTGTGTGTTGATGCTGGGGGGTACATTCCATGGTGTTGCTATGTGTATGCTTAATGTGATCAGAACTGTATGACTGTGGATTGTGAATGCTGATATGCAACCATGCTTAGGGAATAGATAGATAGATAGATAGACAGACAGACAGATAGGTATAGTAGATACAGGTAGATAGATATTATTGTTATACTACATATTCACACATCTGTCTATCTGTCTGTATATCTATCTATCTGTCTATCTATTGATCTATCTAGATACCTATGATCTGTCTATCTATCTATCTGCCACCTATCCTGATGTGCAACCGTGCTAAATGAACCAACTGAACAAACATTGTAATGTAAAAGTAAATGCATGAAACATTTGAAAAGGCTTATTTTCTGGGTGTGTGCCAGATTCAAGCAAAAAAACATGCTGTTGCTGTGTAAGGCTTGTCTGGTGTTCTAGGCAATGCAGTATTGATATTATGTGGCATTCATGAGCCATCATAACTCTCACAAAGATTTGTGAAGGTGGTGTGCAGCGAATGTGACATCTTTAATTTCACAGTACCAATAAAATAAAGAAGACACATACTCAGTTGTGAGAAGGACGTATTAGCAGCTTGAGTTCAAGAGAACAAAATACATATAATTGGTATTCACACGACACCCCAAAAATAATACAAAATTAAAGCATTTCCTTGCATGATGAAACAATCCATAACCAGATAAATGCTGCTTGGCCCACCCAGTCTGCCCAATTTACATCTTTTATTTTTTTCTACCTTCACTTTTGGTGTATGTAGTACACCCACCTGATCTATGGTGCTGTCCCTCCCCCACCACCACCTTTCTTGTCCCTATGATTCTCTTGTGATTATCCCAGTCATTTTTGAACCTCACCACTGTTTTCCCCCACACTACTTCCAATGAAGGGCTGTTCCAGGAACCCACCACTCTTTTTGTAAAGGAAGATTTCCTCGCATCCTTCCAGAACCAAATCCCCTGCAGCTTCATAGCATGTTCCCTTGTTCTACAACATCTTTATTTCTGAAAAAAAAATTCCCTCCTGTACCTTATTTAATTTATTAATTTAATTTAAGGTATTTAAAGGTCTCTATCATATCCACCATCCCTCATCTCCTCCAGTGTGTACATATCGAGCTCTTTTAGCCTCCCCTTGTACAGCTTTTCATGCAGACCCTGCACATTTTGATAGCCCTCCTCTGCACTGCCCACACTATGTATACATCTTTACTGAGATGTGATCTCCAGAACTGAATACAGTAATCAAACTGGGGTCTTACTAGAGAGCTATATAGGGGCAATCTTACTTTCCTTTTCTGCTGGTGATACCCCTTCATATGCACCGCAGCATCCCACTAGCCCTCCCAACTGTCCTGTCACACTGCCTGAACACCTTAAGGTCATCCAGTCTGATTACCCCAAGTCTCTTTCCTTTTTGGTCACTGTCAATACCACTCCACCCCGAGTGGACAGAGATTTGTTTTGTATTTTTTAAAAACACTGGCCTTTTGGGCTCAATTCTTTATGTTCTGGTTTGCCCTCTCAAATGGTTTATTTGCATACCACATTTACCACAAACTAGGTTTACCCATCATGTACCCCTCATTTTTTTCTCATGTATTGTTCAAGTTTCATGAGCAGAGGTTTTTTGCCTGTTTTTAAACTGATAAAGGGTAAATGTTACAACATAAACACTAGACTCTACTGAGAAAATGTCAAATATGGAGAAAAACAGAAAAGTATAAAAATAAGGGGAATAGCATGACAATTTTGTGCCACAGAATTGCTGCAGAAATAGCCATCGACCGCAACTGAAGTTCTGTGGCAAATGGGAACCCTGCCACACGAAGTTGCTAGAAGTGCCACAGAAAAGCTGGGGCCTTGAATTAAACCCTCCCGCTCCCTCCCTCTGTGTGCTGTCTGCCCCACCCTCCATCCCTGTCCCGGCACCCAGCATTCAATTAAACCCTCTCACTCCCTCCCTCTGCATGCTGTCAACCCCATCCTCTGTTTTCCATCCTGGTACCAATGTTCTTTAAAGAAACCCTCCCACTCCATCCCTCTGTGTGCTGTCCACCCCCACCCTCTGTTCCTGGTCCCAGTAGCCGGACACAAATTAAACATTCCCACTCCCTCTGTGTGCTGTCTGCCCCCACCCTCCTTTCCCCATCCCAGCACCAAGCTTTCAATTAAACCCTCCTGCTCCCTCCCTCTGTGTGCTGTCTTCCCCCACCCTCTAGTCCCCAACTGTGGTCCCATTTTTGCATTCATTTGCATTGATAGGCCAGTGGTTCCCCCCCCAATGTCCAATTGCCATCCCCTTTCATGTCCCTGCTGTCTAGTGTCACCATCTCAAAATGCCATCTGTCCCTGTAAAAATGAAAACTATTCCTTGATGGTTTTCTTTTGGTCTGAAAAAAACAAATGGTTTATCGCCGATCAGCCCACCCTACCTGGCCTCCCACTCAGCACCCATCACCCCACACCCCCCAGTACAGCATCACACACCCTCATTCACCTGAACAGGTCCCAGGTTCAGGATCCACTCTTCAGTCAAAGACACGTCTTACTGCTGGAGCCAATGACTGCAATACGTGAAAGTAAGGTAAATGCAGTTCAGTGTATTTTAATGGGGATTTCAACATTAATGTATAACTCAGCCATTTTTTTTAGATTTTGACCCCAAAGTTTCAACATAGCCTTTTGGGGACCCCACCTCATTAACAACATGACTGCCATAGAACATAGAACATAGACTTTGATGGCAGATAAGGACTCTTGGCCTACGTAGTCTGCCCATTTCCCTACCTACAGGATAAGCTGCAGATCCTAGTTAACCAACAGCCTATTTCTTCCTACCCCAACAAGAATTGCCTTATGTCTGTCCCATGCATTTTTGAATTCTCCCACAGTTTTAGACCCCACAACCTCCTCAGGAAGGCTGTTCCATCGTCCACCACCCTCTCTGTGAAAAAATACTTCCTTAAATTACCTCTGAGCTGCCCCCCCCATCTTCAAATTGTGTCCCCTTGTTCTTGCACATCTCTTTTTCTGAAAGATGCTACCCTCTTGGACTTTGTTGACTCCACTGAGGTACTTAAAAGTTTCTATCATGTCCCCACTCTATCTCCTTTCCTCAAGGATATACATATTAAGCTCCATTAGTTTCTCCTCGTATGGCTTCTCTTGCAGACCCTGCACCATTTTAGTTGCCCTGCTCTGGACTGCCTCCATCCTGTCTATGTCCTTGTGGAGATGGGGTCTCCAGAACTGGATGCAGCACTCCAGATGGGGTCTTACCAACTGTCTGTACAGAGGGATAACAACTTCTTGTTTTCTGTTGGTGATGTCTCTCCCAATACATCCCAGTATCCCCCTACTGCCTTTTCACATTGCTTGCTAACCTTAAGGTCATCCGATATGATTACTCCCAGGTCCCTTTCTATTTTTGTTGTTGGTGCTACCTCCCACATTGTGTAATCTTCACCTGGGTTTTTGTTTCCCAGGTGCATTATTTTGCACTTCTTTCCACTGAATCCAAGCTGCCATAATTCTGACCATTCCTCCAACCTTGCCAAGTCCCTTCTCATCCTTTCCACACCTCCTTGTGTATCAACCTTGTTGCAGATCTTTGTGTGATCTGCAAAGAGGCATACTTTTCCTACCAGTCATTCTGCAAAGTCACTTATAAAGACATTAACAAGCATTTGTCAATGCCGAATGTTTGCTTGCTGGCATTGGCAGTGGTAGTGTAGAAGTTACAGAGCTGGGTAACAGTAATGGCAGTGAAGTATTGAACTGAAGCCAACCCCACCACCACCCTGCAGAGAGTGACAGGCATTGGGGTGTGCCTTTGGGTCGTCAGGCATAATGGCCACGCCATTTCAGTACACCCCACCCTGCAGACACTGGCAAGTGTCACGGTGTTCCTGGGGTCTTTGGTCCTATCGCACCCCATTCCATTAGGAAATACAGTGGTATGGGTGCGATATAGGAGAATGGGGTGAACTTTGGGGCGAAGAGTCCAAGCATACCTCAGTGCTTCTCACTGGCTGTAGGGTGTGGAATGGTATGAGCATTACAGGCAAGAATCCCAAGTCACACCCTGATGCCTGTCATTCTCTACAGGGTTGGGCGTTATGGTTGGAAACCCTAATACCTCAGGCATTCGTTGGTATTTCACTCCTGTTCAACTGAACATGGTTTTTGTGACCCCACCTCATGAACAGGGGAATATCAGTTTCTTAGCCGAAAGCTGCTTATGCACAGCGACTACAGCATTTAGCACCACAGGTGCAAAAACATTCCGAACAGGATGTAAAAAATGACAGCTGTACTGTTCATGGGGAGGTGTAAAAAATGGCAATGTTGTAAATCTGCAGTAAAAATATTTAAAAACATGGTGAAGTCATGAGCGTACATAGAAACTGTGCAACGCACACCTGTAATATAATTAGGTTGGGGATTTTTACAGCAGATTGTCAACTCAGGCATTTTGGTGCCTCCGATCATGAACAGTGTCACTGTGGTTTTCTTTATCTGTCCCGAACAATGATTTCCCACAGTGACCATACATCTTCTGCTGAAAGTGTGAAAACACACTTTGGCCATGTTGTGAAAATGACAGCTGTACTGTAAATAAGGCAGTGTGGAAAATGCCACTGGTGAAAATCTGGACTTAAAATATTACAAAGTCATGAACTTACTGAGGGTGTGCGGAAACTGCGAATGTTCACTCGTAACACAGTCATTTTATGGACTTTTGTCACCAAATTTTCAACATAGCCATTTTAAGACCTCTGCTCATGAACAGTGTAACTGTGATTTTCTTAATCTGTCCCAAACATTGCTTTCACACACCAACAGTACCATTGTGCACTACATGTGCGAAAACACATTTTGGGTGGCATATGAAAAATGGCAGCTGTACTGTTCATAAGGAAGTGTAATAAAATGGCAATGTTGAAAATCTGGAGTGAAAATATTAAATTTGCAAACTTATAAGCATGCATAGGAACTGCGAAACGCTCGCTCGTAAAACAGTCATTTTAGAATGTTTTCACCAAATTTTCAACATAGCCATTTTAAGACCTCTGCTCATGAACAGTGTCACTGTGATTTTCTTAATTTGTCCCGTACATTGATTTAGCACACTGACTGCGCCATTGTGCACTACATGGGCGGAAACACATTTTGGGTGAGATGTGAAAAATGACAGCTGTACTACTTATAAGAAGGTGTGGTAAAATGGCAATGTTGAAAATCTGGAGTGAAAATATTGAAAATTTGTGAACTTACGAGCGTGCATAGGAACTGCGCAACATACGCTCATAAAACAGTCGTTGTTTGAAATTTTTCCACCAAATTTTCAAAATAGGCTTCTTGAGAGCCCACCTTATGAACACTGGCAGTATCATTTCGATAATCGGTCCCGAAAGGTGATTTCGCTCAGTGACTGCAAAATCACCCTTCGGGCCTGAATAACGCCATGACAGTGACATCATTCATGAGAAGGGGTCCCAAAAACCCCATGTTGAAAATTTGGTGCAAAAATTCCCAAAAATGCCTGAGATATGCAACAAAGTTGAACCTCCATCTATCCCATTATACAGCTTACCGGCATTTCCTCAGTTCACGGTCGGCTTTGAAGAGTGCAGACGTGTTCCTGGTCCACCGAAGATCATCACGCCGAGGTCCGGAGGTAAGTATGGGATGGGGGGGTGTGTGGGGAGGCAGGGTGCGCAGGTTGTGCACAGGGTGCAGGTTGTGGGAGGGGGGCCAGGGAGACTACGTGGGACCATTTTTTTCCTCACAGGTGTTCTTTTTGTTTCCAATGATGACGCGGGACATTTGCCATGCTGGGGTGGGCTTCCAGTGTGGCACTAGGACGGTTGGGGGGGCATTCAGCCGATGAATTATTGGGCACCCCTGTCGCCCAAAGCATTGATTGCCATGCTGGGGTGGGCTCCCAGCGTGGCACCCAGTACTCGGGGGGGTGAGAACAGTGGAGCCGATGAGGGATTGGGCACCCCCGGTTATATCATGAGTTGCCACGCTGGGGTGGGCACCCAGTGTGGCATTTGAAGCTTTGGGGGCGCAGCACAGCGATGGGATTGGACACCCCGTCAGCTATACAGTGTGCGTGCGTGCGAGAAGTGCGCTGCGCCTGCGTGTGCGTGTGTGTGTGTGTGTGGGGAGCTGCACACGGCAGATGATATCTTATCGCTGCTCACTGAAGCGTGAAGCCTCTTTGAACTGTATGCCACTGCATTTTGGAGCTTGTCATAGACAGCTCCATCATGCATTGGCTTACAGGGCACAGCACCTGCCAACACACTGATTGAATTGGAAGAGCTGGTGACACACCTCCGAAATCTCGGAGGATGGCACTTTGTTTCTTGCACATGCGTGCAAGCAAACATAACAAACATAATAAATGTATCTTAATTTTTGAAGACCGTTTTTTTTTTTTTGTGTGTGCATATGTGACGTATGAATGAGGGATCCACTCACTGTAGATCAAGGGAGGATGTGAAATGATGCAGGTACATGGGGTGGTGAATAAAGTGGTAGACAGTAAGCCCTACCAGAGCTTCAGGCTGATGTAGCACAGCGATACATGGGGGGGTGAACAAAGTGGTAGACAGTAAGCCCTACCTGAGCTTCAGGCTGATGTTGCACAGCTGGACTAAGGCACAAGCACCCACAGCATGTTCTTATAGTTCTCATTTATATGTCCATTTATGTTCTTACAGCACTGATTGCCTAACTGAGCCAAGATGTAAAACAGATACTAAAATGTCAGGTTTATTTCAGGCGACCATGTTCTTATAGTCCCCATTTATATGTCCGTTTATGTTCTTACAGCATTGATTGCCTAACTGAGCCAAGATTTAAACAGATACTAAAATGTCAGGTTTATTTCAGGTGACCAGGATCGTAGTGGGGAGAGGGGGCAAGTGAAACAATGTCCTGAGAATGTGCTTAAACTTATTAACCATTGCTGTGCCATGGAGTGATACACCGGTCCAGAATCCCTATACATTCAAATTATGTTTGCAGCCTAAAGGTGCTTAGGTGGATTGGCATTTACATTACTCAGCGGCAAATCTTTTTCATACTTTTTGTGATCATCGGTTAAGATATAACCACTAACTGATGAGACACTTGGGGGCATGAAACTGTGCTACAAGCAAAGTTGCATTTGCAAAGCCCTGAATATTTATCTGTTGATAATGAAATGAAAGCTGTCAGCTGGTAAAATTCAGCCACTGTCCATTGCACAGAATAGACATCTCACTGATAGATCTGGAGCAAAGGGACATGCACTTGCCAATGACACCACTACAGCTCCAGACACGGAAGAAAGAAGTTAATGCACTTTCATCGCTGTTAACTTTTTCAGCATTTTAAAACAGTTACTTAGCATCTGCACTAAGATGTTACACGTCGCTGAACTGAATTGTGACACCAGAATCCCTGCGATCAACATTTGTCAGCAAAAGTGAATTGAAAAAATCAATAGATGTATAAAATGGTAAGTGACACGAGTCAATAACAACATATCTGCATGTAATACTGGCTTAAAATTTGAGCACCACTATATTCCGTACCACAGCATCAAACAGGGATGCCATTTACAATTCAGCTAATGTCAAGCAGTTTGAGTCATAAAAAGTATTATTGTATCAGTATGGTGGCAGCAACGGGATAAGGAAATTATGAAATAAAATGAAACAGCACTCCCATCAGCCATATGTTGTGCGGGTGGAGGGAGTGCATGAGCACCCAGGGGTGGGCTGTTAGGCAGCTTCAGATTCACCGGAGAAAAGGGTGGATTTGATTGTGAGCTACGGTTGAATTTGTGTTTTCTTTTTCTATACCTAGTTTTCGCTATTTTGTTAGGGCATATGTCCAACCCTAAGATGTTTAGGTCACAAGGTGATGTGACTTCATTGAGCATCTGATTTGAGAAAGAGCTGTATGATTCTATCTAAATGCCAGCTCACGGCAATTCAGAGAAAAAAAATATTTTGAAGCTGCATTACCAGACTAAGTGCAGTTTAGTGAATTACCACAAAGGGTGTGTATATGACAGCACTAAAGGTGCATTAAAGTGCTTCAGTCATGAAAACCTCCCCCACTGGCTGCTGCTGAAATGCATAGCAGTATGTTCTCCTTTGTGCATTCTGGCGGTTCTTTGCTTCAGCTGCAGGTAGTACAGTATGCTCAAGTTCGTTTGCATAGGTTTTAGCAGCGGGGAGTTCACATTGACAGAGTCTAGTAAGAGAAAACACTTGGAATTACACATACAACGAAGTCTGAGTTTTCACATCAAATGCTGAGGTATTTTTTTTCTGGAGGATTAGAACCCACGGAGTCCATGAAGGTGTGCTTTGGAGAGCTGGCGTATGTAAGGACTGTTAGGCACCCACACATTTTGGTGGTCCTGCTTTGGCAGGGAACAGTTTATTAAAGTAATGATGTGTGGCTTGTCTCTCTAAGCTAGACAAGACTACACCATCCTATCAGGCAACCGTAGGGTTACCACCTGTCCCTATTTTAGCAGGACAGTCCTGATTTGGGCAGCTGTGTCCTGTAGAAAAACATGAAAAATGCTAAATGTCCTGACATTATTGTAGAGAAAAATATTTTCTGATTTTCCTCTAAATGTTGCAAAAAACTATAATACCTTAACTAAAATACCTTAAAATAATAAAAAGCACAAGAAACAACTGAAGAACTACAACACATAGTCTTAATTCTGATTATTTAGAGAAAACATGTCTGTTGCATTGGTTGAGATGACATATTGTCCTGCGAAAAATCCAGTTTCAGTAAGAAATGTCCCACTTTGGGCTTCTTAAAAGGTGGTAACCCTAGGCAACCAACACAGTTGATCTGTGTGTGTGTGTGGGGGGGAGGAGCTGCTCACTGAAGCGTAGCTCCCTCTTTCAACTGTATGCCACTGCATTTTCAACTGCTGTCATAGACAGCTTCAGCAGTGATTGGAGAACTGTGACCACGCCTGTAAACACACTGACTGAATTAGAAGATGCTGACACACCTCTGAAAAACTAGGATGATGGCACTATGTTTCTTGCACATGCGTGCAAGCAAACATAAAAAGGACTGGACCCAGTACTGAACCCTGCGTTACCCCACTAGTAACCCCTCTTTCTTCAGAGTGGACTCCCATTTACAATTACATTCTGTGTCCTGTTGTCCAGCCAACATTTTACCCAGGCTACCACCCTGGGACCCACTCACAGACTGGTTAATTTGATTATTAATCTTTTGTGCGGGACTGTGTCAAATGCCTTACTAAAGTAAATTAAGCCAGTGGCTCTGGTGGGACGCTAACTTGGTATCTAATGATATTTTTGTTCCTAATCATTAAATCAAATTGTGTTATTATTAGATGATTATTACTTTTATGATTTTCTCCCCTTTCAAATAAATATTGAATAGTGATAGTTGCCTAAAAAAGCTAAATTATGCCCCAAAATAAGATGAAAGTAATGAAAATAAAAATAAATGTATGATGAATTATTAAATCAGACCTGATTAGGCCTATATTTGATGGACATCCATTTATTCTGTTACTTGGGCTTTTTTCTATTTCTATTTTTACTTAGAGGCTGACCTTTGGTAATTGCTGATGGGTGATCTGAATATGCCAGATGTTAACTGGAGTGCAGTTGCAGCTGCCACGTCGAAGAGTGCAGTTATTCTAGATGCCCTACAGGGGGGCATGCCTTAGATAACTAGTACTGGAGCCCACTCGAGAGGGAGCAATATTAGACTTGATTCTCTCAAATGGAGATGGAGAGAGGATCACAGATGTAGAAGTGGGTAGCCATCTGGGAACTAGCGACCATCGAACAGTATGGTTCACAGTAAACACAGCAATAGAGTCAAGCCATACAAAGACAAAAGTACTGGACTTTAGGAGGGCTGACTTTGCCAAAATGGGTGAGTGCCTAAGGAATACACTAGCAAATGGGCAGGAAGGAGGGGTGGAAGAACAATGGGGAATAATAAAAACTGCCATCACAGAGGTAACGAGCCTTTGTGTGAAGCAAATAAACAAAACAAAATGATGTAAGAAACCACTATGGTTCTCAAAGGAAGTGGCAGTGAAGGTTCAAGAGAAAAGAAAGCATTCAGGAAGTACAAGGAATCGCAGAAGGAGCAGGACAGAGAACTGTATCAGTTAAAGCAAAAGGAGGCTGGGAAGGCAGTCAGAACAGCAAAGGCCCAAACCGAGGAAAAGATAGCCAACTCAGTTAAGAAGGGGATAAAACCTTTATAGGTACATCAGGGAGTGAAGGAAGACCAAGGAAGGGATAGTGAGGCTTAAAAAGGGAGGGAAGGTGGCAGAGGGAGACTGTGAAAGACAGAGATACTAAACAAATATTTTGCTCAGTATTTACAAATGAAGAGGGAGGTACATAAAACAAACAGTAGAAACACTCTGGATACAGAAGTTGATACCAGCCCATTTACAGAAGAAAGGGTTCTGAAAGAACTCTTAAAACTGAAGGTGGACAAAGCAATGGGGCCCGATGGGATTCAACCCAGAATTCTAAAAGAGCTAAGGGTAGAACTAGTGACACCACTGCCTACTCGTTTTAACAAATCATGGGAGGATGGGGTGGTACCCGAGGACTGGAGGAGGGCAGATGTGATTCCCCTTCACAAAAGTGGTAGGAAGGCAGAAGCAGGAAACTATAGACCTGTTAGTTTAACCTCAGTGATAGGGAAAATGATGGAATCACTTCTGAAGGAAAGAATTGTCGAGTATCTAGAGGCCAGAGGGGCACAGGACCCTAGGCAGCATGGATTCACAGTGGGAAGGTCATGCCAGATGAATCTGATAGATTCCTTTGACTGGGTGACCAAAGTAGTAGATCAGGGAGGGGCTGTGGACATGGCCTACCTAGACTTTAGCAAGGCATTTGACACAGTCCCACACAAAAGATCAATATATAAGTTAGCCAGCCTGGGAGTGGGTCCCAAGATGACAGCCTGGGTAAAGAATTGGCTGGAGAATAGGACACAGAGAGTAATAGTAAATGGAGTCCACTCAGAAGAAAGGAGGGTTACTAGTGGGGTACCGCAGGGTTCAGTATTAGGACCAGTCCTCTTCAATGTCTTTATAAGTGACATTGCAGAAGGACTGGAAGGAAAAGTATGTCTCTTTGCAGATGACACAAAGATCTGCAACAGAGTTGATGCACAGGTGGGGTGGAAAGGATGAGAAGGAACTTGGCAAGGTTAGAGGAATGGTCAAATGTATGGTAGCTTAGATTCAATGCTAAGAGTGCAAGGAAATGCACCTGGGAAACAAAAATCAGGGAAGAGTACACAATGGGGGTGAGATACTAACAACAACAAAAATGGAAAGGGCTTGGGGGTAGTCATATCAGATGACCTAAAGGTGGGCAAGCAATGTGAGAGGGCAGCAAGGAGGATCTGGGGGATACTGGGATGCATAGGAGAGGCATCACCAGTAGAAAACAGGAAGTTATTATCCTCTGTACAGACAGCTAGTGAGACCCCATCTGGAGTACTGTGTGCAGTTCTGGAGACCCAATCTCAAAAAGACATAGACAGGATGGAAGCTGTCCAGAGGAGGGCAACTAAATGGTGCAGGGTCTGCACCGGAAGACATATGAAGAGAGACTTAAGGAGCTTAATATGTATAGCCTCGAGGAAAGGAGGGAGAGGGGGGACATGATAGAAACTTTCAAGTACCTCAAGGGAATCAACAAAGTCCAAGAGGGTAGCATCTTTCAAAAAAAGAGGTGTGCAAGAACAAGAGGCACAATTTGAAGATGGGGGCAGCTCAGAGGTAATTTAAGGAAGTATTTTTTCACAGAGAGGGTTGTGGATGCATGGAACGGCCTTCCGGAGGAGGTTGTGGAGTCAAAAACAGTGGTGGAATTCAAGCATGCATGGGACAGTCATAAGGCAATTCTAGGGGGTGGGGGTTGGAAGAAGTAGGCTGCTGGTTAACTAGGATCTGCAGCTTATCCAGTAGGTAGGGAAATGGGTAGACTGGGTGGGCCAAGCGGTCCTTATCTGCTGTCAAATTCTATGTTTCTATCTCTATTTGACCTTCCACACCAATGTTGTGCTAAACAATATTTATTGGAAACTTTTTTCTATCTTGTTAGATGTGATTTAATGTTATAATCCACATAGGGTATTTGGCATATGGTATTACTGCTGTTGCTCGATATATATAAAAATAAATATTTTTATTATGTGTACTATCACTTTAAGGTTTTTTCCAACTAAAAAGAAAACCTTGAGCACCAGGTCCCCGCCTCCTGATGATATGTCCCGGAGTGGACACGAAGCGCTGGGGTAGCATGCTGAGGGTTTTCATTGCTCCATTGCCTTGAATCTTGCGTGCTCATTTTGGCTATTTGAGTACTTTATAAATTGTGTTTTTGCTTAAAGTCTATGTAGACCATGTCTACAACCCCTCCTTGGTCTACTACTTTAGTCACCCAGTCAAAGAAATCAATTAGATTCGTCTGACATGACCTTCCCGCTGAGAACCCATGCTGCCTCGGGTCCTCTGCCCCACTGGCCTCTAGGTACTCAACAATTATTTCCTTCAGAAGTGATTCCATCACATTCTCTACCACAGAGGCCAAACTGACAAGTCTGTAGTTTCCTGCCTCTGTCTTGCTCCCACTTTTGGGAAGGGGAATCACATCTGCCTTTCTCCAGTCTTCAGGTACCACACCATCCTCCCATGATTTGCTAAACAGGGTAGTCAGTGGTGTCACTAGTTCTCCCCTTCATTATTTTAGAATTTTGGGATGAATTCCATCAGGCCCCATTGCTTTGTCTACCTTGAGTTTTAGGAGTTCTTTCAGAACCCTTTCTTCTGTGAAAGGATAGGGATTGACTCCCCTATCCAGAGTGCTTCTGTTAATTGGATTAGGTCCCTCCCCCTCCTCTTCTTTTGTAAATACTGAGCAGAAGTATTCATTCAGTATTCCTACTTTTTCACTGTCACTCTCTGCCCACCCACCGTCCATTCTATTCAGTCTCACTATCCCTCCCTTTTTGTCTTTCTACGCTCCCTGATGTACCTATAAAAGGTTTTATCCCCCTTCTTAACTGAGTTGGCTATCTTTTCCTCAGTTTGGGCCATTGCTATTCTGACTTCCATCCCTGCTTCCTTCTGCCTTAACTGGTACAGTTCTCTGTCTTGCTCCTTCGGTGTTTCCTTATACTTCCTAAATGCTATTTTTTTCTTCCTAACCTTCCCCACCACCTCTTTTGAGAATCATAAAGGCTTTTACTTTCATTTTGATTTGTTTATTTGCTTCACACAAAGGCTTGTTGCCTCTGTGATGGCAGTTTTGATGTTTCCCCATTGTTGCTCCACCCCTTCTTCTAGCCTGTTTACTAGTGCTTTTCTAAGGCACTCTCCCATCTTGCCAAAGTCAGCCCTCCTGAAGTCAGTACCCTCACTTTTGTATGGCTTGACTCAGTAGCTGAGTTTATCGTGAACCACACTGTTTGGTGGTCACTTGTTCCCAGATGGCTACCTACTTCTAGATCTGAGATCCGCTTACTGTCCCCATTTGAGAGTATGATGTCTAAGGTTGCTCCCTCATGAGTGGGTTCCAGAACTAGCTGTGTGAGGCATGCCACCTGTAGAGCATCAAGAATGGCCCTGCTCTTGGATGTGGCTGCATCAAAGGTGCTCCAGTTAACATCTGGCATATTCAGGTTCCCCATCAACAGTATCTTCCCTTCTCTGCCATCCTAAGGATGCCTTCTATCATATCCTTGTCCATTCCCTTCCCCTGACATTGGGGTCTGTATACAACCCCTGTGCGAAGTGTGGTGCCATTTCCTAACTCTAAGGTGACCCACTCTAAGGTGCCTCCTCTCCTCCCTGTTTACTCTTTGGTTCTGTTGCTTTTATCCCTTCTCTTACATAGAGAGCTACTCCCCCCCTCTTCTACCCTGCCTGTCTCTCCTGTAGGTTATGTACCCTGGTATGTTAACATCCCAGTCATGGTTCTCTGTGTACCATGTTTCTGTGACTGCTACGATATCCAGGCATCCCTCTTCCATAAAGGCCACCAGTTCAGGGAGCTTGCTTCCCAGACTACGGGCACTGGTACTCATTACCCTCCATTTCCTAATGGCCTTACCCCTTTTTGCCCCATCCCTGTCCTAATTCCCGTTGTCATTTTCTCCATTTACACCTGCCCTTCTCCTTATCGATGTCTCTATCTTGGTGTTTACCTCACTTACTACTCTGATTTTTTTTGGGGGGCTAGGATTTCCCTGCTCCTTTCCAGTGCTTTCCCCCCCTTGGCTAGTTTAAATGCTTGCCAATGAAGCATTTAAACCTATCACCTAGGATCCTGATTCCCCTCCTGGACAGATGCAGACCATCACACCAGTATAGGCCTGCATCCCTCCAGGTGGACCCCCAGTCCCCAGTGAAGCCAAATCCCTGAGCTCTGCACCAGTTTTTCAACCACTGATTGAATCGCATGGTGTGGAGCACCCTAGCCTCATCCATGGCATAGACAGGCAGCACCTCCGAGAAGGTTACCGTGCATGCTACTTGTCTAAGGCCCCTCCCCAACTCCCCAAACTCTTCCTGTACTGCTGTGATCCCTTTCTCAGCCAGGTAATTTGTCCCTAGGTGGACAGTGACATCCAGCTCCCTGACCCATGCAGCTGCTCCAGCGATCCTGAGGATTTGCTCCCTGTCCCTCCAAGCCATGGAACCAGGCAGGCACCTTACCTCCCTCGCCTCTTCCTCCCCCAGTTCTACCCTCCCAACAATGGAGTCCCCCACCAGGAGTTGTTTCCTTCCCCAGTGGGGTCCCATGCCACCCCCCTGTGGGTCTCCTTTGTGGAGGTTCACAGCATCCTCCTTGGTCTCCACTGTGGGTGCCTCCATAGAAGAGCCACACTTTGCCAGAATGGCATATGAATTTTGGATAGGTACAACTGGAGGGATGCACCTCTGTTCCACCACCCTCACCCTCCCTGAGCCCACCATGGTCCAACCACTCCTCTTTCTTGGCAACCTCTGAGGCAACAACAGTGGCCCTGGTGGTCCCTTGGTGAGAGAGGAGGTCCCCCAAATCCTGGCCAACTCAGCTTGGAGATAAGCAACCTCCTCCTTCAGCCCAGAGAGGTGTCTGCAGATGGGACAACACCGCATCCTCCAGAACATCTCCCAGAAGACTGCAGTTCCACAGCCACTACACTGAACCACTCCCATCATGTCTTATTTTTGGCCCCTTAACTGTTGTTTGGACTACTTACTCTTTCCTCTGTTTATTTTTTCTTTCTTTCTTTTTTTTTTGTTCTCCCTAGTTACTCAATGTTTCTGTGCCCTTTAAGTTCCTGATCTTCCTGTTCTAAGACAAGAAGTTCCTATATTTCTCAGTAGTCTCCTTACTTACTTGCTCAGAGTCAGACCTCCAGCAGCTGGGGGGGGGGGTCAGAGAGCTACTCTTTTCCTTTTAGGATGGCGAGTCTTTTGTGGCTCTGTGATCACTCACTTCCTGCTCCCAGACAGGAAGTTCCTGTTGTCAGTCAAATCCTGTGCCTATAAAAGTTATGCAACTCCTGCCCGAAAGGTGATTTTAGGGTTGCTTGGCAGTTTCACCTTTCAGGTGGGATTTGTGTAATGGCAGTCATATTGTTCATGAGGTGGGATCATAAGAAGGCTATGTTGAAAATGTGAAGTCAAAATATGGAAACATGACAAAGTTATGACCATTCATTGTAATTTTGCTAAGCACACTTGTAACTTCAGAAATATTAAATATTTTGACCCCAAATTTCCAACATAGTCTTGTTATTACCTCATCTCATGTATGTCATAGCTGTCATTTTTCAAATCATGGTCAAAATGTCTTTTCGCACTTGTGGCGTGGAATGGCATTGCAGTTGCATGGAATTACATTTTGGTTGGGATTCAAAAATGTTCAGTACCGAGTATAGGATTTGGGGTAATAAGATGTCTATGCTGACAATTTGGTCACTGTTGTCCTATAAATGGAAGTGCAGGGCCCTTCCACAGCTACATTCATATGTACATTTATGGAGGGATGGTCCCTCCGGCAAATAAGGATATGATTACTCTATCTTAAAAACTATATATGGGAGGGAACACAGGCCCAGAGTGCCCTGCACTCCCACAGGCACTATACATGGGTGGGAGCACAGGGCCTAAAGACAAATGAGGATACAATTACGCTTTCTCAAAAAACTATACATGGGTGGGAGCACAGGGCCCTACAGGCAAATAAGGCTATGATTACACTATTTTAAAAGTGAGGAAATTGATTGCAAGAAAATACATTAATGCATCAGTTAGGGCTGCTATTAAAGTTATGAAAGTATGGAAATTCGAAGTTAGGGTTTTCAACCCTAACTTCACATTCTCCCCAAGCAACCAAAGGGGGCAGGCAACACAAGCAACACCAGACCTACATCATCAGGTAAAGGGAAAGGGAACATTGTTTAACCAGGAGTAGCACACTAAGATGAAGCTTGTTTCCAGATGTGACCTGGGAGCACAAGAAAGTTAAGTGACTTGCTCAGGATCACACAGTATGCACCTAGGTGGCTGTTGGATTCAAACCCAGGTCTGCAGATCTGCAGCTCAGAGCCTTAACCCACTGCACTATACTGCCTCCTGCACTATACTGCCATCAGGTAAGACAAACAACATACAACTCTTTTCACGTGACACAGGAGACATCCATCATCATGGTCCAGTGCTTCTGTAGCCATGGATAGATATGCCACAGGTGGCTGAAGGCACTCGGCACCTGCATGCAATCATCCATGTGGGCACGGAAGTGCAGGGCCCATATCCATGGCAGCACAGGTGCCTTAGGCACCAGAGTGAAGACATCTGCACTTTCCAAGTGGTTGTGGCACTCGGGTGTACATCGTGCCTCACAACCCAGCTGGGGCATGTGGTAATTTAGCATTACTGCACACACTGTTGTGTGTTATTGCTTATTTACAATTTACAATGTGATACAATGGGAATATTATATCACACTTCCCAGGTGGTTAAAGGCACTCAGCTGCACCTCATGCCTCCCAACCCACCTGGGGCATGCAGCAATTTAGCATTGCTGCACCCCCTGCTGCGTGGTATTGCTCACTTTAAAATTTATAATGTGATCTTATGCGAATTATATACCACACTTCAAAGATGGTCGAAGGCACCCAGCTGCACCTCATGCCTCACAACCCACCTGGGGCATGCAGCATTTTAGCATTGGCACACACCCTGCCATGTGTTATTGTTTATTTACAATTTACAATGTGATCCTATGATAATTTTATATCGCACTTTCCAGGTGGTTGAAGGCACTTGGCTGCGCCTTGTGCCTCTCAACCCACATTGGGCATGCAGCAATTTAGCATTGCCACACATCCTGCTGTGTGGTATTGCTCACTTAAAATTTATAATGTAATCCTATCAGAATCATATACCGCAAGATGGTTGAAGACACTTGGCTGCACCTCGTACCTCACAACCCATGTGGAGCATGCAGCAATTTAGCCTTGCTGCACATCCTGCTGTGTGGTATTGCTTGCTTACAATTTATAATGTGATCCTATGGGAATCATAAAGCACACTTCCTAGGTGGTTGAGGGCACTCAGCTGCACCTAATGCCTCATAAATCACCTGGGCTGTGCAGTAATATAGCATTATCGCACACCCTGTCATGCGTTATTCCTCACATGCAATTTACAGTGTGATCCTATGGGAATTATTAACTGCACTTCCCAGGTGGTGTGCTAGTCTGCATGTCTATCCATGGCTACAAAAGCCCTGGACCATGATGATGGATGTCTCTTGTGTCATGTAGAAATAGTTGTATGTTGTTTGTCTTACCTGATGATGGATGTCTGGTGTTGCTTGTGCTGCCTTGCCCCCTTTCACTGCTGGGGGAAGGGGAACACAGAATTAGGGTTAAAAACCCTAACATTGTATTTCCATACTTTTGTCACTTTAATAGAAAACCTAACGATGCATTAAAGTAGTTTTTTGCAATTAATATTTATATAGAAAGTACTTCCTTCCATTGAATAATGGCAACTCTGTTTGGTGCAAGCCATTGACTTGTATCCATTCTATGAATCCTATGAGTCTTAGAGGAGGGATTATGGGGTTAAGAAGAGCAGGTAGGGACTGTGCAAAGGAGGATCAGGTAAAAGCAGATATCCTTATACTTTTGTAGAGAAATACTTTTGTTCAATCTTCACAGAGTTAGAGGAAGGGGATGGGGCACATAAAAGCAACGGGACACTGGAAAGGGGTAGGTAGACACAAGTCCCATAACAGAGAGAAAAAAAGGTTCTGAAAGGACTCACAAATCTGAAAGTGGACAAAGCTATGGGGCCTGACAGAGTACACCCAAGGGTACTGAGCCCAGGGAGGTACTGGCTGCACCACAGACAGTTGCTTTTAACAACTCACTGGCAACAGGAGTGGTTCCAGAGCACTGAAGAAGGAAAGATGTAGTCCCGCTTTACAAAAGCCATAGAAGGGAGTAGGCTGGCCACTATAGGCTAGTCAGCCTGACATCACTAGTGGGGAAGCTAATGGAGTCACTTTCAAAGGAAAGGATTGTGGAGTATCTTGAATCCATTGGCTGTAAGACCTGAGGCAACACAGATTATGGGGGGAGGGGGGTCATGTTAGACAAATCTGATAGATTACTTTGACTGGGTGACCAGGGAAATACATCAGGGTGGGGCAGTAGACTTGGCATACTTAGATTTCAGTAAAGACTTTCAACACCGTTTCACATAGAAGGCTCATAACGAAATTGGACAGCTTAGGTTGGTCCAAAGATAGTAAAACTGGGTAACAGATTGGTTCAGGGATAGGCAACAGTGGCTGGTGATAAACACAGGTCACTCCAGAGCAGGGAGAGTGAACAGAGGGGTACCACAGGGCTCAGTACTGGGACCGGTCCTCTTTAATGCCTTTATAGGTGGCACCGCAGATGAGCTGGGAGAGAAGGTCTGCCTCTTTGCAGATGACACCAAAATCTGTAATGTGGGGAACACTGCAGTGGGTGTGGAAATACTGTGCAGAGACCTGAGAAAACTTGAGGAATGGTCAATGGTATGGCAGCTGGGTTTCAATGTAAAAAAGTGCAAAATAATGCACTTAGGGCACAGAAACCCAGAGGCAGAGTACAGTATGACAGAAGAGGTATTGACGGTCACCATACAGCAAAGGGACCTGGGAGTAATCATATCAATGATCTCAAGGTGGCAAGACAGTGCGACAAGGCAGTGGGTAGGGCCAGTGGGGTTTTAGGGTGAATAGGGAAGGGTATCACCAACAGAAAGAGTGAAGTGGTGTTGCCACTGCATAGATCTCTAGTGATACCACCTGGAGTACTATGTCCAGTTCTGGAGACCACATCTCAGGAAGATCATTAACAGAGTGGAGGCAGTCCAGAGGAGGGCAATTAAAATGGTGCAGGGTCTTCATTAGAAGCCATACAAACAGCAACTGAAGGACCTCAATATGTACACCCTGGAAAAGATAAGAGTAAGGGGGGATATGATAGAGACCTATAAATACCTCATGGGGGTAAATACAGTACAGGAAGGGGGCATTTTTCAGAGGAAAGGATACATGAGAACAAGGGGAAATGCAATGAAGCTGGAAGGGAGTAAATTTGAGAGAGATGTGAGGAACTACTTCTTCAGTGAAAGAGTGATGGGTGCCTGGAGCAGTCTTCCAGCAGAGGTGGTGGGGGTGAAAACAGTGGTGGGCTTTAAGCATGCATGGGATAGGCTTGAGGGAACCTTAGTGGGAAGCACGGGAGGGGAGCCAAAGATCAAGTAGGGTCTGCGGTGACAGTATAGGCAGGGGAAAAAATGGGCAGATCAGGTGGGCTAAGTGGTTCTTATCTGCAATCAAATTCCATGTTTCTGTGGTTGTATGACGGACATTTTGAAAATTTGTTTTCAGTGCCCAGTGGTGTTCTTTGTATGCTGTTACAGCAAGTCATAGCAAGTGACATACATTTATTAAAAAGAACTTCCCACTTCAAAGACTGATGATGCTCACTAACACATGCAAGAAGAACACACTTATTAGTACAGGTATTTCATCTCATCTGGAGCAACACATCTTGAGGAATGCTTGCCAGAGTCCCATTGTACCTTTGGCATTTTGAATGAGAGGATGCTGTGGAAAATAAAGGGTATAACCACACTTACATACATAGTTACATAGATAAATAGACAAGCATGACAGAGGAAGGCCTGTTGGCCCATCTAGTCTGCCCACCCTACCAAAGTACTCTACATAGGCCCCAATGACCATCCCTCTCCTTGGTTTCTGCACACCTTTTCTAACTAATTCCATGCACCTGTCCTATCTCCACTTAAAGCTGTTCACTGATTTGGCCTATACCACTTCCTGCAGTGGCTTATTCCACTTGTCCTCCCCTCTTTCTGTTAAAAAGTGCTTTCAGATGTCCCTTTTGAATCTTCTCCTGTGAGTTTAAATGAGATTTCTCTCATCCCTGTAGTTGAACCCAAGGAGAAACATTTCTTGGCATCCACAGCATTTATCCTGTGCAGGTACTTGTATGGATCAATCATGTCACCACTTTCCCTTCTTTTCTTAGGGTTGTACATGTTTAAGTCCTGCAGCTTCTCCTTGTATATTTTGCCTCCTAGCCTGTGGACCCACTTGGTTGTCCTCTGCTATACTGCTTCCACCTTCTCATAGTCTCTCCTCAGATGTGGACTCCAGTACTACCTTGTGCAGTATTCCAAGTGTGGTCACACCACTGACCTGTACAATGGGGGGATCGCCTTCCAGCTTCTGCTGCTTATCCTCCTCCCTATGTAACCCAGCATCTTGTTTGACTTACCACTAGCTCTATCAAAATATGCTGTTATTTTTAGGATCTCTGATATCTTGACCATTTGGTTCTTTTCCTCCATGGTGCTTTTTCAACACCTCTCCTCCAATTTCATATTTCACTCTTGGGCTCATCTTCCTAATGTGCACCGCTTTGCATTTTCTTGTATTGAAGCTCAGCTGCTGGATCTTTGATCAGCAGAAATCCTCCCTAAATTCCCTCATCCTTTCTTCCGGGTCCACACTTGTACAGATCTTTGTGTCATCTGCAAAGAGGCAGACCTGGCCCTTGTTGCCTTCCCCTATGTCAAAAATGAATAGATTGAAAATGATCGGGCCCAGTATACCTGTTATACCGTTACCTCTGAAAACTCTACTACCCTTTGTGTTCTTCCCCTCATTCAGTTCTTCTTCACTAGTTCTTTTCCAGTTTACTGTCTGACGCTATGGTTGGGCACCCAGTGACCCAATGTCAGAATGGGGGTGGCTGCGAGTATCCATGTTTGTTTCATTTCTTAAACTTTAGTGTCTGACACCAGGGTTAGACATCCAGTGTCAGAATGGGGGAAGGTGGGGGCTGATCAGTGTCACCAGTGATGAGCTCCAAGTGAACACTTGGGCCCAGATATTCAAACTGCACCCAAAAAGTGCGCAACAGCAGGAGCAAGCGCAAGTCCACTGTGCCCATGTGCAAGAAGCGCAATATTCAAAAACTGCGCAGGCCAAGATGCGCCTACGGCAGACGACTGAATATCACACCACCTGCTCCATAGCGCAACTAGGGAGGTGAAGCTGAGCATATCTGATGTGCCATAGTGCAACAAGAGATGTTCAGCTGAGCAGTCCAGATGTGCCATAGCGTAACCAGGGATGCCCCCCAGCAGCAGGGCAGCAATGCAACAGCACAACCAGGGATGCAGGGGCCCACCACCCATGCCACAGATGGGCAGAGGAACACACAGCAAAACAGACATCGTCCCCCCCACACCCCATGCACTGCACAACTGGGGGAGGGCTGGAATAACCACTGGCCCATGGAGACCAGCAAACAACCCACAACCGGGCCATGATGCCCCATCACACTCCCTGGCAAGCTGTGACTGGCACACAAGGATGGCTGACCACCCCGTACCACACCATCCCACAAATTCATAGCACACCCTGCACCATGATCCCCATACACCCTGCCCAGGAGTGGCACCCAACAGTGCAGGACACCCCATGCATGCCACCACCCCCACTGTGACAATGTAACCCTGTGCACCGTGGAGCCATGCAAGGCAGCCCCAGCATGGACACCCTGCAGTGGGCAGCAGCAGACAGTGATGCAACAGATGCATACACAGTGCTGCCCTGCACATCCCCCCCAAGGTACAGCTGAGAGACTGACCATGCGTCAGCACACAAGGTACCCCACATGTGACAGGACATGCCCCGGACCCCACCTCTAGTGGTACAACACCCTGCACACCCTCCCAAGGACACATCCTGTCCCAGCACTGGCCAAAACAGCCACCACTGACACTCCAGCAGACCGTGCATATCACAGACATGCAAGGGTGTCAGCTGCACATGCCATGGACAGTCTGACAGGGGTGCCATGCACACAGTGCAGGCCTCATGGATCACTGCACATAGGCATCCAGTGCACAGAGTACAAAACAAAAACCACAGACAGTGACTGATCCCCCTGCCCACACCATAGGCGGTTCACCTCTGCACACACATGCCCATGCGTGCACCACCCCTGACGCCATGCACACCACTGCAGCTGAGCACCTGTAGCCCATTGCAAATCAGAGGCCACCACAGTTGTCATAACAAAACAAATGTATTTAAAACCAGAAATACAAAAACTATATATAACTATATACAATGGGGGAAGGAAGGGCCACATACCAGGTGGGGGTGGGTAAGGGGCAGGGGTGAACATATGGGAGAGGGAAGAAGGGGTGTGACGGTGGGTCCGGGGGAAAGGTGTAATTAGGGGCATAGAGTGATCATCGTCTGCCCCAGTCCTCCTCCACGTGGCGCTGATGTTGTCCTCACCCAGTGGTGGTCCATTCTCTGCAGGAGCTCCAGGGTTGCCCTTGCCACCTGGAGCAGCTCTTGCAGTCCTCACTCCAGTACCTGGAGTCACCGTCCACCTAGGACGAGGGAGCAGAGTCAATAAGTGTGACTGTCCAGCCCCTTGCAGCCCACCCATTGTGCATGGCATACAGCCATGTGCCACACCCCTGTGATGGTGTGTGACCACCCACAGTGACTGTGTCCACAAGACCTGCCTACCCAGGCAGCCACAGCCATGTGGACCACTGCACACACCCACTGCCTATGTCCTGCACAGCACCACCGTGGCTGTACAGTGACTTGGCTATGCGGTGTGAAGGCAGTGGCACAGCCATGTGCCCAGTGCACGCATGGACCACCACTGATGCACTCCTAGAAATGCAGTGCCACTGGACAGTGCTGACTGTAACAAGTTGCGTGCATGGCAGAGGTGTCAATGGATGGTGGCCATGCCCCGCTGCCCGCCCAATTATACAGCATGCAGTAGTAATCATGGATGTAAGGCACTCACCATCATCAGGGTGGTCCATGCACTGCTGACCACCATCACCCCTCCTGGCTTGCTGCTCCTCCAGGCAGCGCCTCTGGTCTATGGCCTGCTGGCGTTCAGCAGGCCCTAAGGTGCAAAACATGGACAGAGGAACATCAGTACAATCCAGTAGCAATTTCCCCCCACCCCCATGTGTGTGCAATCCCACACAGCCAGATCCACCCACCCCACACCCCGATAACACCACCACGGCCAACACCGATGACCTCATGTGCTCAGACACATGCAACCGTGATATTCAGATGGATCGATAAAAGTGTATGGATGTTGCACCTACCTGGCATGGCACTGTGCCCCTCCTGGCACGTGCCCACAGGTGGGCAAGCAGGTCCGGGTCCCTCTGCCTCAGGTTCCCATATCGGTGGCAGCACTGCTCTGCTGTCCGCCCCATACTGGTGGCCTCCTCCAGGGCATCAGCCACCTCCTGCCACACCTGACTCCTGGCCCTGTCCAGGGGTGCCTCACCAAATAAAGGCCCAACATGTGGCTCCACAATGGCAACAAGGTTTGCCAGCTCCACCTGGCTCCACTGCACAGCATGCCTCCATGCCATCTCTGCTGCTTAGTTCAGTCAAAATGGTACTCTGTAGTGCGGTCCTGCCATGTGCAGATGCTGTGCAGTACAGCACTGCCATTCCCTATCATGCTGTCACCGAACAGCGTGATAGTGGTACACCCATGCCTGACGCATGGCACCTAGGGGGCAAAGGTCGGGCACAGGGTCAAGGGTCTCTGGTGCACGGATAGCCACAGTGCGATTGGAACCCAATGTGTGTAGCTAGATTGGGTGCCTGTGTGCCACCTCTTGTAGTGGCCTACTACGCTGTTGCCCCAGTGCACCTACGATGCCCCAGCGCCACAGTGCCATATAGGGGAACAGCGCTGTAGTGCCACTGGCACAATGGTGGCCGTGCCTTGCATTGGCTCCCATGCATAGCATGTTAGCAGCGTGGCAGGCACCTGCGTCATCAACCCGGGCATGCGCAGTTAGGTGTGTACTGCGCATGTCACAGAACTGCACCCTTGGCTCAGCACGTTCAACACAATTGTGCAAAGAGCAACAGAGTGATATTTAGCCGGCACATGCAGATCAGCTAATCAGCCATTCAATGGTGCAGTCACTGCATTTGCATCCACTTAAAGATGCACCTCGCCTCATTTGCATGGGTTGCGCTCTAAAAGTGCGACATTGGGTTGCACTGGCCATAGTCGGTTACTGCAGCCTATTGCGGTGAGTTGCATGCTGTTTGGGAGTGTGGACTGTGGATTTTGGTACATGCATGGGACTGCACAGTCACAGGTAACACCTTTTCATTCTTATAGGCTGAATCATGACCGAGCATGTTGTGGAGGAAGAGGAACAGAGTTGTGGGAGAAGAGGAGGCCAAATTTCACTAAGGCCGAGATGGATGCCCTGTTCGAGGCCTACCTAGACCAGGAGCCGCTTCTCAGCGGATGCCAGGGAACACCACAGCCCATGCTGCTGCATGGGAGGAGGTGGTGCATGCTGTAAACCTGCGTGACAGCCACCAGCATTCCGTGCAGGAATGCAAGAAGAAGATGGGCACAGACAGGTGGAGGATTAAGGAGAAGGTGGCTGCCATCAGGGCAGCACGGTCTGTGACAGGTGGGGGACAGCCGGAGGTGCTACGCCTGACCCCACAGGAGGGATGGGTTGCTGGCAGCATGCAGTTTTCCGCCATTGAGGGTGTTCTGGGTGGTGAATTCCAGACGGGTGGTAGCCCGTCACTGCATGGTAGGTCATGGTCTGTCTATTGGGGGGGACAGGGTAGGTCACATGCAGTAACGTGACTTTGTTTTCCCTTACAGCTCCTGAGCATCTGCATGGGTCAGCAGTGGTGGGCTTCTCCACTGAGGCCAGTCACATGGAGATGGAGGAGGACTCATCCACCTCCACAGGAATACATGGCTCAGGGCAACAGTGGGCCCGCCTGGACGTCCAGACTGATGTTGGTGGAACAGGTGCAGAGGAGGCCCTGCCCATGTCCCAGCATGCCAGCGTCCATGGATGCCAGCATGCTGAGACTCGGGCTGGTGCCAGATCCATCACCAATGATGATGTCGCTAACGTCATGGGCAGTGACACGTGTGTGCCACAGCATGGCCACACAGCAGGTTACATCACAGCCATGGCTGTGGGTGGTGCCACCGTGGAGGCCTGCATGTCATCACAGTCCTAGCCTGTGCCTGTCAGCACTGGTGGGGCAGCACTGGTGTGTGTACAGGACAGTGGGACTGTTGCGGCCACTGCAGCTGCACCATTGAGCCTTGGGGAGCGGCAGCTGGAGGGGCAGCATCAGCAGTCAGCCAACGTGCATGGGGGTACAGTGTCAGGAGGCGGCATCAGTGCACCGCCTAAGGACATACCCAGGCCTGGCCCTGGTGTGCAGTGCCCACCCTCAAGGGGTGATGAGCATCAGGGCTGTGAACACCCTGAGGGACAGCATGCCGATCAGGCAGATGACCTCTTGGGTGAACACGCCTGCATACTGCAAGCATCAGTCAATCAGCAGATGCAGCTTGTGATGGTGGTGGATGCACTGAGAGTGGGTCTGCGCCAGGCAGAGCAGCGTCGCAGCAGAAACACCTCTCTCCTTCTGGCAGGGATGGACCGGATGCGGGAGGATGTGACCGCTGCCATTGACAGGCTGACACAGACAATCACAGCTTTCATGGCCACAATGGGCACACAGTTATTTGCCCATGCATTGCAGACACTGTGCAGTGCAATGTCCACCCCCCATTCCCAGCATCGTGTGACACCATCCTTGTTGACACTGGGTTCAGCTGTGGGCATCCCGAGCACACCTGGCGCAGGCATGTTCGGTGTACTGCAGACCCCTGCACAAGCACAGTCATGTTCATGCAGTGGAACCCCTGGGGGACCATCGGTGCCACCCCATGAAGCCAGTGGTCAGGCTGTCACTGCTGGCGGGTCTCGGCGGGGTTGCTCATGTATCTGTGGTGGCCGTGGCACTGTGGTGCATGACTGACCTGTCTCCCAGCATGGCTACTGTCTGATGCTGCCCTGTGTGCATTGTGTCATTCAGTGAGCAATGCATGGGTGGGTACCTGGCCCTGCATGCACACACACACACACAGTCCATCTGCACATCCTCCCGGCTGCTGTCCGCAGTTGCATGTGAATAATGATGCCTACATTGCGCTGTATGCCACTGTGAAATGGTGCCCAGAGTCTGACACACGCACAGTGACAGGCAGTGGACGTGATGATCTGTGGACATGTGTGTGGCTAGGGGTGGCATTCTGGGTCGGCATGCCTCCTACCCTTTGTGCATGTCTGGTGAGTTTTGTGTGTGTGTGTGTGTCTGACCGCGTGCCATGTTAGACCTTGTCCATCCCTGGCAGTGTGTGTGGTTCCATGCCTGGCCACTTCCCTTGATGGCATGCACCCCTGTTGTGTGTCCAATCATGTTTGTGGGTTGTGCCTTTGCCACTGGTGGTTGCACATGGCCCCATGACTTACCTAGGTTGGCTGAAGTGCTCCTCCGTGATGGTGTCCTGGTGCAGCACTGCCAGTCGGAGAAGTTGGGGGTCCTGTCACCCAAGGGGGGCTGCCCATCACCATTGTCACCAGCGTCCTCATCATCCCAATCGCTGTCCCCCTCTTCGACCTGTACAGCTATCCCACATTTGTTGGCCATGTTGTGCAGGATGCAACAGGCCAGGAATAGCCCACAGGCCTTTGAGGGGCTGTACTGTAGGGCACTGCTGGAGGTGTCCAGGCAATGGAAATGTGCCTTCAGCATACTGTACACCCGCTCGATGACATTATGTGTGGTGGCATGTGCCTCATTGTAGCGCTTGCTGCACAACGAGGTCGTACCGGACGTGTGTGAGCAGCCAGAGATGGAGTGGGTATCCACTGTAACCTGTGTGTAGAGGGTGGAGGTTAGTTTGGTGATCAGCATTGCCCTGCCCCGAGCCATGTAGGCCGCTACCCATGTCACCTCTGACCATGCCCCTCCCAAGCCTTAAGTTTGTCCATGTGGTTTGCATACTCACCCACTAAGTGGCCAGTGGGGATGTCCCTACTCTTGAATCTGTGGCACAGTGCTGACTAGTGCCAGATGAAGGCATCGTGTGCTCCCCCAGGGTGCGTGGCACAGAGATTGATTATGCACCCCCTGGCATCGCACACCACCTGGCAGTTGATGCTAGAATAGCCCTTCCAATTAATATATGTGGCCCCCTTGGGGCCAGGTGGTGTGCAGATGGCCACATGGGTGCAGTCTATTTCTCCTAGCATGCCAGGCATATGTGCTACCCTGTGGAACTCCTGTATTTTTGCTGTGCGTTCCGCCGGTGTGCTGGGGAAATGGATGCACTCTGCAGCATGTGGCAGCAGTGCGCTGAGGAACTGGGTGAGGTGGCATGATGTGGCCGACTGGGTTATGCCTGTGGTGTCCCCTGTTGGCCTCTGGAAGGTACCAGTGGTGAGCAAGCACATGCAAGCTGTCACTTTAGTCTCCACTGACAGAGCATGGCTCCGTCGTGTGGGTGCCTGCATCACATCACTGCACAGCTCTCAGAGCCACCTCAGAATTGCCCAATTCAGGTGGTACCAGCCCATGATCTCAGTATCGCTGTACAGCTCGAGGCTGGTGCAGGCTCGGTACTGTCTGTTGGGGGCATACCACTGACGGGCCCTTCCATGGCCACGCCCCCCTGCTGCCCACCTTCTCACCCCCCTCATTACTGCCTCCATCTAGATGGTGGCACTGGCCATATCCCTGGCTTGTGTTCACCCTCCCAGCAGCTGTTTCTGTGTTCCCCCCGCTGTCCTGGCTGCTACTTCCCCTGCACCGGGAACACCTTCCTGTGGTGGTCTATGTGCTGTGTGGCACTTCCCCCTTCTGCACTGGCTGTGTCTCCCCACACCTTCCCTGTACCTCTCTGTTCAGGGTGCCCTTTCCCTGGCCTGCCCTGTGTGCCCCATCTGCCCTCTTTGTGCAGCTATGGTTCAGCCTCATGTGCCTTCCCTGTAGCGTTCTTGTGCCTCTCCCTTGTTCCTTTTTATTTTGGCTCATTTCTGCTATCGCGTAACTTCCACTTGCTCCCCTATTGCACATGGCGCATGTTGTTGAATATCACACTGCACCATTTATGCATGATTCCTTCCCCTTCAGTTGCGCATACATTCATTATCATTGCACTATTGCTCAGCATGCTTTGGGGGGTGCAACTGCCTCCCGCTGAATATTGCAGAATGGCACTTTTTCAGACTTGCAACCCTATTGCACATGGCGCAACCCTTTTGAATATCTGGGCCTTGGAGTTTCATTAATGGTGGCCCCAGTGAAACATAGATCACAAACACTGATGTCCAAAAAAGACCTAATTGCCCATCCAGTGTACACAGTCCTAACTATGGTTGAAAGTGATGGCCCTTATGTTCTGGAATTAAGATTTCATCCAGGAACCAGATTCATGAAGCAGTGGTGCATGAATCAACCTCACCGTTTGAAAAAGATGGTCTTGTTAAGGTTTTTTCATTTGCTCATTTTTTTGCCAGAAAAGTACTGAACCAGATTTCACCAAAACTGCCACATCATGAGATTCTGGGTTGCAAATCCTGCTTTTGAAGGTTTCGTTGAACAGCTCTGTCAAGAAACAGCTGTAATGCTGTATAAGTGACTAAAAAATTACAATTTAACATAAGGTGCCTACCCGGCCCTAACTACTATAGTGGCTCTACTGTAATGGGACAAGAATATAATAAAAATATTGCCACTGAATACCTTGCTTTTATTTCCTTGTAAGATTAGATGCATAGTGCCATTCTCAGCTGTTTTCTCTGTACACTTCCACACATGTTGAATAAAATATCCATTTGTAAATCTATTTTGGGGTTCATTGTTTAACGAGTGCTGTCTCAACTCTGGGAGTCCTCCACACTCTAATTTTCCCTGTATTAATTTGTTACCATAGCATGAGTATCATTATATCTGTTTCAGCTGGCAGACTGAAGTGTATTTGTGTGTTCAGCACTAAGACATCAATTGAGGACAGAACAATGTTTTTTTTTTGCTGTTAATCTTTTTATTATTTTACAGTAAAAGATATACAACCATTTCCACATATGCAAAAATACATAATCAGTCATAATGACCAGATAAAGTAACACATTGGCTGTTAAACAACATCATTAGAGTAAAAAAAATGCAATGGATCTTAAGAATTTCAATAAAGTTACAATATTTGAAAAAACATATGTCCGGTCTGAGTTCTCTAAGAATAACCTAGAAGGTAATATCAACTGGGAGAAACAAGGATAGCATAGAGTACTTATATGGTAATGATATTAAATGATTTGTTCAGTATAACTCTACATCGTATAAATATTGGAAATGTTATTAAGGTAGCAAGACATATATATAAACAACTAGTAAAGGCAAAAAGAAGTAAAGTAGAAAGCCAGGGAAAGACAACAAGAAAGAGAGACAACGGTAATAAAAAATATCAAGTGACATTAAGTAAGTATAATCTCTGTAGCATTCAATATATTAAGTATTAGAATTGTGTGGAGAATCTAGGTAAATAAGATAGTCCTGCCAACATCTATTATAATCTTGAAGTCGTTCAGAGGAAATACAAGATAAGCAGTCCAGGGAGGTACACTGAGATAAATTCTTAAGAATATCAGAAAATTTGGAGATTATAATGGATTTCCAATGGATAAGGATAAGTATAAGGTGCTTAACCTGAAGAAATAATAGATTCAACCGTCTGTTTTGAGCACGGGAAATAGTGTTGCTGTTGGGGTTGATTATACCTAATATAGTGTTTAGGGTCTAATGTAATGGGTTGACCTATAACTTTTTCTGAAAATTTATGAGTAGTACACCATAGAGTCTTTGTAAGAGGGCAGTTCCATAGGATGTGATATAGGTCACCATTGGAGGAGTTACAATGCCAACAGTTATTGTTATTCATTAGACCCATATGTTGAAGTACCGTAGGGGTCCTATACCACAAATGGAGGATTTTTATTTCTATAAGTGAGCTACGCTTATCTTTAAAGGTCTTCTGGCAGGAAAGCCAGCATCTATGCCATTGTGAATCTGATATGTTGTAATTTAGGAGTTGACTCCATTTGTTTTTAGCTGTGTAAGACTGATTTGGAATTATATCTATAATATGTTTATAAATTTTACTGTTCAAATTAGAAGTATGTTTAAGCCATTGTGAGATATATGGGTTGTGTAAGTGTTGTTGAGGTAAGTATTGAAACTAGGAGTTACAAGCAGTGTGGAGCTATAGGTACTTCCAAAAATCATGTTTTGGAAGTTTACAAAGGGTATAGAGATCGGTAAAGGACTTGAGTCTAAGTTCATTGGGTTCCAGTATATCATTTAAGAAGAAAATACCTCTATTTTTCCAATTACGGCAAAAGATTGGGTGATTGTCCAAATATATATTTGGGTTGCCCCATATTGGGGTATTTGCTAAAGGTGTAGGATTAGATTTGAGATGTTTATGTATTTGTTTCCAATAAAATACAGATGATGAAATTGTGGGATGAGATTTTAGTTTAGGAGGAAGAGAGTTGTAGATAAAGGAAGTATTAACGTTCCCAGGGCATAGGGAGGCTTCCATATTAATCCATAATGGAGAATTGGATGTTGGTTTAAGGAACCATTTTACAGTTTGAGTTGTTCTAAAGGCCCAAAAATAGGCTTGAAACCAGGGGAGGCCGAAGCCTCCTCACAACCAATGAGAATGGAGTTTAATACGACTAAATCTGGGATGTTTCCCTTCCCAAAGAAAGTTGCCTATTAGTTTATCTAGCTTAACTAAAAAGTTGGAGGGTAAAATTAAAGAAATATTGGCAAAAAGATATAAGATTTTTGGAGAGATAGACATTTTGATGGCAAATATTTTCCAATTAAATGAAAGATTTAGTAGTTTCCATCTGTCAAACATAGATTTGTTATTGGATAGCAGGGGGAAAAATTAATGTCCCATATTTTGTCCAGCCTCGGGGTAATTTGGATGCCGAGGTAAGAAAAGCCCTGGGGTGACCAACAAAAAGCCAAAGGGTTGTTCATAGAGGGTTTACAATAATCATTTAATGGTAGAGTTTGGGATTTATTATAATTCAAGGCTAAGCCAGAAAGATAGGTGAATTCTTTAAATAGTATAACCAATGGTCGTCCTGCCTCTTCAAGGTTTTCTAAAAGAATGAGGAGGTCATCTGCATAAGAAAGTGAGGGGTAGCAGGAGTTACCGATCTGAATCCCTTTAATATAACTGGATTGTCGAATATGGGCAGAGAGGGGCTCCATAGCAAGAATAAATAAAGACAGTGATAAGGGACATCCTTGCCTAGTACCTCTTACAAGTGAAAAAGGAGATGAAAGCATAGAGTTGGTAAGTATTCGAGCTGAAGGACGTGTATATAGTAGCTTGATCCATGAGCAGAAGTTATTAGGAATGCCAAAATGAGAAAGTACAAGATATAAATAGTTCCAGTTTAAGGAGTCAAATGCCTTTTCAAAATTGATAGCAATGGCAGCCACAGGAGATGTAAGGAATTTTGCTTTGTGAATTAAATTAAATAAGGAACGGAGATGATCGGAACCTAATCTAGTTTTGATAAAGCCGGCTTGGGAATTGTGAGCAATTTTGGATATTAACAGTTCTAAATGTAAAGTTAAAAGCTTTGCAAAGATTTTTCCGTCGGTATTGATTAATGATATAGGTCTATAGCTGGTTGGGAGAGCAGGGTCCTTGTCTTTTTTAGGTAGGACTGTAATAATAGCTTCAGTCATGGTAGGGGGAAGAGAGCCATTAGAAGATGATTCATGAAAGACATTGTAAAGTGAAGGGCAAAGAATATCCAAAAGAGGTTTGTAAGAAATCCACAGGGAAATCATTCCCCCCTGGAGCTCTGCCAGATTTCAAGCTGGATAGTACATTTTGAATTTCTTGAAGGGTGAATGGTTTGTCCAAATTTACTCTATCAGGATCAGAAAGCTGGGGCAGTTGCAGTTTATCTAGAAAAAGCTGAATATGATTGTTTGATGCACAGTTTTGTTGCGAGTATAGTTGTTGATAGAAAGATTTCATTATATGGTTGATAGATAGATTTTCAGTGTGTATTTGGCCTGAATGATCTTTCATACTTACAATATGTCTATCCGTTTGTTGGGATTTAAGCTGATAGGAAAGTAGTTTCTCATGTCCATCTCCTTGTTCCCAGTATTTATGTTTTAGTCTAAAAAGGGCTAATTCAGTTTTGTGAGAAACAAGTTTGTTTATTTTGATTCTTGGAGAATTTCAAGCTGAAGTTGCAAGCTGGGGTTGGGTTTGTTGAATTTAAAATATTGGTTTTCTTTGATTTTTAGGGATTTTTCCAGTTTGGCTAGTTGAGATTCTCTTAATTTTTTCCTATGGGCAGCATAGCTAATTATTTTACCTTTGATGATGGCTTTTAATGCTTCCCAAACAGTACACATAGATATGTCAGGGGTAGTATTAAAATAGAGGTATTCTTGTATTTGGTTTCTGATCCAGGGAATGAATTCCGGGTCTTTAAGTAGAAGTGGGTCAAGGCACCATGACCAGGATTTAGGGGGTGGAGGACCCCATAACAAGTGAAGCTTAATTGGAGAGTGGTCTAATATTATAATTGGTAGAATGGATGTATCAATTATTTTGTCAGTTATAAGAGAAGAGGTAAACCAGTAGTTAATTCTACTATAGGATTGATGGAGTGAAGAATAAAAGGTATAATCACGGTCCCTAGGGTGATGAAGTCTCCATATATCCGAAAGGTTAAAATCTTTCAAGAGCATAGATAGAGCATTAATACTTCTAGGATGAGAAGCACACGGAGAGTTACTTCTGTCTAAATGGGCCTCCAAAGATAGGTTAAAATCACCGCCAATTAAGATAGGTGAATTGTAATTATTGTCTGTTAAAATATGTTGAGATAAATTATGAAAAAATTCAGGTGAATCTGAGTTAGGGTCGTAGACATTAACTAACATAATTGGGCCAGTAGGGGTGTTAAGTGTAACTATTACCCATCTGCTGTCCGGGTCCATAAAGGTTTTAATAAGGGTCCAATTAAGGTTTTTATGAATCAGGATAGCCACTCCCCATTTTTTTGAGGTAAAGGATGCCGAATAAATTTGACCAACCCAATCCCTTTTGAGTCTGTAAATGTCCTCATTTAAGAGTTTAGTCTCTTGTAGGAAAGCAATATGTACTTTATGTTTTTTAAGATATGAAAGGATTTGCTTATGCTTACAAGGAGAATTGAGTCCCTTAATGTTCCATGAATATAGCATAAGATCATTCATATTAAATAAAAAAAAATAGAAATAACTATGGTCATATTTAAGGGACTAGTATGTAGATTATTTAGGCTAGAGGATGATATAGACCCAGAGGGGATAGTATGTAGACAAATAGAGGTAGGCAGGACTATACTATTGAATAGAAATAAGGATATAAAGCAATAATATCCCATATGTCTCTCTAAAAAAATATAAAAAGAGAAGGTTTTAAACATTTACCAGAATGAAAGGAAACTTAATCACTATAGTACACAATGATGTATCGCTGAGCTGTGTAGATAGCTAAGAGTCAGAACAAGGTATCAGAGACTCGCTTACTACACAACTGGGCATGAGTAAATTCAAGTAACTCAAAGCAAAACAACTCATAAAGAGTTGTAAATCTAAGTTATGAACCTTAAAAAAAGCTACAATAATTATTGTAAATAGGAGATAAATTGACTAATTGTAAATGGTCCCCAGGAAGGAACCAGAATCATCACATTATTACCTATAAGAGAGCAATTGAAAACAGTAGATGAGGTCCAGGGGATACAGCAGTAGCCAAAGCTAGAACAGTATCCTGAGATTAATAAAAAATTAAGCGTGCCATTATATTGTATTAACATTATAATGTAGGGTGAAGGCTAGAGGGGTAATTAAATTCGATGTAATGTTCACACAGTCATTTAAATGATCTAATGTAAAATATATATAGATGGTGGCATATAATTCAAAAAAGTTTATAATAAATGTTTGTCATTTATGAAGCAACAGGATACCTTAAGCATATTAGCATATCCTTGGAGATTGGTATAGATACTATATAAACAGTAAACTACACTAAGTGTTCATATTAGAGTATAAGAATATCACAGCTCAGGCTTCAAGGTTCTTAGATTTATTAATATATAGGCATATGACTGGGCTATAAATAACACAAGTCTTGAATATAGCCTGGTTATAGTTTGACATATATGTATGGATAGCTGAATGACAAGACCTGATAGGCCCAGTGAGTCCAACTATAAGATACATTTCCTATTGGCTATAGTATTCAGGCTTCGAGATTAGATGTGTCCTTAAGTTAAATACGCCATCTCTTGTTTGTGTTACAAGAGTAATTAGAACCACGAAAATAGCCTGTGATATATAATGAAATGATGAGAAACTAGGGAGAAAGAAAAGGAAAAAAAAAAATTAGGTTGGTAACTGAGTTGTCTCATGAATGAAGTCTATATTCAAAAAACGTAAATTATTAAAAGTAAGTAACTACCACTCACCTATAAACAAATGGGGGCTGAGTGAACTGCTGCAAGTGTTAAAAAAGTTGCTGCATAAGTAATTACCCTAATAGCCCATGAACTAGCTGAGAGCCATGAGGTATAACTTTGAGATATATGATGCAACAATTTATACCCTTGATAAAATCGAAATGCAAAGTGCATTTTAGTTAAACAGACAAGAGAGTAGTGAACATAGAGCCTGCATAAAAAAGATAATCTTACAATTATCAATGTTCATTAAATTTGCTAGTTAATATTCTAAAAAAGGAAAATGAGATGGACAGAAGGGGTATTGGTAGAGAGAAATTACACTGACATTTGTAATCCAAGTAGGTAATGCAGGGAGTAAATAGTGAAATAATTAAGCGCTTTACCCTCTGATCACGATGTACAGCCTATCGTTGTGACAACCAGCTGGAAGCGACAGTTGCGATGTCAAAGATCAGATATATGCAACGTGCTGTAAGTTAGGGTGCATAGCTACCCCATGATGTCCACAGAAGTAAAAAAAACAAAAAAAACAAAGGTTGTCAGCATTGATTGTAACCAAAAGCGCATTTAGGATAATCAGGTGGAGTTACGTTTAAAGGAAGCCAAGGAGCTGGTATTAACTTCATTTTTGAATTTACCCCTGTGTTTCTTTTTCAAAGGTTCAAGTAGCTTGATTGGAGAACTCGCAGTTATTTCAGCCCAAGATGTTTCTGCTGATAAGGTGCCAGCAGACCTTTTAGTTGAACTTTTGGATGTTCCAGAGCAATCTAGCATTTGAATATCCTCCTGTGAGGAGAGTATATGTACTTCTTCTACATCTTCTAAAAGTGAAAACTTGTTGGAGAGAGGTATCAGGGAAGAACTTTTGTTATGGTGCTGAGATGGATGTGAAAGAAGGGAGGTTTCTTCATTTTCACAGCATGTGAGTTTGGTAAATCGTGGATCAGAGGAGTTTTTAGCTTGAATACGAGCGAAGAGCCTTGGATAAGTAATCTCTTTCCATTTTCTATTGGGACTGTATTGACACTCCACTTCCACTCTGGTGCTGTTCAGACCTCATTTCAGAATTAAGGGTGCTCGTGTTGATATGAATCGAGGAGTCCCCGTGGAGAGAGGTGGCCGATTCTTTGAGGTAAATGTTTAGGTATGTTGCGAGTGTTTCAGGGGACCCAAAATCTTTAAATGAGCTGCTGGTAAAAAGGTGCATTGTAGCCGGGTAGCGTAATGCAAATTTAATATAGCCGTTTGATGTAGGATCGATTTTAATGGGTTGAAAGCTTTTTTTTTTGTTTATTACTTCTTTGGAGAAGTCTCTAAAGATAGAAATCTTGTTTTCTTGCCATATTCATTCCCCGATTTCTCCTGCTTTATTCAGTATCAGTTCAACGTGGCAGAAGTTTAGAAATCTTGCAATAATAGGTCGAGGCCTTTGATCTGGACTCGGATGTGGGCCTAGGGATCTGTGAGAGCGCTCGATGGTGAGCTCTAGATCGGGAGGCAGTTTAAGCAAAGCTGGAAGCACATGAGATAGTAAAGCAGAGGTGTCCCCAATTTCAGAGCCTTCAGGGAATCCAAGAAAGCGAAGATTATTTCTGCAATTTCTATTTTCTATGTCATCTGTTTTGGATTATAAAGCTTTTATTGTTCTGTCTTGCTGTCTAATGGTTGCATGGAGATCATGAATTGCATTTTCATTATGTGAGGCTTTAATTTCTGTAGATATAAGGCAAGTATCCAACGCTTGCATATTGGATATATTTTGTTGTGCTGCAACCTTAAGGTCATTCATTTTGTTTATGAATTGCTTAAACATAAATTCTATACTGTTGAGAGAGGTGACGGTCATGGTTTGGTCGGACATAATTGTAGGCCTCAGAGGAGTAGAGATATTCAGAGTGAAAAATTCAGGAGTAAAGCTAAGTGAAAATAACAAATACTATACCCAGAAGTTAGGGTTGCCATCTATCGGGTTTTTGACTGGATAATCTGGTTTTTAGGGTCCTTATCCGGTCATCCGGTTTTGATTAAATGCAGTCCGTTTTTTGGGTCATTTTGTGTGTTCATATACTCTTAAAACTGATGTACCAAATCATTCACTGTTTTGGCTGCATTGCTTGTCCAGGTTACAAAGAAGTTCTGATGTCACAGTCATTCAGACCTGCCTTTGTCTGTAAAACCAGACTGTCTGAGAGGTGTAAAGTATGGCCATTAAGATCATTAGCAGTAAATTAACCAAATCTTTTCAACTCTGCATTTTAAGTATGGTCTTTTACTGCTATGACAGGAAACAGCTTTTACACCTTTATGTGCAGTCATGCATTTCTTTTTGTTTGTCCTATAGTCTGGTATGTTCTTGACCCATTTTTATTAAATTAATAATCTAACTTGTATTGCCTTTATCACCACATTTGCTCTAATTTTTTGTATTACCTGAACATTCCATGACATTAGCTACACTTTTACAGGTCATTCAGATAAACAGCATGAAATGGTGTATCTGAAATTGTGGAATGTCTTAGAAACATGAAAAGAAACAACAGTAGCTGCTGAGGTAAAGGGGGACACAGTGCAGTATTAAGGGTACCACAGGCATTGATAATTAAGTTATCAAAAATTGGTCAAAGCATCAGAATACCTGACTGACATGGAAAATAAAATGGGAATGTTTAACAGAGGGCTGAGCAATAAGCTGTGGATGAGCTTGGCACATTCAACAGACCTGAGTTTGATTCCCACAACCTCCACTTATATACTGTGTGACCCTTAGCAAGTCACTCAACCTTCCTGTGCTCCTGGGTCACTCCTGTAAAATGGGCTATTGGCCTATGGGAGTTAATCTGGTTGCCAAAGAATAAAAATAAATACCTCAATAAATAAATCAAATAACAGTATAAAAATGATTTCCTGTCACTAGTAACGTCTATTCCAACATTACAAATGGCTTTGGAGGAGGAGCGATATATTCGCCAGTCATAAAAAGGGGGTGGAGCCAGAGGCGGAGTTTGGGGTGTGGTTTAGCATCCGGTTTTTACCACATCCAAAGGTGGCAACCCTAAGAAGATTCCAAAGTATTTGTAGAATAAGTCCTGTATGGATGGCACAGAATAGGAGCCTGGATCTTATCAGATTGGTGATGATTGCTGGAGGTCCCAGGGAGAAGCAGAATTAGGCTGCCATTCTTGCAGAGCCAAGCCACGCCCTCCTCAGAACAATGCTTTTTTTATACAGACTAAAGGACAGAGTATTAAGGTATGCTATGAACCCTAGAAAAATGAAAAAAAAAAAACAACATTTACTCTGCTGTTAATTAGGTCATAATCTTAGGTGACTTTAACCTAAACTGGCTGGGACCAACTCACAGCACACTGCTGACACTAATGCAGAGCTATAACCTGCACCAGATCTTAACTGAACCCACTAGAACCACCGCTTCTCTAACTACCTCCACCCTCATAGACTGGGTACTGGTGAATCGCCTTGACCATGTGCAGACTGCAGGCATCTTGGCAGATGCTATCACAAACCACTCCCCCACTTTCTGTGTATGGAGCCCGGAGACTCCTCCACCACTCCCTCCATGCTACATTACAATTACCAACTTTGCCAAACTGGACGTGGAAGCTTTCCTCTATGATGTATCCTGTATCAACTGGTCTGACATCTATCACTCCCATGATGTTCAAATAGCCCTTGATATCTTCATTGATAATTTTACAGCACTTCAGGATAAACATACCCCGAAGGTCACCAGAAGGGTCGGGGTAAACAAACAAGATGGCTACACAAGGACCTGCTGGCTAACCTGTGCACACGGGACAAACTCTGGAAGAAGTATAAAGTGTCCACACTACTGGAGGATTACAATACCTACAGGGCCTCTCAGAGCACCTGTAAAAAACAAACCAGAACAGCAAAGAGCATCTACTGCAAGGAACTGCTCACAAACTCTGCTGGTGACCCTAGAAAATTCTGGACTCACATCAAGACCTTTCTTGGGGCTACCCAGTCTTCGACCCCAGGGGATATAATCCTAAATGGTGTACACTGCAACGACTTGAACACTATAGCAAATGCCTTTAACAGACTATTCATGGACCTGTCTCAGTACACCTCGTCCTTTGCTTCACCTTCCACAGCATCTCAGCCTTACTGCACACCCCAGAGATCTGCATCTGGTGCTGACCACTGCCAACTAACTACTACCCCCCCCTTTCCACTTTAAAGCTATATCTAGATCTGAGGTCCAAAGGCTATTGCAAAACAAATCCAACAACACTAGCCCCAGCTAAGATTCACTCGAGCCACGACTCCTGAAGCTATCGGCACCATTGATTACCTCGCCACTGGTCAAGATTTTCACTCTGTCTCTCTCTCTTGGCATTGTCCCAAATCTCTGGAAGATTGCCCGAGTTATGCCTATCCTTAAAAAGGAGACCCAAAGGATATCAACAACTACAGGCCCGTAGCCATCGTCTCTGTGCTAAGCAAGCTACTGGAGAAGCTTGTTGCAACCCAAACCATTGACTATCTCACAAAGAACAACCTTCTGTCAGACACTCAGCATGGTTTCAGAAAAGGGCACAGTACCTCAACTGCTCTTCTCAAATTCTCCACCGATGTACTCTGCAACATGGACAAAGGCCTACTGACTGGAGCAGTATTTATCGATCTTACCAAAGCTTTCGATCTTGTTGATCATGCCCTGCTTCTCTCAACCCTGCATAGACTTAACTTCTCTTCCTCAGTAGTTGACTGGTTTAACAACTACCTATCAAACAGATTACAACTTGTTAAATTCAACTCCGCTCTCTTGGATGTGACCAACACTGACATCGGAGTACCCCAGGGCTCCATCCTGGGACCCCTTCTTTTCTCACTATACATCAACAACATAGATTATGCCATACTTTCCTGCTCAGCTATCTTATACGCTGATGATCTCATCCTCTACTCCAGAGCTGAGAAAGTTAACATCATTAACAAAAACCTCTCCTCAGATTTCAGGAATGTGCAAACATGGCTAAATGCTAATAAGCTCATCCTCAACACAAAAAAGACCCAAACCATGCTACTCGGCACTGCCCCCAAACTCAGGGCCTGTAAGGAACCCCTCCTAGTCCATGACTCTGGGGGGTCTCTCATCGACTGTGTCACATCCTTCAAATACCTGGGAGTCCTCCTTGATAAATCCCTTGATTTCAGTCTGCACATCCAGTCAACCTGTAAAGCAACAAATGCCAAACTTGGAATCGCCTATAAAACTTGTCACCTGCTAACACCACTGCCAAATTGGCAATTGCCAAGGGTATTCTGCTTCCAGCGCTGACATATGGTGTCTCCACTTTTGCTAATGCCCATAAGACTGCTCTCCATAAATGGGATGTCGCGTATAACAACATACTGTATGTCGGTATGCCTCCTCTTCCCATCGCCTCAAGCACCACTGCACACTGTATAGCAACCTAGGCTGGCTCTCTCCAACTGCCTACCAACTATACTACCTAGGGACCCTCACAGACTCTGTCATCTGTAACCAAACCCCCTCCTCCTTTGCAGCTCTACTTGTACCACAGACACCTGCCCACGGACTATGCTCAGCAAACAAATTTCTACTCACCATACCCAGGTGTCTTACTTCAGCATTTCACTGCACCACCCCAGCCACCTGGAACTCTCTCCCTCTTGCTCTGAGGCAGGCTAAGTCCCACCCAATCTTCAAAAAAGAACTATATCACCACCTATCCCGGGACCCCTGCACATGCTTTGATCCCACTTAATGTCTCACAGCTAACCACCCTGTTACGCCCAAGACACTGCTGCACTTCTAAACAAGCTTTGCTGTAAAATGTCTTTATAGCTGCCACTTAGCTCAGTTTCAGTTATTTGCATGTACTAATGTCACTTTTGTCATCTCTGCATAGCTATATGTATTACGTCGAGTATTGTCTGACTTGATCTGTATTCTAACCTACCTGTACTATATACTATGTACCTGTACTATATACTATGTATTGTATAATCTCATCTCATTTTATGTATGTATTCTCCTGGGTGGTGCCTGAAAATAGTCAACTTTGGCTAGCGCACCTAACCCGGTTAACAAAAACTAAATAAATAAATTAATTAATTATAGTAGATTAAACTTTGTTTATGAAAGCACATGTTGAAATGCAGAACCACTCTTTAAATATTCAACCATGCTGCATTTATTTCACAGAATGCCACAGTTTAAGCCATTACAAATCTTCTAAACTGAGGGAATATGCACTTTGTCATGTTCTTTTTTTGTGTTTCCTCAGGTTCAGCAATTCCTTCTGCTACAGAAATACTGCTGTTTCAAACATTACTGTGTCTACAGATTGTTTACATCCTAGGATCCTGTGTTAGGACTTAGAGAATCAAACCAATAATATTTTCTGATCTTACAGTACTTAAACTGATTCATTGCACCGCACAAGAAAATACTGACACTCACACAGTGTGGTATGATGTTAACTGGTGTTCTAAGTGACAAGAAATTTATGAAACTGGTCCTTTATTTTGATTTCCTTCTGTGATGAAACTTACTGTCAGAAAGTAAGCCCTGTGCTCTTTTGGTTTGTTTCTGACAATGTGCACATTTTGGAGAGGGGTGTAAGTAGGTAGGGATGAGTGCTAATTAGTGTGGTAGTGGGAAAACTGATTGACAGCATCAGCCGATAATTTTCACCAGATTTTCTTGCAGACTTTCTGTTGCCTTCGGCAACATTGTAGTATGCTGGCCTTGACATTAGTTTTGTTTGCTTTAATAAGCTAGTTTTAAATGATGGTACATCTAATGAGCCTTTGAATGTGCTGAGGCCAGATATTTCAAACTTATCAAGGTTGCAGCTTTCACAGGCAAGTTCTTCCTCCATCAGATTTGCTGTGCTATATCTGGTCAAACAAGGATAAAATGAATCAACTGAATGAGTGGAATGCATGCATTCCCTGTGGGCATTTTTAGCTATGAATTTATTTTAATAAAGAACATCATAATCCTATGCATAGTTGGAAGAAGAGTGTGAATCCTAGAGCCTTGGTGTCTTAATGGAGAAATAGGTTATAGTTAATTCCTTCAAAATATATGAAATTTAAAACACTAAGAACAATGAATTAGGTTGAAGTATTAAAGAGCTGCTGACACCTCAAGGAAAACTTTTGAAAAACATAATATTTAGGTGGACTTCAGCTTGCTTTCAGCATACATTCTATAGATTTTTCCTCCCCATTATTTCTTACTGAGTAAATTTGCATGAATACATGATATGTATCCCTTCAAGTTCATCTGCCTCTATAGCTTACTACCTACTTGAAATCATAATGCTGTGTTGTGACATCACAGACTGTTGCCATGGAAGTAACTGTGATGTCACAAGCAGTGCATTATGACATCAGGTCGGGAAAAAGCAATAGGAATAGATGAACTCTTCAGGAACAAAGATCCTGCTTTCATGCATATGACCTCAATAATAAGTAATGGTGAGGGGCAATATAGAACTAATGTGAAATCAAAGCTGAACTGGACTTCTACTTGTTCCCATGATGTTTTCTTGTATCTACTATTGTCTACATACCCTTTGTTGTAATCTCCAGGGTCGTACCTGAAAATAGGCAGCTATGCTGTCTAGTGTACCTACCCGGTTAACAAAAACTGTATAAATAAATAAATAAATATTATGTTTTGTTAAAGTTCTCCTGAAGGCATCAGCTGCTCTTTAAGAACCATGGCAAACTAGATATAAGTGCAGAGTAAATGAACATTTCAGATGTATTATACAGTTAGTTTTACAATCTGAGTAACTATAGAGTAATTCTTGCTGATGTAAATATAAGGTTACACTACACTAAAAGGTAACTTTCAATGCAATGTGAATTTCTTCCTAAAGCTATGTGTAGGGTGTAGTCATAACAAAATGCTTTTTTTATTAACATAAAAACAATATGGAAATGTACTAATGAGTAGTATTTGTTGCTACTACTATCTCTTATCCCATACAACATGGCATGATGTCATTTGACTCACTGCACTGTTTTCATCCTGCTATGAAGTGGGCAGTCAAACCTTGGTATAATGATCAGTTGAACATCAATATAAAGAGCAATTAACAGTGTCACTATATGATTATGTCTCACTGTGTTTTTTGCAATTACTTTTCCTTGAGGTCTAAGATTATAAATATTTAGGCACTGTTGACTTAAATTCTGGCATAAGAATTTTATGTAGCTGAATGATAAAAAAAGGAGAAACTATGACAATAGTTCACTGACACAGCACTATGTTACCATCCCTGGTAGTATTAATAATAATAATTATAATAATAATTTTATTGATGAGAAAATGAATGCATCATTGACTCAAGGATTCATTTGCAGTAGTTTACAATTGCAGCAGGATCTGATTATAACTTGGAGAATGTACAATTTATACATGGAAGGTTGAGTACAAACAGAATTTCACAACTATTATGATACAGTATTTAGCATTTCAGGTATCCGTCACAAGCGGTTAGTACCCAGCTCTTAGACTGCAATAGATCTTAACTCCCTGCATTGCAAATAAAGGCCAAGGCTTAATCAGCAACAAACATCAATGACCAAAATCCAGTACAATTCTTTAAAAATGGCCATATTAGCTGAATGAGTTTTTACAATTGGTTTAATGTGAAAAACATTTTCTGCAGGAGAACTGGGCTGTAACATTAAAGTCTAGCATTAGTTTATATTTCAAAATCCCTACTCCACAGTGTAAGAAATATCACATTTAGGAGGGAAAGAGGAAATATTTTAAGTTAAAATTTGGAACATCTTTGGCAATCAGAGACAGTAGAGAGGCATGCATGTTAGCAGTAAACAACATATATATGCTGCTATAGAATTTTAATACCTTTGAGCAGTGCCTTCATATTTTGGTGAGCCCTACCCATACCACTCTAAATCCATTCCTTTGGGTATTGCCAAATTCCCAGGTCCAGCTTTGGAGACTGCTGCTGGGCTTCTATCCCTCCAGGTCCAAAACCTGCATCCCTGGTTCCTAAATCTGTCCTTGGTAGGAGGAAGGGAGGGAAGGGAATGTCCCTCCCAGCAAGCTGAGGAGAGCAAAATCATACTATTAGGTGGGGTGGAGGACGAACATTGAGGAAAGTGGGGCCTGAAGAAGATGAGTGACATTTTTTTTAAGTTCAGCCCTAGGTTTCATTCCCTGGGACATTTGATATTCTATCAGCATGCCATGCCAAGTGTCAGACACCCCAGTGTTCACCCTGCCCATTCTAGAACATGCCCTGGTTCCCTTCTGCTTAACAGTAGCAGCCAGTCAAGCAGCTGGCTGCGCCCTTCCTCCTTCAGTGGGGAAAGTGTATCCCAGCATATCCCTGATCCTTCCAAGTTATTCTCCTCTGCATATGTCCCAGCTAGAAGTTCCTACCATGTTTGCCATTGTGCTGACCCCACTACCCAGTTGTTCAGACCCCACCCATTGTTCCCATTGTTCCAGTACCATCGTATCAATACTTGCTACAGACACACAAACAGCTCAGTTGAAGCCTGGCGTCCAGCATGTCAGTAAAATTATAAGAGCACACAAATCAGATGCAGTGGTGCTTATGTGGAACTTACATATGCCAGGAATAAACTGGCATCTAGAAAGTGCTAACAGAAGGTCTATGACCATATTCTTTTACACCTGCATGCCAATCCTCCCTCTGCCTGCCCAATGTCCTCAGCTACAATTCCCCCCTCTCCCTCTGCATTTACTTCCTTTTGCCCCTTGTGTTCTTCAGTGATTACCCCTGCCTGCTGTGTATTGCTCTTGCAGGTGCAAACTCTCTTGCCCCTGCCTTGATGGGACTTCCTTTGTCCCTTAGTATTTACTTCTGTTACCCTACCAAATAGCAGCATTTTCTTCACCTGTAGATATCAAATCTACCCTTCCTTGATACATTTTTGCATTATTAGGCTTTACATTACTACTGCTTTGCTAACTTTTTTCTATCAATAATACTGTATTTTTATTATTGTATTTCCCATTTGTATTTTTTACAGTACTGTTGTCTCCTTGTATCATCATCCAATATATGCTAACGTGACAGTTTGATGCTTGTAATTTTTGCTGTACTTCCCTCTTTGCAAATCCTCATTCCCCATGGTTACACTTGGAAACCAGCCTTGGCACAGTGTGCCTTTCCCGGTCACCAGTTTGTAACTAAATAAATAAATAAATCCAAGTGTTGCCACCTGAACCTAGAGCAGCATGCCCAGCAGGGGACTAGGTCTCTGGCCACTCTTGACCTTGTTCTCAGCTGTGGAGCTGGGGCCACCTCCAAAGTGAACAGAAAGGAACCAGTTTGAAACCGTGACAACAACTGGATAACCTTCTGGTGACAAGGAAGATTAACTGGGCCTCAACTACAAGGACCTGGATCTTGAGAAAGGTGGACTTTGCCAAGATGAAGGATCTTGCATCTACGGTTCTAGATCAGCTGCATGAGACTGGTAAGGGGGTGTATGTGTGTGGAGGGGGTCATTTAAAAAAATTGCTCAAAGCAGCTGCAGAGCTCTGCATCCATGTAAGTAAAGAGGGGAAAAAGGCCATGTAGTGGCCTCTTTGTGTTCAACAGGGACCCATGGCAACCACTCCTGAACCAGGAAAAGTCTAAAGTTGGAAATAGACATGTTGCATCCTGGCCAATGAAAAGTGCTGGACAACCCTGTGGGGATGCAAGACTAGAATTAAGAAAGGCAAGAAAGGCTGAAGCCAGGATAGCGATAGGGGCTGTGTATAACACCAAAGTCTTATTCTGTTATCTAAAATGGAAGCAGAAAAGTAAAGGAGAGAACCTGGCCTCTGAAAACAAGGAAACATGATAAGGAACCTGTGATGACAGCTGAGAGGCTCAATTAAAACTTGACTTCTGTGACCATCAAGGACCCCAAGGGGAGGGCGGCTGCTCATTGGTAAGGCCCTTGGCATCAGAAGTAGTTGTGATGTAGCCTATAGATATCACACTTGCCCTAGAAGCTATCTTGTAAAGATCAAGCCAGGTAAGTCCAAATGGTGCCAAACCAAAACAGGGGAGATGCGCAAATGAGTCACTAGGAAGTTAGTAGCAAAGTGAGTGGTGTATACTGGTATATCACAAAGAAACACACCTGTGGGGTACCTATGCTGTTTTTCTTTATGTTATGCCACAATAAACTGCTCACTTTGCTACTAGCTACCTACTGATTTATTTTGCATCTCATCTGTCCCAGTTTGGTGTCCTCTTTTGAGGTTGCAGCATTTCTATTTCTATGCACCTTGTTCTTTTGTTTTGCAAGTCCTAATGAGTTGATGGACTACATCCCATGATCTACACCCCATGATCATAGTGGAGCTAAGGGAACAATAGGATGGGCCACTAGCACAAATCTTTCATGGGTCTTTCTGGACAAGTGTGGTGCCGGAGGACTGCAAAGTGGTAATGTGGTACCCATTACTCAATTATCGGGCAAGGTTGGAGCCAGGCAACTGTAGGATGCTAAATCTGACAATGCTAGACAAGGTCCTAGAAGCCATTATCAGAGAACACTAGAGTGCTTGTTGAGGTTAAGGTTCTTTCCCCCCTCACAGCATGGCTTCATGTGGGACAGATTATGCCAAACCAACTAGATCACCTTCTTCAAAGGGGCAGCCAGAGAGATGGACAAGGCCAGGTTCATCACTGTAGTTTATTTGGACCCCATCTGGGTCCTGACATGGTGGCACATGGCAAGCTTCTGGAAAAAGTACACCAGTGTGATATAAAGGAAGCATACACAAGGTGGGATGGCTAACTGGTTTGGGGGCAGGACACAGAGTTAAGGTGATTGGACACTTCAAGGAGAGAAGAGCAGTACTTAGAGGTGTCCCTCAAGGATCATTGCTGGGGCCACCATTCAACATTTTCTTCACTGATCTGGAAGCTGAGGTATCCAGCAGGCTGCTTAGTTTTACTGATGATAATAAGCTGCCCAAGATGGTGGTGTCCCATGAGGATGAGGACCTCAAAGACCTGATTAAGCTGGGTAAACAGTGGCAAATCCAGCATTACTAATGATCCTGTGGCAGCAGTATCCTCCTTTAATTTTTAAATGAGATACAAGCAATCCAGCATACTATAACAAATTTGTAACACAACAAAAATTAACTTTGCCTGACCCACTACCCAGAGTTACCCCATTCATTCCAAAATAATAGGTAGAGAAGGGGTCTGTCTGCTTGCTGACAGGCCAACCCCTGTAGCTCTTTCCCCATTCATTATTGCCACGGGACCTTTTTAAAATCCTGGATCTAAGACTAGTAAATGGTCAAACTGCTAAAGTCTTAGATTCAATGAAGCCAAATGCAAGGTGCCACACTTGGGGAAGAGAACTGAAGATATGACCTATACACTGTGTGGGGCTACCTTTGTTGTATCAAAGAATGAAAAGGACCTGGGGTTATAAAAGACACTGGACTGAAGTATGATGAGCAATGGGGCTACTGCCAAGAAGGCCAGCAGCTTGTTGGGATACATCTAAAGGTATGTGACCAACATGAGAGCGGGAGTTATCCTACCACTTTAGAAGGGTCTGGTCTGGTCCTACCTGACGTACTGCATATAGTTCTGGATTCCTCAGTACAAAATGGACACTAGGGCACTTGACAGAGTGCAAAGCAGGGGCACCAAAATGATCAAGGACAAGGGGATGAAAGTTATGAGCAGAGGCTGGTAGCCCTTAACATGTTAACCTTGGAGGAAATAGAGGCAGAGGAGGGACATGATCTTAGTGTTCTGCACACACAAGGGCACCAAACAAGATCCACAAGGCAGATGTTTGATCTGGTGACCTTCAACAGGATGGGTGGACATGCCCTGATGCACAGAGGTGCTAAATTATGGTGTAACATTAGCAGACATTTCTTCTCCCAGAGAGTGGTGAACCTATGAAACAGCCAAAGAACAGAGACAATTGACATGAAGTTTGCACAAGACATTTGTGTAAACCTAGCCTATGTCCTGCTTGCAAGGAGAATTACAGGGTACCCTGGGTAATAAAATGAAGAAGGAGTTCTTATAAATTAGTACATGTTTACAAATCATACTTATTCATCACTGGTTATGAAGTAGGGAATGGGGGAGGCAGATGATGGACCTAGAGTCCCTTCTGACCTTTGATTACTATGGTACTACAGGCATACTAATAAAAATCATTGTTGTGGTGCTCTACCATCACAACTCTAAATTACCACTAACAAGTGAATAAAACAAGTTGAAAGGCCCAGCGTGATCCTCTGACAGATGCCTAAGTTATGCTAAATTGCTCTGGAAAACTAGAAGTCCTAGCAGTACTTGTGCATAACTGAGTGCAGCACTGAAATATTGAATCAGACTGTTCATTTTATGCTATTCAGTGGTCTGCAGTAACATAGTATGGTAGTGACAGACTGTCAAAAAGATTATTTAATTCTTGATATCAAGGTAGTAAGCCACTGGAGAGATCTAAGTATATCAGCAGTGGGTGTATGTACCTTTTATAAACTACAAATCCTAAAATGCAAGACAATTTTTGAAATATTTATGTTATGATACTAGAATACTATTGTGAAAACACCATATTGGTTGTGGTTTACAAGGTATTATTAACTGGACTGTGGGGTGTGGAATGGGGGAGTGTGGGTAATTAAACACCAAGGCTAAAGCCTTCAACCTCAGTGTTTATTATTCCTCAGTCTGGTTGTTACTGAGAAAACCCAGCTGACCACTATAGTGTTATCGCTATTATACTAGAAATCATTTCAATTCTAAATTTTTGTGGTTTCCATTTCAGTAAGTTAAACAGCGGACTATAAAGTTGTTGTTTTTTAAAGTATGAACAAGTAACACATTTTTAACAATACTTGAAAAAGTACCAGAATTGGTCTTGGTGGGGCTACAGTGTATCTGTGAGAAACCACAAAATGTTTCCACTTATCGCAGAATAACCGGATTGTAGCTCTCTGTTGATTGGCTGTGAGCAGTCATTTTCAGTATAATATCAGATATATTTTTAGCGTCTGCTGGGTTGGAGATGTATTATTGAAAGTGATTCTAGTTTAATAAATATGTTTTTTTTTTTTGGGGGGCGGGGTGGCAGGTGTTTGTTGGAGAATGAGTGACCATGCTGTTTATGTCAGTTTGGTTCTTTTGTGCAGGTGGAGTGACTCACATTGTTGATGTGCTATTACATTCAACTCTTTTTTTTACTTTATTTTTTTTTCAAATTTAATAAACTTTATTGACTTTTCCAGCTTACATACACACTTAGGCAATGTCATAACATTGGACTAGAGATAGTTGCTCAAAGTGTTGACAACACACTTCAGGAAGTTTGGAGTTCACAGATACACTTATGTTCCTGATAACAAGAATGATAAAATGCAACAATCACTAGTCGATATCACTCTACATTTCTCTCCTCCCCATTACTCTCACCTCCCTCCTCATGCTAAGTACCTCTGTAATGCCAGAAAACATATTTCACATGGTATATGCAATATAGATTAGGCACGTAGAAGTTGACAGTGACACAAGTTCAGTGTAATTTATACTTTAACAACATTCTGCATTGTAATCAGATGGTCAGCAGAGTGTGTAAGGCGGCCCATACTTTTTGGTAGTAGTGCATTCTCTTAGACATTTGAGCTATAAGGTTCTCTGCTTGCAAAGCAAATAGGACCTCATGCAGCCATTGTGCTAGAGAAGGGACTTTCTGGTCTAGCAAGTGATGAAGAATTACTTTTTTAGCATAAAGTGACACAATAGCCATATGTTTTTGCTGAGTAACCATCAGCGATCCCCTATAGTCCCCCAGGATACAGATTTCTGGACTAAAGACATCAGAGAGACCCAGTAACGAGTCTAATTTAGATTTGATAGCCTTCCAAAATGGGACCATCCTGTCACATTCTCACAGTATATGCAATAAAGTCCCACATCTGGAATAAAGATTAGAAGGAAGCTTCCCCATTTTATACAGTTTAACTGGTGTATAGTACAAATCGTGAATTATGAAGAACTGCAGGAGATGGTATCTATCCCACTTTACATCCCAGTATAAATGGGACCATATTTTAGACCAGGATTTAACTGTCGAGGATGCAGCAGACAATACCTGGTCCCACATATAGTGCGGATGGCCCCCAAGTTCCTCCGCCGCATCCCACAGGAGGCAATAGAAGAAGGAGATGAGATGTGGGAGAAGCTGAGAAGGTAGATAGTATAGGTCCAGTTGATTTCTGTTCCCAGAGCCCTACCCCAAAATGTTGAAGAAGCATATGTGAAAGTTGGATGTATTTGAAGCAGTAAGAGATAGGAAGATTGTGTTTAAGGTGAGCCTCATGAAATGTCAGCAACTTATGATTCTTCAAAAGATCACTAACTTTAAGTTTGGGATTAAATGGCCAGAAAGTTTTATTCAGGGGTCTGCCTCCAATTTTGAAATTAGGATTTCTAAGTATAGGTTGGGACATGTACTTTGTTACAGAGCCTTGAGTTGTGGCGCATAATTGGGCATGCACTTGAAGAGTAACCTTAAGGGGCATGCTAAGTAGACTTTTGGGGATACTTTTGAGGGGGGCATATATAAGTGTGCCAAGATCAAGACCTTGAAAACAACAAAGATTTTTTTCAATTTTAACTTTCTTTATTGATGATTATAAGTGCAAAAAGCAAAATAATACATTCAAACCTGTACATTCGTGGCTAAATAATTGCACAGGGTAGAATGCTCACCAGTCAATCACAATACAGGACTTTTATAACTGTGTTTACTGTACTCACCATGATATTAACACCCTCATTTTAACATCTCTGTCTCCTTTTTAAAGTGCATAAAAAGTCTAAGGACTAAGAGCATGAACACCTTCTCATTTGTACTACTAAATATGGAAACAAAGCAGTGTGAATGATAACATATATTTATCCGACCTACTGTACGTTTCTTGACACTGTTGTTATTTTATTAGAATATGGTCACCAGAAGTTGCAGTAATGCTTGTCATGCACAAAGGGGCACAGCTCATAAAATGTGTGTGACACAAGCAAAAAACAGGCAGCAAGAAAAAGCCAATATAATATATATTCAGTAGCTCTGATAGAATTATGTAGCACAGTTGCTGAAATGTATGAGTGGGGACTTTGCCTCAACCTTATCTGCTCAGCAGTGCATGTCCACACATTTGTGGCATTGTTGGAGATTTAAGGGTCCCCAGTGCGCCTGCAATTTTTTTTCAAGAGGTAAGTCCCAGAAGGTTGATTGTGGGATGGGTGGTGCGGGGGCTGAGCTTCTTGGGAGAAGCTCTGGCACAAAACAGTGCCCACGTCATGCTGAAGAAGAGCCTCTAGTGGCCAGAAAAAGGCATAACATCCATACATAATGCCCCATCCATACAGTGAAACGCACATATAAGAAAGGCATAGCATCAAAGTAAATGGGAAAAGAAAATATTTATTGCACAAAAAGACCCAAAACCCCATATTGCACATGCATTTTAAACATAGCTTGCAAACCCCCCAAACCCTGTGGAAAACTACACAAATAGTATTGCACTCACATTTTATACATAGCTTGCAAACCTATTCGGTTTTCTGCCCTAACCTTTGTACTAGGCTTGTTTAAGTTAAAGCTTATATTTAAATTTCACCTGTTCTGAGGGGGCACTCTGCTCCCCATGCCCCTGGGTTATCAGCACCATAATATGAACAAATTCCTTTCTATATATATATATACTATTTTGTAGTTTAAAGTGTTCTGTATATTTGTATTTCACCAGTTATGTGGGGGCCCTCCACCCCCCCATGCCCCCTGGGGTTATCAACACCATATTATAAGCACATTCCTTTCAATATATATTATATTTTGTATTTTAAAGTGTTCTATTTGTATTTCACCTGTTCTGTGGGGTGGTCCGCCCCCCACACCCCCTGGGTTATCACCACATGTTCTGTATATTGTGTATTTCACCACGTAATTCCTCTCACTATATTACTTTTTTGCATCCGTTGAAATTTAAAGTATGCATACTGTGATTTTGGTGATTTGTGAAGCACGCTGTTCCATGACGCGCACATGTAACTACCTTATTCCTCCGATCAGCAAATACTGTGCACTGAGGACCCTTAAATCTCTGGTAATGTCACATTTGTTTGCTCAAGTCTTATAAGTGCATGGCCCCCTTCTTGTTTTAGGACATTTTTAGGATGGTAAATGGCTCTCAGGCAGGGGTGCACATGACGAATATTTGTATTTAAGTGGTAATAAGACTGAGAGTGGGGAGACTTACTGAGTGCTGTTCTTCAGTGTACGTCTTTGCTGGATCAGGACCTCGACTTCTTGCTGGATCCCTGCCAGGTTATCTTTGGTTGTATCTGCTATCCAACTCCTCAGTGGGTAGCCTTCAGTTATCAAGCCTTCAATGAGCTCGCTATCACTCTTTGGAAGTAAACTGGGTTAATACTGATAAAAGAGATTTGAGGCATAGTTGAAGTGCATCAAACAGAGACTTTACTGTAACTTGTTCTTATTACACTGTGGTGTGCATAGTTGGCCTTAAAGATAGGTGAACTAGCTGGCTGCCTAGGGTGCCATTCAGTAGGGGGGCTCTGTCACTGTCGAACAAAGTTCCACTTTAATTTTTTTTTGCAAGTGACCTGGATGGACTGAAAATTAACATGGCCAAATCTGGTGTACTTTGGGGGTGGGGAGGTGAAGACTTGTTTGTCAGATTCCTTGCTGCATGCCTGCCTGACTCACCCATAAAAGAACCACTCCTATATCGAATCTCTACTGCTGTCTGTTTTATGTTTGATGCCAAAGCAGCTGGAGTGCATGTGCAGAGCGGTGCAGACTGGAAGTGGCCAGCACTTGGCATAATCAGTTTTGATGGCAAAGGGATTGAGCAGCTGTGTTAGTAAATGGCAAGGGAGAGCTGAATTCAGTTTTAACCTTGCAAAAGAAAAGAGGAAAACACCAAAGATGACTGGAGGTCAGTGTGTAGAGCAGGGGAAGCTACTAAGGAGGAGGATGCAGGGGCTCTGTGCTGCTGAAGGCACTGGCGCTGGCTCAGTGTGACATGGGAGGGATGGGAGCCAGCAGTAGCCAGGACTTGCTGAGTCCAGACAGGATCGGGGAGAGGACAAGGTCCGAGGGGTTAGCATGCAGGGTGGCTGGACAGCATTGGACCATCGTGGATTTGCAGTCAAGGAGTGGTTTCTCATCACCATTGGAGCAAGACTGTGCAGTGAGTGGCCTGGGAGTTGGTTGGAAAGGTTGAGAGAGACCCCTTGAGAGTGGGGACTGGAGTGGTGGGAGTAAAGTAAAAGTACCGACTACCAGTCTCAAATAGGGCCTGTGGGCCAGCGACTGCTGAGAGAGTGAGCAACAGCCAGCCAGTTGGGGTGGGGGGCACAGCAGGCCCAGGCAGCAGGAGCAGCCCTAATTTGGCTGTGTGGAGGAGACTGGTGGTCCACCCCCCCGGCATCCCAGAGGAGGAGATTTTCATCCCAGGCTCAGGCCAGAGGGGAAAACAAAAAGCAACTGCTTATTGTTGGAATCTAGGGTCCCACAGGATCCCCTGAGTGTATACAAACAAAACAAGAAGTTCAGCACTCACTGTAACAGACTTATAAAGAGACACAGCAGTCCAAAACATATAAAGTGCCCAATATTGATTAAAGTGCCACACAAAGCACCTTGACGCATTTTGAATACAAAATTCTTTATCAAAAAACCAAAATCCTTTTTTATGTATTACTTATTCCACTGAATGTATGTGGTCTTGGACTAGTGGCAGTCATGTTGTTTCCTGAGGGGCAACCAGACAAGTAGAGCAACAATTTGGCAAGAGGAGGACCATTTTGTCTAACAAGGTCAGTGACAGACCGAAGTAATGCAGCCAGTTAGTCAAGATAAAAAAAAAAATTGCAATTTCCTAACATTTTGTTTCTTGTTTCTGAACTTCTTGGACTGTGGACCTTCAGCCCCAGTTCTGATTTGCCCTGGTTCCCCCATGGTGGAAATGCTGTGCAGTATAAGATGATTATGTAGTACTTTGTTGTGTAAAATAAATTAAAGCCGCCTGTACCACGTGGCAAGACCCAGTTGTGAGGTGCTGTATCAGTCCCTGCCTGGTAGAAAGGGGGAAGGAAAAACAAGTTTTTTTCCTGGTGTGGTTGCTGTCAGAAAGTTTATTATGTGCCAGCAAACCTGGCAGAAAACAAAACAAAATACAAGCTCTTAAAGACAAGTTGCAGTTGCATTTCAGTAAACAGAAATGAGTGCTAACTAGCCTGCTGAATCTAGCTGGGATTAAAGAATGTAGTGTTTTTGTGACTGAGCTGTTTTGTCAAAGGAACAAATTGTGTTGCTGAGGTACAGTATGGGTTTTCCAGTGTTTGGGTTTGTGGCATTTTTTCATAATCAAATGTTTTCATTGTGAAATAATTCCCTCCCCCACCCACTTTAGCATATAAGATGCCCTTGAAAAATAATAGAACTTTATCTTCAGTGTAAGCCTTAAAATGCACCAAAAAGCACCTTAAACCCCAGAGCTTCTGGATGCCTATCGGCATCCATTCTCCCAGTTTTTTACAAACATTTTTCACAAACTACATGCACAACATACCTTTATCACTCACTAAAAGAATCCTCCCTGTAAAAATACAGGTAAAAGGCCTGTTGGGGGGGGGGGCATCCTTTGCAAGTTTGCCTAGGGGCACCACATGCCTAAGGCCAGCCCTGGTGGCACCCATCTCAGAACCTTCCTCTGATTACTTTTATGGTTTGACAGCATTGGTCTCAGTGATCATCAGTCCTGAATCATCTGTATTTTTGTGGTGAAATGGCATTGGTAGCCATGAGTAGCAGAGGTGGTGGACATATGGAAAAACCTACCAGCAAAGTTAGTAGATATGAAGACAATATAAGCTTTCAGTGTAAGCCTAGATACAGTTCTGCTTCCCAGTGAATTGGAACTGTCATGCTACACATCACTGGCATTGCCCTCACTTTGGTACCCTCCTCCAAATACAGGTGTGTAAATCTTTTTGTCTAACTGGTAAGACAGTGCTTCAGCATTGTGTCGTCTTTGCACACCATGCCTCCCATCAGAATTACTGCATGCACAAAATGCCGGCCCCCATCAGTGATGCCCCACTCTGTGCTGGTCCCGCTCCGCCTTGCTGTGGCTCTTAGTTGGTGACTGAGCCTTGTGAATTCTGTCATGGGGAGACTCACATCCATGGCCCTGCCCTGGGGGGGGTGAGCCAGGGTTTACTCTGTTTGAACTCCTTTGGGGGGTGCCCGTTCAGCGGCCCAGTACTGGGGGGTAAGCCTAGGAAGGATCACCACTGAAGTAAGTCCTGAAGGGTTGATTGTGGGATGGGTGGTGTGGGGGCTGAGCTTCTTGGGAGAGGCTCTGGCACAAAACAAAGGTTAGAGCAATGCCAACACTGCATCATGTGAGCATTCAAATCATGAGAAACACCAGGGCACAGATTCTTCAGGGCTTAGAGGATTTTTTTTTTATCCAAACATCAAGTTTCCTTACTTTTGTGGTACTACAGTAAGGGGCAACCTTATCTGATGTCTAAATGCATTTTTGTCATACTGGGGAGGGTTACAGGTTGTCCCTTTTCTTGTGAAGAATTAGAAAGATTCACGCTTGGGTCATCCAAAGAGAAAGCAAATTGCTACTGCAAAAAGGATGGATGAATACCACATCAAAAAGTCCAGTTCATTACATTTCACTGTAAAGAGCTGGCAGGATGGTGGTGAGAGTTCCCTGGACCAACTGAGAGACTGAAGGAGGAAGTTCTACAAGTCAATATTTACTTCATGAAAGGGCAAAAGAAATAGCACCATTCTATCAGGCAAAGTGAGGCACATTGCAAGGAGAGAATAAATTGAAAAGACAAGAGAATGTGAAAGAAATACTTAGGCTTTACCACACGGTGGGCGTGATGAAATGGCTGGTGCCATGAAATGCCACTCTTTCTGATTTCTGTGTGATTTGAATTAAAAAGAAACAAAACAAGCAACTGGGCTTCTAAATGTAGTTTTTTGCAATGAATTTCCTTACTTTTTAACGGAGTGTAGCTATATAAAAATAAGTCATACAAACTAAACAACGTGAATAAAAGAAAATAAATGATGGCAAACTGGCATACTTAAGGAATAATACCATCTTGGGGTCAAACAAGCTCATAAAGGCTATTCACCCTTTTGGTGATGGCTTATTCAAACCCTCGAGGGTTTTGTGTACTCATATACCACACACTGCCATCATTTGGTCAGTGTCAGTGGCTCAGTAGGTAGCACACTCACCTCTGAGGCCAGGAGATTAGAGGGCTGTGGGTTCAGTTCCCACATCTGGCACTTGGGTTAATATCCCAGTACTGATACTGTAGTGCAGCATGAGAGGGGTGCTGCACTTCTGATGTGCTGTCTTTCGGATGAGACGTTAAACCGAGGTCCCATCTGCCTGGATTGGTGGTAGTTCAGGTGGATGTTAAAGATCCCATGACACTTATCGAAAAGAGTAGGGGAATTTCCCTGGTGTCCTAGCCAAATGTCCCTCATTCGCTAAAAATATCATCAACAGCTTAATCTGGTTCAAGGCCAGTAAGCATTCATCTGTATCCCCCTCCCCCGGGTCGTGCCTGAAAATAGGCAGGATTTGTCTAGTGCACTTACCCGGTCAACAAAAACTAACTAAATAAATAAATAAATTTACTCTCTCTTTCTCTCTGCTTAAAGGGACAGGACTTCTGTCTAGGACTTTTCCCCATAGGCATGGTTAGCAGTGGTTAGCATTTATATCCCTGGTATGCCCTTTCCTTGTATGCAGAATTGTAATCGAAACTGACGGTAATCATCCAAATGCATTATATCAAATGAAAGCTGGGAAAGTCTGCTATACTCAGAAATAAATCCTTTTGGGGGATAACCAAATCATAAAGTCACTCACCATTTGGACTTATGGCTTTATGATCTGGTTAGCTCCCTTAAAAGGTTTCTTTCCTTGTGTACATACAGTACGTAAATGATAGAAAGGACAGGTTTACATACCTCTGAACCTTTACTTACTGAAATGAGGGACCTGGATGGTCAAAATGAAGGATAATTAGGGACACTGACCCTTATAGTGAGGGTCACATCCTCAAACATAAAGCTACAGGCTCAGAACACTGTGGAAATAATTGTGTTTACTTGAACAAAGTCTATGCTTGCTTTAGCATCTGAGAGTATTACAAATTTGTGCTTTTAAGTCTGAAATTATTGCACATTGTCTGTGAGGGCAGTACCTTTTCCACGAGGGACAGCAAGCTTTGGGAGTAAAGAGAGACATCCCTTATAATCAAATGACATTTGAGTGGTATGCAGGTTTACTTGAAAAATAATTCCAGAAAGGAGTTTAATGAGTTGATAAATCACGAGCTCAGAGGGCAAGTGGCATCAATTACCTCATTAAACCCTGAGCTGGAATTATTCTTCAAGTGTACAGTCTTTCCCAATCGATTGTTATATATAATATATATGGTAAGTCAATAAATGGATTCATAGCCCACAAAATGGCTTGATTTTTGTTGCTGAATACTTCTGCCTGGCTTAACTAGTTCTTGTTGAGTAAGAATTTATGTTGAGTGTTTCTGTGGCTGTGCATATTAAACCTGAGATGCGGGGCCCGATTCTCAAAGATCACTTGGAGCAAAGTAGGCTGTGTTGCTCCAGGGATGTGGCAAACTCAGAGTGTGCCAGGGACCCTGCGCCTGATTCTGTAAGAATCAGGGTCCCAATGCCAAACTCCCTAGGTTCGCTACATACAATAGTAGCCACAGACATTGCCAGCTATTTCCAAAATATCTGTGATATATCAAGAGAAATCTCCTACTTTCTGCATTTCCACAGTGGGGGCAGCAGAGAGAAACACTTTAGAAATGTCACAAAATATCTGGAAATAGCTGGCAATGTCTGTGGCTACTACTATACCGCAACCTGCGCCAAACAGTTGGTGCACCTGAGAGATGTGCTGCAAGGATCCCAACCCCACCAACCTGTGCAACACATGCAGGGCAGGATGGTTGGGGGAAGGGGAAATGCTCACAAAGGAGGAGGCAGAGGACAAAAAGGATTGGGGGGTGGCAGAGGATATGTCGGGTGACAGCTGTGAATGCCCATCATGGCACTGGCACCAATGGGTGCGTGTCAAGCAGTATTAAGCTTCACAATGCCAGTATGGCTACATACTGTACTACAAGGTACAGTGACTGGTACACATATAGTTCACTCAGTTGCAGTCCAAATGAAACATAATAATGGATGGACAAGTGATAAAGTGGCAGACTGCGGCAGCATATTCCACCATTACATGGCAGACAGCCCGACTCTACAGTGATCACGTAATAAGTGGTGCCTACTGTAGCTGGTACCAAACCACTACAAGAGACATGTATAGTACATACAGTATGTGTATCATTACCAGAGACTCTACTGGCAATAGGCTCCCAGGAGCAAAGGGAACTTGGGCATCTTAAATAGGACAGTGCTGTCACTTTGAGAACCATATTCAGTTGCTGGCATGTTAACGACCACATACTTATGGCATGCATGGTGCTAAAGAGCCATTTGCATGTCAGTATGTGGCCATTAGCAGCTCTGCACAATGCATCCATGCACAAGTGCGGGAGGCATTGTAGAGAGCCTAGGCTGCCCCCACATGGGAGCCCTATACACCTATGCCATCCCTGTCAGTCTAGCAGACACTTCTCCCTCACCTCATTCCTGTCGGTATTGAGGAACTGTATTAAATTCCTTCCCTCCCTCACCCAGTCTGGTGTTGTGGAAATATACTGATGCCCATCATTGGCAGTTTAGTATTACTACCCCAACCAATCACTGTCAAAGCCCTCTTTATTAGCCTACCCACTAAGCAACCACTAAACAAACATTACATCTGTCCCCTGTCGGACCCTAATTCATGCATCCATCCATAGGTGAGGTGCCATCAGGTCCACAGTTACTGATCAGCACAGACCCCCCCCCCAGTCACCACCTCGACCAACTGCCATCTATCTGGCAGATAGTGTGTGTCCATACTGTAAAACCAGTTGTTTCTGTAGTCTACATCCATTCATTCCTTGTTAGTCAGACAGAAACCTTCTGAGGTGGTAAAAGGAGGATCTGTGCCAGTTGCCATCTGACGACCAGATGAAGGCTCATCTCTGGATGATTGGATGAATCAGGAGCCCACAGGGGATGGTGTGCTGTGTGCGCAGTGGGTGAGCCAAGGACAGGGTTTTCTACAGTGATTCAGTGGGGTATACACTAAACTGCCAGAGACAAGCTTCAGTACATTTTGAAAATACCAGATTGGGGGAGTAGGATCCACTAGGCTGCCAAACAAAGGCTTTAGTACAGTTGCAAAATTCTGGCTGGTGTTGGGTGAGGGAGCGGGGTTCATCAGGCTGCCAGGGAAAGGCTTTAATACAGTTCCACAATGCTGTCAGGGATTGGGTGAGGAAGGGTTATCCGCTACACTGCTAGGATTGGGTCCTTCAATTTGTACGGTAAAATGTATTGCACACTAACAACAGCACTCAAGACTGGCAGCGCGAACATCTGGAATATAGCTATACAAGGATGTGGTGGGTGGAAGCAGACGTCACTGGTACCAGTGCTGCCAGGTGGAGGCAGGGGTCACACACACACCACTGCATGCATTGATAAAAGCAGTGTTTCATAAGCATTTATTTGGGCTGTCTTAATAGCCCACTAGTATTTACTAGAATAATAACAAATGGCATTTATATAATGCTTTTCATACACATTGTATCCCAAAGTTCAATGAGAGACTGGTAGTGAAGTGATTGTAAATGTGTAGTGGCACAATTTCACACATTAACAGTCACATACAGACTTGGACAACTGCATGAACCAGTTTTATGGGAAGGGGAATGTTGAACAGGATACCAGGAAATGTCCCCTACTCTTGCAAAAAGTGCCTTCGGTAGTTTTATTTTCACCTGGACACCCACCAGGGCATCACTAGAAATACGTAGAAGGGACCTTGGTTTGGTGTCTCATCTGAAGGACAGCACACCTTGACAGTACATCATTCCCCTACTACTGCACTTGGGTGCCAGTGTTCATGGAATGAGCCCAGTCCTGGTGTGGGACTAGAACTCATGGCCTTCTATCTCAGAGGTGGATGTGCTGCCAACTGAGCCACACTGACACCTGGCAAAACCATTTTAATATACAATTGCATACTCATTTGTGTGGTTGCAGTGCTGTAGTCTGCACATCAGTGCTATCTACTGTATGCAGTGCCAGGTAACACTTTGGATATAGTCCACCCCCCAGATGCACTATGTCTGGTAAGCTTGGAGCTATGCCTGTGAGCGTGCAATCAGACTGGATGAACCATTGGTCTTTTTCTTCTAGCATTGTCTACGTTTCTGTTTCTATGTACAGTAAGTGTCATGCTAACCTTTATAATATGGTGGTCATTGTGTTTCTACCTCTCCCTTGCAAACACTAAAGTATCACTCTTAATATTTAAGTTAACTTACCTTAAAGTTTTTAGTCATGTAAATCTTAAACACTAGGGGCCAGATATTCAAAACTTTGCCCAGGGGCAAAATTAGCACTGCCCAGCGGGCAAACTGAGCCCGGAGCACAAAGCAAGCCATATTCAAACGGAATAGCCCAGGGCAAACAGCTTCTGAATATAGCATGGTAATGAGGCCATGCAAACTGGGCTGGGAGTGCAGGGCAAACATTGCCCTGGAATAAGACAGCACTGAATAAAACAACCAGGAAGTCAACGCCACAACAACAACACAGTACACAGCAGCGTGAGGCACGTACAGGCCAGAATCACGTGTGGCCAATGTGTGCCAACAAATGCATGGACTCAGTACAGTTGCAGGAAGCAGCAGATGAGAAGAACAGTGATCAAAACTTTACAATATTCCCGTACCATTGGCGCGCTAACACATTAAGCGCGGAGCTAAGCAGTTAGCCTTTCAAACACGCTTGCCCGGAGCTAAAATGTGCCATATTGAAAAGTGCCATGCAAATGAGCCTACTTAGGTAGTCTCTGGGCAAACAACCGGATTAGCATCTCATTATACCCTGATTTGCACACAGTTTGCCAAGCTGTCACTGCAGGGTCCCATAGAGCCACCTGTAGGTCAGTCTGGAAGTACAGGGCAGACAAGGGTCCAACCGCAGCTCCATCTGTAGGTCAGTCTGGCAGTGCACGATGATAGCTACAGGCTACAGGTAAACAGTACAGCATAGCATAGCATAGCATATTGTACCCCAGGGACAGGACAGCATAGGCACAGGTGGTGGTGGTGCTGCATGCAACTGTCACACTGTAGGGCATGCTACAGTGCACAGACACTACAGTAGCAAGGAGACAGTAGTGTGAGGGACGTAGCACTGCCTATGGTGTAGGGCAAGTGATGCTGATTGCACTGTACACAGTGACAGGCCCAACCTGCAGGTGTTTACTGACAGTCGACATTACTGTTACACTGTTGTGTGACCCACAGATGCTGTACCTGTGGCATGTGATGCCCACAGTGACATGTACATATCTGGCTTTGTGTGTTGTGGCAGTTGTACAGCTGTGTGGTATGTGGCTGGGGGGGGGCATATAGTATCCGAAAGGCACACTAGTGTTGGGGGTATTCCTAATACTGGCCCATGTGCACTGCATGCTGAGTCCCAGCCTGTGGCACACCTGGTCTGTGGCACAGCCTGGCCACCCATACACACTCCCTCAACATCCTCCATGCCCACAGTGCTGCATGTGTGTGCTGGCATCTGTTTTGTCCACAGATATGTGTGGTCAGCAGGTGTGTGCTGTAGGCTACACTGCCATGCTGTCCACTGGTGGCAGGTCACCACCTCTGCCTGGCATGGCTGGGACTGGTGGCAGATGATGGCATCATTGTGATGCCATTGGTTAGCAGCAAGCTTCCACTATGTTTGGCTTTATCTATGTGTTATATTTATGTATTAGGGTCGCGCAAGACCCGCGCTAAACCCCAGCAAATCCCGCGCACAGCCATTTATGTTGCGCACAGCTGATTGCCCAGGATTAAGACCAGCTTTTTCTGGGCGGTAATCTACACCGCGCTAACTGTCGCACTAGGTCGCGCTAAACCACTTAGCGTGGCGCTAGCCACTGAATATAGCATTGCGCTTGTATTCATGTCAGTTTGCCCCTTGCATACATTATACTTTTGCCTGGCGCTAATGCAGTTTGCCCGCGCTATTTGGCCTTTTGAATATGGCAGACCCGCGCTAATCCCACGCTAAACCTGCGCAAATGATTTTTGCCCAGCGCAAAGTTTTGAATATCTGGCCCTAGGGGTCCAATATTCAAAACTTTGCCCGGGGGTAAATGCTGCACTGCTCGGTGGGCAACTTAACCCACAGCCAATAGCATGCAATATTCAAAGGACTAGCACAGTGGCAAAAATTGCTGAATATAACAACCAAAGTTGGGCAAACCTGACTGTGAGTGCAGTACAAAGACAGCCCAGCAAAGAGGACAACACTGAATATAGCAACTGAGCAGTGCAAACAGCAACAGCAGCCCAGTTCACACAGAGGTGGTGTCAGGCAAAGGTGAACTATGTGGCCACTGTGGGGTCTAGCAAGGAAGTGGTGCATAACAACTGCAAACGACTGTGCAGGCCAAATGCTGTAGAACTGTACTAAGGTTCAGACAGGTTTGCCCAGGGTAAACACATTTGCCTTGGGCAAAAGTTTGCCATATTCAAAACAGAGATGCAAATGAGCCTACTTAGGTATTCGGAGGGCAAACAGCCACATTAGCATGTCATTATGGCCTGATTTGCATGCATTTCCAAGTGCAGACTGCCCAGGCTATTTCAGGGTGCACACAGCACCACCTGTATGTCAGACGAGAACTACAGGTCGGTAGCTGCAGGCTGGGTTTGTGCACAGCACTACTTGTATGTCAGACTGGAACTACAGATTGGTAGCTGCAGGCTGGGTTTGTGCACAGCACCACCTGTATGTCAGACGAGAACTACAGGTTGGTAGCTGCAGGCTGGGTTTGTGCACAGCACCACCTGTATGTCAGACTGGAACTACAGATTGGTAGCTGCAGGCTGGGTTTGTGCACAGCACCACCTGTATGTCAGACGAGAACTACAGATCGGTAGCTGCAGGCTGGGTTTGTGCACAGCACCACTTGTATGTCAGACTGGAACTACAGGTCGGTAGCTGCAGGCTGGGTTTGTGCACAGCACCACCTGTATGTCAGACGAGAACTACAGGTTGGTAGCTGCAGGCTGGGTTTGTGCACAGCACCACCTGTATGTCAGACGAGAACTACAGGTCAGTAGCTGCAGGCTGGGTTTGTGCACAGCACCACTTGTATGTCAGACTGGAACTACAGGTCGGTAGCTGCAGGCTGGGTTTGTGCACAGCACCACCTGTATGTCAGACGAGAACTACAGGTTGGTAGCTGCAGGCTGGGTTTGTGCACAGCACCACTTGTATGTCAGACTGGAACTACAGGTCGGTAGCTGCAGGCTGGATTTGTGCACAGCACCACTTGTATGTCAGACTGGAACTACAGATTGGTAGCTGCAGGCTGGGCTTGTGCACAGCACCACTTGTATGTCAGACTGGAACTACAGGTCAGTAGCTGCAGGCTGGGTTTGTGCACAGCACCACTTGTATGTCAGACTGGAACTACAGGTTGGTAGCTGCAGGCTGGGTTTGTACAGAGCTGCACAGACTATTGTGCCCCAGGGAGCTAGCACCACAGGCACGGGTAGTTGTGTTTCATGCCATAGACATAAGGTTGTGTCTACTTCAGTGTGTATCATGTGCTACAGTACCATAAGCAGCCAGTATTGTAAGGGACATATCAATGCATAGGGTGTGTCAGGTACCATTGAAAGCTGCTATCCACACACATAGACAGGCCTAGCTGGCAGGTGTGTTCTGACAGTGCACAACACTGTTATGCTGTCCTGTGACCCACAGATGCTGTGCCACTGGCATGGGATGCTCACAGTAGCACACACATGGCTGGCTGCGTATGACAGGGTGTATGTACAGGTGTGTGTTATGTGCCTCGGGAAGGGGGGGGGGCCAGACACATACCATCACACAGGCCCAATGATGTCAGGGGCATTACCATCACTGTAACATGTTCACTGTGTGGATGATCCCCTGCCGTGTGGCAGCACCTACTTTGTGGTGCATCCTGGGCACCTGTACGCACTCCCCTCACCATCCTCCCTGCCCTCTGTGCAGCATGTGTGTGCTGTATTGTGTTAGTGTACCAGCTATGGAGGGACTGGGTGTGTGTGCTGCATGTACTCACCGATAGGGTGTCCACTGGGTACTAGGCCACCCTCAACTGCCTGGTAGGACTGGGACTGGTGCCAGATGAAGGTGTTGTGGGCACTGCTAGTGTACTGTGCTAGGACTCATGGCCAGTACCATCGGTTTGCAGCATATCTCTTCCTTGGCATATGGAATGGCCCAGGGTGACCTTCTTCCCTTTCTTCCTGCCCAGTGACTGCAGTCATCAGGTGCACCATGGTACTGTTGTTGCATACAGCCTTGTTACCTGTTGCTGCTGTGTCCACGCCCCCCATCCTTGTTTTTCCCAGAGTTAAGACTACCTTTTTCTGGGTGGCAACTTGTGCCACGCTGTGTGTTGTGCAAACTCACCTTGCGTGATGCTAACATGCTGAATATAGCACAGCACATTCATGTACACTCCCCTTCTCTTTGTCCAGTGCATACGTTATTGCTTTGCTTGGGGCTACTCCAGTTTGTCTGCACCATTTGGTGTTTTGCATATGGGGGACACACACAAACGGATTGCAATTCCAGTGCAAACGGTTTGTGCCCAATGCTAAGTTTTGAATATTTGGCCCTAGATTTTAAAATATATCATGCAGCACCTAGGTTTTGAAAAGCAAAGCACAGCCAGTAGATTTTCAAAGCCTTTATGGTGAGTTTCTATGCAAATGTTTGTAAAAACTATTGCTTAGCAAGTGGATTATGAAAACGTGCAGCAGGTAGATTTTAAAAGCCATCATACAGCATGTTGTTTTTGGAAACCATAGTGCAGCATGAGTATTTTGAAAACTGTTGTGCAGATGTTCAAAATATTCATGCAGCACATAGATTTTTGCCTAAAAATTGTAAAGGCATTGCTGGGCAAGAAACATAAAAACACCTAAACAGAATTTGTTGCCAAATAAGGACCACTTGGCCCATCCAGTCTGCTAATTTTCCCTGTCCATACTATCACTGCAGACCCTACCTGATCTTGGGCTACCCCTCCACCCACACTTTCCTACCAAGATTCCTTTGGACTTATACCATACATGCTGGAAGCCCACCACTGTTTTCGTCCCCACCACCTCCACTCGAAGACTGTTCCAGGCATCCACCACTCTTTCAGTGAAGAAGTAGAAGGCAGCCAGCCAGGATGCAATGCAGTACCCTGCGGTAAATGACATGTCACAAAATACTGCATGACAAAAGGGCTTAACTACCATTGAATTACACTGTTCCCTGCAGCATACTGCAGCATTTTGTGATATTCCGCAGTGCTACTACATTGCATCCTGGTTGGCACATCCTCAAATCCCTTCTAAATTTTCCCCCACCAGCTTCATTGCATGTTTGTTCATGTACACCTTCTCCTCTGAAAAATACTCCCCTCTTGTTCCTTATTCAGCCCCATGAGATATTTATAGGTCTCTATCATGCCCCCCCCTCCATCTTCTCTTCCAGGGTGTACATTTTGAAATATTTCCATTTCTCCTCACAAGGCTTTTGATGAAATCCTTGCAGTATTTTTGTTGCCCTTCTCTTGACAGCCTCTGTCCTGTCTATGTCCTTCCTGAAATGTGTTCTCCAGAACTGGACACAGTACTCTGGGTGGGGGTCTCACCAATGATCTATACAGTGGCAACACCCCTACCTTCTTCTACTGGTAATATCCATCCCTATGCACCCCGGCATCCCGCTGGCCCTACCTGCTGCCTTGTTACATTGCTTCGTCACCTTGAGGTCATCCAACATGATTACCCCAAAGTTACTTTCCTGTTTAGTGATCTTAAATACCTCTTCCCCATTTTATATTCCACCTCTGGGTTTCTGCACCATAAGCACATGATTCTGCACTTTTTTGTACTAAAACCCAGCTATCATACACTCGACCAATCCTTGAGTTTTCTCAGGTCTCTTGACCTCCTCTGGGAACGTCTACCCTATTGCAGATTTTGGTGTCATCTGCAAAGAGGCATACCTTCCCTTCCCTTCCCTTCCAGCTTTTCTGCAATGTCACTTATAACACCACCCAGTACCGAGCCCTGAACACTGGTCACTCTCCCCTCCCCACAGTGAATGCCATTTACCACCACTCTCTGTTGTCTACCCATCAACCAATTTTGTACCCAGTTTACCACCTTGGGACCCACCCTAAAACTGCCCAGTTTCCTTATGAGCCTCCTACGTGGTACAATGTCAAATAGACAAAGAACCTCTGTACGCAAACACTGAGGCAAGGGTTACCCCAAAGGGCATTTGGCTGGGAAGCCAGGTTTCAAGAAAATACAAAATCATATATGCCCACACAATGCAAAGCATCATGGGCTGCATATGCAAATCACCACAGAATGTTATGCTGGTTCAACTTTAAGCAGAACTGCATGGTGCCGAAAGGCCTCTCACACAGCTTGCAAAGGGTGCCAACAGATGACATGGACACATGTTTTGTCCCACCAGGACCAGGACAATGTCAAATGCCTTGCTGAAGTCTAGAAAGGGCACATGCACCACCACACTCTGATCTATTTCTCTGGTCACTCAGTCAAAGAAATTGATCAGGTTCATCTGGCATGACCTTCTCCCCATGAATCTGTGCTGCCTCGGGGCTTGTAACTCACTGTATCTAAGATACTGTACTAGTCTTTCCTTTAAAAGTGTCTTCATTAACTTCCTTACCACTGAAGTCAGACTGACTGACCCATGGGTGTAGAGTTTAGGTCTTCCGAGGGAGGGATCTCAGGCTCAAAACTATTGGCCTAAACAGTGAACCTATTTTTTGAATACCCTATTGGGGGGGCTCAAGCCTGGAAGCCCCCAACCCTCAAACTCTACACCTATGGACTGACCAGTAGTTGCCAACCTCCTCCTCCCTGCTGCCAATTTTATGAAGTGGGACTACATCTGCAGAGGTACAACCAGTACCTCACTGAGCTCCCTCACTACCCTTGGGTGTACCCTGTTCAGTCCCATCACCTTATCCATCATCAGATTCACAGGTCCTTTCATGACTCTTTCCTCTGTGAATGCTGTTCTTGCTGTTGTTATATGGCTTGTCCCCTTTCCACTGTGAAGACTGAACAGAAGTATCTGTTTAAGGTATCTGCTTTTTCCTGATCTCCTCTGCACAGTCTCCCCCTGCCCATCTTAACCTCACAATCACTCCTGGTACACTTCCCTGTCCAGTTCTCTCTGTGTTTCTTTCTACTTCCTGCAAGTAACCCTTTTTGCCTTTACCTTTGCAGCCACTTCCCTTGAGAACCACAGTGGTCTATTTTTTTCCTACTGTTCTTGCTCACTTCTTTCATGCAAAGGTTTGTTACCTTCACTATGTCATCCCTTAATTTGGCCCACTCTTTCTTCACCCCATCCAGGCAGTTCCCCCACTAGGTCATCTCTGAGGCATTCACCCATTTTTTAAGATCTTTCCTCTTGAAGTTCAGGACCCTTGTCCTTCTGTGGTCTGCTTCTGCTGCCATCCTTATGTTAAACCACACTGTACAGTAGTCGCTGGTCCCCAGGTGGCATCCCACCTTGATGTCTGCAATACCATCTCTCTTTGTGAGCACCATGTCCAGTATTACCCCATCATGAGTCAGCTCCTTGACTAGTTGCCTAAGAAATGCCCCTGCAATGAATCTAGGATGTCCTTGCTTCTAGCCGAGGTCACTGCTAGGAGGCTCCAATCTACATCCGGCAGACTGAAGTCCCCCACCAGCAGCACCTTCCCTTTTTCTGCCATTGTGCCGATGGCTTCTCCCAGTGCCTTATCCAGTTCCTCTCCCTCTTTTGGAGGTCTGTATATCATCCCAGTGTGAATGGTAGCTCTGGCCCTATCTCCAGGGTGACCTACAATACCTCCAGTGCCTCCCTCCCCCCCTGGTTGCCTTTCATTTGTTTCACCTTGAGACCCTCCCTATAAAGCACAACCCCTCCTCCTCCCCTCCCATCCTTCCTGAATAACTGAGTGTAGCCTGGTATGGCCATGTGCCAGTCATGGCTTCCTGTGCACCATGACTTAGTAATGGTCACAATATCCAGGTCAGCCTCTGCCATGGGGGCCTGAAGTTGTGGAATTTTATTTCCAAGACTCCTTGCATTTGGACACATGGCCTTCCACATTGTGCTCATCTTCTACCTGCAGCCCCCTTCCTCCACTTGTACCGCACCTCATTTTCCCCTCTCTTTTTGCAGTGTCTATTCCAACTACCCTTGTCTTCTATTTCTCTGCTGTTCCCATTAACCTGCTTCCTGTGTGGTTTTGCTCCCCATCAGGTCCTCCCTCCCTATTGCTTCAGTCATGGGGGCCAGTTTATGCCTCCCTTTGTCTTTTCACAAACCCCATAAACTAGTTTGAAGATTCATTAGAGTAACATTTAAACCATCCACTGAGGACTGTGGTTCCTCTCCCAGATGGATGCAGGTCATCACCTCTGTATAGGCCTGCATCCTTCCAGGTTGATCCCCAGTCCTCAACGTAGCCAAATCCCTCTTCTCTGCACCATTCCTTCAGCCACAAGTTGAAGTTCCTGGTACAGAGCACCCTATCCTTCTGTCTGCCATAGATAGGCAGCAACTCAGTGAAAGCCATGCTACTTGACTTAGGTTTTCTCCAGTTCTTGAATTCTTGCTTCACAATCCCAGCCCCATCCCTTGCTAGGTCATTAGTCCCCAGGTGACAATGACATCCAGTTCCCCCTTTCCTGCTGCCTTAGCAATCCTTAAGATCTGCTGCCCATCCCTCTGAGCTGTGGGTCATGGTAGGCACCTTACCTCCCTGTCACTTCCCTTCCTATTCCAAAATCTACTCCCTTAACAACTGAGTCTCCCACAAGAAGCTGCTTCCTCCTTTGCTGGGGTTCTCTACCTCACACTTTGGGGTCTCCCCTATACAGGATCCCCACATCTTCCCTTGCCCCTACTTTGGGTGCCTCCTCCCAGAAGACACATCTCAACAGAGTGGCAAAGGAATTCTGTAGTGATACAGGCTGAGGAACGTGCCCCTGACCTGCCAGCCCCGCTCTCCCAGAGTCCATCATGGTTCAAATGGCCCTCCTTCTCCTTGCCAACCTCTGGAGCTATAGCAGTAGAATCAGTGGTTGCTGGGTGGGAGAAGAGGTCTTCTGGATCCTTGCCAACTTAGCCTGGAGACCAATGACCTCCTCCTTTAATCCAGAGAGGTGCATGCAAATGGGGCAGCTCTTCAGTCTCCAGAACATCTCCCAGAAAACAGCAGCTCTGTATCCATTGCACTACTCCCATAACTGACTTTATGTATTACTACCTGCTGCTATCAACTGAACCTTGCCACTGTTGCACCTTTCCTGTGTTTGGATCTTTCACCACCTATGCCTTCTATTGTTATTTACTTTATCACGCTACCCTAGATAGGGTGTTTCTTGCATTCCCCCTTTTCCCCTTGCTGTCTTCTTTACTTGCTTGATTACATTACATCCTGTACACCGCTGCCTCTTTACTTCTTACTTTTTAATTAACCCTCTCATTTATGCCCTTCTTGAACCATTTCTGCACCCTACCTTATATAGGGTGTATCTCTTATTACCATCTGTAGCAGTTACAGTACCTGCTGCTTACTTTCCTCTGAGACACGTCCTGCTCCACCACCTGTAATTCCTTGTCTAACAGGTTTTTTACCTTACCTTGTCATTCTGGCAGAGACCCCTTTGTGCTTACTGTCACCTGTGGACACCTGCCAATATCTAAGATGCCAATGACCTGTTCCACTCCTGCACTGTTCCACTCACATGCTGGGTCACAAGCATGCTGGGACATGCTGGGCAAGAGACTACTTTATAGTGCTCTTGTTAGAAGGCAGTAAGCATCTGACAGTTCAAACCCCCAATTATATAGCTGATTCACAGGGCTTTATGAATATACTCAGCCCCAAGCTTAATCTCCTGAGCCAGTTTCCCCACACTACCTGTTACAGTTTCAAAGACAAGTCTCAGAGTGCCCCAAGCACTGAATAAAATCAAATTTTTTCTACCCACATACCCATATGTGGCTTCTATTAAGATATATTTTTACTTCTGGTTTGTTTTCAATGATGGCTTATATTGCAAAATCTAATTTTTAAGTGCTAAAGATAAACTATTCCATATCTTGGATCTGATCAAGTTTATTGTTATAGGTCTCTTCCATGTCAAAATATGTAAAAGAAACATGCATTAAGATAATCAGTGCCTGATTTATCAGTGTCAGTGACTCAGCAGGTTCCACACTTGCTCCTGAGGCCAGAATATTGGAAGGTTGAGGGTTCTAGCCCCAAACCAGGAACTTGTGGTAAAATCCAAATACTGACACTGTAGTGTAGCATGATGAGGGTGTTGCACTCCTAAAGTGCCGTTGTTTTGATGAGACATAAAACCAGTGTCCCATCTGCCTGTTCTGGTGGTTGTTCAGGAGGATGCTAAAGATCCCATATAATTTTTAAAAAGAGTAGGGGATTTTGATTAAATATACAAGATCATACATATAAAACAGACATAACCATCGAAATCAATTATCAGTTATTATCACAGAAGAAATCAAAACAATATGAAGGCAAAAAACAAAAACTACAATTCATGAAACAAAGTGAAAGGCTAATACACATGCAGAAGAAAGCAAATGAAAAAAGAAAACTCTATTCATAGCAGCATTACATTTAACTTATGCACACAAGTTACACCCTTTTAGACACCCATTTACATGCTTTGCATAACTCCTGAACATTCACAAAGGTCAGATTTCTGTTATCAATTGTGTACACATTCCTTAGAGCACTAAGGGTCCTTCTGATCATTTCTGATATGGGTGTTGAAAGCGTTGTTTGGAGTTGTCCCACCACGTTGTCATAGGCTGGGAGCACTGGGCACTGAGTTCAGTATAGCTCTAAATATGCAGCTTGCACATCTCTTTGTTCCAACAAGAATGTGTTTAATCTCTATGGTTTCTCCCTAGGAGGAGGGGCCTGCCTGCATGAGAATGGCAGAGTACTAACAAATGATCAGGGTTCTTAATTATGATTGTCCTTGCTGCATTCACCTGCAATGCAGCTGAAAGAAATAAAAAGTCTGTTCTGGTATGCAGGTTCTCTTTAGTAAAAGTAGCCTTATTACAGTTTATCATTGCTGCCATAACATCCTACAATCCAGCAGTGATAATCATGTCTTTCAGGTAAAGTTTTTTGGACTGAAACCTCCTGTCGACCAGTAACAGACTGCAGTTAACATCTTCTGTCAATACCATTAACCTGCTGGTGGGTAGATAGGGGTGAGCAACTTGAAACAGGGCAACCCTCAGCCACATTAGTCTGCAGAGCATGCAGGTTAATTTGTCAGAGGTGTTTCGCTCCCTGTTCCTCCTCAAGTAGAAGAGCCCTGCTAGGTTGGAGCACTACCTGTCTTTCAACCTAAAACGTAGTATCTTTAAATAAAATGCCCACTGCATTACATCTCTCCAACCATTGAGAGCAGGAGGAAGACCCCAGGGACCATAATATTTTTACAGATGAAATTTCAGACATGTTTTTAAACAAGTATCTTGAACAAACATTATGTTGCCTGGTAAAGTTGCTAATAGGGACATAGTTGTCATTCTTTTCTTGTATATCTTCATACTATTTATATTTATGATGATTGGTGAGATTGTGGACCCTCTGCACTTTGTAAGTTATTAAGTGGTATGTGTCTCAGCAGCAACTCTCACCTGGGTCCCTATCCTTCTGTGACTTCTTTTTGCTGCTGAGGTTTCTTGAACTGACTCATCCCAATCTGACAAGTGGTTTTAGACAGAGGATGTGATGGAGGAAGCTTCTGGGTCTCCCTCATCCTCTTCCCTATCACCCCACTGCCTTGCTGCCAATAGGGCTGCATACCAATTTTTCACTAAGGTACCCAGGGGCTTCATAGACTTACACTTAGCCTTCCTGTGTCTAGTGAACACCCTACCCTGCCGTCATGAGATAGCACCCAACCCACTTCCCCCCAGTACCCTGATTGGGCCACCAGCACAGCCCTTCACTCACCTCCATGGCTGGCAGCCCGACTGAGCAGTTCAATGAATGAGCACATGCTTGTACAAGCGCACACTCATTCATTGATGCTCTCAATGGGCTGCCGTCCATGGAGGTGAGTGGAGGGCTGTGCCAATAGCCCAGTCAGGGTACTGGGGGGTATGGTGGGTGCTATCTCATGACAGCAGGGTGGGGGGGGTCCACTGACACCAGGGTATGGGTTGATTTTATTTTAAATGAAAGAACATGAAGGTAACTGGGGAGGCTTTATTCATACTCAATTTCAGCTGGTGATCAGCCGGAGGGCATTAGACATTAGGGAGTGGGTTGATTTTTTTTTTGGAAAAGGACATGAGGGTAACTGGGTGGGGAGGTTTACTCAATTTCAGCCAGTGATTGGCTGGGGGGGGGGACCACTAAGCAGCAAGGAGAATGTTTTATAAATCTGGGCCTGTGAGCAGCCGGGGGGGCCACTAGACACCAGGAAGAACTTGGAGAAGGGGAGAAAATTAGAAATTACACCGGCAGGTGGCGAAATTTAGCTAGTGAGTGGCAAATTTTGCTGGCATGTAGGCGAAATTTTGCTTGCTCCGAGGGAGAAATTTCACAATCCACCCAGCAAAATATTTCACAGAATGACTGAATTCTGTGAAATATTTTGCCGGGTGAAATTTTTCAGTTTTGCACAACACTAAACTAACATTCCAATATTCCAAGCACATATCACAGTGGTCTGCATCACAGGTTGAACTCACATGACCCTCAACCCCACAATTGTGGCATGTGCGAGGCTGACCGAGGTAAAAGCACATGCATCTCTCCTTCCCAAAGTAGAAACTATCCGGCAAATTGCTAACTCCTTTGTTAGTTTGTCTCAGTTTCACTTTGAACTTCTAGTACCCTGTCAAAACCTGCTCACTATCAATAACTGGTATTGGATTTCCTAAAACTTTACACCTTTTTTTAAGCTAATTCAGAATGTTGGACACTCACCCCTTATTCCTAAATAATATTGTGATTACCTTGATGGCAGGTTTGGACAGGGGAATTACAGTGGAGGGAGACCAGAGGGCAGAATCTTTCAGCTAGTCATATTTCAGACAGAAGCATTCAGCGGATTTTAGGGTTTTAAAACTCACTTCAAAAACTGTCGCCCCAGACACATGTATCACTGCATATAACTCTGTGAAGAAAAAAACATTGAGGTTTTTATCATATTTCTGATGACATATACTCTGTCAGAGGGGAGTTCTAAACTGCTGCTGTACTTAAGACTAACAGTATTTTTTCGCTGACCAGGTTTCCCCTTGTGGGTCAAATACAGTGGAGTCAGCCACGATGAAGCACAATAACTTGAAGTAATGACATGTCACAAAATCCTGCATGACAAAAGGGCTTAATTGCCATTGACTCACAATGGCCCCTACAGTAAACTGCAGCATTCAGTAAATACTGCAGCAATTTTGCATTGCATCCTGGCTGTCATATCTGTACATCTGCCATCTGAAAAGTTCTTGTGTACTCTTCCTGCCTGCTTGCAGGTTGCTGTGTAGATTCTACACCCATTGAACCAGAATTTTTATCTTCTGACCCCATCTGTGAGGACTTATCTTCGCCCTGAGATGGTTGATGCTACAAGGAACACATCCATGGGAGTGGGGCTGAGTCCTAGATGTTGAAAAAAGCTGCTTGTTCCTGCAAGGGAAAAGTGACTAATGAACCTACAGGGGCTTACTGGGACTCAGAGTTATTGTTTTGTTGCTGTACACCAAGTTCATCCTGTTCCACATCACCCACAGACAGCCATGCAGGTATTGTGCTGTCTTTAGCATTCACATTAGGAGCAAGAACAGTGTCCACAGAGTCTGCTGTAACAGTATTACGGCTGCCCACTCACACTGTCCACATTGCCCTGGATTAAAAAAAGTACTTACAGAGCTTCCATATCTGAGCTGTGTTGCTAAATTCTTTGTTTCCAGGGAGTCACAATCTCCCATCAAGGGCTCTGATACAGCCAGCGACCTATATGGCCAACTCTACGGGCCACCCTTCAGACTGCTGTTCAGGCTTCATTGCACCACACCAGCCACCTGCCAGTCTTCCCCATCCAAAAGTGCTGGCAGCTCCACATTTTTGCGATCCCATACTGTAAGCACATTTACTTCTGGGTTTGGGGTTGTACTGTTGGTTTCTCTTTTTCAACTGGGAATTGAGCCTCCTCCTCAGCCACCATGTGAATGAGGAGTTGTTTTCTTTCTTCCATGGCTTTCTTCAGTCTCTACTCCTCTTCCAGCAGTTTCATGCTATGCTGGAAAGTTTGTTTAGTGTGCTGGACAACTTGTACCATCCTAGCATCTCTTACATCACTGCAACCGTTAACTTCAGGTACACAAACCACAGACGTTCTCTGGACCTCTGAAGAAAATATGATAGGGGAGGAGTCCTGCTCCCCTACAGGTACTGCATCCAGTCCCACACCAGCCCATTCTTCCATCTTGGCAGCCTGCTAGACAGCCAGAGGTTCCCCCTACTGGTAAGTAGAGGAATTTCCCCAGTGTCTTGGCCAAATTTCCCTCATTCATTAAAAATACCACCAACAGCTTAATCTGGCTTCAGTTGGTTTCTATCTCTATCTCCCCTTCCCCATGGCAAGGCTGAAAATATGCAGAATTGTCTAGCCCTCCTTTCCCTGTCAACAAGAAATAAATCAATAACAAGTTTTAAAAAGTTACTATAATGATACTATTTACAGAGATAAAGCATTGCAGAAAGTCCCACCTATAGTGTTTTATTTGACATGACTTCATCTCTGGCTAGAAATCATAGCTCGTATTTAAGGGAAGCTTATATTAAAAGTATTCATTGTGACCTGCAGCTTGTATTTTAGAGTGATTTCTTTTTGAGAGTGGCTTCCATTTGATGAATTGTGGTATTTAGCTATTTTTTCAGTGAACTGAGCATGTGGGGACAATAAATCATTAATACAGTACTGTAACTTCAAAAGGAATTAATGTTTTTTCACTAAACCTTCAAAAGAACCTGTGGCTCATTAACATTTAACAAACTTGTAAGTTTCACAACATAACCCTTTGTAGATTTTCCTTTTCAGCTATTGTTTCAGCAAACTGAGTGTGTGGAAACAGTTATCATAAATAACTACAAAACAAAATAATATTTTCTTCATCAAACCATGAAAAGGACCTATTCCTCCTTGACGTATCAAAACTGTAAGTTTCACAAGTTAACTGTTAACAGTTTTTCTCTAACCTTTAGCAAAACTTTTGGCTTGAAAATTTGCAAGAATGCATAAATTCAACACTCTGCAACTCCAAAATGGACCAACAGACTCTAGAAACCTTCTACATTAGTAATCCATAAGATAGAGATGATGTATACCACATTTTACTGTCCTAGGTTCTAAGACGGCTAAGTTTAAACAGAAAACCCCAATGCAACCCTAGATACATAATTGCAGTTTTAATGAATATTCTAACTGTTAAGTGCTTTGAACTTCCAACCTTCACTCCAAAGTCCAAGTCCTTAGCCACAATACTATATAAGAAGGCTGATCAAAGCAGTCCTGAATAATGCACGGTTGCAAAAACAAAGAAACATATCATTTAATGGCATACTGTTGAAGTTGCAACTGGTAAAATAAATCATTATAATTTACAAACAGTGGAAATTGCTGGAGATGTTGCTGTCCAAATGGCAATCTACCTCATATTTTGTGATTCTGCCACAGCGTTTCATATCTATGGAATAAAATGATAACCTATTGCAGGAATAGACCTAATATCATAATTCACTTTGATCCATTACTTCTAGTCCTAGGTGACTGCACAAAAGATTAATCACGAGCCTAAACACCATGTTCAGCAGATTATTTCTGCTGCAGTGTGGCTCATATGAATTCTGTTCTCAGTCTGGCAAGAACAACATGTTCCTTCTCTGGCAAACTGGTTAACATATAGTATATGGGGAAATGAGCAGTCAAGGACAGACTTAACTATGTATCACTGGGTAAACTACATCTCTTCAAACAATCTTGGAAACATTGTTTAGATAATTAATATCTATTCATTATTTATTTATCCATTCTTTAATCTATAGAACAACATTCTACGGTACTTGGCAGATAAACTTTACTTAAAGATTGTATGTTCCCAATCCATGTCTATCTAACAAAAATATTACAGTAAATCAAACTATAAGAAGGATGAGGTAAACCTGTTTCATAGTGTGATGTTATGCCAAAATGTCTGGCTCAGTAGTGATATCTGAAAAAATAAGTTGCCCTTATGAATTTAAGTAGATTTTTACTTTTGTAAATGATTCTTTTTCATTTTTCATTTTCTTCAGTCCAGAAGTGATTTATAAGCTTAATTGTTATCCGTAATCACCTTTGCTTAATACATATATATTTTTTGTATGCAATTGTATCTGCCAACTTTCAATATAAAATTATAAAGAAAAAAACATGTTTTAAAAAGAAATATTCTGTGTAGGGAATCTTGCGACAGAGTAGATAGACTGTCAGGCCTTTTTCTGCTATTCTTATTTCTATTTTTCTAAGTTTCAATAGTATTTCCTCAAAGGGCTACAGTTCAAAGGTAGTGTGTTCCCTAGTTCATGCCTACCTCTACCACCATGCAAGTACAGTATTTCTGAAATTTAGGTTAACATTTTTATTTTATTTATTTCAAATTGGTGAACAGGAAAGGCACACTGAACCAAGGCTCATTTCCAGGTGTGACATGGGTACAATGAAAGCAAAGTAGCAGTACAAGGAATGCACAGTAGTAGTACAATGTTACATAAGTTATTTACAACAATGTGCAGTACAAGGAATTTACAACTATTTATAAGAATTATAGTATTGCTGGTGAAGGCACAATTGTATATAAAGGTAAAGAACACTGATTCCTAGACACTAGAGGTCCCTTGAGAGGGGAATTGAAGCAGGCAGGGGCTGAGTTTGAAATCAGAAGGGTAGCCAGCACTGGTCCCCATAGACCTAAAATGATATGGAGAGAGACTAATGAGGAGAGACAAGTGAGATACAGGGTGAGCATGCAAGATCGGAGGGGAGAAGGGGGAATTAGGAGCACTTGGTCAAAGAGGGGGTGAGAGTTTGAGGAGTCTCTTGAGGGACAAGAAAGGGAGGCAAGGTGAAGGTCAGAGGGAAGATTATTCCAGAGGAGAGGGAGGTAGTAAGAGAAGGCAGACTGGCCAGCAGCAGAGTGTGGGTGAGGAATGAAGAAGGTACACAAGTCTCTGTGATGTAGAGAGTAGGTTGTGTATTTGGCTGGGGTAAGGTGGGATGAGAGGTAGGGGGAAGGGAACCAAACCAAAATTTGACAATGAGGGAGATGCAGTGGATAGTTCTCCTGTGTGATAGTGGAGTGCAGAAGAGTGCAGCATAAAGGAGACAGTGATCGGTAAGAGGAGGGGAGGCAGTAGCAAAATCACAAAAGGAGTTGAGAAGAGTGTCTAATTTTGAGAGGGAAGAGGCTGGGGTAGTGCCATAGACAACGTCAGTGTAATCCAGTAGTGGTAAAATTGTTTTAAGTACTAATTCACAACACATGGTTGAGGAGAGGCTGGCTTTGTGGCGGTAGAGAACTGCAAGTTTGGGCCAGAGTTTGGCGCAGACGGCATCAATGTATGTAGAGAAATCTAGGTGACTGCCCAGCCAGACACCCAGATATTTGAAGGCAGAGATCATCTCAAGGGGTGAGCCATCCAAGGTGGTGTTCGCTGGTGGGGCTGGGAGAGAGGCCAGTTTCTGTATGGAACCAAAGGACATGGTATCTCTTTCTGGCATTGAGTTTTAGCTGGTTTGATTGGAATCAGGAATGAACTCTGTTGAAGTCGTTTTGGAGTATAGGGAGGACACTGTCATGGGATGGGCTGGAGGCAAAGATGACAGTGTCATCTGCGTATACATGCAAGTTAGAGGAGAGGGAGGCAGAGGGAAGATCATTTATGAAAAGATTGAAAAGGATGGGACCAAGGATAGAGCTTTGGGGGATCTCAGAGAGGATAGGGAGAGGAGGAGAGAGTGTGTCACCTAGTAGGACTGACTGTTGCCTATTTTAGAGGTATGAGCAAAACCAGTTGACCACAGGCTTTGCAAGGCTGAAGGAGTTATGTTTATGGAGGAGGAGATGGTGGGAGACAGAATCAACAGCTTTAGCCAAATCAATGAAGATAGCTGCAGAAATATGGCTTTGGTCCATTGTGGAGAAGATAGAGTCAGTGACACATAGCAGGGACGTGATAGTGGAGTGTTGTTTCCAAAAGCCTGATTGTAGGGGTTATAAGGAGTTGTCTGAGGAGAGAAAGTCTGAGAGATTTGCAAGAATGAGGACTTTGGCAAGGGAGAGGAGGAGCGATATGGACCAATAATTCCCTGGGGATGATGGGTCACTGCCCTTGTGTAACAGTAGGACCTTAGTTGATTTCCAGGCTTTGGGAACCATAACTGTGGAGAGAGAAAGGTTTAGAAAGTAAGTCGGGGAGTGGCTATTGTGGGAGCAGAGATGTGGAGCAGTCTAGGGTGGATACAGTCAGGGCTTGATTTGGAGGGATTGAGAGAGAGAGATGAGCACAGAGTAAAGAGGAGAGAAGGGAGGAAAGAAGAAGCTGGTGGGAGGGGAGGGGGATTCAGGAGGGCAGGGAGTGGAGTCAGGGGAAGGGCAGAAGGGGGTCAGGCAGGGCACATGAGGTGAAGAACTTGTTGAAAGCTTCAGCTATGGAGGCAGGGTCAGAGACAGGGGAGCTGTCAATTTTAATGACTGGGCAAGCTTGTTCGGAGGGAGCATCCAGGAGGGACTAGATTACTTTCCAGAAAGATGCAGGGGAGTTTTGGTTCTGTTCAAGCTGGGATTTAAAATAGGATGCCTTGGACTGCCGAATAGCATTGGTACACCTGTCTCTAAGTTGTTTGTAGGCTAGGTGGTCGTTTGTGGAGAGGGATGTCTTGTAATATTTCCAGTCCTTGTTCTGAGCATGACACATGGCAATTAGGTCAGAAGTAATGCAAGGTTGGTGGTATTGTTTCACTCTGACTTTTCTAAGTGGTGCAGAAAGGTCCCAGATGCCATTAAAGATGTTGTAGAAGTTGGATAAGGAAAGGTCAACATTCAGGCAGAGAAGACAGGTTGTCAGTTGGTGTTTATGAGATCATGTTGCCAGGCATTATCATTGATGGAATGAAGGGGGCAGGAGGGGAGTGGGGATTTTGTGAATGCAGTGGGTAATACAGTGATTATTGAGAGCATCGGAGAGGATACTCAAGGCAGAGATGCGGTGGGGTAGAAGGATAGTATCCAGTCTAAGAAAGAGTGGTTTTGAGACTGAGGATTTAGACAGGTAGGTTCCTGGATAAGTTAAGAGAGGTTGTGGGCTTAGATCACTGGGGTGGTGGGCTTGACAGCAGAGGAGAGCCAGTCATGATTGAAGTAGCCTAGGAGCAAAAGTTCTCCATTGGAGGTGAGGGTTGAGACAGACAAGATGAGCTTGACGAGGAAGTCAGGTGAGGCCTTGGGCTGGGCGTATAGAGCACCAATATAAAGGGGGGCAGAGGAGAGGAGGGAAGGGATAAATGGACAATAATGACTTTGTGGGGGGAAGGGTTGAATTCTTTGAAGATGACTGAGCTGGAGAGGGATTGCCTGATGTACAAGGCTACCCCCTCGCCTCTCTTACTGTACCTCTATCTTGGTGGAACAGGTTAAAATCAGACATGGTGAGAGAGGAGTTAGGGATTTTGGTAGATAGCCAGGATTCAGAGATGCAGAGTATGTCAAGGTGATATTGGGTAAGCCATACATTTAGGGCATCAATTTTGGGGCGGAGGCTCCTAGCATAGAGATAAAAAATATGGGGACCCTTAGGAAGAGAAGACAGGGTCTGAGATAGGGATGACCTTGGGAAGGTAGCGGTCGAAGGGCTGGAGGTTTGGGGCATGGGGGGCCTGGGTTGTGTTGGATGTCACCTGCAAGGAGCAGGAGGAGGAGATATAGAGGGAAGGAGTGAGAGGTGTTTTGATTTGCCAGAACTGCATGTGGTGGGTACAGCATAGAGGTTTAGGCAGCAGTAGAGGGTCTCTAGGTTTAGGAGGTGGGAGCGGAGCAGGGAGGGGTGGATGATGAGGGGGAATGGTGGAGAGGTAGGATAGGATGAGTGGTGTAGGAAGGGGAGATGGAGGGGATAGGCAGGTGCCACGGTGGGCTGTGGGGGTATAGGAAGATGGAGGCAGCTATGCGAGTGGACAGGGTAAGGAGAGGCGGATGAGGTGAGATAGAGCTGGGGCAGCTGTGGAAGGAGGGGCAAGAATAAGGGGATGGGGAGGTAGGGGGCAAGAAAGTAAGAGAATCATGAGTGGGATAAGGGGGAGGGGGAAGGGGTGACATGGTCAGAAGAGAGAGAGTGCCACAGACATGGTGTAGTGGGAGAATAGATGCAGCAGTGAGAAAGGTAAATTGTTAGGGTTAGAAGAAGGAAGCAGCAGTGCAGAGAAAATGTGGGAAAAATTGCTAAGGAAAAGTCTACAGACTGTGCTACTAGATGTCAGCAGGCAGCCACAGTATGAGGTGATACAGGGTGAGAAGTTGGAGAGGATTTAAGGGACGATACTCCTGAGCTTGATTTGGATGAGCTGCACTGGGGGTGGAGTCAGAAGTGCAGCGAGTGGATTTAAAGACTCACAGTGGTGGGAAAAAAAATTCGGCAAAAATCGGTCAAAAACAAGGTCCTTTCAAGTTGTGGCAGCTGAGACCCAGCTGGGGAACACAGGCAGTGTACTCTATGTTTTGCTCTATTAACAAGGAGAATGAGAATAGTTTTGTTTTCTACTTTGGGGTGTAAATCTCTTTGAAAGTAAGACACATATGAGAATGCTTTTTAGTATGTGATACAAGGATGATTAGGTCTGTATAGAAAACTTAAATAATAAAGTGTAAGCTCCTTGAATTGACTTGGCAGTACCCTAGCTTTCCCACGTCTAGTTTAGCCACTGTGGTAGTGCCTCCAGCAACTTTCAATATACATACATAACTTTGTTGTTTTTAAAAATTTTTACACCAGATTTTCAACATACTCTTCTTATGACCCCACCTCATGAACAGGGGCAGAGAACATTTTTAACTCCTGCCCAAAAGGTGATTTCACACAGGGACATCAAAATCACCTTTTGAGATTTCAAAAAAAACGAAATATTTTGGCCAGGATTTGAAAAATGACAGCTGTCACATTCATGAGGTGCTGTAAAGAGAAGGCTGGGTTGTAAATCTGGGGTAAAAATATTGATAAATAGCAAAGTTATAAGGCTACATTTGCAAAATTCAACATACGCTCATAACTTTGTTGTTTTTTAATATTTTTACGCCAGATATTCAACATACCCTTCTTATGACCCACCTCATGAATAGGGGCAGAGAAAATTTGCATCTCCTGCCTGAAAGGTAATTTTGTGCAGTGACCACGAAATCACCTTTCGGGACAGATTTGCTAATGACAGTGACATTGTTTATGAGGTGGGGTCTCAAAGAAGGCATGTTGAAAATCTGGGTTCAAAAATATGCAAAACTGCCCAAGTTATGCCTCTAAGTTCAAACCACCCATTGAAATAGATTGAATGGCATACCTGTTTCTTCAGTTCATGGTCCGGCTTTGAGGAGTGAAGACGTGTGTGCGGTCCAGAGAGGATAAGAGCATTGGACCCCTGATGCATAAGTAAGGGCTTGGAGGTGCAGGCTGATGGGCACTGAGTGGGGGGTTGGGTGGGGACTGTAATGGTGCAAAAGACATTTGATGGACAGTTTTCTTGTTACAGGTTATAGAAAATAAAAAATAAAAAACAGGATGGAGATGCCGATCGACACTGGGATTGGGCACCCTCGTGTCACTGTTATGTCTCTTGGGGGAGGTGAGGTGGTGGGCATTGACAGGGAGTATCAGGTGGGGGAGGAAAGTTTAAAATATATATATCTATATATATATATATATATATATATACACACACACACACACACACACACACACACACAAAGAAATAACCATGCATGCGTGGTAGTGGATGGGGGGGCGGGATGTGAATTACAGGTTAAAGAGCAGCTGACACCTTCAGGACAACTTACAAACCATAATATTTAGACACAGTTCAGCTTGTGTTTCACATTAGTTCTGTATTCCTCTTCCCCATTATTTATTACTGAGGTCATTTGCATTACACCAAATCTTTGTTCCTGAAGAGTTGATCTATCTCTTTTGCTTTCTCCCTACTTAAGGCCATAACGCACTGCTTGTGACATCACAGTTACTCTCATGGCAACACACTGTGATGTCACAACAGAGGATTATGACTTGAAGTAGGGAGTAAGCTACAGAGGCAGATGAACTGCAAGCAAACTTTAAGGAATAAAGATCATGTAGTCATGCAAATTTACTCAGTAGTAAATAATGTGGAAGAGAAATATATAGACTATATATGGAATGCAAGCTGAATTGTACCTTATTATTATGTTTTAAAAAGTTTTCTTTGAGACATCTGTAGCTCTTTAAAGAAAATACAATAAAAAACCAGAGGAGATGCCAATCAACACTGGGGGATTGGGCACCCCCAGTGTCACTGTTATGTTTCTGGGGATGATGGTGGGGTGGTGGGTGCTGAGATGGAGGGTTGGGTAGGGGGAAGAAAGTAAAAAGAAATATATAACATAAGAAATGACCATGCATGCATGGTAATGGTGGATAACCGCATATGCACAGTAGTATAGGGATGGGATGGGACGGGATGAGGATTTCTGCATTGGAGGACTGGGCAGCCTCCAGTGCAACTGTTATATTTCTGGTGGGGGAGGGGTCGGTGCAGAGAGGGAGCGTTGGGTCGAGGGTTATGTATTTCAGTGGTCACATACCCTCCAACCGCTGAAACAGTTTTCCTCCAGGTCTGGTGAAAAAAAAAAGTAGTGAGAGTGTGGAGTGGTCCATGGTGCACAGACATGGATGTGACTTTTGTCACCTCATGAGGTTGTTCATTCACAAGGAATTCGAGAGTGCTCTTCTCCTTGCCCTATCAAGAGGACTGCAGGGATCTGCCCACTGCAGCCCTAAAAACAACAAAGTTATGAGCCTACATTGAAATTTGGGAATGCAGGCTTGTAACTTTGGTAAATTTAAATATTCTGATCCCAACTTTTCAACATAGCCATTTTTTTCAAACCACCTCATGAATGTGACGGCTGCCATTTTTCAGATCCAGGCCAAAATGTGTTTTCGCACTTTTGGCACAAAATCACCTTTCAGGCACAATTTTACAATTTTCTCCACCATTATTCATGAGATGGGGTCATAAGAAGGCAATGTGGGGTCGTACAAAGGTTAAGTTGAAAATTTGCAGTAAAAATATTAAAAAACAACAAAGCTGTGCGTGTTCACTGAAATATTTCAACACACGTTCATAGCTGTGGTAGTTTCCAGTGTTTTAACCACAGATTTTTAACATAGTCATATTTCATACCATCTCATGAGTTTCTTTTTCACAGATTTTGGCCCCTGATGTTCAACATATCCCTTGTGATACCCCACCTCCTGAACATGACAGGTGTCATTTTCCCCTCCGAAACTTATTTCCATAGTAACAAGGTGAAATCACCTTTCGTATGGGATTTCAAAAATGTCACCTGTCTTGATCATAATGTCAGGCCATAAAAGGACTATTGGACATTTGGGATCAAAATGTGAGAGCCCACTTAAAAGTAGAGATTGCCTATCAGCTGTCCTATCCTGGCTAATTACAGTCTAACAATGTGTCTAAGCAGAACACCACTGAAAATTAGATACTGCATCTCATCTGCTCTAACCTGGGTAAACATATAGTAAAAATGTGTACAAGCAAGACCCAGTACAATAGTAAATACCAGCGGTGAACATTCACCATTGACAAATGCTTGTTCCTAACTGAACTGGCATCATTACTATACCTAAAGGGGAGACGTGTAAAGAATGGTTGGTCTAAATTGACTACTAATGTTCTTATCTTGAATGGTAGTGCAACACTAATTCACAAAATTCTCCCATTTAAAATAATCTCCTAGATCTGTGTGTGGGCAACCTGTGGCCCGAGGGCTACATGCGGCCCACCAGTGGTCAACCTACGGCCCCCTCATCCAAACAAAAAATACACCAGGAGGCTCTCTGTGCAAAGCTAGTCAAGGGAGATAGGCTGAAGGCTGTGATGGACATGTTATATATAGAGCTTATTGTTAAATCAAATGCATACATTTGGCTTGTGACTGTGGTAAACAGAGGTCTTGCAACCCTTGGGGGTGTTTGAGGGTCACACCTGTGGCCCTCTGATTATCTTAGATTGCCCACCCCTGTCCTAGATCATTGTGCTGCATGTTTCCTATTTCAGGCCCCTGCTCTCAAGCCACTTCCATTCAAATCACTTATCAAGCCTATTGCAGTCCCATTTCCTTCTGACTCCTATGACTCATGTTCACTTTTCAAACAAAACAGGTATGATTTCCTATCCCACCTACGAGTAATTGTGTATCATAATGTATTTAATCTGGTTTTCACATGGCTGTCTATATACCTTGTACTTTTATTTTGTATATCTGTATTTTGCTTCAGCATGGACTCCAGACATCATTGAAAATAAGCATGTGGCTCAACCCATCTTGCCTAAAAATAAAAACATAACCCATGGAACTCAGTTACTTAAATCACAGGAATCTGTCTTGTGCTGACTCTTGCACAGAACTGAATAAGTCTTTTTTCATTTGCATGTCTGACGCAGGTTATCCCCTCAAAAAAAAAAAAAAGTATATGTACAAAATACTGTGCCATGTAACAAGTATCAACCCTGTTGCAGATCTTTGTGTCATCTGCAAAGAGGCATACTTTTCCTTCCAGTCCCTCTGCAATGTCACCTATAAAGATATTAAAGAGGACTGGTCCCAGTACTGAACCCTGCAGTACCCCGCTAGTAACCTCCCTTTCTTCGGAGTGGACTCTGTTTACTATTACCTTCTGTGTCCTGTTGTCCAGCCAGTTTGCCAGTTTTTTACCCAGGTTACCACCCTGCAGATACTATGAAAAATGCTTTGTAGATGATGTAGTGAGTACAGGACAAACACTGTTGGATTTAAGCAATGTATTTTCCATTCTAATGAGGTAATTTCATCCTGAATGCTTCTGCTGGAATTGAGCCATAGTGTACATACACAGAGAGCTCAACAGGAACTAATTGGCAAGCACAATTAAGTTTCTGGAATTTGTTATTGTTTTCCAATAACTTGCTGTTGGAAACCCTCACCTTGCTGTTCTATTGCAGTGCATAACTCTTTCATCTGGTTAGGGGAGTCTGACTTTTCATCATGTATCTTGGATGCATCTTATTTATCTGAGTTGTAACATGCTCTGATGATATCACTACTTCACAAGCTGTAGTTATAACAATCCCCATTTATTTTCAGCCTTTCTGTGAAATCATTTATTATGTTTTCTGACTAGCACTAGCTCAAAAATTTAAACCTTAGTGTGGCAGGCTCAACAGGGTCTATGCACAAAGGGTATGACTGCCTACCAGCCACGTATCCAAGGTGCATAGGCAACCCTAAGTTGGAGTGTCACAAACCAGGGATCCAGCCAACCACCAGAGGCATTCACAGAAGTGGTATGTGCCCCTTTCACACTTGATCCCCTGATCAATCTTGCAAGTATGTGCTCCGCTGGTCTGTGGGCATGTCTGAGGGGGTATGTCCACACTCCGCATCATTCACAAAGGTATGGAGTGCCTGGCAAGGGGGGTGTAAGATATGGTAGTATGGACCATGCCCTATCTTGTTCATGCCCCCATGACACTGCCAGCTACAGCAGGAAAGGGAATCCCCCCACTGTGCTGCCCCAGCACACTAGGCTGACAGGGAGGGCTGGGGGCATCCATTCAGTCACTTACCCACACATTTACAAAAACCAGAACCCCCCTCTTACCCAGATCCTCCTGCTCATGTAGAGCAGGGTATCCACTCTGGACCCAGGATGGGCATACAATTGGCTGCCCGACTGTGTCCCTCAATACACCCCCTAAGCAGCAGTATATGCTGATGCCACAGTGACATTTTGGAAATGAAGTACATTACAGTGGCAAGTTGCTGTTGCCACTGTAATGTACCCACAGGACCCTGGCACTGATTTCTACAGGTTTTGCTGCCTTCCCCGAATCAACTCTGACTCGGAGTTGACAATCCTAAGTTACAGGGGTATGGGGGCAGAGCCCTCCACATGGGGGTTTGGGGGGTGAAGTCACCCTTAAAAACCTGACAGTTTCCTGATGGAATTATGTCGACCGGAACTTGTGGTCAAAATAAATCCATCGTTGTAGTATCGTGTTGGAAAATAGTTGTTGCTGTGGTGTCATGGATCCATGCAGCAGCACTCCAGGGGATGGGGCTGTGGCCAGGTGCTTGCAGAGGGGCATACTTATGAATTCCATGCACTCAGTGTCTGTCCACAGGTGCAGAGCTATGTGGGCCAGGTACAGTATGTACTCAGCTTCTCATTAATGCATAAGCTCAATCTAATTTTTCAATATCCAGGAAAATACAAACTTCTGACACATGAATAGATAGGCCATTGACAGAGTAAATGCTTATGGCACATTCATAAGGCAGAAAAAAATGGGCAGACTGGATGGGCCTTGCAGTCCTTATCTGCCATGAACTTCTATGTTTCTATACAATTTAGATTACATTTAATAAATTTTTTGTATGTAACCCTGTTCATTCTTTATTTCTGAGGAAATTGGCTAGAATGACATTGTTGTCCAACAGGCTTTACCTGCTTTCTTGGGTTTGTCTACTCTAAATTCATAATTGTGTGTTTGCGTCATGAGAGTGTGTTGCTTTGGAAATGACAATGATCTCACAGACAGATCTATGACAATAACTTCAGCAGAAGGAAATCTTGGAGGAGCCAATAGTACCTGAGACAACGTTTTCCGGGATATTGGAAATGGCATTGAAGTTCAGACTTCCTAAATTATACTGTTAGAGATTATTCTTGCAACTTCCTTTTAAAGTGTTATTGACCTCAAAAATCATTTTAAAATTATCATCAGGCACCAACATAAATTGGGCAGGGAATTCCAACCTTTGCACAAGTAAAATGCTTGGACTGAAAGCAGTCCCAGACTGAAACATGACAATCAGTATCTCATCCTTGAAAAACAATACTTCCTGCTCAAGGCTCAAGGAGCTCTTACCGTGCAAGGGTATGGGGTATTACACAGTATCTTCCCATGCTGTGATACTCCAATGGGTTATGAAATGGGCTCCATTTTTCTGTGATATTATTCCCTTAAATTTTGTAAACTTTAGGTAAAATGTCTGGTGCAGCTTTACTAAGACGAGTATATATTGTTTCTATTATAGATTGAGGGAGCACTCCCTACCAGTTAGAGTGCTTCTTTCCCCTGCATGTGAGACACTATTATTCTATGAGAAGTGTCTCACATGTAGCTGCCCTTGAAATGGGCACGTTCAGGCAGGGTTTTAAAAAAAATCAATATATAATTAATCAAGCTCAATCAATACTATTGTATATTAATACTGCCACCGAGACGACTCTTACTGTTGCAAGAGTGGTCTCACTTACATTCTTAGGATATCAGAACTGATCATCTGTGGTACATAGCTCTCAAACCCTAGGCGTATGAGTAAGACAACTCTTACAATGGTAGGAGTGGTCTCAGTGGTGGTAATAACTTCCAATACTACACAAAATAAGCATCAGTCTATAATTTATTTGTGCTTTGAATTGATTTGTGAGTATAATGATAATCCCAGAACAACCAATAATTATTGATTTAATTAGTATGTAAATAGCTACAGAAAGGAGAAAGCAAAAACATACCATTTTAGAGAGTATCCAGTATATGTGCTACATTTAATAATCATAAGCATTACTCTGATATTTTTTCATGCTACAGATTTATTCCCATCATTTTGGCCTCAAAAGACAACTTCGCACTTCAACATCATAAATGTAGTGTTTCAGTTATCACAATTTATTTGAGAATATATTTTTTAGTTTTCCTTTCCATGGTTTATAACACATCTTGGTTGCCTATCCCAAAATTTTGCAACTGCAATGTAGTTGCATGCAACAAACATGTAATGAATATGTAACTACAATATAATTACCATGTTAAATGCAATGAATGATTAGTTACATTGAAAATAACACTTAAAGTATAACCATTTGTTCAGGCAACAGTATTTATATGTTCACTGCTGATATAAATAATTTAGCTTAAGACACATTGCAACACCCATCTGCAGGAGATATTGCATGTCATGGCTCGGCTGACAAATTGACCTGAAAAGGCCTTTGGCACCAAAGAGCATGCAACATCAATGAGTTCCACAATTTTTGTTTACATATAAATAAGATTAACATGTTGTACCTTGCATCTTCCGGTTATTTATATTAATTACATTAGGATTCACAGCATACACAATCCTCTTTTCTTCCTTTTCATACAGGATTGTCTGCATGTGATGTTGTGCTGTGTTCCAACTTACCATTGATCATTGTCTTTCTTTGAACTTACTATCACCTTACCCCTAAAGGGCAGCTTGTCGTCAAAGGGATCAGGAACCATTCTAAATGTTTATATATTGGCATAATTCCATGTTTCTTTAATTTACAGTACATTTAATTTTATGATGGGCTTTTTTTCTTTAAAATGGATTATGTAAGCAATAAGGCATGGCAGGTTTTTGGTAGTAGTATGATCACCGTACACTGAGGGGCATAATAAGGCACAAGGCCATAGACTGAGTGTATTATTGCCCCTGGAAGTGCACTGATCACACTACTACCCCTATCCTATCATGTCTTATTGCACTTATCATATGGTTTTAAATAAAAATTAAAGACACATTGCATTGGTTTTAAAAGCCAGAATTAGTTTATTTTTAGTAATATATTAAATATAAATAGGAGGCAGTATAGTGCAGTGGTTTAAGGCTCTGAGCTGCAAACCTAGAGACCTGGGTTTGAATCCCACAGCCCCCACTTGCATACTGTGTGAACCTAAGCAAGTCACTTAACTTCCTTGTGCTCCCAGGTTGCACCTGTAAACAAGTTTTCAGCTTAGTGTGTCTATCCTGGTTAAACAACAACAACAAAAAAAAAATATGTCATTGAAAAATATAGTTAGTCCCAAAACATGGCGGGGGGGTTGGGGCAGGAGCATTGTTGTAATTATTTATGGCAGTCTCCACACTACATGTACTTTTTTTTTCATATAGCTTTTTACTGTTGGGGTTCTGGGGCAGGCAAGCTGCAGTCCTCCCTCGGAGGATCTCAGTCCACCCTGCTCTTAGGGCATCATTGAGTCTGCCCTGCTGCCCCATTTTCTGTTTTTCTTCCCCGTTATTCCAGGACCCCAGAACATGGTCATACATGTGCATGGAGGCATACATGGGCTCCATAGCTCCAGTGATGGTCCCTTCCTCCCACCCGGCCTAATGTCTGGCTCCCTTTTTGGCTTGATGCTGCCACCTAGCCTCTAGCTGGTGGCAGCCAGGGGCCAGGAAAGCCCATGTCCCTCATTGAGAGAGGAGAGCTGCCTTGTAGCTGCTCAATCCAGCTCCTCACCCTCTCTCCCAGGCCAACCTCTGGTGATTCAGGCCCATTCCCAAACTCTGGTAGCCAGCATGGGAGAAGGTAAGGTTGTCCAGCGCCTCAGCCCTTCACACAACTGGGCCAGCCCCATTACATGTACTTTTGTGACTGTAGTGATGATTGATTGCATTCACCTCTTCCCAATGTTATGGACTTCACCTATCAGCCTGCTTTGGCACCTTCCAGTATGTACGTTTGCTGCATGACAGCTATGTTCCTTTTGTGCTGCTCAATTTTATTTTGTGCAACAGTTTTACCTTTGGCCACATATTCACTTGCAATTTGCAGAAATGGTAGTATTTTAATGTTCATGCTGTATTCAGTACAGCCAGAAACCGAGAAAGAGAGAGAGAGAGCAGCTCCCAGAGACCTGGAGGTGGGGAAGACACTATGTCACTGCTATGGTGGTGAAGCCTAGAGTTGGCACATCCCAATACTTCCCAACCAGGCAGTCAGAGAGATGCAGAGTATGAGATGGAGCTGCACTATATGATAGCCAGCTGTCTTGTCAGTAACGGAAAGCCTCGTGGGGAAGGTGCAGCATGATTGCCCATGTGAGGGAAAAGCCCAAGGGTGAGGAAGGAAGGTACAGCAGCAGACAGATGGTGACCTGTTATGTCTGAGATAAAACTTACATGGCCACCATTGGCTTGTAAATTTGGTCTGGCACTATTCCATCATGACATGTGAAGTCAATTTGAATCAAGTCTACAGGGCAGACCCTATCTCTTTCTTAAAATTATCAACAAGACTGTTTTGTTTGTTTACTGTGCTTGGGATTTATGGAGTCAGTGATTTCACAGCTTTTGGCATTTTCAGTAGTCTTAGGATAGGTACTAATGGTTTAGTGATGGCTGAAATTATCAATTTGGGCTTCTTCAGTGGTACCTAACAGTCAGGATCATCATGTTCAATGAAGTGTAGAATGCTGTGTATGTTGGAACACTAAGAAAACAGTTCTCAGATAAGAGCTGGCCCAGGTGAAACTGTGCCAAGTTTCAGTAGTGGTGGGCACTCTCTTGGCTATTGAAAAAAGCACTCCAAACAAAATGCTTCAATGCTTTTATTTCTTTAAGAAACATCCCATTGTTTCGTCTACATAGCTTCTTTTGGAGACTTCTAAGTGTAATAAGCCATGACAGGGAGTGCATTATAAGATTTTATTGAATGCCCCAGGGGTGTAAGGAGGCACAAGGCTAAAGGCCAAGTGTTCTTAAACCCCTGGGAAGTGTATTAAAATCCTGTAATGCACACCCTGGAGGGGCTTGTTACACTTATAAAATGGCTGTAAGTAGTTTTTTTTTTGTGTAGGAAAATGAGATTTGGCACCTGACCATGCCTTGATAGAAATTTAATGCATAGACAGGTGACATCTTTCGACTAATGAAATGTCTAGACTTTTTCTTGCCATTTTATAAAATAAATTAATCAATAAAGCTAAGATCCAGAAACAAATGCTTTGATACCTTTCATTGGACCAACATAGATGTTACACAAAAAAAGAACAAAGTGATCTAGCTTTCAGACCAACCAGGTCCGTCTTCAGAAGCTTTATGGCAGTTATTTTGAAAATCCCATACTATTAACACCAGATAATGTTGAAAAAACAGAAATAATTCTCATTGGTTTAACATATACAGTTAAAGCATAACAGAAGATTACGTCAGAGAAGCTAATTAACACCAGTGTGCTTTTAGCTGAGAAGCCTCAGAAGGGCAAAGGTTATCAAGAATTATCAACAACCAGAGAGTTCTTCTCACATAAATTTTAAAATGTCTCAGTATGCTTTAAGAAAGTATTCTAGTGATAAAAAACATTGGGATAGCATTCTCTCTAATACATGTAAGATGAGCTTACAACTTACATTACAAGTGTCCTTGTGTTTTAAAGAACAGACAATGAGAGACCAAATCCTGAAATTAGGTCTAACTGCAAGTTGAAAACAAGGCCCAAATTAGACAGGCACACATATACATGATGCATGATAGTATCACTCATAAGTATAAGTGCCAAATAAAAATACTTGTCAAGGACCCCCAAGAAAACGAGACCATGTGCCTGATAAGTGCAGATTTCAACACAGAGTCAGTGTATAACAAAAATGCACAGAATCAGTCTAAGGAATCTAAATGAATACTTATAAGGATAAAATCCCCCAGCCCCTTCTCCCCTTTTTTTCTCTCCCTTTGGGAAAGATACTAGTAGGAATGAGATATACTGTATGTACAAAAGTCATAATACATCATTATTCACACCTATCTTAATATTTACCCAAAGGAATTAAACCTTTTTTGAACCCCCAACTAAATGAGATATGCATCTTAATGTGAGCAGATTTAAAAATGTGACAGTGTGTAATCCAATCACTGACAACTAGTAGAAGGAAATAAATGTACACTATATATGAGAACTGTGTCCTAGCCACATAACAATTGCCCCATACCACACTCCCCCCCACACATACGTGTGTATACACACCACACCTTACCACACACACACACACACACACAGACACACACAAAACACATGACACAGCCACAACCCCCACAACACACAGAAACACAACACATACAAGACACACACAAACAACACACACACACATACAATACACACACAAAACACACACGCACACACACACTCACCATAGTATTAAGGTGAGAAGTTAACATGTAGATAACCATAAACTTAAAAAAATCAAAGGCTCACTGAAGAACTAAAGTATTTATGCCCATCTTTTAAAGTAAAGGTCTGTGTAAGTTTAAGTGGAAAAATGTATCATTTAACCCACATCAATGTTCATTCCATCAGCCACCATATTGAGAAGTAAAATAAGTCTAATTTCAGAAGCCTGTCTCTGTTGTGTACTGTTGAAATGTCCTTTTAAGACCATCACACACATATCTGAGATTGAGCGACCATCCTGGGAGAAGTGTTGCGCTACTGGTTTGTCAGTCATCTTAATATTAATAGAATGTCTGTGTGAATTCATTCTAGTGCGGAGTTGTTGCCCAGAATGAATTCACACAGACATTCTATTAATAGGATTTTGTTTCTCATTGTCTGTTCTTTAAAACACAAGGACACCTGCAATGTAAGCTGTAAGCTCATCTTACATGTATTAGTAAGAATGCTATCCCAATGTTTTTTATCTAGAAAGTTTTCTTGAAGCATACTGAGACATTTTAAAATTAATGTGAGAAGAACTCTCTGGTTGTTGATAATTCTTGATAACCTTTGCCCTTCTGAGGCTTCTCAGCTAAAAGCATACCAGTGTTAATTAGCTTCTCTGACATAATCTTCTGTTATGCTATACATGTAGATGTTAAACTAATGAGAATTATTTCTGTTTTCTCAACATTATCTGGTGTTAATAGTATGGGATTTTCAAAATAACTGCCATAAAGCTTCTGAAGACGGACCTGGTTGGTTCGAAAGCTAGAGCACTTTGTTCTTTTTTTATGTAACATCTATGTTGGGCCAATAAACGATATCAAATCATTAGTTTCTGGACCTTTTCTTAAAAGGACCAATACGACACCTACACCATTTTTTTTCAATAAAGCTAATACATATTACAGTCTATTTATTTCACTAATTTTTTTATAATTTGAGATGTGTTCCCAAGCAGTATGACATTTATATAAAATTTATAAACTCTTATCCTTCTTTTGTAAATATCTGTGTTATAAAACAAAGCAATAGCATCTTTGAGATAACATCCACTATACTTACATACCATCATCACCAGTGTGTGCTTTAAATTTATATGGGACATTACGCTCCTACCCTGTTATATGCCTAGATTGATGCTTTGCTGTCATAACATTAAAAGGTATTGAAACATTAAAAAAATGGCTTCAGAAACTGTTAAAATTTTCTCTTTTTGTGGCTTCATGTTTTACCAAGAGAAAACAAATGGTGGCAAATGTGAATGTTTACAAGTGGCCTGGGCACAGTGATATCTTTTATTTCTCAATAGTCAGGCAGCTGGCACTTTTTTGTACCCATTGGTAGTTGTGTCATCTACCAATGGGTGTTAACCAATCAGATAGCTGCATTTTCTTTACAGGAAAAATACATGCAGAAATAAAAAAAAAAACACTTTGTGCATTGGGTTTTGTTTCTCTGGAGTTCTGTTCCCTGTGTCTGTAACACTTTTTTTTTATTTTCCCTGCCAGTTTTGTGGTCCCTGGGGTAGCCATGCAAGGTTCTTTTATTGCCTTTCAGCTGTTGGAATTTTTCCAGAATGCCTCTGGGAATGATGTCAAGTAGACCTACTAAAATCCCAGGATCCTAGTTATAATCTACAACATCCACAGTACTCATCGAGTGTCACTGTGCCATTAAGTTCTATTCTTATCTCCAAGTCCAAAACATTGAATGAATACTCTTTTTGTCCTTTAAATGCGTGTGTGTGTGTGTGTGTGTGTTCTCTTTTCTTTGTTAGTAGTTTACTGTTGATGGATTGCACCATGCCCTCCCCAAAAAGTCTGCTCTGTTCTAGCTTGCTTGGTTCTGCATTTAAGTTACTACAGACTTGTTTTAATTATTACAGTCAGTCTTTGTCATAACCCAACATTTTTGAAGGAGAACAACCACCTAAATCATAACTTACATGCCCACATAAAACCTCAGAATTACCTATTTTATCATAGTTTTGCCTGTGTGGCCCACCCCCCCCCCTTGCAGGTGCACTACTTCCTGACTGCAATTCTGGGATAACTGCACATGCTCAAATAGCGCGCATGCCTAGTTTTGTCACCATCTTGCGAATGGCACACGATTGCCACACTGACAGCTGTACCATCCACTCCAGAACCACCACCGCTGTAACAGCCATTCACCACCCCCACCGTACCGGTACTGCTGCTCCACCACTTGCGCAGGTAAGATCTCAGCACAGCCGTGTTGGCTCTGACCCAAACTTGTTTTTGAGACGAAGGGCTGTAGTACGACAAAAGCAAACTGCTAAGAAAGGAAAACACACACAAACACACACACACACACACACACACACCACACACACATTCACAGTACAAAAAGAGCTTTTATTCAGTGTTTTGGACTTGTAGATAAGCATAGCAGTTATCAGAACAGTGATACTAGGTGAGTATTGTGAATGTTGTTATTATATTATTACTAGGATCCTGGGCTCTTAGTAGATCTCATTGGCAGCATTCCCAGAGGCATTCTAGGAAAATTCCAAGAGATCAAAGGCAATAAAAGAAGCCTACATGACTACCCCAGTCCCTCGGGACTGTAAAACTGGCAGGAAAAGGTAAATAAAAAAAGACTTGCCACAGGCACTGGAACACAGAACACAAGAACACAAGGAACAATCACAGAAATAACACATAGAAACACAGACTTTGATGGCAGACAAGGACTGCTTGGCTTACCCAGAGTGCCCATTTCCCTACCTATTGGATAAGCTGCAGATCCTAGTTAATCAACAACCTAAAAATCCAATGCACAATGTGTGTTTTTATAATTTTTGCACATGGTTTTCTTTTACCCTTATGCTAATACAGTATTTCCCAGTACCAAAGCTGGTTTTCCTCTCCATAGCTTACATTGCTTGTTTCTAAGGTTACCTTGACTATCTATGGTGTACGTTTATACTGTTCTGAACTGGTAACTAAACAGTACGGAATAGTGGTAATTGGTATCACAGATTGCCCAGCAGACACATAAATAGAATGTTTCAACTAGTAGAGGGTATAACTTTAAAGTGCACCAGTTGGCAAGGGTTCAGTTAATAAAGTATTAAAGCATGACCAGCATTGGGTTACAGTCAGTTAACCTAAACAAAGGGGGTTATAATGAGGCATGAGGTAGAGCTAAAGGCTTTATGCCCAAAGAGTTAGAATAACAAAAGTAACCATGTTCAAAGACAGCAGCAGCAGCAAAGGTGCAGTGAGTGTGAGTTGCTGTGACTCCGGCAACCTGGATACACTTCCAGATTCACTGTATCTATATGTTTAAGTAAAGATCAGGCTTTCCCCCACATTATGAGTTCTGAGTCTTTTTTGGTTGGAATTGGGAAGTGGTTCTGTCTGGGCACTGCCCCTCCCAGTTATCACCCGGAGGTTGTTTGCCCAGTGGCCACTGGTCCAATCCTGGATCCTGACCTTCCAGGGTGAAATGACCTGGGAAGGTCAGGCCAATGGCCTTTGACTCTACCCACAGGTGAGCTAGTAATAGCCACAGGATGGGTGGGGTCAGGGGGCATCCATGAGGTCCAGACAAAAGAGGGTTAGCCTCTTTCTGTCTGGATGAGCAGAGGACAAAACAAGCCTACCCACCCTCTTTTAGAGTGGCATAGGCCAATGGATGAGCTGCTGGCTAGGTTGATGAGCATGTGAAAAAAGGGTGGCGGATGATTCAGGTCAAGTGGAGGAAATGCAAAGGTGGGAATTGATTAGAGGGAGTGGCCCTGTGAGGGCACACCTAGTAATGAGTCACTATTGCATTGGTAATGTGGAGTGGAGTGGGGGACTGTGGGGGGTGATTGCCAGGACAGATGAGGTCCTATGAGTGCATCACTGCACTGTTATGGCCTAGCAAGTCCAGAATCCATAATTAAGTCAAGCCTGTCATGGGGCAGGCAAGCCCAGTTGGGGGTTACCAGGTTCTCTTGGCCACAATTGACTGGTGTTGATATGGTTTGATGGATTAGGCCTGAATTCTTCATGTGCCCCAGGGGGAATACCCTACAGTGTTATACAATTTGTAGTGTGCTTGATTAATGTGAGCTTTGTATACAGTCATGATGACAAAATAATGATCATGTATGTAACATGATTTGTTGACAAGGAAACATTAGCCTTTTCCCCACAGTATGAGTTTTGTGTCTTTCTTTGGTTGGAACTGTGAAGTGGCTCTATCTCAGCACTCCTTTACTAAAGACAGTTCTAAACATTTTCTCTGTTTTTCTTGGTAAAGACAATTTCCAGCAGCTGAAATTAGATAGCATACATAACTCATTAAGAACTACTATCTATTGTAACTTCTTACCGAACTCCAACATCACTATTGGGTATTGTAGGAGTCTCCTCATAGGCTGATGCACAAAAGAAATCTAACAGGTGAAATCTGACCTGTCTCCTCCCCTCCCTGCTGGTTTCCTCTCCAGTTCCTTTTGTGCATCTCTCCGGGTTAGTTGCACCCACCTTGGCTCTGTCAATTTCTGCCTAGCAACGGTAAGAAAATGCTTTGCTGCTTGACTTTGCAAACCTGTATCAGGTACCTGTTGTTTTGTGTAATTTCTGCCTTGTTGTACCTAATCTCCTGTAGCTGCACTTTTATCTTGGCTGCCTACTTAGAGAACGGATAGGGACCAGACAGGTGGGCTCCTAGCAAGCTATTTATTTGTTTTTGCTGTGTTGATTGGAGGTTTCTTGTCCGTACTGTATTTTCATCCCCGGGGTTTTTCTTGTGTGGTCACTGTTTAGGGGACCCAGTAGGGTGGGTACACTCACATCAAGGGAGTCAGCTATCTCATTTCCGACTCCCTGGCAGTATTATCAGTCTGGCCTTTTCTCCTCCTCACATTGTCCTCATGTGGATACCCCCTCACTTACCTTGTTCAGCAAGAGGGTTGACGTTCCTCGGTCTGTGTTGCTGGCCATGCTGCCAACCTCCTTCTCCTCGTCCTCTCAGCTGTGGCTCCAGGGCAGGAGAATATCATAGCTGATAATCCCTTATGGTTTTGACACCAGTCCCAGTCTGATGAGGTCCTGGTAATGCGGACCTTCTTTCCCCAGGTTCCTGCTCACTCCAAGGACCAGAGATCACCAAACATGCACTCCATTTTCAAAGGGCACTTGAATTCTGAGCCACCATTGCCTATCCCCTTTGTTATGGAGGATCTTGTGAGCCACAAGTTTTCGGCTGTCAGAAGTGCAGCTACCCAGTGACCTCACAAGACATGAGCATCAGTGGCCATCTTGTGGGGGGTTCAACGATCTGCTTCTGGCACCAGACTTAACATGGTGGGTGCACCAGCGCAACTCTCTTCCTGAGGTACTATCCCCTCTTCCCCCCCACCTTCTGACTGGAGGATCGCTGTGAGGTAAACTGGGGTGGCCTCCTCCCCTTCTAGTTCCAATGGTCCACATGGGGGGGAGGTTCTATTCAGAAAGGGCTGGCAGTACAGTTTCATGTTATGTTGAATTTATTTATTTATTTAAAAGTTGATGACCGGGAAAGGCACACTGAGCCGAGGCTCATTTCCAGGTGTGACTTGGGGTTATTACACAAACATAAACATGGTTGAAATTGACACATGAGTTATACAAAAAGTTAAAAAACAATTTAATAAAATAGGCTGGAGGGAACACATTGAGCCAGAGGGTTAGCCTGACAATAAAATACATACAACACATTGTACAGAGTAAAAACGGTATATACATGGTGTTTATAGTACAGTACAGGGAAAAAGCATTATTTATTTATTTTATTTATTTGTTTTTGTTAACCAGGTAAGACACACTAGACAGCCAAGTGCCTATTTTCAGGTGCGACCCGGGAGGGTTACATAGGTAGAAGCATACAAGAACAGTGAAAGAGTCAATTACATACAGTTGAATAAACAGGCTTAACAGGAATTGGATAGGCAGCTGACAGTATAAGTCAAATTTAGCATACAAGAGAATAACAGATATAACCTGGAATGAATTAGGAAGTAAGACACCGTTAGAGTTGATTAGCACATGATATATACGATTGTGGAACATACATGGTGGGCATGGCAGTGAGCAGCAAAATACATAACAGGTACGATTAGTGCAAACAGAAGTACTGTAAGTGCTGGGGGGGCAGAGACAGAAACAAGGGGTGGGGGTAGCAGTGAGGTGGGGGTTGGGGGTCTAGATGGACAGGTGAATCATTAGGGAGGGAGGGGTATAGAGAGAGAGAATAGTGAGCAGATGTCCAGTACCGGATTCACTACCAATACTGGAAGGTAAGTGCAGTGGATGCTAAGAGCCCTTAGTATACAAGTTGTTAGGTGGACTACGAGGTACAGGGACATGTGGGGGATGATTTCAGGAAGTTCTAAAGGGAGGTTTTGAAGCAGGGATGGGAGGAGAAGGACTGGGTGAGGTCTGGAAGCGAGTTCCAAATTTTTGGGGCATAGGTGGTGAAGGCCTGATCCCCCGTAAGGGAGCGGGTTCTAGGAACTAGGTGATCTAGTGCTGCCCTCGACCTGAGATGATAGGATGGGGGACAGGGTTGAGGGGAGGGGCGAGGGCAGAGGGGGTGGCTGATCTGACGATGTTGTCAATGAAATTCCCAAGCACGAAGGTGCGGTGCTTCTCTGGAGGGAGCCACTCTAGACGTGTGTAGAGATCACAGTGGTGTGTGAGGGGAGGGGCGGAGAGTGAGAAGCGGCAGATGTTATTGTAGGCAGTGTCCCATTTCTGGAGGCTAGATATGGGTACAGGGGCAAAGGTTACCAGCCCATAGCAGAGTGTAGGGAGGAGGACCCCTCTGGCTAGGGCCATATGAGCTGCTGGAGTTAAGCAGTTTTTGGCTCTGTAAGCGAGGCCGAGCTTACCATTAGTAGCCTTGCAGACATTCTGAATATGCAGGGTAAGATCAAGCTGCGGGTCCAGAGTGATGCCCAGGTACTTGACTGCAGCCACTGTCTGCAGGGGGGAGCCGTCAGCCCCAAGTATTTGAAGGGGAGTAAAGCAGAATTTAATCTTGTTCTGTGAACCAAAAAGCATGGCTTGGGTTTTCTTAAGGTTGATGGTGAGTCTGTGTTCCACCAACCAGGATTAAATGCATTTGAAGTCAGCATTTAGTTGAGAGTTTATGGTGGCGATGTCCCGGGCACTGGCCAGGATGACAAGGTCATCCACATACAGGGTGTTATGCCCATGGACAGTGATGGATGGAAATTCATTGATGAAGAGGGAGAAGAGGGCTGGGCCAAGGACAGAACCCTGGGGGACCCCGCAGCGGACAGGAGAGAGGGTGGAGAGGGTCCAATGAGTTTTGGTGTACTGCTGCCTGCTGGAGAGGTAGTTGAGGAACCACGTATGGGTGGGGGAGGAGAAACCAAGGGATAGGAGAGTGGAGCTGAGGAGGGAGTGAGTGATCGACCCTATCAAAGGCTTTGGAGAGATCTACAAAGATGGCTCCAGTAAGGTTGCCCTAGTCAGCAGCAGCTCTGATAGTCGAGGTGACTACCCCGAGGGCGGTGGACGTGCTATGCCCTTTTCTGAACCCATGTTGTGCCGGGGAGAGGAGGTTGTGGTTCTGTATGTACTGGGATAGCTGGGAGGCCACGATTTTCTCAAGAATTTTGGAGGCAGCAGACAGTATGGCAATGGGTCGATAGTTCAGGGATCCTTGCGGTTTCCTTGTTTTAGGACTGGGACAACCTTCACCACTTTCCAGATATCTGGGATGATCCTGGAGTTAAGGGAGGCATTGAAGATGTGTGTGATGGGCCTGGCAAGGAGGTGGGCCCCTAGTCTGAGCAGTTTCGGCTCAAGGCTGTCATGCCCCAACCCGCTGTGAGGCAGAAGGCTGGCGAGGAGCTTCTGGGTCTCGTTGACTGACACTTGTTGGAGGTAGAGGGGTGGTTGGGAGTTGGATCCAGGAGGTGGGACATCAGGGAACTTGGGGGCAGTGGACAGGGAAGGTGGGGCAGACAGTTCGGAGAACATGGAGTTAAAGGTATTTGAGATAGTATGGGGGTTATTACAGCTGACCCAGCCAATGAGTAAGTCAGTGACTTGCACTCTGGCAGACCCGCCAACCGTGCTTCTAATATTCTGCCAGAAACTCCTCGGGTTGCTGGCTGAGGAGAGCAGGGTGGATTGGCAGTACTCGCTTTTTGCAGAGCGGATGGCTTTTTTGCATGAGTTTCTGAGAGTCCTATAAGCAAGGAGATCAGTGTTGCTTTGGGAGGCCTTGAAGGTCGCCCAGCATTTGTCCCTGAGTTTCATAAGGGAGAATAGGCCCCCATGAAGCCATTTGGTAACGGCGCCCCTCACTCACCTCCTAGTGAGGGGAGCATGTTTGTTCTGCACGGGGATGAATTTTGTAAGGAATTCATCCAGGGCTCATGCTGGGTCATATAGGGCAGTGACCCCTGACCAGTCAACTAGTGTGAGGTCTGAGAGGAAGTGAGGAGTATTAAACTTGGAGTAAGCCCTCTTCTGGATCACTTTACTGGGGATTTTAGTCTGTGAGATGCCCCATGTGCAGAAGGTAGGCGAGTGGCTGGAGATGGCATCAGGGAGGATCCCTGAGGATCTGATCCTGTCAGGTATGTTGGTCAGGATTCGGTCTTTTAGTGATCCTTTAGCCCCCAGGGAGGAAGGCCTGGTAGGCTCAGTGGTAATCTAGCTCAGGGCAAGACCCGAGAGCAGTGGCTCATATAATTTGCAGTTGGATCCCAACCAGTCTAAGTTGAAATCACCTATGACGAGGATTTCATTGGGACCCACTTTGTCACTAGTACTGTGGAGAAGTGAGGAGAGTCCTGGCAGTCTGCCCTTAGGTGGGTTGTAGGTACATATCAGGTGTAATTTCTTTGTGTGCCCAAGCAGGAGAAGGGCATGCAGGAACTCACTGGAGGGGGGAGGAGTTTGGTGGGTGGTCAGTGGTGGACACATCAAGGTGTGTTTTGTAATAGAGTAGCACCCCGCCACCCCGTTTGTTGCCCACGCGATCACATCTGATGAGGCTGTACAAGGGTGTACATGGCATCCGGAATCCGAGGCTTCAGCCAAGTTTCTGAGATACCCAAGATATCCAGATTGTAGTGGGCAACCCAAGCAATAAGTTCTGCAAGGTTGGCTAAAAAGGTTGCGAATGTTTAGGTGGACAAATTTTTGCCCTTTTGTGGAGAGCCAATCAGGGGGTGATTTGGGAGAAGGCAGGGAGACAGGTTGGCTTGTTAGGGTGTCCGCGCCCCCAGAAGGTCCAGTGGGGAGGGGAAGGGGAACAGTCATGGTGAGAGTAGGTGAAAAAGAACTGCCTGTAGGGGCAGGAGGGGCAAGGGGCTACCAAAAGGATAGCCAAGGGGCAAGAGCTAGGGAGGAGCAGGGTGCAATGTAGAGGCAGGGGTATAGCACTAATAGGAATGCTTGGAATGAGAGAAAAAAAAAGAAACAGAGCAGGGCATTGTAGATAAGTCACAGGGTGGAAGCAGCGTCAGAAAGGAAAAAGAAAACAGACCTGAGACAAGATGTTGTAAATAAGCCACAGGGTGGCAGCAGTGTCGGAAAGAAAAAAGAAAACAGACTTGGGATATGATGGGACACTGCAGAGTAGCAAGCAAGAAAGGCAACTAAGGGGGAGTGGAATAGGCTTGGATGGAAGGGTGGCCACTAGTGATGGGAAAAGATAACCTGCAGATGGAAAACTGGGCTGATAGGTTATTTTTAGCCCCACGTGATGTCCACCAGCCTATAAAAGGGAGAAGCCGACCAAGAGTGGTGGTGGGGGCGGTGGGGAGCCAACGCATAGCATTGGTGGGGCTAGACTGTCTACTCTGATGGAAAGACAGCAGCAGCTCAAGATAGCACGCACCAGCTGGGGTGCAGGTAGGAGGCTTACTAAATTAAAGTCCTGTGGCTGAACTGCACCTCGGAGTATAGCAGTCTTTCTTTGAATGCAGTCTTTGTTTGAATGTAGAAAAAGGCGCCAAAGTGCAAGGAACAGTTGGAAAACTGCTGGTGAGCAGGGCTGGGCTTTACCTGGACAGGATCCGCGAGGGAGTCCGTTGGTTGAATGGGGGAAGGCTGTGGAGTGCTCTCGCGACCTCCGCTCCTCGGGGGTCCGAGATTCTGTGGAAGGACAAAGGAAAGTTTGGGGTTAAGAAGGCAGAGGGGTGGGGGGAGGAGAGGTGACAGAACAAAGGAGCTGGGGCACCCTGACAATGATAGGGCAGCTGAGAGTGCTGAGCGCTGTGCAAGGCAACGAATACAGGGCACTTGAGAAAAAAAACTGTAACTCAATCAAACATTAAGTTGCTACGCAGCATCTGGCAGGACAGGACGCTTAATACAATCACTGTAACCTCTACAAGAATGCTTTAAAATGGGAGTAGCTCTTAAGGCATAAGGCAGGACAGGATAAAAAATAAATAAATTCCCTGTAAACTCTCACAATTTGCTTTTTAAAGGAGAGCTCTCACTAATCGGCTTTTTAAAGGAGAGTATCTACAAAAATGCTTTAAAATGGGAGCAGCTCTTAGGGCATCAGGCAGGGTAGGATAACTAATAAATGCATTATAACGCTAACAAATTGCTTTTAAGGGGGAGTTGCTCTTAAGGTAACAGGTAAAATGTGCAGAAAAACACATGCACGGTCTGCTGAAACTGGTACTGAATGCACTATATTCACAGCTACACCGATGGAAATGCAGTAGTAGCAGCTCGAGTTAGGCAGGTAGGAGGCTTACTAAAATTAAAGTCCTGTGGCTGAACTGCGCCACGGAACTAACTCACTACATACAGAAGTGATTTGAGAGAATTGTACATATCAATAATGGTGTGGGATCTGATGCCTCTGGCAACAGCAGAGACTGAAGAGGCACAGTTGAATTCAGAAAAGCAAGCAACAGAGTGGGTGCCACTCCACAGGAAAGGGGCCCCAAAAATGTAGGGCAGGCTGCTGGTCATATGGGAGGTGTGGGGGAAGGGTTGAGAGGAATGGAAGGAGGGGCTGAAGTAGAAGATGGACAAATACAAGGAGCAGAGTGAAGGGTGCGGAGCAGTGATTTGAGGAGGGGGAAAAAGAGGTCGTGGCAGGTGGCCCATGGGAGTTGATTCAAGAGGTGAGGTAGGCAGTAGGAGAAAGCCGCTTGCCCTGAGTATGTGCGAGGGAGTGGAAGAGAGAATTGATGGGCATCCCTAGAATGAAGGGAGTACTTGGAGGCACTAACAAGAGAAAGGCATGAGTTGAGGTAGGAAGGGAGAGTTCTGAACCAGAATTTTCAGACGAAAGTGATGCTAAGCATCTGGTGCCATGTGGGAAGGGGCATAAGGGAAAGAGAGGAGTAGAGGGTACAATGGTAAGTGGGGGGAGGTAGCAAAACAGAAAAATGAATTTAGCATTGTGTCCAGTCTGGTTAGTGATGTAGCAGGGGCTCAGCAGTAGACAATATCAGTGTAGTCTATAACAGCAAGGGTGGTCTTTATGACTAAGTCATGCCGGGTTGACATAGGGAGGCAGTCTTTGTGCCAATGAAGGATCCCAAGTTTGGGGTGAAGTTTCGAACATATGGAGTCTAGGTGAGTAGAGAAGTCAAGACAGCTATCCAGCCAGACCCCTAGGCGTTTGACTGGGTTGACTGATTGGAGGGATGAGCTGTTGGAGGAGGTAAATGTGGGGGGTTGGGGGGTTTGGACCGTTTATGCTTCAAGCCATAGAACAATGACACTGTCTTTTTAGAGTTTAGATTTAATTGGTTTTGGAACCAGGTTTGTACTTCGTTGAAGTTGCACTGAAGGGGGGGCTGTGACATCAACGGCAGAGGGGCCAGAGTAGAATAACATGGTATCGTCCGCATGCATATGAATCTTGGAGGGGGAGCAGACAGAGAGGAGGTCATTAATAAAAACTGAGAAAAGAATGGGGCCCAGTATGGACCCTTGGGGGAATGCCGGCTAGAACAGGGAGGGGGGGGAGTGAGGTTCCTACAAGAACAGATTGCTGCCTGTAATGGAGATATAATCTGAACCAGCGTGTTGCAGCAGGAGCTATCCCGGCAGACTGTAGTTTCTGGACAAGAAGTAAATGGGAGACATAGTCAAAGGCCTTAGCCAAGTCCACGAAGATGGCTGCAGTAACAAGGCCTTTGTCCATGGCTGAGTGGATTGCATCTGTTACACAGAGCAGGGAGGAGACTGTGGAGTGCTGTTTCCTAAACCCAGATGGGTAGGGAGAGAGACTGTCTGTGGCAGTTAGGTGTACCAGTAACCTAGAGTAGATAAGGTATTCCTGGAGTTTTGGCAGAGCTGGTAGGAAAGATATGGGTCTATAGTTGCTGGGTGAAGTTGGGTCCCCACCTTTGTGCAGGGGGAGCACTTTGGTGAGCTTCCAGGCCAAGGGGACAGAGCTGGTAAAGAGGGAGAGATTTAGGAGCTGGACTGGGGGGGTTGCAATGGTGGGGGCGAAGATATGGGGAAACCTTGGATGGAGGCTGTCAGGGCTGGATTTTGAAGGGTTGAGGGCCATTAGTGCTTTGTAGACTTCATGGGAGGAGACAGGGGGAAAGTGAAACCAGCCCCAGCAGTGGTGGGGGAAATCAGGGGTGGGGGATGGGGGTGATCAGGGAAGGCACAGGTGAATGAGCCCAGGCAGCCTGGGTCTGAATCTCACCTCAGCCAATTTTCAGCATAATGCCCGTGAGGCTGGAGTTAATCTTATCTGGCACGCTAGAAAGACAGTGCCATTTGCATTTTGAGATCAGGTTAGGCTGTTTTCTGTGGTGCCTGTGGTTAGATCAGGCTACTGAGGTACAGTCTGCGGTGTGCATCAGGTTGCTTCTATTATTACCACTTCTCCACTTGTGATTGGCTCAGGCTCCTTTTGCTCTTGATGTTGCTGTACGTCAGGCTGCACCTACTTTTTACTGCTGTTGTGCTGACTACTTGGTTGGGACTGCTGTGGCAGTTGATTGCACTGGCAGAGGACTGTTTCCAATGTGCAGAACACACAGTCATAATGTTTTAAGCTGTGAGGTGTAGTCTCTAGACATCCAGATTCTCCCTCTGCCCCTTTGCCCATCCTAAATAATATCTACCCATCTTTTCCATATGAAATGGGCCTTTATTTTTGCCTCATCCTTGTCAGTCATGGTCCTAGCAATGGTAAGTAAACATTTCATATTGCCTTAGCCCCTCATGTTATCCCTTTTCTGTAATTCCTGCATCTGTATTACTAATTTTTCCTGGAGTTGCCAATTTATATTGTTTGCAAATTGTTCAAATAAGGTAGCCCCAAGCACTCTGACAAGCTTGCTCACTCATAGGTGCCGGAACAGGGGGGGCCACTAGGGCCATGGCCTTACCACTTTCATAAGTGGCCCTACCACTTTTTGCAATATTGTTAATGTATTTAATAGGAGAGAATTTATCCCTTATATCCTTGGCCCTACCACTTTTCAAACCGTTCCGGCATCAATGTGCTCACTGTGTCAGAAGGTACAAGTTTTTTGCTACTCAGAGCATGAAGGGACCCGGCAGGGTGGTACCCGAGTAAACTATACTGTTCCCGTGTTTTTTGGGTGGTTTCTGGATTTTGCTTGTGAGACGTGGTATATATTTAGTTGTTTTGTTTTTGTTGACCGGGTAAGTGCACTAGACAAATCCTGCCTATTTTCAGGCACGACCCGGGGGAGGGGGATACAGATGAATGCCAACTGACCTTGAACCAGATTAAGCTGTTGGTGGTATTTTTTTTTTTAGTGAATGAGGGAAATTTGGCCAGGACACCGGGGAAATTTCCCTACTGTTTTCGATAAGTGCCATGGGATCTTTAACATCCACCTGAACTACCACCAATCCAGGCAGATGGGACCTCGGTTTAACATCTCATCTGAAAGAAGGCACCTCAGAAGTATGGTGCCGTCTGTCCACACAGAGGGAGTTAGCTGCCTCCTGACTATCCAGCGGTGCTCTCAAGCTGTGTTTTTCCCTCAGATGGCTCCCCCTTGCTTATCTTGTTTAGCCAGGGTGTTGGCACTCCACTCCTACAGCTGTTCATGTTGCTGACCGAGCTGCTGGTATCCTTCCCCTTGCCTTGCCAGATGTAGCTTGAGGCAATGGAGAAACAAAACACATTCTCCACACTTGGATTCTAGAGGTTCCGTTACTGTGCACTTCCTTCTGAAAACCCCCCACACCACTGCCAAGCGTGCAAGGTAACAGGAAATGCCAAACAGCCACACCATTAGCAGGGTGCTTGAATCCCACACCTGGCGCCTTCCTGGTTTATGGCTTTCTCCTGATATATTGCAAGGTGTGAGGGTTTGGCCACCATATTTGTTCCTTCTGATCTCACAAGATGTGAGCCTTAGGTGGCCATTTTGCAAGAGAACCTCCAGTGACTAGTGTAACATTTAAGATGGAGGACGTATCGCCATGACTCTTCTCTTTACACAGTGAACATCAGGACCAGGGCACAGTCTTCTGCTCACTGGCTTCTGCACGGAGAATGAACAACACACATTAGGAAGGAGAGCTTCCCCAAGGAGCTGGCAGGACATTTGAAGGAGTAAAATGAATGACACTTGGGAGGTGGAGGTTTGAATCCCACTGTTAGTTACTTTTCCTGCTACATACTGCACTTGTATCTGGATGTGATGAGTATGTGGCTTAAGTTTATATCAGGCTCCTTCTGTGGTGCTTAGGTCTGGTTCAGATTATGGATGTCTTTCTTTCAAATCAGGATGTTCATGCTCTTGCCAATGTTATTATGGTCTTAGCCCATGATATTTATACAGTTGCTGAGGTTCTAAAGCAAGCATTTTCTGTTCTCACTGACCAAGGGAGTCTCCACCATGTGAAGAAAGCACACACTTGCCATTTCTTTGACTGAGTTTGATATGACTCCTAGACAGCCCTCTTCTGTTAACATCCATCTCTCTGTCTTCCCCCTCTGAACTGAGGCTCGTATTACTTTCTTCATCCACTATAGGCAGTGGCACTTGCCCAACATTCAGCCTTTCTTATCTGGGTTCTACCTTCTGTCCTCAGTCCAAACTGCCTCCTCTTGCCTTCTGCTCCCAGGTATCTCCCCCCAGTTGAGCTGGGCAAGAATCGAGAAGAAGAAAAGGAAAAAAAAAACACAAAGAAGAGAGATCTGTGCCCAGTTCTAGAGCTAAACTTTCTAAACAAATTCATCATGGATTGAAAATTCAAAATGGGGACCTTACACTCCACCATAACAGCAAGTAGAAAGAATGACCTACTTACTTCCATAGATTTGACAGATGCATACCTCAACATCCCCGCCCACCCAAGACATCTCAGGTACCTCAGGTTCTGTGTCCTAGGCCATCATTTTCAACATAGATGCCTCCCATTCAGCCTGGCATCAGCACTCAGGGTCTTCACCAAGGTCATGGTGACCCCGGCAGCAAAGCTGGGAGCCAAAGGGATACATGTAATCCAATTCCTGTATGATTGGCTAATTTAAGCCTGGATCATAACTGAATCCCAGGACTCAACCAGGCAGGCACAGAAGTTACTGAGAGATCATGGATGGTTCATCAACACAAAAAATAGCCACCACATTCCAACAAAAACACTGGAACATCTGGGGGCAGTCTTCAACATGGCCCGAGGGACAGTCGGACCCTCAGACAATTGGGTCAGCAACTTGATGAACCCTAAATGCAAGCAGGTGCTGGCCCACAGATGCCCAGCAGTTTGGTACCCGATGCAGTTGCTGGGGCTGATGGCAGTGCTGGGGTCAAGGTAGGATCTAAACCTGATGGCAAAACACGACACCTGGATAGGTGTTGCAGAACAAAAGATTTATTACCCAATACATGGAAAAAGGAGAACTTACCATAGCTGGAAATCCATAACCTCCAAACACCCGGTGTTATCATAGGAAAAATATAGAGAACAACACTCTTACACAAAGTTATATACTTAGAGATAAGAGGGTCCATTACTTGATAAAGGGCTCATCTGCATAGTAGAAAAGCTAAACAATGCATTTCTAATGGTGGGTAAGGTGGGCAGCTCAAACTCAAGGCTGTTAGGCTTGCACATACACAGCGATAAGCAATTATGCTGACTAAAATTACATTTGGGTTACAATGGACTGATTTATAGAATGTGCTGATCATAGCATTATGGCTAATAGCTGTAGGTGGTGCACTAAGACCACAAATACAACACTGCACAATACATCATAGCAAGCATGAGTGAATACTAATATCCCTTATACTGTAAGACGGTGGTCCACATTAAGGACTGTATGTCAGGCAGGTCTACATAATACCCCCCTTGTTTCCTGAATGATAGACAACCCAAGGGTAAGTTGGTTGGTTATAGTCTCAGTTACAGTTCAGCTGAATGAGCAGTGTAGAGGAACTTCCATTGTGCACAATGTTGTTTGAGCGATGCATCTTAAACAGCATAAGGTAATCATTATGAAAAATATTAAGAAAACTTGAAGAATACCAAAACTGTTAAAAGTGAATTCCAACCAAATATTGGACGGAGCTGTACATAAATTACCATCATGAAACAAGTCATTCAAAGAATCGCCTGCCTTGGTAATGTTGCTAATTTGGAGAAGGTGTGTATCCCTTCTAACAAGACTCTAAGATTCAGGGTGAGGGTGTCAATATGCATATTAAACACTGGTAGATACTGTGCAATAGCAGTCAGATAGTCAGGGTCATTATCTATGTAATCAGGTTCTGGGGTGGGAACAGGGGTGACAATTATATGGCCAATGACAGTGCGCTGATGAGGTACAAAACAGAAGTTGAGCATAGTGAGGTTGCACTCCAAAGGTCTATAGGTGAAGGTCTTGTAATTGGTCACAATGCAATATTATCCATCAGAATTGTAGTAAACTTGAACTTGAGGAAATTGCCACTTGGTGAGATGGACAGGGCAGGTGAAGGAGGCATACATCATACTGCTGGTGAGTCATTGAACTTCTTCACGTGAGGCAAAAGTGACATTTGGCTTGTCAAAGGGAGATGTGACATTAACAGTTTAATTGGCAAAGAGGTCATCATCAAACATATACAACCAGTCCATAGAGGTTGGAGAGTAACTGCAAACAGACTTGGTTACATCAAAGACATTACATCTGCAATAACCCCATTTGGCACAATAGGCAGTGTGTGGGGCTACCCAGGCATCCAGCTGAGGAGGAAAAATCAGCAAAGGAGGCAAGTCGATCCATTCTCGATAGATGCTGCCCTCTAGATGGCCCACAGAGTGGATTTTCACCAGCTTGTCGAAGACTGAAGAATCCTCGCTGAAAAGTGAAGGAACGCTGTGAAGGCAATGTACATAGTATCCCACAGAGTACACTGGTGTGCAGTGTAGCAGGGTGCTCAATTCAGGTGTGAAGTCACATAGGCCAAGTTCTGTGCTGTGGACAAAGAAACAGAAACAGTCCTATTCATACACCAGGTAGTGCATGATAGAGTTCTACAACTGGGGCGATACCATTTAGCCATATGACTGTCATGGATCAAATCTGAGATTTGCCCTGATTCCAGATCTTGGAAGAGATTGGTGATAGTAATGATAACAAAAGAACCGTAAGCTGAACAAATGATTTTCCTGCCTATGTGTTGCTCTGAGGCTTCTTTATTATTTTGGAAGATCAATTTGAGTTTGTTTCAGGTATCATTGAATAAAAGTGTAATATCGTGCATGTTATACACCGTGAATCTTTCCTCTTGGGAAATACCATCTAGACCGTTTAGTATGGATTGCATCACATTCTGACCTAATTGACTGTTGAAATGTTTGGTTTGACTGAAGTTTTGCCAAATCGGCTTGGTTCCAGATTGACATTCCTGAGCCAGATAGACCTCTAACAGTGCCCATTGCACCTGTTTTGTCAGCAAATCCAAGGCCCACTTTGGGCGTTGGGGTGGAACACCCCTCAGTGTTCCATAGTGTGGGGCCCAGCTACAGGGTCTTATGAACATGCTTGATATGCTGCCATTAAATCTAACAACATAACAGTGTGAAATTTCAAGACATTGGTTAAGGAACATGCTTAAATTGAACATTATTAATGCAAGTCCCAGGAACAGACGTTGTGGCCAGGCCACTGGCTGGGCCTGACTCCATTGTTAGACATTGTAAAGGATCATCCTTTGATTTTAGGATGACTGTAAGGTAAAGAGCAGCAGTTGCAATGGAATGATTGAAACAAAATTGGCATTTGGTGGCATTAGGGAATCTAGGACAGAACTCTGGATTCATCATGGTTGTAAGGTTACAAAGACCTGTATGTTGCTGTTGGACTTGGTGTATGCACAAAGTTTCATTGGGGCAAATATGGGTTTTTGGCCAGCCTTGGAAAGTTCCTTTGGAGAGGCTGGCTACTGGAATCTGTTGTTCATTGTTGTCAGTCTTCCATTCTATCTGTAGAGTGGACCGGTCTGGAAATACCATCATGGCATTCAGATAGGCATCGTTTCCTTCACGAACAGTGACTGTTGTGGATGGGAGGTCGATGGCTACACCTTCAGTTGTAGTTTGAGGTGTTAGGATGCCAAGCGGGAAGAGGTTATATCCCAAGGGTTCAGGACATTAAGAAGTGTTTGGTCTATGTTAGGGAGCTGTGGCATGCTTGCCAGCCTGCATGGCAGAAAGTAGATGAGGAATATCATCATTTTCTGAAAAAGAAGAATTCAAAAAGGTAAACTTACAGATCTCCATCCCCAGGCCAGGGGAAGGAGCATTAATCACCCTTGTACAGTTTCAGTTGATTGGCATGGTACCATCTGTCAATAGGCTTCTTGTGGTCTGTCAGCTGCACTTGGTAGACAGCAGGGCTCAATTTGTTGATGATGTCATAGGGGCCCACCCATTTGTTTGCAAATGGGTGGACAGGGGTGGAGAATTTCAGTACCATTACTTGGTCTCATAATTGCCAATTGACTTTTTTGACTTTCTTGTCAAAGTACATTTTGGACTGCTGCTAAGCTTGGTTCAGATTTTGAGCAGCAAACAGGTGGGTCTGTATCAGATTGTCTTTCAGTTGCTCAACATACAGTAAGTGTCCGCTGACACTCTGTCTACGGTAGGGGCATTCAGATCAATCCACAGATGTGCAGGTAGTCTTATTTGCTTTCTGGTCATCTCCTTGAAGGGTGTACACCAGGTTGCTGCAGTTGGGGTAGCTCTGATTGCCATTAGGAGTAAGGTCAACAAGGGGTCCCAACCTTTAGGATTCTAGTTTGCAAACTTACACAACATGAGCTTAATCTGCCTGTTAGCTCTCTCTACCTGTCCTGATAACTGAGTATGGTATGCAATGTGAAACGTCTGGCTAGCTCTCAGTAACTGCAAACATTCTTGCATCAACTCACCTGTGAAACAGGATCCTTGGTCAAGGTCTACCTTGAGGGGTAGGCCTCACCTGGTAAATATCTGATCTACCAGGATTTTGGCAGTGGTGTTTGCTATGTTTGCTCAACATGGGAAGGCTTCTACCCATTTTGAGAAGAGGTCAGTAATCACAAGTGCTTATTTGTTATTCTTGCTGGTGGTGGGCAAAGGTCTAATGAAATCAATTTGGATTGCATTCCAAGGACTGGATTGTCTCTGATGTAGCCATATGGCATTTTTCTTGCCAGGAATTGGGTTGTTTTGAGCACAGGTGATGCAGTTGTCCACATAATATTGCACATCTATTGTCATAACAGGCCACCAGCCTGCAGTTTTCAATCTCTGCAGAGTTTAGTCTACCCCTTGGTGACCACCTGTAGGGGTATTGTGGACCTGATGGATAAATTCAAGTCTAAGTATTTTGGGAATAACCCAGAGTTTTTAATTACCAGAGTGGTACAGAACCAACTTCTGGTCTGCAGTGAGATGAAGGTTGTTGGAATATCTTTTGAATAGGTTGTTCAAGACATTTCTTTCTCTGTCTCCTTGGAGGGGTATTCATATACCTCTTTTACTTCTGGATCTGATATTTGTACTGCAATGAGATCCAGAGAGACCACTTTGGTCCCCTTATGGGCAGCCACTATGTGTGCCCCAGCATGGGGTTACAGAGCCCATGTCCCCCCGAGCACCATCTTTGGCTAAAGTGTCTGCTTGATCATTGTACTCATGGAAAAGTTTGGCCTTGGAGTGGGCCTTAACCTTGTGTATATAAGCCAGAAAAGAAATTGCTCAGAAAGGCTGATGATGTGTACAAACAGGTCCCTGTATTTCACAGGGGTTCCTTCTGAAGAGGCAAAATCATGGGTCTTCCAAAAAAGAGGAACTTCAGTCAGGGCTTTGCACACCCAGGAGGAATCAGGAAAGATGACGGTGTCCTCTTTTCCTTCATGGATGAGTTCTAGGATACATGCTACTGCAGCAAGTTCTGAGTATTGAGAAGACCTGATGGTACACTTCCTGGAGACCTCAGAGGTGTCACCTGATGGAAACACGACCAGGACCCCAAAGCCTGAAATTTGTTCTCACTCATTGTAGGAGGAGGATCCATCTGTAAAGATGCAGCAGAGTGCAGGGTCTTTTAGAATGCACTCATTGACTGGCAGGGATGGGCCTGGTTCCATTACAGTAGATGGCACTAGGCCACACTCATGTGGCTCTCCTTGATATAGGAGACCATGTTCCAAGATGGTGGGCATTTTGGCAGGAAACACAGTGATGTCTTGATCCTATAGAAGGAGAGATCAATGGGTGACTCTAGTATTAGACACATTTCCATCTTTGATATTGTCTGTCAACAGAAAGTTGGTAGGGGTGAGGTTGGTGTGCAACATGATAGGGGAAAATCCTATAATGTAAGTAAAGTGTTTGATGGCCCAAAATGTCAACAAGAGATTCCTGTCGCACAGAGAGTACTTCTGCTCCACAAGGGAGAACATCTGGGAAGCATAAGCAATGGGTCTAAGGGTACCATTTGCCTTCTGTGCAAGGACTGTTCTCATACCCACCTAGGAAGTGGTGATTGCCAAATGGAATGGCAGTTCTGGGTTAGGGTTGACCAAGTCATCTTCAAAGGAGTGACAGCAGTTGTATGTTCTGGTCCCCACTGCCAGGGGACATCCCTTTTTAGTAGCTCATACAGAGGTGTGGCCTTCTGTGCAAAGTTGCAAATGAAATCCCTGGAGTAGTTGACCATACACAGGAAACATCTCAGAGTAGCCACACTAGTGGATAGTGACAAATCTTGAATACCCTGGACCTTGTCCAAGGGGGGTCTCCTGCCCTCGGCAGTGATGTGCAGACCCAGAAAAGAAATTTCTGATAGGCACAATTGTACCTTTGCAGGTTTGCACCTGAGCCCTGCCCTCTGTAGGAGTGTCAAGAGTTCATCTAGAAGCTCCAGGTGTTTCTCCAGGACTGTGGTGGCCAAGAGGAGATCATCCACATACTGCAAGAGGCATTCTGGGTGGAGAAGCCCCATACGGCATCACTCATATGGATGTGAAAGAGGGAGGGTCTGCTGTGGAATCCTTGTGGGAGGCAGTTCCACATGTACTGACGTCCTTCGAAGATAAAGGCAAACTTATTTTGGCTCTCAGAGGCCAAAGGAAAAGACCAGAAACCACTGGAGATGTCTAGTGTACTGAACCACTTGCGTTCAGGTTTCAGAAGTTTGAGCACATCTGGGGCAGATGCCACAGTGGGTGCACAACTGGGGGTGACTTGTTTATGTCACCCGTAGTCAATGGTGAGCCTCCAACTACTGTTAGGCATCTTCACTGGCCAGATGGGGGAGATGACTGTAGACACACAGGACTTAATGACCCCTTGCTTCAAAAGGGAATCAATAGTTGCTCTCAAAGAGGGTATTGCCTTTGCAGGAAATGGATATTGTCTTTGACAGTGTGGTTCATCACCAGTGACTTGTATGAGAGTGTCCATCCTCCCACAATTGTGTTTGTGTTTGGCAAAAGCCTCCTGGTGCCTTTACAAAATTGGTTTCAGTTGAGGGAATAGCTCATGGTGCTGGAGCATGAGGATGATGTCATACTCTGCGTTGTTGACCTTCACCGCTGCTACCACATGTGAGTCAGAAATGAGAAGCATATGGCACTGGCCAGGTATCAGAAGCAATAACCTGTTGGCTAAATCTACCATGCAGCCATAGCATGAGAGGAAGTCTACTCCCAAGATGCTCTGGTGATGACGTAGTATCATGAGGTCAAAGCAGTGTGTCACCTCAAAGGTACCAATGATGACTGGTATTGGTTTGAACCAGTACATTGTGATCACATTTCCCTAGAAAGTCTGGGTGGAAGTGGGCATACCTGTCAACCAACGAGATAGTTGCAGGTCATCTTGGTGCAGTACTGAAACTGCAGCACCCATGTCTAGGAGTAACTCTAGCTGGTGGCCCCCTACTAGTGCTTCTACACAGGGACATCCAGAATCATTGGTTACCAAAGTGGTAACGATGTGAACCGGAGCATGACACCGTCAGTCTAATTTGGAGAGCTTCTGGTTGCCTGTGGAGTCTACCTCCCAAAGCATTTGTACCACTTCAGAGTATGGAGACTTGGAATGCCCACTCTCATCGGATTCCTCCAATGGAGGGGTGGACGATATGGCAGTCATGGTTTTTGCCAGGATGGCTGCTGCCATTGATTGGATTTTGGCTTTAAACTCCCAGAGCCAGTTGTTTTCCTTGGACAGTTCCCAATATGAAGGGCTGGACCGCTGTTTTTGTCCATCATTCCCTTTGGCATTCTGCGTATTTGGCTTCTGCCGATACTTCTGTTTGTTCTTGTTTGACCCTTCTCGGGTCTGGTAGGTGGATTTGTCCTGTTGAGAATCTTTTAATTTCCATTCCACCTCATACTGGGTGGATGATTCGGTGCTATTCTGCACCATGGCCACCTTGGCCTTTGAACCTGAGCCCAGGTCTCGCACATAAATCCAGTATGTGCATTCCACTCTATCCATGATGTTCTGGAAGTAGTCCTGTCTCAGGAATACTGCTGTTTCAACCTTCTCACGAAGGGCTGGTTGCATGTTCTTCAAGAACAGGCTTTTGTACTCAAGTTGAGTCTCAGTCTGCAGCCTCATTGTCCAGTTCTTTGCCCGCTGCATAGGCAAGTCACAAGTGGCTACCATACTGGGCCAGTGTCTCTTTAGCAAATTGCTTCACTGGATGGGCTAACATCACTCTGACCATACTGGGATCATGCGCGGACAGGAGGCTGGCCGTGACTATATCAAATTCAGCCTTGACATTAGTATTTATCTCTTTGAGCAGCTTGGCCCACAACATGAGGTCTACAGTTTATTTTAAAACCTGGACTCTATGCTCGGGTGGGAGGCTGAGCATTTCTCATTGGTTTTGCACCTTTCCAAATGGCAGCTAAGACTGTCACCAGAGGCTATTCAGCCTACTTTGTCCATAATAGTTTGAATGGCTTGTGTGGACTTCAGAGCATTCAGGGTGGGCCCCATATGCCCTGTCATGGACTTGATGATCGCTTCAGCTATAGTGTTTGCCATGCTCTGAAGGAGGGTCTGTTGCATGCTCTGATGGAGGGTCTGTTGCTGCACCTCCTTTCTTAACATGTTGACCATGACTTGCCGGATTGCCGTGGACTGTGTCTTGGAGACTTTGACCTTCATGACCACATGTTTGATTAAGGCTTCAATTTTGCCCTTGTCTTGCTTACTCAAGATGGCTATAGGTGGTGGGAGAGGCCTCCACCCTCCAGTATCCCAAAGACTGCCATCTTGGATGTCACCATCATTGCTGTCTTCATCCTCCGCCCACCAGGCCAATGGGTGGGGGATACAGCTTAGTTTTCACATAACCATTCAGGATTGCCAACTGCTGACATAACTTCATCATCTTGGCTATACACATCGAATGATTTACCCTGCCTTTGTACTGACCCTTACTAACATGCTCTTGAAAAACTCTGTACGTGATGCTTACTTCATGATTTCCCCTGATCTCCCTGTCCAATGCTTTCTGGCACCTTCCCAACTCGTCCTACAACTCCTCATTCTCACTGTGCAACATATCATTCATACCAGTAAGCACATCATTCAACTGTAACACATGCTTTTTATCCTGCTGCAACCTTTCACAATCCTCTCTCAGTCTAACAATCTCTGTAGCTCTCTCCTGTACAGTACATTGTAGTTCATTCTGAGTCTCATTTCTGATCTTTTGGATTTTTTGTTCCAACTCCCTCTGTTGTGTGCCCATTTCTCAGGACTTGGAGCCCAGCTCCTTTTACAGAGCTAGGGCCTCCGTTTCCACTGTCTGTAGTGCAGCATATAAGGTGGCAACCATTACACCTCTTTGATCATGTTTTTTAACCATAGGTTTAGTCTCTGAATACAGCATGTATACACAATGTATCGGATTACCGTGTGACTTTGCATCCATCTTGAAATTGCCCCAACCTCCATGGGAGGTTAGAAAGTTTGAGATGTCTAACTTGAGCTTAGCACTAATGGACATTCTGGAAGGTTCCCCTTTTCCTGCACTAGCTGGGAGTCCAAGGCGTATCAATCCACCTTGTGCTCTACAGCTAGACAGTTACACATATGGGATATGGAATCCCACAGACCACCACTAGTAAATAAGGGGGCATAGGCTTGGACACTTTCATTATTTCTAGTCCCATTCATGGTGCAGAGGGGTTTGGATCATCCATATGGGTTGAAAGGGTGGGTGTAGGTTCAAGCACTTTTGTGATTCCCATGCCTGCTTGTCTGCACACCTTTTTTGTATTGGTCCAGTTCTGTCCAGTCAGGTCTGTGCTACAGTCTCCATTTGTTGGGGTCAAGGCAGGATCTAAACCTGATAGCAAAACACTACACAGGGATAGAAGTTGCAGAACAAAAGGTTTATTACCCAATACATGTAAAAAGGACAGCTTACCATAGCTGGGAGTCCAGAATGTCTGAACACTTGGTGTCATCATAGGAAAAACTAGGAGAACAATACTCTTACACAAAGTTATATGCTTAGAGATAAGTGGGTCTGTTACCTGGTAATGGCTCATCTGTACAGTAGAAAAGCTAAATAATGCATTTCTATTGGTGGGTAGGGCAGCTCAAACCGAGGGTCGTTAGGCTTGCATGTACAAAGTGATAAGCAATTATGCTGACTAAAACTACTTTTGGGTTACAATGGATTGAGTTATAGAATATACTTATCATAGCATTATGGCCAATAGCTGTAGGTGGTGCATTAAGAACACAAATATAATGCTGCATAATACATCATAGCAAGTATGAGTTAATACTAATATCCCCTACACTGTAAGATGGTGGTCCACATTAGGGACTGTAGCTCAGACAGGTCTACAGCAGCATGCATAATCTTACAGAATTGGGGGAGGCTACACATGAGGCCCCTGCGGCACTTGCTGTTAGACAATTGGGACCACGCAGCACAAAACTGCACCAAGAGACTGATCATCTCCCAAACCATAAGGCATTCCTTAAGGTGGTGGACAAACTCACACAGTTTGGAACAGGGACCTTCCATTGACAGGTCAATTTCCAGGATGATAGAAATGGATGCCAGCCTACCTAGCTAAGAAGCAGTCATGAGATTAAAAACAGTAGAAAGGGAATGGTCCCAACAGCAGCCCACCTCCCCATCAACATTCTTGAGATGAAAGCAATCTACCTCACCATCAAACACTTCAGAACCATGGTACAGGGCCAACATGTAAGGATACAAATCAACAGTAGGGTAGCCATGGCCTTCATCAACAAATAGGGAGGAACAAAAACCAGGACCATGAAAAAAAGAGGCATTTGATCTAGTGACCTGGGCAGAGGTGCAAATGGCTCAGCCAACAGTCACTACAACTGGGAGAGTGGCAACTAAATCCCAGAGTCCTCCACATGATCCAAGAGTGGTGGGGACTGTTCCAGGTAGACTTGATGGAGCTGGCAAAGAACAAAAAAGTTCTGACCTATTTCTCTTGGTACAGTACTTGGAGAGAGGATCTGCAGGGTTAGATGCTCTCTCAACACCATGGCATTTCAGAATGGTCTACATCTCCCTGGCCAAAACAATGATAGCAAGAGTGGTATGGAAGATTCAGGGCACTGGCAGCATGGTTTCACTAATGGCACCCGACTGGCTAAGGAGCACCTGGTATTTGTTAATCATGTGGATGCTGATAGACCACCCATTGCCTCTGCCTCTCCAACTGGATCTTCTCCTACAGGGCCCAATACTACACCATAACCTGGCTTCACTAAAGCTGATGGCATGGCCACTCAGAGGCACAAACTGTTAGAATGGGGACTATCATACAGGGTGGTGGACATTTTGATGCAAGCTCATAGAACATCTACCAACCACACCTATGACAGACACTGGTTCACTCCTCTATTTAGATTTTGGATATTTTGCAGGAAGGTTTCAATAAGGGCTTATCCACTGCATCATTCAGGGTACAACCAGCTGCCATTGGGGCCATAAGGGGCAAAAGATCTGGCTGTCTACCAGGGTTACACCCCTTAGTACTGACCTTTCTGAAGGCCACTGCCAATATCAGAGCCATTCAAATGACTATTACCACTCCCCAGCATTTGAATCTGATACTACATACCACAACTAAACCGTCATTTGCACCTCTTGAATCTGTGCACCCACAGTTACTCTCTCAATACAACCTCCTTTTTTTTTGTTATACTTTTTTGTATCGGCTTCCCAAGCTCCGATGGGCTTGCCAGGCTCCAGCAGCAACCCATCATACACGGGCTTGCCCCCCCAAGTGGGGCCACTGATAGGCACACTCTGGTGGACAGAGGGGATGGCAATGGAGCTGAATCATTAACAGGGGCCAGCATTTTTGTAGGTTGTGAACCCCATGGGGGTGGGGACGTGCAATGATGACCTACATTGGCCCCATCCCTGAACGTGCAGGTGCTGGCTGCAGCAGAACTCCCAGCCTTCACCAGGAGTTCATTGTGCTTCGGACACTCAACCCCACCTCACCCAAGAGTAGGAGAGCAGTCCATCAGATGCTCAGTCCTACTCCTCCCCCCGGCCAGTCTGTTCCTGAACCCGGGTCATCAGCACTGCAGATGATGATCTTGCCTCTGCACCAGCAGGCCAGCCCAAGATAACTTTCTTAATAACCATCTGTTCCACTTGCAGAACTGGCGAACTGCAGGCCCTTTCCTTTAGAGATCCGCTCCCTGTGTTCCTCTTGAACAGAGTGGTGCTCAAGACGGTCCCAGACTTCCTCCCCAAGGAAATATTACCACTCCACCACACTCAGGAAATTTCCCTACCCACCTTTGAACCAGAACCAGGGGATCCAGACAAAGACGCACTTCATTTGCCGGATTCTGCTTAATTACTCAGGATTTACCTGAACAGGACTGCTGAGTTTAGAAATTCAGAAAGGCTGTTCATACTCACTCAGTGACCCAAGCAAGCCTCCTTGGTCTTCAGGTCCACTGTAGTGCAGTGGCTGAACACCACCATCTATGAAGCCTACAAGGCCTCCATGTTCCCAGTTCCCTCCCAGGTCAGGGCACCCCCCCCCACCAGAGTGGTGGCTCCTCTTAAGTAGAATGTAATTCGGCATCAATTGCTGAGATCTGTGCAGCAGTCACCTGGTCATCAGCACACACATTTACTAGACACTATAGCCTGGATAACTGGAGTCAGGACAGATCAGCCTTTGGGTGCTTAGTACCAAAATCAGTGTTTAGTCCTCTTCCTCCTCAGGACACCCAAATGGATTCTGACACTGCTTCATAGGCACCCAGTAGTGACGCTGGAGTGCTGTAAGAAGGTTCGATAGATAATGGTAGTTTACTCACCTGGTAAAGGTGATTATGGGAGCACCTTCTTACAGAATTCTGCATCCCACCTATTGAGGAGGAAGACGACAAATGGAACACAATCTCCTATATGAGGTATACAAGAGGGGGCTATTTGCTAGATTTGCTAATAAATATAAATTGTCTTGCTGTATTATGTGTGTTTCAGCTCTTTGCATGCCAAATATTCCTGGGCCTCATAAGATACTGTCAATTTACTTAGTTTCCTGGTAGTAAAACATTAAAGACATCCTCCAGTCTCTATCTCCTTCCTTTGAATTATTTGTCCATGTCTACATCATATTGTGCTGTATAACAATTTTTTCATTCCAGATCAAACAGCTTGGGAAGTTTCATACTGAAGAGGAAACCAGCAGGGAGGGAAGGAGATAGGTCAGGTTTCACCTCTTCAATTGTTTTGTGCATCAGTCTTTGAGGAGATGCCTACAGTACTCAATAGTGACATTGGAGTGCTGTAACAAGGTGCTCTCATAATCACCTTTACCAGGTGAGTAAACTACCAATCAGACCAAGGAAGCCCACCTCCAGGCCTGGTAATCACACATTTTTTAAGAAGCAGGGCCAAGGAAGAACTTATGCAGGCATTGTATAAGAAAAAATACATATAGACTACTGTATATGGCACTAAAATTGCCATATAGCGTGACCTACCTCTTGAGATTGTAGCAACTTGTTAAAAATTTGAATTACTGCATGCTAAACTCTGGAAATCTGAAATTAGAGCTTTTGTGGTGCCCCCTGCCAGATTAAAGTTCTTCTAGAATGGTCAGACATTACTGTACAATATATTGGAGGAAGCAGAGAGACAGAACTTAGAATATGCACACCACTAACTTTCTACATGTAACACTATGATATTGCTTAACAGCAGCCTGTCAAAGTACTGTAAAATGTGTTATCTGTGTTAGTGATACAGTAGCTTGCACCTAACCTGAAGTAGGGAGAGGGACCCTGGTTGGACATTGGGGAAGGGGAAGGTTGTTAGTTCTCCAGTTACATATATAACATACAGTTATATAACTTGATTTACTCCTCAAAAAATAAATCTTTCATTGTTTATATTATTTAGGAAGGGAGGTCAGTAAAGGTCATCTATTTGCAGCAAACTTAGAGAGAAAAGACTCCATAGCCTGTGTCTGGGTAGTTTTCTTTATATTTCTGGCTTCCTTCCACTCTTTTTTCCAGTTATACAGTGTTTTCATGAAGAGTGTTGATTATATTAAAAAGTGTGGAGAGTAGGTATTTTACTGTGCTATTTCGGTTATATCAGTGTAGCATGATGGTTATTTTTTTTCCAGATACAGACCAGACTGGAAATAATTATAAATAGCATACATTTGTTCTGTTGTTTTTTTTAAGGTTGACAGCATTAATGAAAATAGGAATACTATGTCTGATTATTTGGCATATGAGAGAATTCTCTTGATTTTGTTTACACTAAAGAAAAGTATTAATAAATGTATGTTATCAATATTTTCTGTTATAGTAAAAAATAGTAATGATGGTGAGTAATAATAATAATATTAAAGTAGCTAGCTGAAATGTGAATGGATAAATTCTGGAATGAAATTAAAAAAATATTACAGTATGCAAAGCAAGAAACTGTGGACATACTTAAATTCAACAGACTCACCTGGATTCATTAGAAGTCATAACACTTAAGAATAGTTGGTTAGATGTATATTTCATGCCACTGGAATAAGTGAAAGTAGGGGGACTGCCATATTGGTCAATAAGTAGGAAAACTTTAAATCTGAGGGACAATATATGGATGAAGAAGGTAAACTCAGTATTTATTAAAGGCTGACTATATAGAAAAAGGTACATATTGGGGTCTGTTTATGGTCCACTTGTAGATAACAACACTTTTTTGTATCAGGTTCTACAGGCTCTTGCTTTTTGGGGGGAAGGGCAAGCTATCATATGTGGGGAATTTAATGTACATGCTCATTATAAATCAGACAAGTCTTCTAGGCCTAAAGAACATGGAACCTTTTTAATGACTTCTTATTAGATGAAGGATTAGCTGACTTACGGAAAACACAACATCCCTGTGATAAACAGTATACTTATTTTTCAAAATCTTGCAACTCATATTCCAGATGAGATTATGTATTAGTATCTAAATCATTAATAACAAATTGTGTTTTATCCAAAATTATGCCAATCATAATCAGTGACCATGCCATGATGTGTTGTAAAGTTACACCTTCTAAAGATAAATGCAACACTTAACAGTTAAGGTTTCTTGCAATGCTTTTAAGGGTAGGAGTAGTTTACTAAAAAACTAGGGCCAGATATTCAAAACTTTATCCTGGGGCTAAATTAGCACTGCCCGGCGGGCAAACTTAGCCCAGAGCACAAAGCAAGCCATATTCAAAAGGAATAGCTCAGGGCAAACAGCTTCTGAATATAGCATGGGAATGAGGCCGGGCAAACTGGGCTGGGAGTGCAGGGCAAACTTAGCCCTGGAATAAGACAGCTCTGAATATGGCAACCAGGAAGTGCAAACCACAACAGCAACACTGTGCATAGCGATGTGAAGGTAGGTACAGGTGAACTATGTGGCCAACGTGTGTGCCAGCAAATGTGTGGACCAAGCACAGCTGCAGGTAGCAGCGTATGTGAAAGTACAGTGTGCAAAACTGTAAAATATTCCCCGAACTGTTTGCGCAGTGCTAACACGTTTGCACAGGTTTAGCGCAGGGCTAAACCGCTAGCCCGGTGCAAACACGTTTGCCCGGCGCTAAACTTTGCCATATTCAAAAATGACATGTAAATGAGCCTACTTAGGTAGTCTCTGGGTAAACATCCAGATTAGCATCTCATTATACCCTGATTTGCATACAGTTGCACCAGGCTGAACGGTTTAGCCCTGTTAAACCTCACAAGCATGCGCTGCACCAACAGTTTGCAAACGCTGCAGCTGCACTCGGGACAACATAGCATAGGCACAGATGGTGGTGGTGCTGCATGCAACTATCACACTGTAGGTCATGCTACAGTGCACAACAGACACTACAGTAGCAAGGGAGCCAGTAGTGTGCGGACACAGCAATGCCTATGGTGTGTAGGGCAGTGATGATGACTGCACTCTGCACAGTGAGAGGCCCAACCTACAGGTGTTTACTGACAGTGGACATTACTGTTACCCTGTTGTGTGACCCACAGAGGCTGCACCTCTGACATGGGATGCTCACAGTGACATATGCATGTCCGGCTTTGTGTGCTGTGGCAGTTGTACAGCTGTGTGGTATGTGGTCGGGGGGGCATATATTATCAGAAAGGCACACTGATGTTGGAGTATTCCCATTACTGGCCCATGTGCACTGCATGATGTGTCCCAGCCTTGTGCCCACACCTGGTCTGTGGCACAGCCTGGCCACCCATACACTCTCCCCTCAACATCATCCATGCCCACAGTGCTGCATGTGTGTGTGCTGGCATCTGTTGGTGTCCACAGAAGAATGGTCCATAGGTGTGTGCTGTATGGCCACACTGCCATGCTGTCCACTGGCTGTAGGGTCACCACTTACTGCTTGGCATGGCTGGGACTGGTGGCAGATGATGTCATCATTGTGATGCCATCAGTTAGCAGCATGTTTCCTCTATGTCTGGCTTTGTCTGTGTCATATTTATTTGTTTGGGTCGCGCAAAACCACGCAAAGCCACGCAAACACCATGCAAAGCTGATTGCCCAGGGTTAAGACAAGCTTTTCCTGGACAGTAATGTGCACTGCGCTAAGTGTTGCACTAAGTCACGCAAAACCACTTTGCACGGTGCTAGTCGCTGAATATAGCATTGTGCCTGCATTCATATCAGTTTGCCCCTTGCATACATTATGATTTTGCCCAGCACTAATGCAGTTTGCCCGCGCTATTTGGCCTTTTGAATATAGCAGACCTGCGCTAATCCCACGCTAAACCTGTGCAAATGGTTTTTGCCTTGCACAAAGATTTGAATATCTGGCCCTAAGAATGTTATAAATTAATGTTGGTTTTTCAATTATGATTGTAGTCAAAAAATCTTTAACTTATGAAACACTTTCAAGGCAGTATTAAAAGTTCACATAATAACCTACGAGACTGCATACAGGAAAAGGAGAACAACTAAACATTAGGATACGATAAAGAAATACTTTAACATACCAAGACACAGGTAGCACCCCCCAGACAGTTTTTTTTTTGCGGGGTTGCTATGTCTCTTGCGTAACTAATAAAGCATTTTTTATCATATCCTAATGTTGGATTTATGTAGTATTGACAGGCAGCCACGTCTTTTGCCTTTTAGTTGTATTCCTCTTCTATGACTCTATCATGTATCTTGAGCCACTGCTCTTTGTTTGCTGTAGGAAAAGGAGAAAAAAGTAGGTACAGGTTTTACAACAGGAGCTGCAGGATTTAGACAAAGAACAAGACTTGTTACAACAGAGAATTTATAAGGCTAAAACATTAGACCTGTTTTTTTGCAGAAAAAAATTGAAAAAGATAATGAGTACACTCAGATCTAACATATACAGGGCCAGATATTCAAATCTTTGGCCCTGGGCTAAATTAGCACTGCCCGGTGGGCAAACTGTGCCCAGAGCAAAAACATAGCTATATTCAAAATGAATAGCCCAGTGCAAAACCAGCTGAATATGGCAAGCGAAGGAAGCCGGGCAAACAGGCCCAGGAGTGCAGGGCAAACATTGCTCAGGATTAAGACAGCACTGAATATAGCAATCAGACAGAGGCAGTGCAAACACCCACAGAAACAAAGTGTCAGAGGTGTAAGCAGCCATCCAGGAACACAGGAAAGCAAAACAGCCCAGCCAGACACAACTGCAGTACTAGTGAAAGGAATGGAATAACCTGGAACCACAAGTGAAACCAGAACACCACAGAACACTATCAAATCCCAAGTCCACCCCAAAAAGACACAGGACACAGGAATGTGAAGCATAATAAACTATAATTTATAATAAAGTATAATGCAAAACGTGAACATCTAAGGCACAAAGGCAATATGAACATATATTAAGCAAAATAACAAAACAGAGCAGAACACTGTTCATAAAATGGGGTGCAAGCAAACATCATGAAAGGAACAGGGCGGCGTAACAAGAGACCAAAAACAATGGGAAAAAACAGTCACATCGCAAACAGGCAAAACTGAAACATAGCAACAGAACAATGGGGTAAGAATGTGGATGGGAGAGGGCTGTGGAAATAAGAAGCAATGGAGGGAAACAGGATGGCAGATACAGGGCTAGGGACAGTGGGCCAGGGACAGGAAGCAGGCTAGTGGAAAGGAAGCAGGGTTTAGGTGCGGGCAGGTGCTGGCAGGCGTTCTACCAGGATGGCTGCAACCCATGCGTGTCTCAGCAATCAGAATTGCCTGCTGCTCAATCCAGGGTACACTGTTGCCCCGCACCAGCCTCCATAACAGCTCTTGTGTGCCTTCATCCTCTTCGGACAGGTGGCCCCAGTGGCGACCGCTGGGGACCTACGGAGAAAGGGTGACCACATCAGGGCATGACAATGACACAAAGGCACCATGTACCACTACAGGTGGACAGCATGCCCCAACAACCATGCCCATGTGCTAGTATGTAACAAAACACAACACACACACTAACATGTGCCTGCAGGACAAGGCAGTATATGTAACAGGCAGCATGCAACACCCCAATGTACGTGGACATGCATGGATGTATGCTGAGAAACCCAACAACATAGAGGCCAGCCAGCACAGCGGCGTGCAGACTGTAACAGTGCAAACAGACAGCCACCCCCAGAGATGTGAACGACAAGTGGACACTGAATGATATGCGCATGGGATGACACATGGTGGGACATGCTGCCCACGGTCACACAGCTATGATACAAAATACAGATGACACCAACTGGAGAAATTGCCACAGCCCCAACCACGTGTGTAACCACACATGCCTGTCATGTACACCCCAACAGTGGCCCACCTTCACTGCTGCCCTCCACAAGAACTGTAGACACCCAGCCAAACTGCCACCCACGATGCCATAACACAGCAGCTGTACAAATGATGACAGGAAACCCTGAACAGGTGGGTGGGTGACTGACATAAAAGTGCAATAGTGGCAAGTGACACAGATAGAGACTCGACAATGACCACAGAGAACAATGACACTGGCATCAGAACAGTAGGGACTGCAGGACAGGTAACCAAGGTAACCAGGTAACCAAGCACACAACCAGGGAAGTGCCAATGCCCAGCCACACCACTTGCTGCAACAGAAGGGTGAGGGCCCACAGTGGTGTAGAGAATGGCACAGTGCCGTGACACCACCCATGCAAGAAGACACACATGTGAAACACAGACACTGGGCATGGTCACCAGTGGCACTGCAGCGATGAGGCCAAAGGCATGCACAGGACAGTGTCACCCTGGTGGTCAAGGCATGGCGAGGCACACACACACACTGTGGAGCAGCATCTGCCATGGGGCTGACAACCAGCACACCATGCTACCACAGAACAACTCCTGCAGCACACCTGCATAACATGTGCACAAACACCGTGCACTACAGGGACAGAGGGACAGCACCCTCTTAGGGACAATAGCCCCACATCACAGCATGAGCCCACAGGCAGGGGTGTAGCCAGGGAGGCCACAACTGCACACATGTGGACACACTGACACCCCCTCCCACTGTTGGGGTGGGCTACCCCACCAGTGTAACGTAAGACATGCAGATGTACCCATGACTGTGTCAGTTGCCTGCCAGTGGCCTGCAAGATACAATTCATGAAAGCCAAGACACTACATACAAGGCCACAACCTGTACAGTTGTAATGGCCATGGGATACACTGACAGTCATAGTGAACAACCCCCTAGCATACACCACAATGAATGAAACACAGAAAGGTACAACATTGCCTTTGTTAGGTGTCAGACATTGAGTAAGCAGTTCAATGGCCATTGGCCAACCCCACCAGACATCAAACTGCCCACCATTGAGTGCTTGGAGGATGCCTGCCAACACATGCCGCAACAGGCACACATGCAATGTACAGCCACACAGAGCCATGTGGCACCACAGTCTCAAAGGACCCTTCCCACAGCCCCTGCATGTCCACCACGAGGTCAGGACAGGGACACACTATAACATACCTGTGTCACGCCACCATGACAGTACACTGCCAGGGAAATGCTTGCACCACATGACACAGTATCCCTCTGCATGCCATGGCCTGCATAGCCCTGGAATGTACCCACAACATGTCCTGCACAGATACTGACATGTTATACGTGGTACTGTAAATGACACGTGCCATGAGAGGTGGAGTACACTGTTGCTATGGCAGACAGGCCAACATCAGCAGCAGCAACAGGTGGCACGACAGGCCAACCCCAGTAATGTCCCACAGCCATGCAGAGACATGCATCATCCCCCCACAATGGTGGGCATAACAGCAACATGATGCACATGGCAGTACAAGGCTGCTATCAGTACACATAGTGGCAATGGCAACAATACGTAAGACACACAGCGAGCCATGTCTCAGGCCTCGCAGCAGCAGGCAAGGCAATGGAGGAAAGGGGGACAATGGAAATGCACACAGCCATCCCACATGTGGCCTGGATTAACCAGCCAACTGGGCCAAGACACCCGACACAGCACTGTAGTACAGGGGTGTAGCCAGACATTCACATGTTCTACACACAATCCTCAACAGCCGCACCCCCTTATAAATGCTGCACTAGCAACCCAAATGGTACACCCTTCCAAAAGGGTATGATGTCTGTCAGATAATTCCCCTACTCTCTAATGAGGTTGTACATGTATCAGTCTCCTACAACAGCATTTCAAACAGGGCCACACCCAGTGGCCTACAGTGACAAAATGCCTGGTGTACCTAAGGAATAGTTGACAGACATGCAGTACACCAAAGTGTACACAAATGTGTACAGTGCGTATGCCTACATACACTTGCTCAACTGCCTGCCCTGTAAAGCCAGACTCATAGTGGAAAAGCATAACATCACACAGTACTCACGCAAAACACCACTATCACCGTCAGTGCTCTCTCCGCTATGGCCTTCTGTGCCATTGAGGACCCTGCACCTGTCAGTTGACGGCCCCTGTCCGGCCTGTGCACGTCCTTCCTGCCTGTTGTTTTGTCCTCGGCTCTGCAGTGAGAAGAGGGTACAGCAGCGTCACTACAATATCAGCCACCACGGTACGCTAAAGACCACCCTGTACCCCAGTGGTGCAGCACAACACACGCAGTGGCAGACGGTGCAGGCACCACCAAAGCCATGCCAAGCATGACAGGGGTCTGTGCACACTGTCTACCCCTGTCCCACAATACACACATGGTTGGTGGACTCCATGAGCAACATGTAGCTCAGCAACACCATGCACATAAGCACACGCACACACTGCCCACCACCCATGCCAGCAGTGGCGCTACAGTCATCTCTTACCTGGCACAGGCACAGTCCCCTCGCGAACCATGGCCCTGCAGCATTCGAGCAGTGGTCGCTGCCTGCGCCTGATGTCGACATAACGATGGCGGCACTTTTCACCATCACGTGGAATACCTGTGATGGCACTTAGTCGACGGGCAATGGAAGCCCAGACCTGCGTACGGGGCAAGTCGCCTTCCCGCACAGGTCCAAATAGGCGGCGATGGTGCCTCTCTGTCAACTTCACCAGGTTGGCCATCTCAACCTCATCTCACTGCCTGTCACGGCCCACCACTGCCCTTTGCCTATGTCTCACAGACATTGGTGCTGTGGAAGGGGGCAAATAATCATGGTAAACAGTGCAACAACTGTGCATACACCCTGACACCCCCTAGAACTGAAGTCTAGCGCCGCACTGACGTATGCCGTAGCGCCGCACTAACAGGAAGTGTTTGCAATGCGCATGCGTGACCCCTACCATGACCCTGGGCCGATATTCAGCGCATGCATGTAGCACCGCGCTAAAGCTGGTTAGCGCAGTGCTAGACTGTGCTATGACAGTGCAGACAAGGGGAACCATGAGCATGCGTACTGCACATAGCGCGGCGCTGACCCTCAAATAGCACTGCTGTGCTAGCGCGGGGCTATTCAGAGCCATATTCAATGGCTGTATGCAAATGAGGGTACTAGTGTATGCATGGGGCAAACCGTGTGATTAGCATATCATTATACGCTCATTTGCATGACTAACAGGCAGGATTGCCTGGCTGGGCTATAAAAGGGCAAGCAGTGCACCACCAGTGTTGTGTTGTGGAACTGCGGCGGGACTACAGCAGTGAACAACATGGAGAGAGACATGCAACAGGGGGATGGGCAGCGAGAGCCAGGTATGTATCAAGGGTGTAGACAGGCATACTCAGTGTACACTTTGTGTCCAGTTTGGTTGACTGCCTGTCACAAGCCATCGCCACTCGGTTACAATTGTCAATCTAATCTGTAGTATTTGAGTTAGTGTTGGCCACTGAGGACTGTGTGATGCATGTATGATCTCTTTAGAGTGTAGAGGAATCATCTGACAACTTGTTTGGAAGGGGGTGCCATTTGGATAGGATGTGTACATTATGTAATAGGGGGACGGTTGGAGACTGTGTACAAAATGGATATATCTGGCTACACTCCTGGTATGTATGACCACTGTGGGACCACAAACATCCACTGCATTGTGCACATACCCCCTGCAGTTAACTGTGCCATGTGCCAATGCATGCACATTGTGTCTGCAAGCCAGGTGCACTGGTGCTGTACCATGACAGTGCACCGTCTTGTCTTCCTGGATGTGTGGTGTGATGGCCTCTGCCCCCACTCGGACGTACACAGTGTACCAGCAATGTGCGCTCCCATGCCACAAAACAGTCATGGGGGTTCATGGCACACACAATCCACAGCAGTGCACATGTGTGTACACCACTCCAGACACAGGACAGACAGTGGCAATGTGGTCATGTGCACCGTACAGGCACATGTAGCAATCTGATATGTCCATGTGGCCTGTAGCACTGAGGGGATGATATTGTGATGTCCACTGTGTGATGCAGTGCAGCACTGACACAGCCACTGACACCTGTCCACTCTTTATTATCCATAGGTGTGCAGGCTCAACAGGGCGCATCCGTGCAAAATTCTCCCAAGATGAGCTGAACACCCTGGCACATGAGGTGAAAGAAAGAAGATGTGTTACGCACACAGGGCCACCGATGCTGTTGTGCGGCAGGCTTGGAGGAGGTGACTGCAGCGGTGAATGCGGTTGGTGGTCGTGGGAGATCAACTGAGGCAGTCCGAATGTTGGAATGACCTTCTGGCGTGCAAAGGAGGAGGAGCACACCACCACAGAGACAGGACCAGGACTGGTGGTGGTCCGCAGGAACACCAGCAGCGTGTGCAGGAGCCACACATGGTGGTGGTGGCTTTGACACTGTGGATGGTGGCAGTGACAGGTGTGCCAGGTGGTGGTTGCGAGACAACCCTCGCACTTCCAAGGCCAGGTCTGTGTTCACATGTGTAACCCCTGTATGTGGTGCAGGCAAGGGTGCATGGTCCTGCTTTTGGTGTCCTGCACAGGGTGCACTGTATCCTGCAGAAATGATGCCTGGCATGGTCAAGGTCACTGTGGGGTGGGTGGGTGCATGTTGTCACAGGCTTGTGTGAGGTGGGTACCTGTCCTGAGGGCTGCATGGTGTGGTGGTGGTGGTGGTAGTGATGGTGTTTTGCCACAGTGTCCATGGATGGGTGACTGACCCTGTCCCTATTCTCTCCACAGCACTCTCGGACAGGCCTGCACCACCACAGTATGATCCACAGATGTCCAGCCAGGTTCCCGAGGTTGCGGAGGAGTTTGATGACGATCGGCCAACAACATCTGGACTTTGTCTATCTCAGGGCCGCATGGGCCCAATGCATGTTGGGCATACCCATGGACAGGGCATGCAACTGCCTGGGGAGGGGGGCACACCTCACTAGGGGTGTTAGGGTACAGTGGGCACCTGGATGTTTCCCCAACTGAGATTGATGGGGTGGGAGAGGTACTGCTGGTCACTGTCACCAGTGCGGATGACAGTGATGTCTCTGTATATTCACGTCAGCTGGCCATTCCTGTGCCAGGGGATGTAGGGGTTGGGCTTGCTGAAGGCCATGGAACAGGTCAGGATGGTTCCGTAGGTGTCAGCAGTGTGGCTGAACACACGGTGGTGGGTGGTGTGGGTGGTGTTGCAGGACAGCAGGGCGTGCATTGTCGGACACATGCTGGGGTTACAGTCCATATGGTGCCACAGCCCACTGCCACCGTAGTCAGCAGCCGGATGTAGCAGTTGGTGCATTGCCACAGGCACCACTGCCAGCTGCTGCTGTGGGTCCTGTGCCTCTGGTACACGAAGGCCATGGTGCCCGGCCACTCCTGCAGGCTGCTGTCACCTCACAGCAGGAGGCCCATCTGGACCTGCATGCCATGCAGCGTGAGCTGCGACATGAGCTGGGTCAGATACAGGAGGCAATAACAGTGGGCTTTGCACGTGCTGAGCAGCAGGCAGAGGACAGGTTTGGCCACCTGGTGGGTGCCATAGACCGTGGCTTCTCTGGGTTGACTGCTGCAGTGGTGGCAATTGGTGATGTCATGCATGGTGTGCCTGTTGGTTGGCAACATGGGTTTGTTGGCCGTGGTGCAGATGGCAGAGGGGCACACAGGCAGGCACACCATGGGCGCAGGGCTGCCACTGGTACCAGTTCCAATCCATCACACACTCCACCTGCAACCCAGCGGTGCCGTGGCCGTCCATACACCCTATCTGCCTCCACCAACCCCCGAGGTCACAGGAGGTCAACCATGCCTGCCTCACCTTCCACTTCAGCTGTGTCCTCTGCACAGAGCACCCCAGGGTCCCCAACCCCTGAGTGCAGAGGCATGCCACATGCGTAGGGTGTAGTGGCAGTGATGCCCACAGGCTGTCTACTGTACTCTGCATGCATCCTTCATGCATGGGCAGATGTTGTGCGGCGCACACACACACACACACACACACACACACACTCCCACCGACACAGTTGCCCCTTACCCTCACGACACACATCGCACCTCCCCACCATGATTACACCGTTTGTGTGTATCCCCCCCACATATGTGCTGCACAATCATGGACTCACACCACATGCACACACTATTTGTGTATTACACTGGGTTTGTTTGCTGATGTGATTGTGGTTTTCACTGTTATGTTAGTCTGTGTGCATTAAATTGTTACTCACTTGTACTCTTTCAGGTTGTTGTGCAGTCTGTACTTACCCTCTGGTCTGTTGCAGTGTCCTGATGATGTTGTCCCGGTGCTGTATGGCCCTGCGTGCCATGCGAGGGTCCCTCCTCTCGAGTTGCTCCACTATCCCCCGACCACTGGCTCTGGCTCACTGTCAGATTGTCCCTCAGGTTCAGGTGCCTGTATCCCACGGTTCATTGCCATGTTGTGCAGCATACAACAGGCTAGGAAGATACGGCATACCTTCTGAGGTGTATATTGTAGGGCACCACCTGATGTGTCCAGGCATCTGAATCGCATCGTCAGGATGCCAAAAACCCTCTCTATGATGTTCCTTGTTCTGGCATGTGCCTCGTTGTACAGCTCCTCGGCCACTGTGGCTGGTCAGAGTACTGGTGTGAGCAGCCAGGGCCGCAGGGGATAGGCACTGTCCCCTGTCAAAACATATATACCTGTTAGTGCTGTACTGCGGTCTGTCAGCTGCTGTCCTGCACCTCTCTGTGGCCCTCCCACACCCCTTCCCTGGCCTGCAATGCCTGCCCCCATTCATGCTGTTGTGTGTTTGCCTTGTCTGCTACAACTCACCGACTAGTTGTCCACTGGGTATTCTGCCCTCCTCAAAGGCCTGACACAGCTGAGACTGGTGCCAGATGAAGGCGTCGTGGGCACTGCCGGGGTACTGTGCATAGACATTGCTGATGCGCCCCGCCGCATCGCACACCACCTGGCAGTTGATGGAGTGGTACCCCTTCCTGTTTACATACACGTCACTGCCATCGCCAGGTGGTGCACGGATGGGGACATGGGTGCAGTCAATGGCACCCAGTACAGATGGTAGGTGCACAACTCAATGGAACTGCTGCATTGTTTCTCTGCGCTCTGCTGCCGTGCTGGGGAATACTATGAATTCCCAAGCATGTGGCAGGAGGGCCTCTAGGAACTGGGTCAGGATGCGTGAGATGGCAGACTGCGTTACCCCAATGGTGTCCCCCGTTGGTCGTTGGAACGTCCCTGTGGCAAGGAAGCACATCGCTGCTGTCACCTTCTCCTCCACTGTCATGGCATGACTGCGTCTGGTGTTTGGCTGCAGCTGCTCATGCAGGAGTTCACAGAGCTGCCTCAACATTCCCCTGTTCATCCGGTACCGGCCAACGATGTGGTCATCAGGCAGGGTCTCAAGGAGACCCTGCCGGTACAGCCTGTTTGCAGTGACAACATCTCCTGGGCCTGCCAGGCCCATGTTGTGCCTGCCTCCTCCTCCTCCTCCTCCACTACAGCTGCCATCAATGGCAGGATCACTGCTACTGGCACTGCACACATTCCCACTTCCTGTGCTGCTCCCTCCTCCTCTGTGTTTTGCCCTGTGTTTAGACCAGCCTTTTATAGGCAGTAACTAGCGCCTATCGCTAGGGGCTGCGATATCCTAGCTGCGCTGGACCTTGAATATCCCCTTATGCCTCTAGGCCCCTGCCCACTTTTTTGCCCTCTTGCATACATTACTGGTTTGCCCAGCGCTAATGCAGTTTGGCCACGCTATTTGGCCTTTTGAATATAGCAGACTCGCGCTAACCCTGCACTAAACCTGCGCAAACGGTTTTTGCCCGGCGCAAAGCTTTGAATATCTGGCCCAGAGTATCATGACAGAGATAAATCAGGGAAATTAATGGCACATAAATTAAAGGCCCATTACGAGTCAAATTTGATAGTTCAAATAAAAATGAAAATTGAAATATGCATTATAATGATGTCCAAGGCCACAGGTTTTTAGTTTTTACTAGAACACTCTGTAAAATTCCAGAATTTGGACTGCCTGAACACTGGTAAAAACAAAGAATTTCATGGAATTTGGTATTTTATACCAGATCAGTAAATCTGCAAAACCTGTAGTTTTCTAATAATTGTTTCTTGTACTATTTTCAGTTTGCTTCATTTAATGCTCAATATAGTAAGCCTTATTTTATTCTGATTATTTATATGCATGCTCAAAGAATGATAGTAGAATTCTGGTAAAATCCAAAAATTAGACTAACAATCGCCAATGCGATTCCTGGAATTTGAAGTCTTGAAAACAGAATTTTATGCTGGTCTGATGGCACAGAGGGCTGAGATGCTAGCACCTTACCTCGCACTACACCGGCAACTTGGGTTCGGGAACAACCTTGGGTCACCAGGGTGCCGGCTTGGGGGGAGGGTTGGAGTGGGATTGAGTCATAGCTCTCCCCTCCAAAGGGGTGGATGCCCACCCATCAGTAGTCCTGCTCCCACTGGGTGGACGTCCGGTGAGCGCGTAGGCAGTATGGGCAGCGACAAAAGTCAGGGGAGGGGCTGAAGGGACTACCGGATTCTGGCGTGTGCGTGCACCTCCATGCATGTGTACGCCTTGGCCTCAGGGAGTAGGGAGAAAAAATAAAAATAATAAAAATGTATATGGGAAAAAAAAAGAAAACAGAATTATATTATTTTAATCACTGTAAATCAGCAGCCTGGGCAATACATATTGCTAAATGCTCTAAAGAGCATTATATGTTGGAATTATCAAACGCAGCATTATTCAGGTGTGATTATGATAAGAGAATATCTATACCAAGTACCTTTCTGCAAAAGGCACATAGATGGTTAATTTTTCATGAGACAAGGCATTGTTGATACTGTAAGTACATTTAAGAAGGCTGAATCACCAGGTACTGATAGATTATCATTTGAGTTCTATCAGACTTTTATTGATATGTTGGTGCCTTGGACAGAATTATTGGTTCAAGAGTTAACGGGGGGGTGGGGTGGCTTACCTCAGTCTTCATCTGAAGCACTGAATTTGCTAATACTTAAAGAAAATAATTCTCAGAACACAAATAGCTACAGGCCTATTGCCTTATTGAATTTTGATTAAAAATGTGTATCAAAGCCGATTGTGAAAATAATTGAGGGACATGTGCCCTTTTGGGTAGATCATGACCAAACAGGTTATTTTTGTTCATGACCTACCCATGTACCATCTTTCAGGGCTTACAAAGAATGAAATACTCAAGGAGAAAGGCAAACAGTTTAGCAAGGGAGGAAGGGGCAGACTGGATGGACCATGAGGTCCTTTTCTGCCATCAAGTTCTATGAGTCTATGATTCTATGAAATATATTTTGGAACAAATCAAGGTTTTGGAAAAGAAACTGTGGCTTTAGTGTTAGATGCTTCAAAGGCCTTTGATATGCTGCAGTGGCCCTACATGTTTGTTTGTATAGAAGCATGTGGTTTTCCCCTTAACTTACTTAATAGTATCAAAACATTTTTACAGTACACCAAAGGCCTTGTTTAAGATCAGTTGTCATATTCTGAGGAGTTAATTATTGCAAATGGAGTCAGGCAAGGATGCCCACTCTCCCCACTGAGTTTTATTATTGCAGTGGAGCCTCTGTTATGCCACATCAGACAAAATCATAACATAATGGGTGTTGTAATAAAAGATAAACAATATAAATGTAATGTCTATGTAGATGATTTATTTCTGTTGCTAGGCAATGCATCAGTATCGGTAAGCAGGGAGACTAAAACAGGGGCTGGCGGGCCATGGCCCCCCCACTTGTATTTCTGGGGGGGCCACATAGTTATTACAGCCCCCCATGTTTTACCGTGTTATTAAGACTACTGTAGTAATTTTAGACCTATAGGCATTTGTGTTTCCTAACGGGCTGTCAGTGAGCTGTGAATTTTGGAAAATGGTAAACACCTCCCTGCAACCAAAATGAAATGAGAACTTTCATTGGCTCTCCTATGCACTTAGTATTACTATGGTGACTTAGGCAGAATACCCCCATTTCCATAGTAATACTGGGAGAGGAGAAGAGAACCAATAGACGAGTACCATCCTTAGACCAATTAAAATTGAGAGCGCATCTTGTTTTTGATGAGGGAACAGCGCGAGAGATTAGAGTCAGTCAGTCACCGTTGTGTACAGGCGGTGACAAAAAAGCTGAGCACGGAGGTAGTGTGAGAAGCTTGGATAAAAAAAATAGAAGTTTCTATATTGAGGTATGCTGCATTTAACTCACTCTCAATGCCTCTGTTTGCAATATTGTGCTGTTTTCGGGGGCTAATATTTAAACATACAGTCCCAGAAGCAGGTCTGTAAGATGGTGGCTGCAGCCATAGTGGAGTTCAGTTTAGCCAGTCCCAGCTGAGCATGGACCGCAATGCATCCATCGACATCCTGCAGTTTTTGGTGACCTGGGGAGGGGGTCTGCTGTGTGTGGTGCTGAGCCCTGGCAGCTGAGGGGAAGCGGGCCGGCCGGGAGAGAGAGAATGTGGAGAGTCACAGCAGTACCAGGCTGTTGATTCACTGCTTGGCCCAGGAGGGGAGGACCCATAAGCGGCATCAGAGCATACCCCCAAGTGACCCGCATTTAGTGCTGTTATGTGCGCACTCCCACGTACCCAGCGGGAAAAATGAAAATTAGATCTTCAGCTGACAGAGTACACAAATAAACTCGGGGGCACACCAGACAAAGTGAACGGAGCAGTGGTTCACACTGTTACCATAAAAGATGCACTACCCATTTTGTAGAAAAAACGGCTCACAAAGCGGTGTTAAGTGCTTCAAAGAAGTTTATTAAAATGTCGGCTAGTTGAACAAACGGCATGAAAACACCACAGTGCTTGTGTGTCGAACAGCAAAGGTTCTTCCTCTTTTTATCACCTGATACAGCTTTGGAAGCCTTTTATTTCTACAGCAGGATAGCGTTTTTTGTTTCATTCATATTTAGTTAAAAAAAAAAAAGTGTGATCCATTTTGTTGTCGTATGAGCAGCACTGCTATGGAACTGTTAGGAAATCTAATTCTTATGGAGAGTGGGAGAAGCTGGAGCTCTTGGGAAGATCAGTGGTGACCTAAAGGAAGTCATACCACAGGCAGGGCTGGAGCAAGTGGTGGTGGTGGCATGGATGGGGGGACAGTCAACCTCCTACTAAACTGGAATCGAGGGAGAGAGGTAAGGAGGTAGGTTGTGAAGTGGAGGAGAGGAAGATTTTGGGGGGTGAAAAAAGTCCACAAGTACACAGGAGCAGTTCTCGACTGCTGCTGACCAAAGTGGAAAGCCAGGTTTGAGTGTGCAGGTAGAAATGAGAGCTGCAGTGGAGATGTTGCTGTATGATCGGTGGGATTAGTGTGATATGATGCACCTGCTGTTTGAAGCGGGGGTTTAGTGAACAAACTGACACTGGCTTCAGTCAGTGTTGAGTTTGAAGAGGCTGCCATTTTAAGTTTATTAGGTGAATGATGCTTCACAGGAAATGCAGTTTCCACCAAAGATAATAACTTTTTTTGCCAGACAGAGGTTTGACATATTTTAGTTTCCAAGGAAAGACAGCAGAAGGCAACTCATGTACGTTTCTATTTATTTAGTGCAGGTTACCATAATAACTATTGCAGCATTCTATTTCTCTGTAGCATCCAAAGTGCAATATAAATGTGAACGTGCACAGAGAGTAGAACATAAACCAAAGCATTATGTGTACATTGAGTTGCATTATGGTTATCATGGCCACAAGCAACATAACCATAATGCACTCTGATTAAAGATGACGATCCTGGCAAGAGTCTGTGCAGATCAGGAGGTTACAGAAGCATAAAAATAGAACAAAATAGAACTTTACAGACCCAACAGTATTGCCATTCAACATCATTTATCTGTCTAAGCATCAGTACTGTGCACATTGCAAATTCAGGTTCCTTGCATTGCTGCTTTAAGAGACAGACTGAGAGTAGTAGCCCACTGATTAGGCTTGAATTATGACCAGTTGTGCTGCAACTTACTTTAAGCATCAGCTGTGTGTGTGTGGGGTGGTCTTCATTCACCGCTGGTGGGATCTGAACTGCTCAGCAGTACTGAATGGGTAGATTGGTTCTTATCATGGGGGTGGAATGATCGTTCATTTTATTATCACAGTCTTTGGGGGTTACAAAAGTTAAAAAATAAAGATCAAAACATTTTTCCTTCGTCTCCTTCCAACTTCCCTGCTGACAAGATACAATCAAAAACTGCCTAGTTTAAATTAAAAAAATATTGTGTCAATAAATTGGAGAAAAAATAAGGTAAAAAAACATTTAGACCCCTGCCATGCCACATTAAACTTCTCGGTGTACAGTTCCTGCTTTTACATGGCATGGGTCACGCAAAGTTGGGCACCTAACTGTTACAACTTCAAAGTAGGCAAAAAAAAAGACAGGAAGCACAGAAAACTTTTTTTTTCCATTTAAAGTACTACAACCGTGGGGGGAACTGTACTAGGAAGTCCATGTCTTCTTCTGTAGGTGGGGTGGGCAGGCAGGATACAACAGAATATCTCTGTGGGGAGGAGCAACAGGAGATGGAACAGCTCAGGTACTACTTTACAAGAAAAAAAGACTGAAACTTCCTTCTTACTCTATTTGTTTTATTTTTCTAAATCCCATATAAAAATGCCACAGGTAGCCCATTTTCTAAGCGCAGTAATACCCTCCAGGGTGGGCAGTATTGGGCAAACACCGGACCTTCCAGGGGCTGTAAGACCTTCCACCTGTGGTGTCTGACCTCAGTACTCCCCTTGGAGGTCTGGCATTGCCCACACCGCCTACCTGTGGTATTATTGCTTACAAAGCTTATTTACAAGGAGGTGTGGGGAAGGACAGAGGGCAGTGCTACAGTTTAACTCAACAGAAGTACAAAGCAAAAAATGAATTTCATCCCAAGATATAGTGGTTAAAATATATACTGGTGCACAGAAATGATCATAATCTGTTAAAGGAGTACATTGATGTTAGAAGAAAATGGACAGTGAGGGGGGAAAATAAGGCTATCATAGCCTCTTGCTGTATAGATGTGCACAAGATGATCTGGCAGTCATAGGGACCTCAAATGCACACAACTGTTTAAGCAATAAACCATGACAGGGTGTGGGTTATGCTGAAATTTACCCACACCTTGCGTGGGTCAGTCAGGAGGCTGCAGGCCGAGTGACCAAACCTTACCAGGCATGGGAAAACCCCAGCATAAACCACACCCTGGAGTGGTTTATTGTGATTATTCTGTGTACTGTTTTTTAAGAAAATAACTTCTTTCTCATTTTTTATAATTTTTATTAAATGTACTGCTGCATTAGAAAAAAAAGTTCTGTGTTGCTAGGTAGAATGTGTGAAGTAGAGGTGCAGTCACATAATACAGCAACAGACACATACACACACTTACACACAGTAATATGGTGTGATTTTTTTATTTTAGAGAGAGCTGACAGTCATGATTTTCTTTTTTCTTTTTAGGTAGACATCCTGTAAGAGACAGTGGTTCCTGATGGTATTTGACAGCGTGGTGCGAGCAGTGAGGGTCTGTTGGTGATGTTCACCGTCTAGTTCTGTGAATAAGGTTTGTTTTGCAGTTTGTTTTTTTGATGGGGAGGTTGTGAAACATGCCTGTGTTGCGACCAGTCAGAATTTGTCTATGAGGTGTGAACTGCAATGGTCTCTACTCTGTATTTTAATTCTTTTTTAAAATGGGGGATTAGCAGGTGAATGTGACTTGACCTGGTTCGAGGGGGATGCAGTGCTTGCAGAGTTTTGGTGCTGCATAGCTGCAAGCTGCTGTTTAAACTAGGATTTTTATTTTTAAAAGAGTTTTTAAAAGTTTATCAGCATTTGGCCAGGGAGAGAGACACACACAAACACGGATAATGGGGAGAATGTAATGTAAACATCTGGTGAGTCAAGCCGAGCATCAGTGTATTGAAGTATTTGAGAGACCAGCAAAAGAAGAGAAAAAAGGGGTTGTCACTATAGTTGATTTACTGGCTTCAGGGTGGGTGGGAAGGGTGCTCACCAGAACAAAGGAAAGACCCAGATCTGTGGGGTAGGCTATGCCACCTGGTCCCCAATGGCCACCGTTGGATTTGACCCACCCAGCCTTCCAGTTCCCCCACCCAGGCCCTCGCCTGCAGCTTGGCCAGTCCTTAAGAGCTCTCAAAGAGGAGGGGCAACCTCACCCCAGAGGGGTTAAGCCAGGGGATACCTGAGAGAGGCTCTGTAGGCTGCGACTGGAGGGAAAAAAAGTTAAAACAAAAATTAAAAGTCAAGGTTTAGGAACAACTGGGTGATTGTGTTCATCCAGAAGGAGGATGGATCATGCATCCTGATTTATGCTGTTACCTTCCTGGAAGGGAGGCGTCTGACATTACTGTGAAAGTATCACCTCAGTTACCACAGGTGAAATTACACAGTGGTGTTGTGGGAGAGTGGATGCTAAATGATGTCAAACTCTACAAGATTGCGTGCCCACCTGTACATCATTTTCTCCAGCACCCTTGGGGAATTGGGAAAGGTAAATGACCTCAGTGGATGGTTTATATGTTACTTTGATAAACATTTTAAACAGCCAAATAGGGTGGTGGAAAATGTTCAAAGGCCATGAACTCTGGAGGGGTGTTAGTCACTCATAGGCCATACACAACTGACTTTTATTCCCCTCTCCACTTGCATTTTGTAAATGAAATGGGATGGGAGTGAGTAGGATTTAATTGTTTCAGGTGGAAAACTGGTGGGACCCAGATGAGTATAGGTTGTGTTCCTGCTAACGGCAAGTGTGGCCAGGTCTCGTACTGAAGGAGCTCTCATCAGGTTAGATGGACGTCGAAGCTGAATAATAAGAGCTGGTGTCATACAATATGATGGGGTGTGGTATGGAGAAGGCTGGTACATGTTGAAGCAAAGTATTTCACTACCTGTCAATGTTAGCTAGTATGTCAATAAAATACTACCAACAGCTTAATCTGGTTCAAAATCAGTTGGCATTCATCTGTATCCACCCCGGTTGTGCATTGTAAATAGGCAGAATTTGTGTAGTGCACTTACCCAGTCAACAAAAACTAAAAAATAAAAATGTCTCTTAGGATGGCATTTTCAGACTCTGATGAGCTATCTTTTCTTGCACATAATGTAAAGTCAGCTAGGAGAAAATATAGACCTTTGGGAGTATTTCTGATAAAGGTCCCTTCTAATTTCTTTGGTAATATAAATATGTTAACAAAGCTTCAGACTGTTACCAGTTTTTTGGGTGAGTTTCTGGTTTTGCTTTTGTATTATAAAATACAGTATTTTTGCATCACTTAAAAACATGATTTAGTTTGCCATTCTCAGTTAGTTTTCCTGTTATTTGCTTTTAGTAAACTGCGCTTTCTATGCAAGAGGATCCATCAGAAACTGCTTCAATCAGTGATTGGTGACTACTGCAATCTGCTAGTGGTTAAGTGGTCTGCAACTGCAGTCTCAAGAAAGTGTTTGTTGGTGCAGGGACAGAGTAGGCAAGCAATAATACCCGACAGGGTGGGCGGTACTGGGCAATACCAGACTGCCCAGGGTAATGGTCCGACACTGCAGACAGAGAGCCTTATAGCCCCTGGAAGGTCTGGTATTGTCCATACCACCTACCCTGAAGGGTATTATTGTGCTTATAAGGGAGAAGTGCTTTTTAAGAGGTGAGGTTTGTTCGCAAAAAGTTGTTCATTTGAGCATGATGCCACAATAAAAAGAAAATACACTGTTTCTTTTTTTTAAACGTGCTTCTTCACATGTGGTGGTCACTCTGTTAGAGGACCATGCTAGTCTCCAGACCAGTATATCTCGCTAAATGAGAGAAAAAAATGGCAATTTAAAATTTTGCTTTGTTGGTTTTGACCAGTTGTGGAGCAGGGTGGGCACCAGGATATTTCAGTGGGTTGGCATGGCTGGGACTTTTAATTTACTGTAAGTGAATGTACCCCTGTCAGCCAATCAGATTTCTTTTATTTTTAATCCCATTTTATAAGGCTGAATAAGCATATCCCCTCTCTCCCTTCTGATCTTCAGTGTGTATGGTGCCAGCTCCCGCATCTCTGTTCATATGGTTTGTCCTTCATCCCCTGCACCATTTTGGTTGCTCTTCGTTGAACACTTCCAATCATATCTATGTCCTTATGTTAGTAAAGCATCCAGAACAGACCTCTGTACTCCAGGTGTGGTCTTACCATAGCTTTATACAGGTGCACCAGTACTTCTCTTCTCCTGTTGGTGATTTCCCTGCTTATACCAGTCAGCATCCCATATGCTTTCCACACCACCCTTGCACATTGTTTCCCCACCTTAATATTGCTGGATACTACTATACCCAGAACATTCTTTTGTTCTGTGGCTCTGATTTCCTCCCCTCTCACTCTGAACCCTGCCCTCAGGGTTTGTGTGCCAGGTACATAACTGTACACTTCCTGATGTTGTTGTTGAATTTCAGTTGCCATGTCTCTGCCTACTCTTCTAGCATTCATCCTTTATTTTTTTATGTAATAAAGCATAATGTGTAAAGTTCTTGTGGCTGTTAATTTTTGCTTCCAGAATGGTACCAAGTTGTGTAGTCTGTAGAGGGTTCAGAATGCTATTGCACCACAGAAGGGAGTAGTCACATTCCATGACGTTTGAAATGCGGAACTAGAGCAGGTTGAATGGAATGGAGTTTACTCTTTTTCAGACCACCCCTGTGATCGCCCTCAATACTTGAGCACACATCAACCATGCCTACCATATTGCTAGAGAACTCCATGCTCCTTACCTGGCAACAGATGAAATTGAGGTTCGGGCTTAACTTCAGGCCTGTGTGTGTGTTTTTGTTTGTATATCAGCTGAGCTCTGAAAATGTTGAATTCATGTATTCATTTTACCATTCTGTGTGTGTTTGTGGGGGGGGGGAGGGGCGCATTCTACTACTGGAATAATGTAAACTTTCAAATTTGTCGACTCAATGGTAAACAATCACCCTGTGTATTGAGTGTGAAGTAAGACATATGACAGGTGAAAAACATATGTGGAAGGACTATTGTACATTATTTAGCAACATTTTAGTATATTTTTTTGTGACTTTAAAAACGTTTTTTGCAAAGTTACCTATGGGCCCATTTTATATAAGCAGTAAGACATTGATGGGTGTTGGTAGTACTGAGATACCTGCACAGCAAGAGGCTAAAGGCACTTGACCTGTGGTCTGATGCTTAACTACACCTCTGGTGTGCAGGTATCTCTATACTACCAACACCCAACCATGTCTTATTATGCACACATAGGTCACTGGTATCCCAGTGGGAGGGCTTACCAGCGAACTCTAAGTTGGTTCAGGGTGCTACTGATACAGAGAGAGGGCTCCCTAGAGGGTGTTGACGGTAGTGGAGAATGGCAGCTGTCATCCGGACTATTGGAGCTGTTTCTGGTTTTCTGTGTTACCAAATGCACCGCTTGTTTAGTGCCTCCAGTCTCCACTGGGGGCTGCTGCTGAACGAGGCCTTCCCCAATCCCACCCCAGGATAGGAGAGCAGTCCTTTGCACGTTCAATCCTATCCTTCCCCTGCCAACCCCCAGTGCCCTGAGTCTGCTCATGAACCCGGGTCACTGGGATGAACCCAATTTTAATGGTGATTCAATTATAACAATCTATTTTACTCTTTTCTTTAGGAACCTTTGACATATACAAGACATTTTACTTCGTAGACTTAATCTTTGACCTTCACTTGTATTTAATGAGTAAAGATTCATAGCCTAATTTCAGACAGCTTTCCCAAAGTCAAGGTAACCAGATAATATCAAGTGGCTGCCATTATGAAGCAAGTTACAAACGTCTGTAGGAAGAAAAAAAGGCATTTCAATTTCAGACATTAAAAAAAATGCATTATAAGTTAATTAAGTATCCTAATAGTTACTGTCTCACTGGATGCTTTGTCCACTGTGACCTCACTAGTGGCATAGCCATGAGTGGGATCAAAAACAATGAGAAGATAGTTTCAATATGTTGAGGCAGTGTCTCACATATCTTGTGTATACAGTTTTGAATGAGTGAAAAGTACGCAATTTTTTATGAAACTGCAAAACAGTTGGTACCTGTCCGCCATGGCTGCTCACTTCCATAAAAGAATTACACACTGTTACTTAAAGAACAGGCTCTCACATAGTTGCAGACAGAAGTCACACATCACAAAGCTAAATTCTCTGTTGTCATGGGAGTACTTGTGAGGTTGCTTGCAGTTCTCTATGACTTTGGGTAGGGAAATAAGCAGCAGGAATAGACAACTCTTCAGGAGCAGGGATCCTGTTTTCATACAGATGATATAAATAATAAATATTTGGGGAGGAGAAATACAAGTCTAATGGGAACTAGAAGCAGGACTGTGTGTATATATTTATAAGATAGTATATGGTGGAGTGCCGTTAGGGATGGAGATCAATCCCAAGAATAAACGTTGTTATGCTGCTGTAGCTATGTGATTGTAGCTGCCATGCTGCACTATGTTTCCATAAAGCTGTTTTCCTCTATTAAACAGAGTTTAAACTTGTTTTTTTTAATTGTCAGATACTGTTATAGCTGCATCACATTGCAATGCCCTGAACTCCCCCCACCACCACACCTGGATCATCAGTTACTGTATCAGTAAGTTATGTTATGCATTGTAGTATTGTTATAATACAACAATTTGACATTCCATAATGATGGCAGCGTTTTCCATAAAAATTGATTATGAACACATACAGAAAGTTTTAAATGCTGTACATGGTGTGTATTAGGGTACTCAAAAGCTCTGAGCTGCAAATCTGGAGACCTGGGTTTGAATCCCACAGCCTCCATTTGCATACTGTGTGACCCGTCATTTAACTTCCCTGTGCTCACAGGTCACACCTGTAAACAAGCTTTCAGCTTAGTGTGTATCTCCTGGTTAATACTGACAAAAATAACTTATGAACTTTTGAGTTGGTGCTCTTGCAGTGGTCAGTAACTGTAAGGACAAAGCCAATAGATGCCAGGTCCCCATGGACAACTTGTAGATAGCAGTCTGCCTGTTCACATCTTCTAGAGCTACCAGGTCCTCAAAGCACATGTCCTCTACTAGACCAGACAGACAAAATGGCAGTGGTCTTTTAAATCAACAAGCAGAGGGGACTCGTTCTTATCCCCTCTGAATGCTGACCATGAGAGTCAGGTATTGGGCCCAAGTACATCACATTGACCTCACCAACATGCAGCTTACAGTCATCCAAAAGGTCTTGGCTGACAGTCTAAGCAGGTCTTGGTCCAGAGCCCATGAAAAATAACTACTCCAGTCAGTCACAGAACAGCTGTTTGACAGATGGGGGTGACTAGAGTTGGACCATTTTAGCTGCTGCAGGGAGCAGAGATGCTTCTCATTGCTTTCTTCTTGCATAATCAGATTTAGTTCATACTACTACAGCTGTCAGTGGCTGAGCCTTTGGTTCTCCTGCCTCTGAGCTCACACCTGCTATCCCCAGAGCAGGGTCCCTAGTCCATCCAAATCTTTTCACCTGCATGCATGTCTCCTGCAGACTTAGCAGTTGCCTTGGTTCTCCTTTCCCTTAAGCTGTGGGTCTCCGGTGAGAGAACTAAGGTGGGACTGGAGATTGCTCCTTTTATACCATTGTCCAATGTCAGGGGCAGGCTGATGGGGCGATCCCAGCTAAAGACTGCTAGCTAGAAGTTTTCTGCATGGTCCTGGTGGCTTAGCCATTATGGTTATTGCCTGCTGCAAGAGCTCCTCTCAAATTGTTACTTTTATGGTAGGTTCTTATGTAAATGTACTTTGGTTATTATAGCATTACTGACAGCAGCAATCATACTTTAGTTAGTAATTATTGTAGTATTTGGAAACAGGTCCCCCACCATTGCCCTCAGTTTATTGTTCCAGTGTGCTCTACACACACAAATATATAACAAAGTGTGTGTTCTCTAGGGCTGTAATAGCACCTAGCATGAACAATAATATGGAGGACGCATGTAGTAGAATAAGTATGTGACTAAGTATGGTATGGAGATTCAGACCACATTATGCATAACCTCCTTCATTGACCTGTGCAGAACATATTTTGAACACACAGACTGTTTATATTGCAGCCTTGTCTAACGAGAGGTATGAAATGTGACAACCTGAGTGAAGATATCCTTTTTAATTATCTTGGGTAGTGGCCAATGATAGAGACTATTGGATGGAAACTGCTAAAACAGTTTGTTCTATCACACCTATAATGATATGACTGCTCCCAGGTCCAGTGTGCCACCTGAGGGGCCAGGTTCAGTGAAGGACTGCTGTTGAAGATGATGTCAGCGCCTGAAGTCAGTCATATTCAACCTGTCAGCAAACATATAGGACATGTTTCTCCAAAGTTTTAGATATGCACAATGGTTTCATCATGTAAAACAGGCAGCAGTGTTCATTAAACAGTGCAGTGGTCCTTTTATCCAGGGTTAATGTATGATGGGTCATACTCATAGTACTCTGCTGTGTGGTTTGCAGCCTGGGTAGAGCTGATGTGGTGAAAGGCTGATATCATTAACACTTGTCTTTAAGTTGATGTGATCTGTCAGTAAATAGGCTCATCTATGCTGTACCATATATTAAAATAAACATTTCACCAGGGCTAACACTTCCTCTCCTAGTAGGAATTAACACATAAAATTATTTAGTTATTTGTTTTTGTTCACCAGGTAGGTGCTCTAAGCATAAAAACATATACCTTTGACATATACAGGATGTTTTACTTCATAAACTTGATCTTTGGCCTTCGCTTGTATTTAATGAGTGAAGATTTGTAGTCTTGTTTCAGACAGCTGTCCCAAAGTGCTGTCTTGTTTTTCTTGTAATAACCATTGCACAAGATTTTCATAACTTTGAAGAAACTGGTCATATTCACTTGTTGACAGAGAAGACTAGACTATGAGTTCAGAAGATGATAACATCAACAACTCTTTACTGAAACTGTCTTTTTTGAACCAGTAGTGAATTCAAGGATACAAAATAGATCATAACTACATAGAAATCTAAATTTTGGTATGAGACTTCCTGGGAGTAAGCTTATTCTAATTCAGCAATGCAGTTTTTTTTCTCCAGATTCCCTCTTTAAAGAAAATTTCTGATGTACCAGATGGCAGCTACCACTCACGTAGTATGGTAGCTGCCCTCAATTATAGTCATTTTAGCCAGGATGTAATCCATTTCTCGAAGCCCTGTTTTAATAAAATTGCTCATAATTTAGTTTTGCTGAGTAGCTGGCCATTCATTCTCACAGCTACAGCCCCACTGACATGCACCCATGGTCAAGGATGTAATGACGTGTGGCCAGTGAGAGCGTGGGGGTGCACCCCATTAAAATGAATGGGGCTCAATTTTGATTCCATTTGTAAGCTACAAAATGGTCACTTCTGGATTAATGAAGGACACCGCTCGACTAACATGGCCCTTGTTAGTTAAGCAGTGTGCTTCATCAATCCCCAAGTGACTATTTTGTAGCTTACAAATGGAATTAATATTGAGGCCCATTCATTTTAATGGGATGCGCCCGCACGCTCTCCCTGGCCACACGTCATTAGGTCCTAGAGTGGGGGGGGGTTTCAGCGTGACTTGGGCTGTGAGATGAACAGCCAGCTCCTTGAAAAAACTAAATTATGAGCAGTTTTATTAAAACAGGGCTTCAAGAAACTGATTACATCCTGGCTAAAATGACTATCCCCTGGAGCAGTTACCACACTACGGTGAGTAGCTCCTTATATCGGAAAATCACTTTACAGTATGAAACATCTTTCTTCAGGTGAATCTAGTGCAGCTGGCCACACCTATCGAACTACAGTAGCTAAGCAGGATGAGCACATGGAAACTGATCTAGCGTCTGTAGTAGTCTAACTGGGGACAGCACATATTGGTGTTTACCAAATGCTTGGCTTTACTGCCAGCTACCCTCAGATGGAAGGGACTCAATGTCTTTCTATACCTGTACAACTGACTCCTCAAATCTCAGTCCTGGGTGCATGTGTTACTAAATGTGGTGCATACCACCCAACTATTACAGGATCTCAGGATTACAGACAGCCCATTTGGGTCAATCTGTACCCCCGTCAGTACCTTAAGTACATGGTGGGTGGACCTGGTTATGTCTAAGGGGCATGGGTTTCTTGACACAGGACAGGGCAGATCGCCTCATAGCACATGCATGCCTGATGTTCAAGAGATCTCCACAAAGATACGTTAATTATTAACGTGACTGTATTTCTTGCATTGATTGGTAACTGTTTTTCTTATTTTTTGTTCTTTTTATGCAGGCAATAAGAGAATAGGTAAACTTAGAACAACACTTCACAACAGGTAGTCATGAAGAGGAAGGAGAGAAGTAGTGGAACTCTTTATAATTGGCTACAAAAGAAACATGTTTCTGACATAAATTGAGAAAACAAAAGAGAAACTACTCCAAAGCTGCTGCTAAATTCTGAAGTAATGCTCAATAAAAAATATAGTGAGTCTATTTATGATTCTGCATGTCAGTCAGTAAATAATGGAATGTCATGTGACCAAGTTCAAGTTAAATACACAGGAGAAATATTAGTTGAGCAGACTTCAAATTCAGGTTCTACACTGACCAGCTCTGAACTAGACAGTATGGAAAGTCAATAAATTTATCAGGAAAATGGCAATAGAGTTCTTAAAAGAGCACATACTGAAAATAATTCATACAGCATCGAGGTAGACAGTGAGACTGATAACAATGAGCTATACGCTGCTACTCTCCTTAAACCTAGACAGCCCAAAACATCAGAATTACCAGATAACACATATAAAAAAACAGTTATAAATGGCTGTACAAGAATTTTCCAGGAGGCATGGTATAATCAATGGGAATGGATCAACTATGATGCAGAGAAGGATGCTGCATACTGTATAGTTTGTAAAAATCATACCTTAAATTGAAGTTTCAGGGAGAAAATGCAGAGAAAACATTTATGACAACTGGCATGAAGAATTGGGAAAATGGTGTTGAAATTCCAAACAAACATGGCAGGTGTCAGAGCCACTTAGCAGCTTTAGCAAAGGTCATCACATATAAACAGTCTGTGTGTTCAGGGTCTGTGCTGCAAAGGTCCACAGAAGGTTATGATAAACAAAAACTCAAGAACTGCTCATATGTAACTGCAATAATAGAATCGATTATGTATCTTGGTATGCAGGGTGTAGCATTCCGAGCACATGATGAACGGAAAACATCTCTTAATCAAGGTAATTCCTGGAGCTTATGCAACTAAGGAGTAAAGACGTTCCTGGCCTTGCATCACATATGTTAATGCCAACAAATTATACCAGTAAAGACTCTCAGAATGAAATTATCCAAATAATTGCCAAAAATGTGCAAAACAAAATTATTCAGGAAGCCAAAAATTCAGGGATGTTTACAATCTTATGCGATGAGACTCAAGATATTATTATGAAAGAACAAGTAACATTTTGTTTACGATATGTAAATAATGACTTAAACATTGAGGAGTGGTTCTTGTTTTTTTTTTTTTGTTGCCCATGAGACAGATTCTTCAAGTATTACTAATTAAATCCTAGAACTACTGAAACATTTTGGTTTGGATATTCATCAGTGCAGGCGGCAGGGATATGATGGGGCAGCTGACATGAGTGGGCAATATAGTGGTGTGGCTAAGAGATTTCAGGATATCAAAGATAGAGCAATTTACATTCATTGTAAGAGTCATTAACTAAATTTAGCTTTACAGAAAGCATGTGAGACAGATAAAATGCCATCAGTATGCAATGCAATAGGAACAGTGAACAAGTTGTATAAGTTCATTTCCAATTCTTCTGGTAAATGCTGCCATCATTTTGAAAAAGTAAAATCATCTGTGAATTCTGATGCAAAAATCTCCCTTCAGAAACTATGTCCCCCCAGGTGGTCTACAAGACTTGAAGCTCTGTCTGCACTACTGCAAAACAAAGAATCTGTACTACAGGCCATTGAAGAAATGTCTCGGTTCTCAGGGGATACTGGTACTCAGGCTTGTGGTCTTCTACATTCTTGTACTACATTTGAATTTTGGCTTTTGGTAAGAATAATGGAGAAAGTGTTTAATATCACAATCTTTGTAATTACCTACAGAGAAAAACAATACTTTTTGGTACAGCCAGGACAGCTGCAGAATCTGTCATCACAGTGCTAGCTGACCTCCATAATGAAGAATCATTTGACAGTTTTTGGAATGAAACAAATATTATGGTAGACAATTAACAAATTAATCCGCCAATAGCACCATGGGTTAAAAGAATACCTGTAAAAATTGACACAAATCCACAATTGTCAGACCAGACACCACAAAATACAAAAATCATTAACAAAACAGAATTTTATGCGTTCCTTGACACTCTCGACTGCCAACTTAGAGATCAGTTCTTGGATGAAAAACATAACGTGGTTGTCAATATGGAGTCCTTGTTAATAAATAATGGTTCGTTGGATCTTGTCTCAGGAATTACTGCGTTCTACAGAGATGACTTGGATGAAGCAAGATTGAAAAGCCAATTACAGGTTTTAAGAAATGTTAAGCTGGTGGATGATAGTATTGGAGCAGTTATTGATTTTTTCAAAAAAGATGATATGCGAGTGCTTCTTCCAGAAGTTTATCAGCTTCTAAAACTGTACATGACAATTCCAGTGTCCCCCGCATCACCAGAATGTACTTTTTCTGTTCTTAGAAGAATAAAATCACACACACGGTCCGCTATGGATGAAGAGCGTCTCTCTATCATGCAAATAGAATGTGAAGCTACCCGAGACATCAAGGTATCTGATATCCTTGATGAGTTTGCAAAACTGAAAATGAGACTTCTTCCATTGTAATACATCTTCGGTTTTAAATTATACAAAAAACTGCATATATGATTTGATTGTAAAATGTCACTTGAAATACATTTTAACATATTACATAATATATTTTTCAAACAATAGGCAGAGTACTGTGTGCACATCACCTGTGGCCAACATGAGTATCACTGCAACACTACGTTATTTATTAACCTGAAATGGATATAACTTCTTCACTGGGAAACAGTCAAGGGAAAGGGCACCATCAGTTACATGTGTGGAAATAGTGATGGTGTGCACGTACTGTGTACAACAAAATAATTTGGTTGTTTAATGTACACTGCAGTACAACAGACAGTCTTAAACATATAACAATATTCTACCATAGATTATATATGTTGAAATTCTTGTATACTCTCTCCTTGCTCTCACTTTCTTTACATTCTCTTCTGATGGGGAGGAACACGGGTCCCACTCTCCTGGTGCCAAGTGACTTGTCATTTGCTGCACTCCTCACCCTTCATCAATTTAAATGACTCACTCAATCCCATGTTTTTATACTGACTGACTCTCAGGACAGGTAGTACCTCTGAGACAAAGACTATTGCCTCACACGTGAGTGGTGTTGCCATTTCTGCTGTCTGTTCCCAGTTAATTTAATTTGCATTCCCTGAAGTCAGGATCTTGGCAACTCCACAAAGGAGTCAAATCACCCACCAGTCACCTTCCTCCGTCTCCTATTCAACCTCCTTTACCTTTATTTCTAGGTAAGATTTTTGCTAAGGGACCTGATGTCAGACCCTTTTTGTTGGGTATTTGCTATATACATGATGGAGAATGGGACAAGGCTTTGCTAGGTGGGGATGATTCTTGGTGATACCAGGCTATCCTTGTAGGTAACTCGCAACAACATCCAGAGCCTTTATACACTCTCTGCATCCCCAATAGTTTTTCCTTCTTTGAGGGGTCTTGGTACCATTCACCAGGTTTTCCCTGTCCTTATGCCATGGGCTAAGCCCCATCATGGCTCTTGCATGTTTCTCAATGCATGGTTTGTCCTCTTGAGAAGTATTGTCTTCTAGGGACTGGCTTAGACCTCTGTGGTGGGTTGTAGGTTTCTCACCTGCCGTATCCCCCACTTCTCTCATCTCCATGCAGTCTCATTTCTGTGGACAATGGGGGTATGGGGAATCCTTTTTCATTTCTGATCCATAGTTGTGGCTACTAGTCCAGCAGTAGTTGATCTTTTCTGGAGATCACACAAACTTAGGTTTCCTCATCCCCTATTTTTGGTCTGCCTTGTCTGATTAACTATTTTCAGGACAATCAGAAGGGTGCAAACTGGGTCATTGAATGCCACCCATTTATTCTCTATAGTGCTACCACATCCTAATGGGCATTCATATGATATTCTGATTGGAGGGAAATGACTCTCAGCTCTCCAATTGAAAGCAATATTTTTCTCAGTTCCCACACTTTAATGTGTGCTCTATATTATTCTTTATCATTGCATCCCTGAATACCCTTGACTCTGAGAGTTTATGTGATTTTCTGGCTTAGGCAACACTACACTTTCAGATGAGATGGAACCACACAGCATCTGCCATGTTTGTGAATCCAGGACTTCATAAAACTATAATAAAGTACTTTAAATCTTGACAAAAAAAGTTATGTTGCTGTGTGAAAAGCCTAACTGTGGAGAGAGTAGGGTTAAGCTTTTGGCTGTGGGGACCTACAGATGACTGCTTTCCTTTAAAAACAAAAAAATTGATTCTCGCCACCCTGGCTGTAGTAAAGGATATGTGCATCTAAATTCTAAGTTCTTATGCTTTAGCAGTGACATAATTATCACAGCATAACATAGACTGAAGTCGGTACTGCAACACAACAGTACTGTTCCAGGCATGGATATCCACAGTGGACATCAGTGCACCATACACTGATGAACCTTGATAGGCAGCAATACAAAATAAGCATGTGACTGCATCAAGATTTTTTTTTTTATGTCAGCCAGAACTCTGAAAGTGAAGTTGTAATTTGAGATGAAGACACAGGCATGTCTATGTATGTATGCCCATCTGTTATATTTGACAGTGTACTGGCATCAATGCCTGTCTATTTCAGATACAGTGGTTCCTTTAAGTGATTAGGGGGCTGTGAATTAGGCACTTGACTGTAGGGGTCTGGCTCATATTACTGAGTCAGTGTGTTCAGATATTTCTGTAAGATCAAGTTTAAAAAAACAGCTTCCAACTCAATTAGATAGAGGAAAACAGTTATGTGTCTGCATTATATGTTGTGTGAATAAAAAACATGGCTTCTTCAGCACAACAAACGTATTACATACATGGAATTCCATGCTTAATAAGAGACGACCACCATACACTATACTCCTATTCAAACCATGGTGTTCAAACAATACAGCATTGTAATGTGCTCTTTAATTTTATTCATATTGTATTACATTGCATTTTTTAAGGTTTGGATTGAACTGCTTCTAGAAAGTAAATGTTTTATCTAAATTTGTCATTGCAAACTACATTGTTTGGATAAAATGCATTAATAACCACAGTTTGCTAAGTCATTCTAAATTGCCTATTTTGAGTTGGGCTATTGTACAGTATATTTAATATTTGCAACAGTACTTTGCAAGTTATAGATTTTAAAACTGCAGTTTGTCTAAGCAAGTTGACACTTTCCTTTGATTTAAACATCTGGATTCACTGCTGAACTCTGCATTGTAAAGTCATCATCTTTGTGAAAGCTGCTCTTTGATTAGTTCAGTATGCTACTGTGATTACAATAACTTAAAGCGCACCTTTCATGATGGTAGAAAAAGTTACAGCTTGTAGTTATTGTATGCAGTACAAGACCTGAGAGGGTGTGTGTATTTCTTATTTTTGGCCAAGGTTTACTCTGCCTTTTATAATTTGGATTTGTTTTTGAACCCTGCAGCACTTGCCTTTGCTGTTCAGTTGCTGGCTCCTGATGACATCACTGTAGGGTAGAGGAGTGACTCACACTGTGCAGTACCATGCAGTTGCAATAGTTTTGCAAGGGAAATCTACCAAGTACCCAGTGTACATACTGTGCCCCCTTCCCCAAGACACCCTGTTAGCATTGCATTATGCCAAAATCTAGATGCCTTGTCAGTAGTTTTTTTTTGTGTGTGTGAAATTGACTCTGCCCTATAGTGATGTCAGCAGTACAACCCTGGGTCCACAGCAACCCCAGTCTTGCTACAGAACCTTTGGTACTCCCTGCAGTTTTTAGCAGCTCAGACTGCAAAAACTAACTGCGGTGGACAGTAATGAAATACAATTCCAGAATCAATGCAAGAAGGGGTAATTTATGCCTGAAAGTTATAAGGAATGGGAAAGGTCCTCTTTAAAGCATATAGGATAATGTATGGTTTTTGGTTAAAAACCATGCTGTAAACACTTTGAGAGGTTGACATGCCATCATTGTGAACCTTGAGCGCAGCCATGTATCATTGCATCATTGTAAATCCCAAAAGAGATATCAAGGCAAACTTGAGAACTGTTTTCAGCGGGATTATTAACCAAAGAACATGCATTATATTTTATAGTGTATGGGCATTAAGATTGTGTAATAGCAGATTAAATTACTTTATTGAATTACTTTACAGAACACTGATTGTTGTGAGCATTACATTTTATCACACCGCTGATATGACATACTCAAGAAGTTAGAAGACAGTGAACCTTGGTGCGTAACCACTAAGGAAAGGGTTACCTTGAAGGGCATTGGCCAGGAAGCCAGGTTTCAAAGAAATATAAACTCACACATACTCCAGTAATGCTCATTACTAATATATCCTTAATGTATGGGGAGCCCTTATTATTAACTGAAATCAATAAAATGGCAACCTTGTTATGCCATGGATATGACATCACTGTGTTGTCAACCCTCCCTGAGTGTGTCATATCAATGGTATAACAAAATGGAATGCTCAGGCACTCAATTTTCTGTAAAGTAATTCAATCCACAATTACACAATCTTTGTAGCCCATACAATATTAAATATAATGTATGGTCTTTGGTTAGCATCCACACTGAAAACATTTCTCAAGGTTGACATACCATCAGAAAACCTCTTGAGATGTGCTCTTGAGGTTTACAGTGATGTCATGACAACCTCTTTAAGTGTTTACAGCATGGTAATTAACCAAATACCATACATTATCCTCTATATTGTGGCAACAGTAACAGGAATATTTTTGGATATTTTGCTGTCACTGATGGCACTGGATAAAATATATATATTTTTTTTATCTTGTTATTTTATCCCCACTCCTGTTGTTTATATGTATGCATGTATGTATATATGTACCTTTGTTACTTTTGGATAGGGAACATATATAAATAATATATTCCTGAAATGTTATTTAATTGATAATTTTAGATATAGTGGCAGGATATCAGTTTACCTTTACTTGATAGAAAATGCTGAACATGAATGTACTAGAAGCAAATTCTGAATTTTAATAGAAAATGTTTAACTAACCTATTGCATGAAATGAATTTCTTAGTGCTGCTGTCATTGTAAAATAAAATAAAAATTTTTTAAAGTGAAAATGTGTCCTTGATGTCATATTTCATTACTTGTGCACATACTGTATTTCTGAATATTTAACTAGCAGCAGAACATATGACAGTCAAAATAAATACAATTGCTTAAGGTAATATGGAATGAAATAAACAGCTCAACTCAAGGTTATTCTTGTAATTATATAGGTTATTTATAGGAAATAAACACTGTGACACAGCAAAAAATGCCACAAAATCACTGCAAAAATTGTAACATTTTCTGGGGGCCTAGGCGTCCCCCAGAACCCCGGCCCTTGTTCTGAATTTTGTTGGCCCCCCCCACATTAAAGCTACTTGAATTGCCACTGTCTGTAAGGCTGTAATGGCTGATACAGGTGGCTTCTCCAAACTTTAGGGACATATCTTAAACTAAAGAAATTCATTATCATGAAGGTAATAGTCTCAAAGCAGTGTACAGCAATTAATACAGTTTATAACTGAGACAAAAATGAAATATTTAGGCATAGCTCTAACTAATGATAATCAAGAAACAATGGCTACTAATGCTAATATTGTGGAAAAGAAAGTAGCTGCCCAACTGGACAGAGGAGAGAAGCTGTCAATATATCTTTGGGGGTAGAACAGATATCCTAAAAACCCTTATAATGTTCTGTTTATTATATATGTTCTAGTAGTTGATACATCCTATCACAAAAGACCATATGGATGGGTTAAAGTATATCTTAAAAAAAAAAATTGGGGAGAGGGGAGGGGTTTCCAGGATCACTTGGTAATTATTTATGAAACCCCAAACTTGTGGTGGAATGGGTTATCCTGATACACTTACTTATTATGGACTCCAAGTGTGGGTTTATCATGGATATGGGCACACAAAAAGTAAATTGCTGTAATAAAAGTATTTACTTCTTTTACCTGCAAGAAGTTTTAGATAACAAGAGAAGTAACATTTACCGTAAACAAATTATGTTTTGCTCAATGAGATTTATTAATGCAAAATCAGAAGCTATTCAAGATATAGCAACATAATAAAATATTTGCATAATGGAAAGGAGTTTCAAATACCTTGGATGAAAGAGAAGACTGGAAGGGACATAGATGATTGTGAACTAAAATATAAAACACTCTTTCAAAAATTACAATGTTCAACAGGTGAGAAGGCAATGTGTCGAGAAGATTTATATTTGCTAAGTTAAAAGAACTCGGCATACATTTAAACTGGTTGCTATACAGCTAAAGAGATTTTTTCAGAGTTTGTTAAGACCAAATATCAGAACAATAAAAGATTAAATCAGAAAATTAATGAGAGACCAAAGAAAAAAAATATTAGCCAGAAATTGGGAAATTAATAAGAGACCAAGAAAACAAGTTATTACAGAGATATAGAGATTAAGTCATTACTAAATAATATACAGACTTATTTACACTAAAATACAAAAAGGAAGAGACAATGGGCATGCATTTACAGAACAAATGGTCAACTGATTGCAAATTTAATATCGATCCCCATACGTGGCTGAATATAATTATTAGCATATAAAGCCAACATAGAGAATATGCCAAAAATTAATTAATTCAGTATAAACTTGTTAAAATAGCACATTAAATGCCAGCTAGGTTGTATAATATGGGAGTTAAGGACAATTTTCATTGTTGGCATGGATGTCCTAATAAAGGCTCCTTAATATATAAATTATGGAAATATGCCCACCCCACAAAGGAATGGTGGATCAGGACAGTTCCACAACTGCATACGGTTAGTGGACACCAAATTGTTTTGGAACCAAGAATGATGCTAAATTTGTTTTGTTTTTATTTTACTAAAAATAAGGTAAGATAAAGGTAAGATACACTAGCGCCAGGGACACCTTTTATAGATATGACCTGGTGTACAATAGTACAATAAACATTTATGTAGTGCCAGGCAAATTAATTACATTATGTAAAGGTACTGTAATACATGTGCAGGTACAGTAAATATGTAGTAGGGGTATGGCTGTGCCACAGAGCAGTGTTACGGCATAAGCATGAATAATGACAGCAATCAAGTATGACAAAAGTAAATGATTCCAGTAAGTTAAAGTTTAATAAAACATATTTCAAAATAACAACACTGGGCCAAATGCTACAAAATGCTTGATCTGTCAGCATAGAATGCTACTAACCTAGAACAATTTAATTTATATAAATGGTCTGCTATCTTTTTAGATACAATGCAAATAGAAAAAATGATGGATAACTTTTGGAACAGGATTTCATAAATGATTTATGTTGGAAGAAAATAAAACGTATGTCACTTGAAATTGTTACAGTATAAGTAACTGATAGTACTGAATGGGTTGTATCTTGTAAAGCACTGTATATCTATTCACATGTATATTAATTTTAAGGGTGTGGTTGCGCGCCTATAGTTAGGGTTGAGTAAGCAGTTTAATATTAAATCCCAAATTGTGCACATTAATAACTTTGCAACCATTCAAGGGATTTGCACAAAATGTGGCATGTGCTGTCCCGTGGGGTAGATCTCCTGATGTGCCAAGTTTTGTTTTGATCAGATGTGTGGTTTTTGAGCAGCTCATAGTGAAAAAGGTGTTTTTTTTCACTTTTTTTCACCCAGTTTTCCTGCACCCACACCATTTAGGAATTTAGCCTGACATTTTCAGGGTAGAAAGAGCTTGCCATAAGGAACAAGCCCACATTGATTTGGTGAGACAATGTTAAATTGATCCGAAGTTATTCCGTTTTGAAAATTTGTGTTCTGAGCATGCTTAGTTCAGTCTTTTCGATAGATGCACAGCTGCAAACAAGGATTTAGGCTCATGAACAGGGATTTTGACAGCTCACATGAGAAACAAAATCCCTGTTCATGAGCTACCGTCTTGTTTTTACTTTTTGCCCAAGACAAACTCTTGTATCTTGCCCCACGGATGTATTTGTTGCGTATTTGTTGCGAACAATTGTATGGGTTTTGTTCAGGGCAATGCCCTCTATAAACCCATGTCTTTGGTTTCCCTCACTGTATTAAAAAAGGCAATTTTTTGCTACAGGAAATCCATGTTCAGATGGCCATCTGGTTGTGAGATGAAGACCAGATGATCAGACAGGGCCATCTGGTCCTCATCTCACCTCACGAATGGGGATCGGCTGACAAATGGGGATCCACAATGGTGGATTTCCCCTTGCAAAGAATGGCTCTAGCAATTATTCTTTAAATGCTGACATCAGGATGCACAATCCCCGTGTCTGCATGTATCTCTCCCCCCCCCACACTAATATGGCACACTGGGAGCTCACCCCTGTGTACCAAATATGTATGTATTTTTATTTTTTATTTTAATGCTTCAGACACCAGGATACCCACTCCTGGTGTTGGATGATGTCCCCCCCAAAGCTGGTAGTCTTCAATTGCCAACACGGCAAGGTATAAGGTCACCTGGGGGCCAGTGACCATCACATGGTATGGTTCAATTTAGCCACTAGAACTAAATCATCCCATTCCAAGGCAAAAATATGAGACTTCAGAGGGGCTGACTTTGATAAGATGGCAAACAGAGTTAAGCTAGCCCTGGCAAAAAGAAATACAGATGAGGGGGTACAGGCAAAGAGGACAAGCATTAAAGATGCAATATTTGAAGCAACATCCCATCGTGTTAGAGAGAAACAGAAACGCAAAAGAAGAAGGAAACCACTTTGGTTCTCAAAAACAGTAGCAGAAAAGTTCAGAGTCAAAAGACTGGCCTTCAGGAAATATAAGAGAATGCAGCAGAATGAAGATAGGGAGGGAGGCATACGAAACTTCCCTAAGGGAAGCAGGGAAGGCAGTAAGGCAGGGAAAGGCCCAAACAGAGGAAACACTAGCACAAGCAGTAAAAGAAGGTGACAAGACATTCTATAGATACATTAGTGAAAGGAGAATGTCCAGAGGGGGTATTGCTAAGATCAAAGGGGATAAGGGGGCATGTGAGGAGAAGGACCATGTAAAAACATCTATCCTAAATAGATACTTCTGCTCAGTATTTACTGAAGAGAAGGTAGGCAGGGCCCACAGCCCAGCACCATGGACACGGGGAGATGTGCTGTAGTCCCTTCACAAAAGAAAGGGTCCTAAAAGAGCTTGATAAGCTCAGGGTGGACAAGGCAATGGGACCTGATGGCATACATCCCAGGGTACTAAAGGAGATAAGGGTGGAACTAGTAGAGCCATTATCAGAACTGTTTAGTGAGTCTCTGAGCACAGGAGAGGTTCCAGAAGACTGGAGAAGAGCTCATGTGATCCCGCTTCACAAGAGTGGTAGCAGGGAGGAGGCAGAGAACTACAGACCAGTCAGTCTTACCTTAGTAGTGGGCAAGATTATGGAGGCACTCCTTAAGGAAAGGATAGTGCAACACCTGGAATCCATAGGAGAACAGGATCCAAGACAGCATGGGTTTACATAAGGAAGGTCCTGTCAAACAAATCTCATAGATTTCTTTGACTGGGTAACCAGAGTGGTGGACCAAGGGGGAGCAGTTGATGTTGCCTACCTTGACTTCAGCAAAGCTTTTGATACCGTTCAACATAGAAGACTGATTAATAAACTGGGTAGGCTCAGGGTGGGTCAGAAGTTGGTCAACTGGGTGGCAAACTGGTTGACGGGCAGAAAACAAAGAGTGGTGGTAAACAGTATACAGTCAGAAGAGATGCAAGTCACAAGTGGGGTACCTCAGGAATCAGTCCTGGGGCCAGTCCTCTTCAGTATCTTCATCAGTGACATTGCAGATGGACTGGAGGGTAAGGTTTGTCTGTTTGCGGATGACACCAAGATCTGCAACAGAGTAAATAATCCAGATGGGGTGGGCAGAATGAGAAGAGATCTGGATAAACTGGCAAAATGGTTGGAAGAGTGGCAACTGGGGTTTAACACAAAGAAGTGCAAGATCATGCACATAGGGAAGAGAAACCCTGAAGCCACCTGTAGGCTGGGAGGGGAGTTGCTGGCAGTCACAAGGGAAGAAAGAGACCTGCGCGTCATCATCACCAATGGCCTGAAATCATCCAAGCAGACCACTAAAGCATTAGGTAAGAATAGAAGGATGTTGGGGTGTATTGGTAGGGGTATCACAAGTTGGAAGAGGGAGGTAATAATCCCTCTTTACAAGACACTGGCTAGGCCCATCTGGAGTACTGTGTGCAGTACTGGAGGCCACACCTTCAGAAGGACATTGACCAAACTGAGGCAGTCCAGAGAAGGGCAACCAAAATGGTGCAGGGACTGCATCAGAAAACATATGAGGACAGATTAACGGAGGTCAATATGAATACCCTAGAGCAAAGGAGGGAGAGAGGTGATGTGATCGAAACATTCAAACACCTTAAGGTCATTAACAAGGTGAAAGAGTCTAATATGTTTCAATATAAAAAAAATAGCAGGACAAGAGGACACAGCATGAGATTAGAGGGAGGCTGATTAAGGGGTAATGTGAGGAAGTTCTTTTTCACAGAAAGTGTGGTGGATGCATGGAACAGCCTACCTCAGGAAGTGGTGAATATGAATACAGTGCAGGGCTTCAAACAGGCATGAGATAGGCATAAGGGAGCAATACAGATGAGTATGAATAGATAGGCCATTGACAGAGCAAAGGCCGAAGGCACATTCATAAGGCAGAAAAAGAAATGGGCAGACTGGATGGGTCTTGAGGTCCTTATCTGCCATCAACTTCTATGTTTCTAGGTTTCTATACAGGGTGCCCAATCCCCGTGTCAGCATGTATCCACCCCGCACACTAACATGGCACACTGGGAGCCCACCCCAGTGTGCCCAAATATGTATTAATATTTTAATTCAAATACCTGTAAATAAAACCATTCCCCAGCATCTTTAATTTTTTTAAACCTGAAAAAAAGAAAACGCTCCCTCATCATCTCCCCAGTCCCCTCCCCACCCTCCCACTGAGCACCCACCTCCCATGCCCCCTCTTACCCATACTTACCTCCAGAGGTCGGGAGCAGTGATCTTCTCTGGACCAGGACACTTCAAAGCAGAACCGCAAAGTGAAGAATCAAAGGTAAGCACTGTATAATGGCAGTCAATGGGGGTTTCAACCTAGGTTAATATTGCAGCAATTTTTAAGAATTTGGGCCCAAAATTTTCAACATGGGGTTCTTGGGACCCCTCCTCGTGAACACTGACACTGTTATTTTGTTACTCTGTCCCAAAAGGTGATTTCGTGGTCACTGCCGGGAATCACCTTTCAGAATTGATTAACAAACTGGCAGTGTCACTGTTCATGAGGTGAGGTCCCAAAAAGCCCATGTTGCAAATTTGGTGAAAAAATTCCAAAAAATGATTGTATTACGAGCATGCGTTTCACAGTTTCTACGTATGCTCACAACTTCGCCAATTTTGAATATTTTCACTCCAGAATTTTAGCATTGCCATTTTTTCACATCTCCTTATGAACAGCACAGCTGTCATTTTTCACATTCTGCCTGAAATGTGTTTTTGCCCCTGTGGCACAGAATGGCGTAATCGCTGTGCGAAATCAACTTTTGGGCTGGATAATCAAAATCACAGTTCCACTGTTCATGAGGGGAGATCCCAAAAAGCCCATGTTGAAAATTAGGTGAAAAATTTCAACAAATGATTGCGTTATGAGCGTACATTATGCAGTTTCTACGTACGCTCATAACTTTTTCCACACCTGTGACACAAAATGGCATTACAGTTGTTCAGAATTACATTTCAACAGGGATTTGAAAGCTTCCTGTACTGGGTACATGCGGTGAGGTGAAAGAAGGTAATTTTTGAACATTTGGAGTGAAAATTATTTAAGATGGCACAGTTATGACTATTTGTTGCAATATCACTATGCCTGCTCTTATCTTAATGTGTGGAAGCGCAGGGGCCAGAGATCCCTGTGTTTTCACAGCTACATACATATGTGCATCTGTGGAGGGATAGGTGGACCCTGTGCTTCCACTGTGACATAGAGATACTGTTGTACTATCTGGATGGAGGGACTGGACCCTGCGCTCCCACCATGACATATGGATACTACCGTACTATCTGGATGGAGGGATAAAGATACTAATATACTATCTCAAAAAGTGAGGAAATAAATTGCAAAAAGCTTAATTAACGCATCAATTAGGGTTGAAGCGACAAAGGTATGGAAATGAGGCATTAGGGTTGATCCCCTAACCCCCCACTCTACCACCCCACTCCCCATCCTCCAGACATCAACAGGCATTGGGGTGTACCATGGGGTCATTAGGCCTAACTCTCACCCCATTCTCTTATACTACACCAGCCTGTTTACACATGCACAAGCCTAGCTGATACATTAATGATGTTTTTTGTAATATATGTGTGTGTGTGTGTGTGTGTGTGTATGTATGTGTATGTATATATATATATATATATATATATATATATATATATATATATATATATATATATATATATATATATATATATATATATATATATATATATATATATATATATATATATATATATATACACACACACACACTGTATATTATACTGGCCCAGTAAGGCCAGTATATTAGGTTGTGCCGCAACTTCATGTTAAACCCCAAATTTTGCACTATAATAACTTTGCAACCAGTTGTCCAATGTGCCTGAAACTTTGCATTCACATTGTAGTCTCATAGATCTCTGGATCTGGAAGGTTTCATTTGGGTCAGATTTATGGTTGCGGAGTTGTGGAGCATGGTGAAGTGTGAAAAATCCTCAACTTTGTGAAATTCTTTGCTTGTCTGCACAGCCCAAACAGTTTGTCTGTCTGGTCCAAAATGTATAGAGTTTATGCAGACTGGGTCAAGGAAGTGCCTTTTGAAGGTTTGGTGAAAAAATATTAATCTGTTCAAAAGTTATTAAACTTTTAAGTTCCCATTTTATCCAATGGGAAAAATATATGTGCACCATGAAAGGTTTCATGCAATTACCATGAAATTGCGTGAAACTCCCAATGTTTAACATGGGGCACTTTCGTGCAATTATGTGGGCTTTCACACAGTTTTGCGCATAAGTTCCCTATTTTAACTAATGGGAGTTTCATGCACTTGCCATGAATTTCATGGTAAAACAGCCCCAAACAACCAGTTTCTTTGCCACTTCATAGCAAAAGAACAGCAAGGCTTTTGGGCTGAAATTTGCAGGGTGGCAAGCCCTTGTCCGACCAATGTGCCTTTTGGAGGTTTGGTGAAAGAATTTACACCACTTCCATAGTTACAGCACTCCGAAGTTGTGAAATTTCCAATAGGATAACATTGCTGTGCCCATGCTGCCTTTCGGCACCCGTATCTCAAACACAAGAAGAAATGGGGAGGGGGGCTAATTAGGAACAAGTCAGTAGGAGATGAAAGGAAGCTAAAGGGAAGACAAAAGCACGCAGATAGGATCTGAGATCAGAGGCTGGCTGTAAGGGTAGAATAGACAGGAGATGCCTAAGAGATGCAAGGAAATCAAGAAATTTGCATCTTAGACTATCATCTCTAGTATCTCTAGTATCTCTATTATGCCTCTTTGCAGATGACACAAAGATCTGCAACAGGGTTGGTACACAAGAAGGGGTGCAAAGGATGAGAAGGGACTTGGAAAGATTGGAGGAATGGTCAAAAATATGGCAGCTTAAATTCAATGCAAAGAAGTGCAAAGTAATGCAGCTGGGAAACAAAAACCCAGGGGAAGAATACAAAATGCGGGGGGAGAGGTACTAACAACAACACAAATGGAAAGGGACCCGAGGTAGTCAAATCAGATGACCTTAAGGTAGGTAAGCAATGTGAGAAGGCAGTAAGGAGGCCTGGGGGGATACTAGGAGGTATAGGGAGAGGCATTACCAGTAGAAAACAAAATCTGGTCAGATCCATCACGGCTGCATAATGAAGTTAGTGAAGTTGTATGGAATTGTTAAGGAGGCATGGAGAAACAAAATTACAGCTGCAAATGCCATTTTGAGGTAATCATATTGGATGGCCTAAAGGTGGCTAAACAATGTACCAAAGCTGTGAGGAGAGCCTGTGGAATGCTGTGGTACATAGAAGAGGAATTACCATGAGAAGGAAGGCTGTGGTGATGCCACTGTGTAGATCACTGGTGAGGCCTCATTTGGAATATGGTGTCCAGTTCTGGAAGCCGCATTTCTGTCATGCAACTATAAGTCACAAATGGGTTAAATGGTTCTATTATAGATTTCTATCCCTTTCCCCTACTTCTCCCACTGGTTAGCCTCATGGAGTGCAACCAGAACATATCTTGGCTAGCATGATGAATTTACCTACACAAGTTGCTTCTCAGTCTACAGCACTGTCTTTTTAAAATGCTAACTTCTTGTTGAAAATATGGCACAATTTTTCCACCCATGTTATTGCTAGACATACTGTAGCTAGCTTGGCTTGAGGAAGGGTGGGAGCACGACAATTCGTTCCCGACAATTAGCTCCCGCTAAATACGCTTCCGACAATTTGCTCCCATGACAACCTGCGCCATGACAATTCGCTCCCTTGAATGGGAGCATACATTTAGAGTCATGTAGGCTAAGTATGCTAGTCTGTACCCCTGAAAAGTGCAGTGAGTAATGTTGGTTTTTCCATTTATGACCTACTTCTTGTTGGTTGGTGTTTCCTTGCTGCAAGTCCTCTCTCTGCTATCAAGACTATCTTCAGACCCGATAAGTGTTGACAGATTTGCAGAGTAGGCTAAGTATGCTAGTCTGTACCCCGTATAGTGCAGTGAGCCTAGTAAGCCCTGGACTTAAAAGGAACTGGGTTACCTCATGTATGTTAGCCTCAGAATGTGGAGAGTGGTCCCTGCGAGTGTCAAGCATCCCCCCACACCCAAATTTAAACAGCAGATTACAGTGGTCACTTTGTATAGAACTTAACTGGGATGGCAATGTAGAGTCTGTGTCCCCAGATTGTCAGGCACAGAGTAAAATACTCACAAAATACCTACAATGCGAGCCAGAGTGAGTAGTCAGCTTAAAGTGATGCTGTAGTGGTGGATGTGCCGGCAGCTTGGGGTGAACTCTATGGTCCCAGCGCAGTTTGAAAAAAGGCATCAGCATCAGATATTAAAGTATCTGGCTATTTACGTGATTGTGTTATTTTTATTATTTGTTCACGTATCATTGTTTTGATAGAATGGGGAATCAATTATGGATCATGTACTCCTTTCCTACGTGTCGTGCTATTTTCTCTGATGAATGCAATGTGGGAGCGTATTGACAGGAACGGGTCTGCAAGGCAATGAATTGTCGAGTGTATTTAGTGGGAGCGAATTGACGGGAGTGAGTTGTCATGTACCCAGGAAGGGTGAACATGGTCAGGACCCCTTAGCAATTGAGATGCACATGCAGCAAATAAGTCCAGATGTGCTAACTTACCCTACAACTGTTAAGTGTCACAATTTGCATTTTCTTCTTGAAATGGTTACTTTAGCATTTATGTTTATTTCAAAATATTTAACATTCTGACCATGTGGTTATGTCATGGACCATAACTGATCTCCAGACTTAACCCCTCCTCCCCGTGCTCCAACTTGCATAGAAGACAGTGCTTATCATTTTGCCACTGTGTTCTGGTGTGTGTGTACTTTTGATTCAATAGCTTGTGTGTTGCGTGGAAAACAGTGTTTGTAGACAATCTGATCATTTCACAGCTGTGTTCTGCTGTGTGTGTGTGTGTGTTCCTCTGAGGCTGTTCTTGTGACCTAGGAAAGGTAGAAATGGTGAGGTATCTCCTCCCTATTCCTGGATGCAAGTTGCCTCTGCCCTGGGAACACCTACCTTCCCCTAGTGGGTGACACATGCTTGCCCTCCTCCCCAAACCTGTCCATCTAGGTGTCCTGGTCATGCCCCTAGACCAAGTCCAGCCTCCTTTACCAGGGTCCTCCTATGTGTATCCCATGCATGTTTGAAATCTGTAACCATTTTGATACCCATTTGCTCTGCTGGCAGGCTGTTCTATGTGTCCCCACCCTACCTCTAAAGAAGTATTTCCTTGTATGCCCCTGGACATACCATTTATCACTCATTTAATATAACACAAATGTAGTTTCACATTTTTACTATGAGGGAAGCAAGAAGGCGAACCAGCATGGTTAACAAATACATTGATTGACACCTGTGAATGAGTGGGGAGGAGGAGCTTTTTCTAACATTCCTGGTGGTTTTATACTCCCTGGAACCTGCTATTCAGGTTTTTTTTAATTGCATCTTGTCCCAGGCAATCTTCCCAGAGTGCAGTTTGCTCTATTGTTTAATAGCTCCGGGTGGAGGCCAGTGTCTTGTTACATTGTCTTTTGCTTCAAATTAACCACAGACATCATGGCAGCCAAAGGAAACACACTTTGAGTCTTAGGGTATGTACAGCATAATTAATAAGTTTTCATGTGCATAATCTTTCCATTCATGTTATTGCTAGACATACTGTAGCTAGCTTGGCTTGAGGAAGGATGAACATGGTCAGGAACCCTTAGCAACTGAGATGCATATGCAGCAAATAAGTCCAGATGCGCTAACTTACCCTACAACTGTTAAGTGTCACAGTCTGCATTTTCTTCTTGAAATGGTTACTTTTGCATTTATGTTTATTTTAAAATATTTAATATTCTGACCATGTGGTTATGTCATAGACCATAAGTGATCTAAGATCACTATAGCTGAGGTTTAAGCTTGCAAAAAAGGCAGTACTAGGGACAGCTCAGTTAAAGGAAAACTACATGATAAGTGAGTGCGTGTGTGTTGATTCAATTGCATGTGTCTTGAATTTCAGCATTTTAGTGGAAACTTTGCACTCTGATTTTTTTATTATTCTTAATTTTTTGCAGCATGTTGTCTGTATTTATATTAATTCTGCTGACATTTCTGGTAATGTACAGGGGCAGGGTATTGAGTTGTGACTGAGTTTGAATAAGGAAGGGTTGCAGGAACCCAAGGAATGATTACGGGGGGTGGGGCTGATGGTCATCAAAATGGAAAGGGATTTTTGGGTAATCATATTGGATGACCTAAAGGTGGCTAAACAGTGTACCAAAGCTGTGAGGAAAGCCAGTGGAATGCTGTGTTGCATAGTGAGAGGTATTACCAGCAGAAGGAAGGAGGTGGTGATGCCACTTTGTAGATCACAGGTGAGGCCTCATTTGGAATTTGGTGTCCAGTTCCGGAAGCCGCATTTCTGTTATGCAACTTTAAATCACAAATGGGTTAAATGGTTCTGTTTTAGATTTCTATCCCTTTCCCCTACTTCTCCCACTGGTTAGCGTTATGGAATGCAACCAGAACATATCTTGGCTAGCATGATGAATTCACCTACACAAGCTGCTTCTCAGTCTGCAGCACTGTCTTTTTAAAATATTAACTTCTTGTTGAAAGTATGGCATAATCTTTCCATCCATATTATTGCTAGACATACTGTAGCTAGCTTGGCTTGAGGAATGGTGAACATGGTCAGGACCCCTTAGCAATTGAGATTCATATGCAGCAAATAAGTCCAGATGTGCTAACTTACCCTACAACTGCTAAGTGTCAGAGTTTGCATTTTTTCTTGAAATGGTTACTTTTGCATTTATGTTTATTTTAAAATATTTAATATTCCAACCGTGTGGTTATGTCATGGACCCAAACTGATCTCCAGCCTTAACACCCCCCCAACCCGTGCTACAACTTGCATAGAAGACAGTGCTTTTAGACAAATCTAATCATTTTGCCGGTGTGTTCTGGGGTGTGTGTGTGTGTGTGTGCTTTTGATTTAGTTGCTTGCGTCTTGCATGGAAAACAGTGCTTGTAGACAATCTAGTCATTTTGCAGCTGTGTTCTGCTGAGTGTGTGTGTGTTTGTGTGTGTGTGTTCTTCTAAGGCTGTTCTTGCAACCTAGGAAAGGTAGAAATGATGAAGTATCTCCTCCCTATTCCTGGATGCAAGTTCCCTCTGCCCTGGGAACACCTGCCTGCCCCTAGTGGGTGGCACCTGCTTGCCCTCCTCCCCCAACTTGTCCATCTAGGTGTCCTGGTCATGCCCCTAGACAAAGTCCTGCCTCCTTTGATGCCTTGCAGGGAGGGAACATGAGCCAGAGGAAAAATAGTGCTCTCTAAATCCCATACACACACAGGCAGCGTAGTAATAAGGCTTCAGTGGAGGACACCATTTTTAACACTCTACCATGATGTTTGGAAGGTAATTATGTAGGTAGTCCTTTTCTCAAAGCAATACATCTACAGGCTCTGCCTACTGCAGCCATAACAGGAAGTTGTTATCCCTCTGTACAGACAGTTGGTGAGAACCCATCTGGAGTCCTGCACACTATTCTGGAGACTCCATCTCCGCAGGGACATAGGCAGGACAGAGGCAGTCCAGAGGAGGAAAAACTAAAATGGTGCAGGGTCTGCAAAAGAAGCCATATGAAGAGAGACTAAAAGTGCTTAATATGTATACCCTTGAGGAAAGGAGGGAGAGGGGGGACATTATAGAAGCTTTCAAGTACCTCAAGAGAATCAACGAAGTCCAAGACAGGAACATCTTTAAGAAAAGAGATGTACAATAACAAAGGGGCACAATTTGAAGATAGAAAGGGACAGCTCAGGGGCAACATGAGGAAGTACTTTTTCACAGAGAGGGTGGTGGATGCATGGAACTGCCTTCCTGAGGAGGTTGTGGGGTCAAAAACAGTGGGGGAATTCAAGAATGCATGGGACAGACACAAGGCAATTTTAGTGAGGGGTAGGAGGAAGTAGGGTGTTGGGTAACTGGAATATGCAACTTATCCAATAGGTAGGAAATGGGCAGACCAGGTGGGCCAGGCGGTCCTTATCTGCCATCAAAGTCTATGTTTCTATGGTGATATATATTCCCTGGTAGTTTAATGGTCCCCTATTCCACCAAATTGTCCATCTGTTTAGATCTTACTATTCCCTGGTAGTCTAATGGCCTTCCCTGTCCACTGCTGATTACCATTCCCTATGCTGAGATACATTCCGTTGAAGTCTAATGGTCCCCCCACCACCTACGATCACTAGTCTCTATGTTGATATATATTCCCTAGTAGTTTAATGGTTTCCCATTCCACCAAATTGCCTGTCTGTTTAGATCTTACTATTCCCTGGTAGTCTAATGGTCTCCCAAATCAGCAGTCCTCAGTTGATAAATATTTTCTGGTAGTCCTGTTACACTCCCCGCCTCTGACAAATGAACTAATCCCCCTCCTCTCGGATAGTGGCCAGCACTCCCCAACTGCTCACCACCCCTGCTAGCTGCTGTCTGTCTCTAACAGCCAGTGCAATGTGCATTGGCTGCACAGGGGAGACATTGGCTGGTCATGAGAGAGTGCTGGTCATCACTGGAGGGGAAGGGTTGGTTGGTTTGCTGTTGGGGGTTGGGGGAGCAGCAGAACTACCGGTAGATGGGCAGCTTTATAGTGATGGGTGATTGGTGGATAGATTACTGAGGAATAATGATAATGGTGATCAGTGGGTGGGGGACTACTGAACTACCAGGGCATGTCCATGAAATACATAGAAACATACATAGAAGCTGTCGGCAGATAAGGACCTCCTGGCCCACCTAGTCTGCCCTATTTTCCCTACCTACAGTGCCACTGCAAACTGTACTTGGTTTTTGGTTTTAACCCCTCCATATATTTAAGATCCCCTTGTGTCTATCCCATGCATTCCTGATCCCTGTAACCGTTTTAGCCCCCACAACCTCTGCTGGGAGGCTGTTTCAAGCATTCACCACTCTTTCTGTGAAGAAATACTTCCTCAGATTTCCTCTCAGCCCCCCCCCCCAGCTTCATAAAGTGAACCTTTGTCCCTGAGCATCTTTTTCTTTGGAAGATGCTCCCTTCCTGTACCTTGTTTATACTTGCGAGGCATTTGAATGTTTCAGTCATATCTCCTCTTTCTCTCCTTCTCTTTAGGTAATACATATTAAATTCCTTAAACCTTTTTCGAAGGGCTTCTGGTGCAGACCCTGTACCAGTTTGGTTACCCTCTTCTGTAATGCCTCCATCCTGTCAATGTCCTTTTGGAGGTGGGGTCTCCAGAACTGGACACTCTACTCGAGGTGGGATCTCACCAGTGATCTATATAGAGGTATTATTTATTACCTCCCTCTTCCTGCTGGTGATACCCGTGCCTATGCATCCAAGCATCCTGCCATCCTTTCCCATTGCCTTGTCATACTTGCCTCTGGGTTTCTGTGCCCCAGGTGCATGATTTTGCACTTATTTTGCATTGGAACCCAGCTGCCAAGCTTGTGATCATTCTTCCAGCAAAGGATTGACAGTGGGGCTTAATCACCAGCCCATTTTCTGCCCCAACATCAGCAGCGCAGGCTCCCTCTCACAGCTAGCCAAGTTCAGTAAAATTAAAATTAACTTCAAAATTCCTCTGAAAAACTCCTCCAAGCTTGCCTGTGGCTTGCATTCCAGTTCCAGTCCTGCTACTGCTCTAGCCTGCTGCAGTAGATTCTCCATCTTTGTTTCTACTGCAGCAGTACCAGCAAACCAGACTGCACAAAGCACTCTGCTTGTAACCACTGGCACACTCTTGTACATATTAATTATACTTAAGCAATAATGCCCGACAGGGTGTGTGTCATGCTGGGATAACGTCACGCCTCAGGTGGTTGGGCACGAGGCTGCAGGCCGAGTGCGTCCAACAACTGAGGCGTGACGTTATCCCAAACGACACACACCCTGGAGGGCATTATTGCTATTATACAATGGCTCATTGTTATACAGCATAAAAAAAATTATTTTAAAGATGATTTCGTGTGGGAAAATGTTTTTGTTTTTTAAGAGCAGATGAAACAATCAAGCAAATGATGAGCATGCTCAGGCGCAGCAGCAGGCTCACAGTGAGGCTGAGACTAGACCCGTGATGTACTGATTAACATCACACCCGTGATGTTGTACTGATTAACATCACGGATCCAGCCCCAGACTGACCAATCGGAGTCCAGGATTTTTTCTTGCCATTGTATGATAAACAATTCTGTCATACTTCTGTTAGGAAGAAACAGCTTTGAACCTACTGAATGTATACTTGTATGGTTAGGTATAATAACATACTGTGATAAAACTCTAGTCTGTTCATCCAAGGGTGCATGTACCCAGCTAGGACATAGTATGTATAAGAATGATATTGTTGATGTTCCTGTTACTTGTAACTTGTTATTGTTATTGCAGTTTATCTGAACTGTCTGTTAAAATATGAAACCTCAATAAAATTGGTCCCTATGCATGATGCGGATGCTGGTACGCGAAAAGGTGTGCCCATACCTGCATTCACTAGCGCCAGCCACCTGTCCGTGGCCCTGCCGCCCAGCACACAGGACTCCACAGGGTGGCCAAGGGAGGAGTTGAGCTCCCAGGTGGGCATCCAATGGTATGCCCCACCCGAGACCCACAGTGGATCCCTCACGTAGCGTGGCACGGGTCCGGGGTAGAGCACACCTACAGCAGGCACCTGGATCTGCACGCCATTGCCCCATCCCCCAATGTTCCCAGGCTCAGCTCTTGGCACTCAGCACCATCTCGGTGCACAGACAGACACTGGCAGTAGGCCTCGCCTTGTCCCATGGAATGCACCCTTACAGTGCTGCTGTGCCCCAACCCACTCCTGGCTATGCTCCCTGGCCCCTGCCCTGCACCCCCAGTGGTAGGCAGCATCTACCCCCCCCGGCACTGACAGCACCCCCCCATACCTGTCGGTCGGTGCCAGGCACTTACCCGTTCAGCAGCCCCTGCTCCCCAGTACATCTCAGTTGGCTGCAGCAGTCGGGGGGGGTCGTGGCTATGTTCTGCCACACCTGGTGGGTGGCATCTGTGGGGGCATGCACCAGGTTATGCGTGGTCCTGGCTGGCATACCCGGCACCACCTTCCACACCCATGCTGCCAGTACTACGTGGGTTAGTGAATACTGCATAGTGCTGGCACACCCCCAGAATGCCCCTGGCATGGTGTGGTCCACAGATCTGGGGGATTGATTGCATTGGGTCCGTGCACTCCCCCATTCTGTGTGGGGAGGCGCAATGGGTGTGGGGTGGCTATGCACCCAAATTATGCAGTGCATAGCCACTCTGCACCTTCGTGCATAGGGCCCATGTATTACAAAAAAAAAAAAGAAACAAAGAAACAACTTTGGGGGCTGAACTGTACAGCTCTATCACATGTGGTAGGTCCTCCTTTGGTATGCTTCTCCTGGAAATTCCACCACAGTGTGCAGTGCAAGCTAATCACACTCTTCAAAATCACAGACTGGCAGCAGCAAGTCCTGTGTCTCACAGTGCTCAGTTTTGCTGTACACTGAGATCACTGTAAAAAATGCTGCATCATACTGCTGAAGCACCAAATGGATGCTGAAAATGTCTGGGTCTCTCTGCCACCCACAAAATGACTATTTTCTGTCATGCATTGAAAGTTCACTCCTGTTTCACTTCACCCATAATACAATACAGTGAACTGCATGTTTACCCACATACCTACTTTTCAGTTGCTATGTTTACATGTAGTGGGATTCAATTACCATGTATTCAATTCACTTCATTCAAAACATAGTCTTTCATGGCTGGCATGCTCTTGGAGTGATGAAAATGAATGGAATGGACTAAAAAGTGATTGATTCTCACTGCATGTAAATACACAGTAACTAAAGATTTTTAATCTAATTGATTCCTTTTTCTGTAGTTTCAGCATAACAAGTATCAGAATAATTTCTCAGTCTGGTTTTCATGCACAAAATAACCAGGTTCAAAATAATCAACACACTTGAATCACTGCACTTGAATCTGGTTCAGATCAAACAAGATCCCAACACTGAACCAGTTTGCAGCCAATTGAGTATTACTGCATTGAGTTCACTGAAATTGGAGCTTGAATCTGATTCCAGAGTTCATATAAACAAAGCAAATGTATCTCGGCCATCGTGACAGAACCTGAAATATTCTTAAGTTCCAAAGCTTGTTTAACCAGGAAAGAACATTCTGATAATAAATGGACCTTTCACACACATTAAAGGCACTGAATGGAGTGAGTGTTTGGGTCCAGGCATGGACAAAACCATATTTGGAAGCAACATAGATGCTGTAATGGAGGAGGCTTACAACCTAATTTGCTTATCCACTCATTCACATCAGTTTAGAAGAAAGGCTTCTGGTAGGTGCAAAGCCGTGGAACTAAAATAATCTTGAGAGAACTTACATTTTTTCTCAAACTAGTTTGCCCATCCTTATCAGATGATTTTTTGTTTTGAACAGTAACTATAATCATTCTGATTGATAGTCCGTTTTATATTATGAAGAGTATGACCTTCTAAATCAAAAGTTGTAAATCTGCAGTCTTCTTATAAACCAGCTATATGAAAGCAAATGTACTGGCGCTTTGAAAATAAAAAAAGAATACTATACAGCTGGTAAAAAAAAATTTGCAATGTCATCATTGTCTTTAACTGACACGTAATTTAAATATACAGCTGAAGCAGAAAATCAGATACTTGACAGTGACAGAAGGAACACTCTAAAGGAATGTTATACAATGAATGACTTGCGCATAACCTCCCTTAGCTATGAATTATTAAATCATTACATTAAAAAGCCAGAATCATCCACAGTATATGGAGCTCCCTGGAGCTCTGAATTGCTGACATTCAGCATCAAACCTCTACATATTTATAAAGGAAGTGTGATGGGCTGTGATCACAATTACCATCAATTACCTTCACACCGCCTATTATGCTGATTTGATTGTTTTAAGTTTGCCCTCACTATTTTCTGTTTCTGTTTTAGCCCCTTTCTTTTTCTCCCCAAAGTTTCTAGCTCCTTCCAAATGTGCCAACATGGACATTGCCTAGAATTCATGTCTGTAATGTGATCATCATAAGTGCCAGCTAACCCCAAAACAGTAAGCCCCAACCCTTGGACTTGCTCTGTTTCCTCTAGGGATCCTTTCCATCCCTTCTTCCTGGATGATTTCAGCAGCACCTTATTTTGCTGAGCTTGTCTCTGCTGAATATTGTGATGTTTATTGACCCAGTGCTTTGAGGATCAAGCCTGTTCTCAGCCCTGAGTCTCTTGGCTTAAAGTACAACACACTGCTTCCACAACAATAGACTGACCCTGAAACTGACTTTGTAGTTTTCTACTTCTAGATTAATCACAGAATAGAATACATATCTATTAATGCCAAACAGTAAACTTTTCATGTGTGACTATCTGCCTTTCATGCCAACTAGCCTCCTAGAATTTAGTGTAGCTTATTTGTTGGTCCTAGAACTTTAAATATGCAGATCCAGTACGAATCCCACCAGTACTATTTACTTGCTAGGTGACCTTGAACAAGCACGTACCTCCTTTGTGTTTAAGATCCACTTTCTCTATGTCACTGCCCAGTCTTCCTGAGCTCTCCTCAACCTCTCCTCAACATCCCTCTGTCTGTGCTAGGCTCCCTGTGCTCAACTAACAGCTGGTGCAACTGTTCATGGTTTCAAAGCATTTTGGGATACAACGTGTATCAACATTCCTATATCAAACTATTGAGCCTATAGAGGCAGATTACTCTGGCAGTTAGAATGTCAGTTTGGGAAATGGGGAGATTGCAGTTCCAGTCCTGCCATATAATCACTGTGTGACCACAAGTGAGTCACTTAACCTTGCAGTGTGCCATTCTACCCAGCTGCATAAATGGGTAGAAACAGGACCACAAAGAAACAAGGTGTTTCATCTCAACTGGGCTTCTGTGGGCAAATAAAAAAAAACTGAAGTAATTTCCCTTACTGGCTGTCGCCATCCACTATATGCCATTCCCTAGTCTATCTGTCATCTGTTTATTGGTTCATTTATGCACATTTATTCATATTTTTTCTGTCTCAAGAATTGTGCATGATTTCATAGTACCTTGACAGAAGCTGTATAGGTGGCAGTATGCAGCAATAGTCAACATTTGTTCTTCACTTTCTTAAAGGTTTGACTGTCTTGAAACAAAGGATGATAACTGAAATGTTATCGATGGAAGGGCATTGCCAATACCGTACATGTCATAGTTGCTGGGAGTCTTTAGGAACACTTGCTGAAGTGCAGTATTGCATGCTTAACCATGCAACCTGTTTAAGCCAGTCTGCATTTCTTTTTTAGCTCCAAGAGCAGCCCCACCCCCTCTGACTTTCTTATTTAATTCTCCTCTGCCTTCTCCTTCCAGGTAGCCTGAGAGCCACAGCCGTGGTTCTCTGATGAACCCAACCTGCCGGACTGCCACCCACAGTCCAGGTGTGAAGCCACCAGCCCCTCACAGAAACACAGATATGGATTTGTCCTCAGGGACTGATTACCTCCAGGAAGGGAGCCCTAGCTGCCAATTTTTGCTTTCTTTACATGACAGTTGTCTCTCTGGGTTTAAATCCTGAGTCTGTTACTGCTGTGGCCCACTGGCTGCAGTCAGCCCCAGGAGCACTCAGATTGGCTCCATATAGCTCTGTACTGTTAATGTTTGATTATGTTGTGCTAGATTATATTTTCTGTTAAAACTGTCTTGTTTGTATTTTATAGCTGACGTTTTCTGATTTAATGTAAATGCCTGTATTGTGTTCCTTATGAGACCAGTAGCGATCTCAGCTCAGACCTTTGAAACCCCCTTCACCTTTTTACACTAGTATTGTGTTTTAAATAGCCCTGTTATTGCTCACTCAGACTTGAAGGCACTTTGCCTAACATTTTGGTCCGCAACACCCCCTGTTTAAGCCAGTCTGCATTTCTTTTTAGCTCCACAAGCAGCCCCACCCCCTCTGACTTTCTTATTTAATTCTCCTCTGCCTTCTCCTTCCAGGTAGTCTGAGAGCCACAGCCGTGGTTCTCTGATGAACCCGACCTGCCAGACTGCCACCCACAGTCCAGGTGTGAAGCCACCAGCCCCTCACAGAAACACAGGTACGGACTTGCCCTCAGGGACTGATTACCTCCAGGAAGGGAGCTCTAGCTGCCAATTTTTTCACCCCCCCAGTCCTGATTAAATACACATAAACCCCGCTCTGGCTTTCTAGCTCACTCCTACCGGCTATTGCCAGCCACGCCTCGTTGGTTATCTAGGCCTTGATTTTCACTGGTCCCCCATCCTTCTACAGGAACCACTCATTTCCCTGGCCCTATCAAGGAACTGTTGCAAATCCTGTATTTATTACTGGTATAAGGAAATATCTCCACATTAAGAATACCATCTGCACCCATCCTTCTCTATAGTTGCCTTATATTACTAAGTTATGCTGTACCCAAAATTTCAGTTTGCAACTCAAAGGCCAGTTTCCCTCCTCTATCACCTACCAAGATATAACCTCCCACATTAGACCATGGCATCCTACATCAGGGACGTCTCCTCTATGGTCATGCCCCTCCTCCCACCAGGCCATAACTATAGAGCACGTGCAATTCCCAAGGATGGCATCGGCCCTATCAGTTCTCTGTGTTTTATCCCTATCAAATAGCAATCCTGTCCTTATCACAGCCACCGGTAAACCAATATACGTCAGAAGGAGTAACAAAAGACTATTTAGCAGGCTAAGACACCACCTTAAAAAACTACTGATTCTTCTATTCTGTTCAGGAAATGTTGAATTAAACCCAGGCCCACCTATTTCTCTGGATACCCCCACGGACCTCCATCAATATAAAGGGATTAGCTTTCTCCATATCAATGTCTGTAGTTTGCTAAAGAAGATTTACTCTATACAGACCTGGGCTCTACATGCATCTCCTCATTTCTTCATGATTACTGAATCCTGGCTCACACTCTTGACCCCGGACAAATCTATCAAACGTACTCGGAACTATCATCTACCGCTCTGATAGACTGACTAGAGGGGGAGGAGTTGCAATATATGTCAAAAGCAAATTCACAGTCACAGTCTTTGACTGTACTTCAAAGGCTAAGGAATTTGGATGCCTGGCTCTAAAAGTATCACTTTCCAGCGAGAAATCACTCCTTATGGCAGCATGCTACTGACCGCCATCTGGTGGCTGGGCACTTCTGCCACACCTTCAAAACCTTCTTGACTCTGCTAATATGGAATGTATTCTAATGGGGGATTTCAATCTAAATTGGAATGATGACAGCTCTAAGAAATTGAAGGGTCTATGCGATGTTAATGGTCTGTTTCAAAAGGTGACTGCTATAACCAGACCTAACAGAAAAAAAACCCTGAGCACAGCACCCTCCTGGACTTTATGCTAGTAAACAAACCTCACAATATCTTGCATACTGGAGTATTCTTCAATGATATAAGTGACCATTGTGCTACTGCCTGCATCAGACATTCTTCCCAAATAAAAATGACCTCCAAATTCAAACTGAAAAGATGCCTGAAAAAGTTCTGCCAGTACACTTTCCTGAAAGATCTAAGCAACACTCATTGGCAGGATTTCTATCTAGCCCCCACCTTTAACAAGGCATTTAACATCTTTCACAGCCTCTTACTGGGGCTAATAGACAAACACGTCCCACTAAGACTGATCAAATCAAAAAATAAAACTCCTGGCTGGTTCTCTCCCATCCTGAAGAAAGCACTTAGGGATAGGGACTATTGGTAGAAAAAAGAGAGGAAATCCCACCTGGAGGCTGATTGGTTAGCATTCCGTACCACTAGGAATGCTTGTACCAAGCTAATTAGGTCAGTAAAAAGCTAGGTACTTCCAAAAAGAACTAGAAGGCAATGAAAACAACTCTGCCAAATTTTGGAGCATCCTCTCTAGCACACTGCACTGACAATATAAGCATACACATTGTATAATATATATATTCCTATGTAACAAACCAATCACACACACAAAAAAAAAAGTAGATAAACATGTGGGGATTAGTGCAATGTAATGTCTGTGGGGCAGCAGTCTTCTGGGAGTCTTTCTGGAGGCTGAGATGCTACCCTATTTGCAGACAACTCTCTGCCCTGAGGGAGGAAGTTGCCTGTCTTCAGGCCACACTGGACAGTAGTAAGGGAACCTTCCTCCAGGCCACACTGGATGGTAGGAAGGGAACCTCCCCCATCCAGGGAGCACCAGAGCCACCACCACTACCTCAGAGGTTGCGAAGAAAGCACAGCAGTTGGACCACAGTGGGCTCAGGGAGGGTGAGGATGGTGGAACAGAGGCACACCCAGTCAGTTGTTCCACTCCACAATCCATACACCATTCTGAGGGAGCATAGCTCCTTATGGATGCACCACAGAGGAGACTAAGGAGGCTGAAGACAACTGTCACAAGGGAGGTCCACAGGAAGGAGGCAGAGGACACCACAAGGAAAGGAAACAGCTCCTGGTGGGGGACTCAATTATTAGGGGGATAGAACTGGGGGGAGCAGGGAAAACTGAAGTAAGGTGCCTGCCTGGTGTCATGGCTTGGAGGGACAGGAAGCGCATCCTCAGGATCATGAGAACAGCTGCACGGAAGTCTGAGCTGGACGACATTGTCCACCTAGGGACAAATGACTTGGCTCATCATGAGATTAAAGCAGTGCAGAAGGACTTTGTAGAATTGGGGAGGGGCCTAAGACAAGTAGCACACACAATATCCTTCTCTGAGGTGCTGCCTGTCAATGGCATGAGTGAGGCGAGGGTACTTTGCACTATGCAGTTTAATGAATGGTTGAAAAAATGGTGTGGAGCACAGGGGTTTGGCTTCATTGGGGACTGGGGTTCCACCTGGAGGGACACCAGCCTATACTGGTAGGATGGTCTGCATCTGTCCAGGAAGGAACAAGTCTTTGAGCAATCAGTTTAAATGCTTCATTGGCAAGCTTTTAAACTAGTCAAGGGGAGGCACTGATAAGCAGCAGGAAAATCCAAGCCTCTCCCTACAAAACAGGGTACTAAATGAGAAGAAGACCGAGGTAGAAAGGTCAGTGGGGGATGCTGCAAAAGAAGGTAAAGCCATCAAAAAATTGAGAGCAATGAGTACCAATGCCCGTAGTCTGAGTAACAAGCTTCTTGAATTAGTGGCCTTGAAGGAGGAGGAACATCTGGATATCATGGCAGTCACAGAAACATGGCACACACAAAACCATGCCTGGGATGTAAACATACCAGGATACACTATTTACAGGAGGGACAGGGAGGGTGAAAGAGGAGGAGGAGTAGCTCTTTACATAAGGGAAGGAATCAAAGCAACAGAACAAAAGAAAAAACAGGGAGGAGAAGAAGTACTGTGGGTAAATTTGGAGACTGGCAATGGCACCACAATCCGCAAAGGGGTTGTATACAGACCCCTTTCTCAGGGGGAGGAAATGGACAAGGAAATGATAGAAAGTATACTTAGAATGGCAGAAAAAGGGGAGATATTGCTGATGGGTGATCTGAATATGCCAGATGTTATCTGGAGTGCAGTTGCAGCAGCCACTTAGAAGAGTGGGGCTATTCTAGATGCCCCACAGGGGGCATGCCTTAGACAACTAGTATTGGAGCTCACTCAAGAGGGATCAATCTTAGACCTGGTTCTTTCAAATGGAGATGAAGAGAGTATCACAGATGTAGAAGTGGGTAGCCATCTGGGAACTAGCGACCATCGAACAGTATGGTTCACAATAAACACAGCAATAGAGTCAAGCCATACAAAGGCAAAAAGTACTGGACTTTAGGAGGGCTGACTTTGCCAAAATGGTTGAGTGCCTAAGGAATGCACTAGCAAATGGCAGGAAGGAGGGTTGGAAGAACAATGGGGAATAATAAAACTGCCATCACAGAGGTAACAAGCCTTTGTGTGAAGCAAATAAACAAAACGAACGATGTAAGAAACCACTATGGTTCTCAAAGGAAGTGGCAGTGAAGGTTCAAGAGAAAAGAAAGCATTCAGGAAGTACAAGGAATCAGAAGGAGCAGGACAGAGAACTGATCAGTTAAAGCAAAAGGAAGCTGGGAAGGCAGTCAGAACAGCAAAGGCCCAAACCGAGAAAGATAGCCAACTCAGTTAAGAAGGGGATAAACCTTTTATAGGTACATGTGGGGAGTAAAGGAAGACCAAAGGAGGATAGTAGAGGCTTAATAAAGGGAGGGAGGGTGGTCAGAGGGTGACTGTGAAAAGGCAGAGATACTAAAATATTTTTGCTCAGTATTTACAAAGGAAGAGGGGGAGGTACCTAAAACAAACAGTAGAAACACTCTGGATACAGAAGTTGATACCAGCCCATTTACAGAAGAAAGGGTTCTGAAAGAACTCTTAAAACTGGAGGTGGACAAAGCAATGGGGCCTGATGGGATTCATCCCAGAATTCTAAAAGAACTAAGGGTAGAACTAGTGACACCACTGACTACCCCTTTAACAAATCATGGAAGGATGGGGTGGTACCTGAGGACTGAGGAGGGCAGATGTGATTCCTTCACAAAAGTGGGAGAAGGCAGAAGCAGGAAACCACAGACCTGTTAGTTTAACCTCAGTGGTAGGGAAAATGATGGAATCACTTCTGAAGGAAAGAATTGCCGAGTATCTAGAGGCCAGAGGGCACAGGACCCAAGGCAGCATGGATTCACAGCAGAAAGGTCATGCCAGACAAATCTGATAGATTTATTTGACTGGGTGACCAAAATAGTAGATCAGGGAGGGCTGTGGACATGGCCTACCTAGACTTTAGTAGCATTTGACACAGTCCCACACAAAAGATTAATATACAAGTTAGCCAGCCTGGGAGGGTCCCAAGAAGACAGCCTGGTAAAGAATTGGCTGGAGAATAGGACACAGAGAGTCAACAGTAAATGAGTCCACTCTGAAGAAAGGGCGGTTACTAGTGGGGTACTGCAGGGTTCAGTATTAGACCTGTCCTCTTCAATGTCCTTATAGTCTACATTGCAGAGGAACTGGAAGGAAAAAGTATGTCTCTTTGCAGATGACACAAAGATCTGCAACAGAGTTGATGCACAAGGGGTGGAAAAGGATGAGAAGGGACTTGCAAGGTTAGAGGAATGGTCAAATGTATGGCAGCTTAGATTCAATGCTAAGAAGTGAAAGGTAATGCACCTGGGAAACAAAACCCAGGGAAGAGTACACAGTGGGGGTGAGATGCTAACAACAACAAAATGGAAAAGGACCTGGGGATAGTCATATCAGATGACCTAAAGGTGGGCAAGCAATGTGACAGGGCAGCAAGGAGGGTGGGGGATACTGGGATGCATAGGGAGAGCATCACCAGTAGAAAACAGGAAGTTATTATCCCTCTGTACAGACAGCTGGTGAGACCCCATCTGGAGTACTCGTCGTAGTCCTGGAGACCCAATCTCTGCAAAGACATAGACAGGATGGAAGCTGTCCAGAGGAGGGCAACTAAAATGGTACAGGGTCTGCACTGGAAGACATATGAAGAAAGACTTAAGAGCTAATATGTATAGCCTCGAGGAAAGGAGGAGAGGGGACATGATAGAAACTTTCAAGTACCCTCAAGAGAATCAACAAAGTCCAAGAGGGTAGCATCTTTCAAAAAAGAGTGTGCAAGAACAAGGGGCACAATTTGAAGATAGAGGGGGTGGCTCAGAGGTAATTTAGGAAGATTTTTCACAGAGAGGGTTGTGGATGCATGGAATGGCTCCGGAGGAGGTTGTGGAGTCAAAAACAGGGTGGAATTCAAGCATGCATGGGACAGTCATAAGGCAATTCTAGGGGTGGGGTAGGAAGAAGTAGGCTGCTGGTTAACTAGGATCTGCAGCTTATCCATTAGGTAGGGAAATGGGCAGACTGGGTGGGCCAAGCAGTCCTTATCTGCCATCAGATTCTATGTTTCTATGTTTCTCAAAGAAGTTGAAGGTCAGTCCACTGCAACACCCCTTCCAAACAAAATTGTGTCTGATGGTACCACCTATACGGACAAAGCTGATATACTAGAGAAGTTTAATGATCACTTTGCCACTGCAGGGCTTTCCTTTGACACCTCACCTATCAGCAAACTTAGCCCGGCAAGAGACTACACTGTTGGCTTCACTGATAATCACAACCATAACCAACCGCATCCCACCCCCTTCAGCTTCCTCACAATGATGTTCAAGCAAGTGGAAGACCTCCTCCTTTCTCTGGATACAAAAAAGAGTGTGGGTGCAGATAATATTGAATATTACTTTCTAAAACATGGCCATACCTATCTGACTGACCCCATTACACACTTATTCAACACTCTGTGATTCAAGGTGAGCTACCTGTCTCGTGGAAAACTGCCAACATCCTACCATTATTCAAGACTGGGGATCTGAGTGATCTGAACAATTACCAGCCTATTTCTATACTATCCATCCTCTCTAAATTACTTGAAAAAATTGTCAACATCCAACATAGAGAACATTTGGATTCACTAAAGTTGCTAAACCCGGCTCAGTCCGGCTTCAGAGCCAAACACAGTACAGTATCGGCTCTTGCCAAAGTAACTACAGACTGGCAAATGGTCTTGGACTCTTAGAAGCATGTATTTGCCCTCTTCCTTGATCTAAGTAAGGCCTTTGATACTGTGGATCATACCATCATGCTTACTGCACTGAGTAACATCAGACTTGATAGTTCTGCCATTAAATGGTTCACCAGCTACCTAACCAATTGGTTACAACAAGTCAAAGCCACAGAAGATTTGTCCCCACAAAAATCCTTGTTATGAGGAGTCCCACAAGACTCCATTCTGGGCCCTATCCTCTTTGCAATATACATCAATAATCTGGACTCGCAGCTGGGCACAGCCAATGTGCACTTATTCGCTGATGATACTGTACTCTATACCACAAATTCATCCTTGGATTTGGCCCATGAGTACTTACAGAAAGACTTCGTCACCCTCCAATACAACCTTATCACTCATAAGCTCCTCCTCAATGCCAAAAAGACTAAAGCAATGATTATCTCACCAAAGTCTACTTCCGGATGTCCACATATCACACAGATCTGAACACTCTTAGATGAACCCCTTGAAGCAGTTGATACCGTTAAATACCTAGGGTTCTGGTTGGATAACAAGATCAACTTTCTGTGCCACTTAAATGAAACCTCGAAGAAACTCAGACAGTGATTAGGTTTATTCTATCGCATTAAACACTTACTTACATTAGAAGCCAGAATGAGACTAGTACAAACTACATTTCTACCTATACTGGACTACGCTGACTTCCTTTACAGTCATTGCCCATCAACGATGCTAAACAAACTGGACACCCTTTACCACCGGGCTTTAAGATTTATCCTAAATCTATCCCGTGGTACACATCACTGTCATCTATACCAGGTTTCGGAATGGACCTCATTCCCAACTAGGAGAAAAAGGTATGCTCTCCTCTGTTTTTTTAGAGCATGATCTGATAACCTCCCTGCATACATCTTGAACCTCTTCAAATGGGCTAAAGGTTCCTATGGCCTGATACACTTCTCCATAATCTGCTTCCAGATTCCTAGAGTGAAAACTACCCTTGGCTCGGCAGCAATCAACTTCTCACTTCCATCACTTTGGAACACTATGCAAGACTCTATTAAAATTATCCTCTACTTCCAAGCATTTTTCACATTCAAAGCTCTATTAATGGATTATCTGAAGGACTCATGCAACTGTTTCAGATGCCTATGACCCCTAAGCCCCGGGTGCCATTCTCAAATCCTATGCCTAAGTATCTCATCCACCCCACATTCCTAACAACAGAAACCTAGGACCTACAAGCCTAGTTCCCTTAATCCAAGATGGCCCTGCCTATTCTCTACCTTTTACCTATTCTGGCCTCCCTCTTGGCTGCCTACTCTTTCACTCCAGTTTCTACCCTATTCCTTAATACCTCCTTATTTTTTATCATTTAGGTATGAGCTCTTACTTAGTAGAGACTATATGAGATTGTTGTCTCTCTCATTCCAGTAAAGCTTATCATTATGTACCTTTGCATGTTAATTATGTTGACCAGTATGTATAGGCCCATATTGACCGGCACCTTCACAATGTTTTTTTTTTTTTTTTGCAGCACTGTCCACCATAATTGTAATCTTATGAAGTGTACTGTATTGCATTAATGCCCAGGACCACCTTGAAAATGAGCTTGCTCAATGGTGTTTATGCCTAGTTAAATAAAGTGATTGATTGACTGATTGATTGATGCAGAAGCATTGTGATGTGTAGTACAGTGGCCAAGTAGAAGTTTACATGGATTATCCACAGGAGTTTAAGGGAATTCTGGTACTTGAATGTTGCAAAGAAAAGTTCAATTGTGCTTACACAACTGGATGACATGCATGCTTGTGTAACTTTGATACATTGTGGCTATTCGCCTCTCTACCCATGGGATATACCACCCTGTAAGGGTACAACGCAAGCAACCCTAGAGGAGGGTTCCCCCTATAGGTGACGCGGGAATGATTCCCTTGGCTAAAGGTAGCTTAGGAAGAAGCCCAAAAAGAATACCCGAAAGGGTGTAGAGCATCAAAGAGGTGAGAAATCAGAAGAGATCTAGACTGGAAATAAATGTAACAGACATAGATAGGAAAGACAGGAGAAGAATGATAAAAGGCTAGGACAATGAACGAAATAAAATCTGATGAGATGCAGAACAGTGGACTTCCTAAGGAGAGAGAGAACAGCTGGGGCCACCATCCGACTCCATCCAGCAGTGGAACCTAAGTAGTGAACCTAAGAAAGCACTAATCCTGACTAATATTATGACCATTGGCATGGAGGAGAGGAAAAATCCCCTATGAGGAGAAAACTTCTGGGGACCCAAGGCCTAGGTCACCTTCTCTCCAGGCAGAAGGACATTTTGATTATGGATGATTCTGCTACACAATTTAAGTAGAGATCAAGAAAGGAGGTAATGTCCAGTGGTAGAGGAATCTCACGCTCTGCCCTAAAAGGACAGCGGTCGATGGATGTGAGTGAGGACCACAACTAGTCGCTTAAAGGTAAGAGAGGAAGTGCAATGATGGAATGAGCCTTGAAGGCCTGAATGTTTGAAGGTGAGACATGGAAAGAACGATGTGCGATGATGGAGTTGAAGCCTGTCAGACTCTAGCAAAGGGTCAACAGACATGAAGGTATGTCTCTGAGTGGAGAGCAGGTCGAGGTAGCATGAACCCGAAAGGGTTATGCTCGAGTGTTAGATGTGAAGAAGTAGACCCATATAGAGGTTGGATGAGCGAGAGTGGTCAGATGCATGCATGAGAAGACTGATGGTTATAATAGCCAGAGGAATGCTGTTCAATGAGTTAGCATAGGACTCAAGGAGAGATATGCTCACTTAAACTATGTAAATAAGTAGACCCCGAGGTCCGACTGAGCGAATGAGGTCAGGTACCTGGACACCATACAAACTAGATTAAAAGGAGGATACGAATAGGGAAGGTTATGGCAGGATAGGGAAAACCCCAAAAGAAAGCAAAAGGACATAGAAGGAGCAGAATGGAGGGAGGAGAGAATGGGAGGAGGAGGGAATGATGAGTGCTGAAGTCACCCAGATGTATGGAGGCTGAGAAATGGATGAAGGGTCCAGTCATAGTATGAGATGGAGAAGGTATGAGGCAGACAGCGAAGCTCACAGGGTCAGGCTGGGTAGGGGGACCCATGAGGAAGGAAGACACGGGATCCACCAGGAACAGGAAGAGAAAGAAGATGTGGGGGAGAAGACATAATGGACACCAGACAACTCTCCATAGATGCAGTAGTCCAGTAGGCAGAAGCGGCTGGTCCAGGAGAAGGATGAAGGCAGGGATGAAATAGGTGCCAAAAAGAAATGAAGTACTGAAACAGGAATCAGAACAGGACTGGGTAATGCATGGAAGGGAGACATACAAGACTGCAGTAGAGCAAGTAAACAGAAATAAAATATAGTAGGTAAGAGAAATACAGCGGGGCAAAACTCATTGAAGGCCTGTGGGAACTGTAGACTGACTCAGAAACAGAGGTGCACATGCCGGTAGAAAAGGTGAGATGGAGAAAACTGGAAGCACATGAAAACAGAAGAGAGAACTGAGGAGAGACTTGAGGAATGTAGGTGGAGGAACGCAGCTGGAGGAGCTTGGCATGGCAAGACATGGAGCCAGGATGTATCATTACAGCTCAACTGTCCATGAGGACTGACCCCACTAACCTAGAGGTATGGGATGAAGTGAGGCAAGTGGGTGAAACCCGGAGGGAGAGAAGGAAGAAGGAGTGAGGCAAACCAACCAGAGCAGTGCAGCAACTGGAGATGGCAGACATGGCATGTTGCAACTGGCAGGGAAGCAGGGTGCAAGCCAACCAAGCAGGAGGTAGGGAGCACACACACCAACAGCGCAGCTCAGGAGAAGAGTGAGGAGTGGCCTGGCAATGGAGAAAAGAAATAGCGGGGAGGAGCAGATGGCTGAGCCATGCCAAGGTGTGAGGAGGAAGGGAAATGAGTCGGGCATAACCCAGGAGGAGTCACAAAGTGAAGGAAAGAAGAAAGCGAGCCAGAGATTGCGTGGGTGAACCCAGCAGAGGGTGCAAGGATGAAGGAGGACTAGGAACCACCAGGAGCACCAGCAAGGGAAGACAGAACAGGTACAAAGCCAACAAGCGACAGCATGAGAGGGGAAAATGCATTGGGAGGCGGGAGGAGAGACAAGGCATGGGAAAGGAATACAAAGTGCCGTGTAATGAGCTGCGATTCAGAGACTAAATGAGTTGGCATGGAGCCAGTGTCCAGAGGTGCCGTGGAACATAGCAAACACAGAGAAGTGAAAGAAATAGGGAGACAAGTGAGGGAGATGCGGCACCTCCGGCTACGATGAAGAGACGAATCCTAGAACAGTCCAAGAGGAGTGACTTTTTAAGGCCTGATGGGCAAGTGACGTAGTTGCTCCACTCATTGAACCTCAGGCTTTAAGCCTTCCCATTAAATGGCTGTATCATTGATTCAACTGATATAGCTTCAGCTTTCAATAACAATATTTTCTGTTCTAATGCTGAAGATGTGCAGATCCTGATTCTGGTGAACATGAGGAATCTTTAAATATCTCTTGGTGAATTTGACATGCTAGACTGGGATCTCTGTTGTAGTTTGCTCTAAACTTGAAATGAGCATGAGAAATAGTTTGTTCTCATTCTTGAATACTGAGATGCAAATGTGAGATCAGGGAATTAGTATAAAAATAGATACTTGTGTATTGTATGTCCCACTGTGCTTCTGTTGTTAAGGATCACAGATGTTTTCTACAACATCTGGAACACAAATATATTATGATAGGGACCTCAAACCACTAGCAATGCTGATGCATTTGACCCATAACATAATAGTTAAAAAAATCATCTCTCATGAATGAATATCTTGAAATCAGCACATTTTAAATCTATTTTGTGATTAAACAGATTTTCTGTTAGTGTTGCTGTCAGGAATGTGTCATATTAGCAAATGAGCAAAACACTATTCACTACCATAGTGGTAAGTATAGTGGGTGCAGTGGGAGAATTTGCATTATTAAAAGTAGTCACTGAGATATTGACAGTTATCATATCATGGTGGGGAGGGACCTGGGAGGACAGTAGTCTCTATGCCAAGGACAGACTACACCTGGGTGAGGAGGGAAAGAAAGTGTTGAAACAGAGGATGGAGGAGTACATAGAGGAAGTTGGGAATTTAAACTAGGAGTTGGGGGTGGCAGTTGGGGAAGAGATATGCAGAGACCACAGGTTGGGAAACCATATGAGCTTACCCCCCATAACAGTGACAAAGGACAAATGGCAAGTACTGTTGGTGATGCTAGGAAAGGAGGGCAGGATGGGGGGAAAGGGTGGAAGGTGGTTACCCTTAATGCTAGGAGCCTTGGGAGGAAAACTGCAGAGTTACAGGTTCTCATGGCAGAGGGAGAGGTGGACATTGCAGCCATCATGGAAACATGGGCCACCCAATACAATGACTGGGACCTGTCTGTACCAGGGTACAGGTTATTTCATAGGGACAGGGTGATTGGGAAAGGAGAGGGTGGCACTATATGTGAAGGAAGGACTGAAGTGTGTAACGGAGGAAGGGGAGGAGGGTAGTACGGAGTCACTTGGGATGCAAATCCAGGATTCCAAGAATAGGATTCTTAGAATGGGAGTGGTGTACAGGCCACCATCTCAGATGGAGGAGTTAGACAGGGAACTAGCGGGACAGATCAGGAGGACCTGCGAGAAGGGTAGTGTGGTGATTGTGGGGGACTTCAACATGCCAGGGGTGGATTGAAGCACCCCAACAACCAGGAACAGAAGGGAGCAGATACTGCTGGATGCCTTCCAGGACAGCTTCCTGCTGCAAATGGTCAGTGAACCAACCAGGTTAGGGAATACCCTTGACCTTGTGCTGGCAAATGGGGACTTTGTGAGAGAACTTACAGTGGAGGAACCGCTGTGGGGAGTGACCACCACTCAGTATGACCTACATTGGATATGGGCAAGGAAGGAGTGGAATCTGGCACAACAGTGCTGGACTTCAGGAGGGCTGACTTTGGGAGGATGGGGAAGTGGTAAAGGGTACCTGGCCAGAATTCAATCTAGTATGGACACTAACCAGAGGTGGAAGCTCATAAAGCTGGGGATAGTGGAGGCAACCAAACCTGCTGCAAAGCCCAGAGCAAGAGGCTAGGGAATAGAAACCGATCTGGTTGAGCAAGGAGGTCATGGAAAAGGTAAGGAGGAAAAGAGCTGCCTTTAGGAAGTACAAGAAAACAGGGAGGGAGGAGGACAGGGAGGAGTACTTGACAGAATCGAAGGAGGTGACAAGGGCAGTAAGGGGAGCCAAAGCATCTATGGAACTCAGGCTGGCACAAGGCATTAAGAAGGGGGAGAAGGACATCTTTAAGTACATCAGGAGAAAAGGGCTGTAAGGACCACATAGTAAGGATTAGGAAGGAGGGGTTGGGTGGAAGCAGGATGTGATAGTGAGCACTAAATGAGTACTTCTGCTCAGTATTTACTAAAGAGAAGAGGGGTGACACCCAAGGTGGGAGAAATGGCAGAAGCAGGGTGGGAAGTGGTGATAGATGGGGAAATCATGGAGAGCAGAGTTAGGGGTTTGAAGGCACAGAGGGTGGACAAGGTGCCAGGCCCAGATGGCATCCACCCTAGGGTACTGAAGGAGTTGGCAGAGGTCCTTGCAGGACCTTTGGCAGACCTATTTAAAGCCTCACTACATTCAGGGTGTGTACCTCAGGACTGGAGGATGGCTCATGTGGTGCCCCTCCACAAGAGTGGCCCCAAGGATGAACCGGGAAACTACAGACCAGTGAGCCTCACATCCATCGTGGGTAAGCTAATGGAGACTATCCTGAAGGAGAGGCTGGTGGCCCTCCTAGAGGCCAAATGACTACAGGACAGCAGACAGCATGGCTTCATATGTGGCAGATCCTGCCAAACCAACCTGGTCGAGTTCTATGACTGGGTGACTAGGCAACTGGACAGGGGCCATGCAGTGGATGTCCTGTATTTGGACTTCAGTAAGGCATTCGACTCAGTGCCACATGGAAGGCTGGGAAGGAAGTTAGTAGGCACAGGGGCGGGTGCAAAGCTGGTGAGATGGGTAGGAAACTGGCTGCAGGGAAGGGAACAGAGGGTGGTGGTGGTTGGGGAGCTCTCACACCTAGGCAGTACGAAAGCGGTGTTCCACAGGGCTCAAAGTTGGGACCAGTGTTGTTTGGGATATTCATTGCAGACATATCATGGGACATCAAGAGCAAGATTAGTCTGTTTGCTGATGATACCAAGGTAGGCACGGTGGTGGATGACCTAGGGGATGGCAGGGTTGCAGGATGATCTGGCAAAGCTTGAAACCTGGTCAGACACTGGCAACTGGCTTTAATGCCAAAGTCCAAGGTGCTGCATTTTGGGATGAAGAACCCAAGGAGGAGTTACTAGCTAGGGGAGTGCAGCTAGCCCAGACAGAGGAGGAGGAGAAGGATCTGGGTGTGCCTATTACAGGGTTAATGAACAACTCGGCACAATGTGGGAAGGCAGCTGCAAGGCCAACAAAATGCTGGGTTGTATTGCAAGGGGTATATCCTCGAGGAGGGAGGAGGTGATTCTGCCACTGTATAGGTCATTAGTTAGACCACACCTGGAGTACTGCGTGCAGTACTGGTGTCCGTATCTGAAGAGGGACATTAAGTTACTGGAGAGGGTGCAGCGCAGAGCGACAAAGATGATCAAGGGGCTGGGGGCTTATCATATGAGAGGAGGTTGAAGGAGTTGAACATGTACTCACTGAAGGAGAGGAGAGACAGGGGTGACATGATTGAAACCTTTAAATACATGAAAGGAATAAACAAGACGGTACAGAGTGGCTGTTCAAAGTAAGGAGGGAGGAGGGCTACCAGGGGTCATGATATGAGACTGGAGCGAGGAGGTTCAGGAGGAGATGAGGAGACACTTTTTACAGAGAGGGTGGTGGCTGGGTGGAATGCATTACCTGCTGAAGTGGTATGCAGTAGAACAGTGGACTGCTTCAAACGAGGATGGGACAGGACAAGGGGGAGGGTTAATGAAGGGGAAGGGTGGAAGGGAGGGACAGCTGCAGAATAAGGGGTGCTAGCTGCACATTTAAGCAGACTTGATAGACCTCTAGGCCTTTATCTGCTGGCAAATTTCGTATGTTCGTATGGTAGTCAGTGACGGAAGAGTTCCTACACATAGTAGTAGAGGGGCACTCACCTTTAAATCAGCAGTTTTCTCTGGTGCAGTATTCTTTGTTTTAACTGTCTGATAAGGATTTTCATCTGAAGTAGAGTCCATAACAAGTAAAACAGAAGGAAAGATATTAGAGAGTAAACAACAGTTTCTGGCAAAGACTGTAGCAAGACTACAGGTAACTTACCCACTGAAGAGTCAGTCTGATTGTGGATAATGGAAGCTTGCATTTAGTCTCTAAACTATATTTCTATCTGTCTAAAGGTTTGAAACAGCCTCTTGGTGTCAGAAAGCACCACCCACTTCTACCTGCAGCATAAATGTAACAAAGGAGTGGCTGGACAGCTCTTATAGTGATGCTGGAGCTGAAGGTGGTGTGCTTTAGGAGTGCTGAGACACCACCAGAAGTTTTAACAGCCTTCGTTTTAAGCTCCTCCAAATAAAATCCCAACAATACTCCATTTCCACTGCAAGAGGTATTGTACAAGGCTTAAATCTTTATTTTGAGAAGAAAGCCTAATGCTGAAAGAAGTTAAACATTTATATATCCTCGCAACAACAGTGCGCACTTTCGCTCACCTTTGAGCAGGCTTACAAGCTTTCTGGAGCTCGCATTCACATTGTCATGGAGGAGTTCAGTGGCTTTTTTCACTGAAAAGCTTTATCTCAGGAGTGTCTAAACACTGCCATTTTGTGTAGCTCCGAGGAGCTCTAAAGTACAGCATCTAGAAAAATGCTCCCATTAATGAATTTCTTTTCAGGATATTTCCTGCCCACAACACAACTTGTCATCCACAGGGCTTCTCCTCTATGAAATGCACACTATATTTTATTTTGTAAGCATTGCTATAATTTCAACACGTTTTTCCTTGTTTTCCTTACTACCGCTACAACCTCAACATAAACTACAAAGCCGCATCAATTAATATACACACAGCTTCCCTTATTGGAGTAAGAGAGGGAATTAATTTACCAAAATTAGGAGTACAAAGAACATTTAGAAGTGGCGGATGATGTTGACCAAAAGCAGAGATCAGCTGCCGACTCCCTGTTAACAGACCTCAAATAGAACAACTGGCTCCTCTAACATTCCATATTGACCAGCAAAGCCGATTTTCTTCATTTTATTTAATACTTGCCACTAGTAAATAAATAAAAGTAAACATTCACTTTTCTTTTTTTTCATTCAGGCTGGCGGTGCAAAGTGCCGCCCAGCCCGAAAGCACTTTGACCTTTATTTATTACTACTGTAAACAAATCCCAGCGATGCTAGATTTTTTTCTTTCTCTCCATGCATTTCAAAGCTAGCTACATGGTTTTAAACAAGTTTAAGACTCAGCCGCTAATTTCCCTTATTTTACATTTTATACGACAATTATCCACTACTCAAAAGTTTTCATCTGCACTTAACTGGATCTCCTAAGAGAGAAAAAATACGCCCCTTTAGGATTCAATATTTAATTCAATATTTAAACCCATCTATCTTAAAATAAATATCTTTAATAATTTAGTTATCTCTCGGGCTGGCGGCTGCATTCAGGCATACTACCATAAAGGCTCTCCATTACAGCCTATCTACAGGTATACCACTGAGCCTATATTTAGCCCAAGTAGCTCACCTATTTTGTAACCACCCCAATCGAGCATTGCCCAAAGCGGACCCCCAATTCAATCAAGACACCACACTGTTTTTTGGTATAAAAAAGGGCCGTAGCTCTTTTTACTTAAACAAAATTGAATACATTACATGGGACACTTGGCTTTTACGAGTCTAATAGGTACATCACAATTTTATAGATATGCACTTTACATATATTATATACATACACCAAGCTATACAGAAAATTGTAACATATGTACATTACGTGTCCCATCCCGTAAGACCCCTTGGGCAGCCCTAATTCATGTACTGCTGAAACCCCAGCTCCTTCATCCACTTGTTTTGAGGGGAACTCTGGCCCTTTAGTCCAACAGACCCATTGAGGGCCGTGCCTTTCCGCAAGACAGTCCCCCCCTTTCCGAATTTAGGGCCTTCTAGCCCCTTGACGAGGAGCATGCCCATCGGGGGCCACACTCCTCCTCTTGGAGTCTTGGATCCCAGCATTTCGGTGCATGCCCCAGCCTGGGTGCCTTCCTCCCGATCCTCCCGAGGCATACCCGCCCTAGGGTCGGGCTTCCTAGGTGACACCCAATCGCAGCTCTTCTTATGTCTGGAGCCTCTTACCCAGGGTCAGCCATGAATTTACTGCCACTTCATACTGTGACAACCAGTATCTCCCACTAATGCCCAAGGGATCTTACTTTTCCCAAACAGCACTGTCTCACAGAAATCGTTAAGTGTATTGTTAAGGACATCATTTCCCATCTCTGATAAATGAACCCCATCCCGGCTATAAAATCCCATATCTGTTTTTGTAATCAAGAAGTGCTTGATTACCTCCATGCCAGTGAGGCCGCAAAATGGGACACCTCCTATTCACGGACCTCCGCGCTTTATCCATAGCCTGCCTTTCACTCCTGCGCCAATGCGGGCGGTAACGTCGTGACCATGCCAGAATAGTGCGAGGGCAATAACTGTTTTAAGTGGGACAAGTACCTCTTCATATCCCAATTAATCTCTTTGCCCTAGGGTGACCAAGTCATTCCCTCCCAGGTGAATCACCAGCCGCGGCCGATAGTGGCTGAAGTAGACCTAATGCCATGATTGTTTTACACAATGCCCCCCACCTCATCCCCCTTTTCCTGCCCATTTTATCACAGCTCGACTTCTTGGAATGTGCAGCTGAGTTGTATATGGCCGTGTTTTCGCCCTCCTGTACACCTCCCTCACGTGCGAATGACCCACGATCCATATCTGAGGGGATGTCACCGACATGCCTGTAAAACAAAATTAGAAACATGTGAGTGTTCTCAGATTTGAACTATCAGTCCCAACTTGTGCTGGGTTCCCCAACCTCACTTGCTGCTGTTCTTTGCTGAGGCCTTATGTAACCCATGTACGCCTTTGAAGCCCATCTGCCAACCCCTTTTATCTGATCCTCGTTTAAACTGCACCTGGCTGCCTCAGTGGCTGCTCTGATTCGGAATGAATGGGTGTTGCTCTGAGGTCAGGTTTCTCCCGTAATCCATAAACCCTTTCATAGGACCGCAGTGTTGCCGTCTTGTGACTGCTTTTCCATCCCCGTGCACAAACAAATGCCCTATTCCCGTAGGACGACCCGCCAAATACTCCTTCATTGCCATCCATGGGCAGATATTCCCTGGTGGGGCCTTAAACAGTGTAATCATAGCCGGGGGGCCGCACTGGTTAGTTTTTGATTTTCGCAGCTGAAGACACAGTCTATCTTGCCAGATGACGAAATCACTCAACTGGAGATTGGTGTTCTGGCTCGGTGAGTTGGACTGTGGTACCAACTCAGACACCCGGAAGGCCCCAAAAAATGCACATGTGTATAGGGCCCTGAAAAGCTTGGTTTCATAGCCAGAGCTGCAATTGACCGCCAGTGCTCTCAGGAGGTTGGACAATTCAGGTAATCCTATGGGCTTCCTTGTGTCCACCTTTTTCCCTGCGAGTCTAGACATGCCCTGCACCATTTTCTTTGTAATGAAATTGTTGGTTGGGTCGGGGAAACCTTCATATTTCCGAAGAAAGGCAATGCCTGCTAGTTGGAGGCGTATAGCCGCCGGGGATTTTCCCCGGCTTTCTGAGTGTGGGATGTAGCTTTGAACTTGTCTCTGGGTGTTGTGTAGTTCCACGCTTACCTCGTGACCACAAAATTGCTGGAAAGATTCATAGCTACCTACATACTTCCTCCATGTCGGGGGGGGGGGGCCACAGCGAGCTGTACCAGTTGCTGCAATCTTGGTTCCCAAGTCTCCAGACTGCTTCCGGTATTTTTGTTGGAAAATGGTCCGCCCACGGGGCTAACTGCCTGAAGTGCTCGAGCTGAAATCGAGACAGGGCATCAGCTATAACATTTTCTTTTCCTGGCAAATGACATGCCTTAAAAGAGATGTTGTACCGTAAGCAGCATAACACAAAGACCTGCAAGACCTTCATCACATCTTCCGAATGAGATGTCTGCGAGTTCAATATGTCCACTACTGCCCTGTTGTCTGTGTGAAACAGCACTTTCTTATTCTGAAGTTTGTGTCCCCACACCCTTACGGCTACCATGATGGGGAACAGTTCCAAAAGGGTGATATTCTTTGTGAGTCCCCTTCAACACCCACTCCTGTGGCCAGTGTCCCGCAAACCATGCTCCCTGCCAGAATGCCCCAAAACCAATGCCCCCTGAAGCATCGGTCACCATGTGCAGGTCCAAAAATTGGTCTGCTGGTGTCTGCCAGATGGTGATACCATTGAAATCTTTCAGGAAGAGTTCCCAAACCTGTAGGTCTGCTTTTATGCCCTGTGTCAGTCTGATGTGGTGATATGGTTTTAAAGCCCCCCCTGTGGCTGATGCCATCCGCCTAAGGAATGGCCTGCCTGGGCGAAGTGCACGGCATGCAAAATTCAAGTGGCCTATAACAGATTGCAGCTGTTGTAGGGTCACCTTCTTTGCGTTTTCCATCTCACCCAACATTTTGTACAAAAGTGCCACCTTGTCTTGCGGTAGCCGGGAAACCATAGCCTCGGAGTCTATTTCTATGCCCAGGTATGAGAGAGAAGTCGCCGGGCACTCAGTTTTTCCCCGGGCGAGAGGGACACCATAATACCCCATCAGTGAGGTGAAGCCTTGCAGCGTCTCCCCACATGTGGTCCCCCCTTTGGCCCCATAAATAGGAAGTCATTGAGATAATGGACTACATGTATGTTTTTTGTGTGTTCTCTGGTGGCCCACTCCAAAAAGGTTGAGAATGCTTCGAAGGCTGAGCAGCTGTCGGAGCATCCCATAGGCATAGCCTTGTCCATATACCATCGACCTCCCACTTTGAAACCCAGTAAATCCTGGTCACTTGGATGTACTGGTAGCAGACGGAAAGCGGATTTGATGTCACTTTGCCATCATTGCCCCTCGGCCTAGCTGTTGTATGTGGCACAGAGCCACATCAAACGTTGTATATTGCACTGTGCAATCCTCCGGGTTGATGAAGTCATTTACTGAATTACCTTTCAGGTAGGACAGGTGATGAATGAGCCTATATTCCCCCGCTTCCTTCTTGGGAACCAGCCCCAATGGGGATACTCTGAGGTTGTGCACTGGGGAGTAATCAAATGGTCCATCCACCCTGCCTGCCTCCACTTCCTTACCAATTTTTCTCTCCAGGATGTTGGGAAGCAAAATTGCAGACTTGAGATTGCGTGCTGTGGTTTCTACCCTTGGGCCCTTGTATGGTATCCTAAAACCATACTTGAAACCATCGTGTATATATTTTGCAGCTGATTTTTTGGTAGCATTGGGCCAGGGCCATCCTGTCTAATCGTACTGGTGAGTTAGCCAAATTTCCAGACCCCTTTCCTTTCGCTGCTTGCTCCTCGATGTTTGATGTCTTGGGGGATTGACATGTACATTCAGAGAACCTGTGCTCTCCTCCACATGACTTGCAGATGTGCCCGTACTTACAAAAGGAACGAAAACATTTCTCTTTATTGTAGTCGTAACAGGCCTTCCTCCCTGCCCCTTTCCTCTGCTCTCCACCCGTTTGCCTTGCAATAACATGACCACTATCTGTGTATGTCACAACATTAGGCCGACTACGCGTCATATAGTGAACCCACAGGTCTATGTGTGTGTTTTCCCATTTGAGATTGGGTTGCCTAGATAGTTTCAGACGAAATTGCTCATCGTAGTTTAACCATGCACATCCATCAAATGAGAGGTGTGCAAATTTTATGGTATCCCTGTATTTTAAAAGTGCAATTAGTTTATCAGGGTGCTTCATCCCATAAACTGACATAAATATGTCAAAGGCGGCTGCCCAATTCTCAAATGTGAAAGGTACCTTTGGTCGCTGTGGCCTCTCTTGTTTATACCCTTTCTCGTCGCTCACCTCCGGATTTCTATGCAGTAAAGAGAACATGTCTATGAATTCCCTTTCCAGATTTTCTCCCGGACAGTGTCGGATAAGTGATCCCCCAATGGGTCTTCTACCCCAGCATACGCCCAATGCTCTGGGGATCCAGATACTGCGCTGGTTGACTTATCCCCATTACAGTATTTGGAGTGCTATCCATTCTAAAGGCTGCAGTCTCTTGATCTTGTGAGCTTGGTGTCCTGTTCTCCTTGTTAGTTGGGAGGGGTTGTAATGTGGGAGGCCCAGCATCTGTCCATACCTGAACTGCTGCCCTTTGTGCATTACCCCCTTCCCCCCCTATCCCTTTGGGAGAAAATGAAGTGAGGCTGGCTTGAACGAGGCTCAAACACCATGGTGTTCTGTTGTACGCTTCCTTTGTGACTTACCTGAGCTGCATCGGTTCCTGCCATTGCAGATTCGGTCAAGTGGTGTGTCCCTAAGCTATAATCCTCTCTTGACCCAGCAGCCCCGGCTGTGCCCAGGGAGGTACCCTCACCAGGTTCATTAGTTGGAAATGCCTGAGGCCCCACAATGGTGGGGGGCATTCCACCCTGCAGGGTTGTTGTGAAACCAGGAGGTGAGGAGCCCCAAGGGGTCACTGCTGGCCAAGTGATGAGCACATTGCCTGGTGCCCCATACAAAAAAGGCCACATAAAGGGGTTATGTTGCCATGTTTGATGCCCTGGTATCACCGGCCCGGGATTGAACCCTGGAGCCCCCTGGTGTCTTGACTGGTTGCTTACCTTTTGACCCCTTTTTCTTCCTAGGGGTTCCTTAACGACTGTTTTTTGGCCACGTCCTCCCATCCTGTCCCCCTTGCGCCCTGCCCTCTTCCGTTTACGTTCCCTTATCTTTTTGGCCTTGACCATGTCCTCAAGGTTCTTTATCCCTTTCTTATGCCTTGCTTCCTCTGTTGTCGATTCAATGGCAGCCTTTCTATGCTGTCACTGTATTGTGCTCCTCACTATCAGATTCAGACCACACTAAATCTATTGATACATCGCTGGCCTGATCTCCCTCATACTCACCCTCTGTGGCTGGGCCACCGTTACTTGTTCCACTTCTTCGTTCTCCTCTCTTGGTTGTGCCCTAGATGCATTCCCCTCCGCTCTGTTCCGTTTTTTCTCTGTCCGCTTTTTTTCCGCCTCTGCCACTGGTGAAGACTTACGCTTAGTTTGCCTGCCCTGCCCCTTTTTAGCAACAGATTTTTTCTGAGCCATGGATTCTAACCATCGGGCCGATGGCTGGCTACGCCTAGGCTGCCGACCCACATCATCCACTGGTTCTTGTGGCCTGTGTTCTGGCATGTTAGGGGGGTCTGCCACTGTTTTCTGTTGCCCGTTTTGATGGGCTACTAGTATTTCTGGTTCTAACCTGGACATGGTTGACAGCCAATCAAATCCCCCAATGTCCTTAAGGCGTTTCAGGGCCTCGCGGAAGGTTTGGTCTTGCCCTTGCACTGGGATAGCCTGTGCTACATATTGTGTCTGGCTTCCCGGCACCGTAAGGTCTTGACCGGTGCCCTGTGCCTGTGTGGAGATTTGGGGGGACTGGTTGTCCAGAAAGTGGTTATTCTGTGTTTCGGACATTTTAGCTATTGATATTAAGGGGCAAGGCAGTATTCAACGATGCAATACCTATGAGACAAAACATTAGTTAATACACCTTCATCTTGCCCTTTATAAGTTAACGTTCTACCCCATATCCTCTGTCTAACTGAATGCCCTATCTATCCCATCTGTATTTGCTCCAGGCTCCTCTTGTTGCTGTACCCCATCCCGTTAGTACTAAACCATGTTGACTTCCCCCCCTTAGAGGAACCTTTTCAGAACCAAAACCATATTAAAAAGAGGCAGGGCTACCGGAGGGAAATTCTGAAATTGTGTAGAAAAACAGTCTAGACGAACAAGAATTCTCATTAAGCTTTTTTTTTTTTTTTTTTTTTAAACAATAACTTATTTCCCGAACATAATTTACCCCAGACTAAGATGTTTATGGCGCTCTAGAGTGCCATTTTCGAACATTACAAGTCTGGTATTGCTCCACCCAAAAAGACAGGAAGGAAGCTTCAACAAGAGAAATAAAAAAAAAAAAAAAAAAAACAGTACACATTGTGCCACTCCCTCCCTATACAGCTTCACCTAATGATTAGTCTGTGTGTTTCTTCCACAGCAACAGACCCCACCCTCAGCCAGCAAGCCGAGAAGGAAAGAAAGAACGTTTTTTCCCCTCATTACCCTAATTATCAGGCTGTGATAGTTATCTAGGTCACAATCGTACATGCTTGTTTTCTCATTCGGGCATACAAATAAACAGGGATAGTGTATTCTATAACTGAACCTCCTTTACAAAGAAGTGCCACTGAACAACATGAAGCGTATGAATTCCTCATTACTAAGGAGAACATGCTTAGTTTTAAACAAACTATTAGGCTTTTCTTTTTCAGCGAACAAAACATCTGGTGTTTATTCAAGAACATTTCTACTCCCTTTATGTCAGAAAAACCCCATAATATTCCATTTCTACAGCAATGAAATGAGTAAGGCATCAACCTTAAATTCGGGAAGAAAAACTTAATGCTGAAAAGAATTAACTTTTAAATACCCTCACAACAGTGCGATCATTCGAGTAGGTTATAAGCTTACTGGAGCTTGCACTCGCACTGTCATGAGGAAGTTCTCTTCACTTTTGGGCATTCTGGAGAAAAACTAATGAACCACGAGGTTCTCAATATTTTAGACCCTGCAACATGCAAGGCAAGAAAAAGGGGGCAGCTACATTAAAATCGGAGTTAACCTGCCGACATGTTGTCAGGGAAAAGCCTGTGGAGCAAAAATGGCTCCAAACATTCATTTTGCCATGGGAAATGAAACACTTATTTTACAAGATGCCCAAACAACTAGAGACATCCAATTAACAAAGGGGAATAACTGCAGGCGAAAGCTCCTGGGGAAAAAGAAAAAAAGGGGGCCACGAGGAGAGGCAGGGCGGGGAACCAAAGGCCAAAACTCCCAGAAAAGGAACCGCTGGCAACGAGAGACACACAGGGGAAAAATTATAAACAAAGCCAAAGGCAAAAGCAAATGCTGTGGAAGAAAGGCGCAAAAGAGACTGACAAAATGGGGGGGCGCCACGAGGTGAGGAAGTGCCAAAAGGGGGGGCAGGGAAACAGAGGCCAACACAATCACCGCAAGCCGACATCCTGAAAAAGGGAGAGAGACGAAAATGGAGAAAACTCCACAGGGAGGAACTTACTTGGAAAAAGACCTAAATCCGGGGAACTTTTCTGAGGTTGGGAGGACGCCAGAAACCACGAGGGCAGAAGCCCAATACAACCCCCCGGAGCCCGGCCAGAACCCTGGTGAACAGACCAAAATAACTCCAGATACACTTACCTCAGGATCCGGGAAGGCTTAACTCGAAGCGGGAGCGCAAGCAAAAATGACCGGTGGAAAAGCAAAAAGAAAAAGCCAATGGCGCCAAAAGCCAACACGGAGCCAAAAATGGAGGAAAAACAAAAGACCAGCTGCAAAAACCAGCGAGAAGCCTACCTAAGTAGATTTAAAGCAACTTGTTGCGGAGTTGTTCCAGGAGGGCAGATCCCCTGGGACAGCTCCTTTGAAGCTCCTCTCTGACCCTCCCATAGGGAGGGTTCTTGCCAGCCCATCCGAGGAGCTCGATTGGGCCACCTGCTCGGGGCCGCCTCCTCCAAACGGTGGGCGCCCTCCAGCCCATACACCTCTTGGGTTGTTGGCAATTCCGGTGAGAGCCGGTGGGGCTATTATTACAAATCTCTGCTACCTCTTGCATTTCTGAGGAGAGATTCATTTACTAAAAGTCTGTCCATGCGAAAATGCACATAAACACGTCTTCTTAAAGCAGCAGGAAAAAAAACAGTAACAATTGCACCGCATAAGGGGAAAGAATACAAAAAAACAATTATAACTGCAACCCCCCTTTCCTTTATTTCTTTTTCTAATATCTTGCTGCTCTGCACTACACCATTTTTGTTAACTATATTTAAACATTAAATCCTTCATTCATTTATTTAATTTTGGAGTTTGCCCATGACTTTTCTGACATATGGGGAAATCAGGAAAATTCAGGAAAGCATATAGCACAAAATTACAAGGCCCCCAATCTGTCACAGAGCCACTCTGTGACATGCTGCAGAGCTGGTGAATCCTCCTGCTGGAGTTCCTTAGGTTGCTCATTCAACTCATTTCTACCGTCAGCTCCAAAACTGGCAGCATAGCTGGACATGCTTTACTTTGCAGCAACTTGCTATTTTCAGCAGTATCTCAATATTCTCAGCTGCAGCTGGTGTCTGTTGGAGTGGTGCTTTCCAGGGTTTAGTACTCTGCTGAAACTAGTGAGACCGCAAATCTTTGTTGGTTTCTTTGCTGACATCAGTGTTCGTGGAATCTGCCATCCTTTTGCCTTGTGGGCCTCTCAGCTCCAGTAAGTTAAGCTTGCTGGTGTTAGCAGGAGTGGGTGTGGAAGGTAGGGGTTGTAGTACTGATAGAATTGGATGCAAACTTTTTATCTACAGTAATGGTAGCAGGTTGACTGTCAGACACTGAAAGATTAAACTGGGGAGTCAACTGGTGCTGTAAATGTCTTCTGCCTCTTATATACTATATTCTGTTTTTCCCTTCTCTCGAATAAGGATGTTTAAAACTCTATCTTTTTGGACTTGTACCAGAACAGAAGAAAGAAAATAGGTTATTTACATCTGACAGTTTTTCTCTGTCCAGCTCTGTCTCTTCTAGAGTAGTCACATGTTCCAATTCTTTCATTAAATGAGGGAAGTTCAGATTTTCTTCCTTCACCCTGAGGTAGGTGGACAATTCAGGCAAAATTATGGACAAATCTTTTGTTGGTGTAATAAGGGAGGTATGTGGAAGAGGGAGACAGTTGGAGGTCTGCAAATACTACAAAAGCGGTACAACGAGTAATGATTAGGAGAGATGGGATATAGACAAGAGGATTCTATCTTTACATTCGTACCAGTTCTGTATTCAAGGATCACTTTATTGGGTAAACTGGGGGGAGGGGGACATAAAAAGAAACACAAATGCTTCAAGTATTGATTTCTAGACATATTGCCCTGGAGTAGCCTATGAAGTTTCGTGTATTACCAGATGCCTAAATCTTTATGAATGGAATTAAACATTTTACCATAAAATGTTAAAGGTATAAGGGACAGACAGAAGGCAAGAAAAATAATTTTGCTGATCCGCAGGGAGCAGATATATCACTTATGCAAGAGACCCATATACTGTATGTAAGAAAGTGGCTGAATTTTATATCAAAAGATGGGGGAAGAGCATGGCGGCAAACTTTAATACCACAGCTAGAGGAGTGGTGATCTTTATCTAAAAAAGAATAGATCTATTTCATTTGGCAAACTGATAGTTGACCTGGATGGGAAATATATTATGGCAGAAATCAATGCACTAGATGGGACCATTGTGTTGGCAAATGTATGTTCTCCCAATGTAAGTGACAATAACTTCTTAAACAATTTAGTTCTGAACTTGATTACTTTTGATGGCCCACATATTATAGGTGGGGATCTCAATCTAGCATTAAATTGTAGACTGGACAAATCTTCTTCATACTCAGACCAAATGACAAATATAAGAAAACAATTGAAGGGGTATATGGAGGATTTAACATTAACAGACATTTGAGGGAACTAAACCCAGATACTAAAACATACACAGTTTTTCAGCCCTTCATGAGTGTTCTACATGAGCTAACTACTTCCTTATTTCACAACTTCTTACACACTATGTAAAGCAATAAAGTATCACAGTATTATTTTTTCAGACCATGCGGCTGTAGAACTGCAAATTACTATAGCTAAACAAACATCGGGCAGACAGTGGTCGATGGACCCAATACTTCTTAAAGACTTCCATCCTGCCAATGTCTTTGCAGAGGTGCAGCTTTCAGAACTGTATAGAGTACTCAGCTGTAGCAGTAGTGGCAGCTCATTCTCCCTACTCCTGCTAGAAATCCACCTTCCGGTGCATCCCAGCATCCCACTAGCCTTTCCTACTGTCTTGTCACACTGACCAGTTAATTTAAGGTCATCAGATATGATGACCTCGAGGTCTCTTTCTTGCTTGGTTACTGTAAGTACCTTCTCTGATCTTATACATGGCTCTAGGGCTTCCCCGCCCCAGGTGCACAACCTTGCTCTTTTTGGCATTGAAACCCAGCTGCCACACTCTGGACCAGTCCTCTAGTTTCCCAAGACGCCTTTGCATTCTTTCCACCATATTCTGAGTGTCCATTCTGTTGCAGATTTTTTGTATTATCCACAAAGAGACGCACCTTCCCCTCCAGATCCTCAGCAATGTCACCTATGAAGACATTGAAGAAGACCGATCTCAGCACAGATCCTTGAGACACCCATCTAGTCACTGTCCCATCTCCTGAGTGTCTGCCATTTACCACCACCCTTTTCCTCCTATCCTTGTTCAGCAATGTCCGATAATCCCTGTTTTACAAAAGGAGCATACTTCTGACTGAGTACCATATCCTCATTATTGTATTCCCATAGATATCCTAGACCAGACTCCTCTAAGGTTTTTTTTTTTACACAACAAAATCATGGAATTATAACCATTCTGCATACAGTGGATGTTTTCCTTTAATGCCATTTTTGGTATCTGTTCATTTCTCATTAAATTCAGTTTCATTTGATAGGAAAGCATTCTAATATATGGTAACATTTTAATTTCCACATTTCCCAACCAGTTCTGCTCTGAGAAAAGGTACTGGTGGAGAAGGTGAAACTCTCAAAAGAGCTTTATAATAAGAAGTCACTGTTTTGTCAAAATCACTTGGAAAATGAGATGCCTATACTTCTGGCCCATACATCATGTATGCATTTAATGTAACTTCCCCTGCAGTAGGAGCAGGGGATAACGTATGTCCACTGTACTGATACTGATATTTCAGTAGTGCCTGTTTAACTTGATTTCCCTTAGCAGTGATTTTTACTAAATTATTTGTCCGTTTATTATTCTCTGAAAGCATTTCAGATAACAATAATCTTTCATCTGCTCTGTGAGTTAATCTTCTGTATACCATTTCTGTTTTGCAGATCTTCCAAAAAAAAAAAAAAAAACAACACTACTTTATTCTTGGAAATATTAATTGCCAGTTCCATTTGATCACAGTAGTTCTTAAATTTAGCAAATGTTCTTTTAAGTCAAATAGGAGAAGTTACTAGCAGAATAAGGTAATCAGCATATGCTAGTGAATGGTATTTTTTGCTCATTATTGTAGTAGAAAGCAAGTTAAAGTCCTGTTTACAAAGAGATTAAGCAGGATCGGCATTAAAGGGCAACCCTTTTTTAACCCTTTGTCTACTATAGATTGTTCTGTCATTTCTCCATCCAAGGAATAGCGAACATGTGCCCAGTTGTTCAGTGTATGTTTTACTAGTATTGAGTAAGGTCTTTTCTATACCTTAATCTGTCAAAGTAATCCAAAGAAAGTTCCCTGGTAGGGAATCAAAAGTTCATTTAAGATATACAGTAGGCTGCATATAATTTAACTATCATAAATGGAACATACTGTACTTTTTCTACCAGAAGTGACAACTGGATTGAAAGCCAGCTTGATAGTCACTTAAAATATTATCTTTATCAATCCATACCTCTACCCTTTACAAATAATTTTAGAAGAAAAACTGGTAATATTGTTGATCAAGTTTAGGGGGTGATATGTAACTGGGTCCTCTGCACTACCCTTCTTATGAACTGGGACCATCAATAGGCGCTATGTGTGAAGGCTACGCAACATGCGCAGGCATGTGCATAGCCAGCAGGGGTGTATATGAACCACATACATGCATGCAAGCCAGGAGCAGCATGCACAACATGCACAGAAAGCATTGCACAGTACAGCAATGCAGTGATACGCAGCCCACACATGTGCTGGCTACGAGGGGGAGGAGCCATGTACCAGGTATGCAGTGGAGCATGCAGCCCATGCACAAATGTGTGGAAGGTGTGCATACACGTGCTGCATGGTGTGCAGAGCAATGCATGTCCTGGGGCAGCTGTAAACAGGTGCATATGCCATGCCACCAGCAGAAGCCCAAACAGAGGCAAATGCCCACAAGAGGGGCATGTAGCAGGGTGCAGAGGCATAATCCAGCTGGAGGTGTGCAGCCACAGATGGCCAACCAACCACAGGCCATGCTGCAAGCACCCAACACAGATGGCCAGGCATGCCAGCATGGCATCGTAGCACACACAGACAGGCAACCATGGGATCTTCTGCAGGCTGCTAGAAACAGTACCCATGTGGCACATAAATGTGGTGTGGTCAACATGCATGGCATAGGATGCCACTGCAGTGGACAGACACCTGCAGAAAAGCAGAGCAGTGACAGTGCACCCAGAAGGCAGTGGCTGCTGACCCCACCCACCAGGGCTCCATACCCATGACAACTGGTGGGGCAATGCATGGCACAGGGAAGCTGGGCAGAACAACCAACCTCATTGCCAAGACAGGCATGGCCCCCACAGTGGGCCCCACAGGCCAGCACAGTACCCAACACATGGCATACCCAGTCACCCAGCAGGCAGGACTGACCCGAGACACACACAGGGGCTGGTGGCTGAATGCCACTGAAGGGCCCCCCCGCGGGCAACAGCAGCATCACCCCCCAGCACCACCAACAGAACAAGCAGACACCAATGACCCTGCAGCCAAACAAGGCTGCAGACCTCCCACACACACAAACACACACACAAGCACACACGAGAGGCAGGGAACAGCCATGGTATAGTGGACAAAGGTTTATTACAAACACATAAACAAATGCACAGCACAGTGCTCGACAACCCACCCGACACCCCAAATGCAGTCCACAGTACTGTGCCACAGCACAATCAGATGGCCACGCCATGGCCCGTGCAGTCCCCTACACGGCATGCTGCACCCTCCGATCCGGTACCATCACTGCCGGATGCTCCTCCTCCTCACTGCTGCTGCTGCTGCCCTCCTCTGCAGGCATGGGTCACGCCACCTACCACATTACAAGGTGCCTGATGAGTCCTTGGTTGCACTGTGGAAAGAAACAGACAGTAAGTACCTTGTGCATAGGGCAGGACACCCACTCACCCTGCGAGGACCAAACACACAGTGGTGTCCCCCTTGACCAATGTGGACATACCACTTGACTGGACAAGCATGGCATGGCACATCCCACACAGCAGCCCACCCTCCAACTCCTACAGAGCAGCAATGGATGTGCATGTTGACAGACCGACAGGGGCACCCATCTATACCCCTCAACTGTTACCGAGTGTCAGGGATGTCCCTGCATATGCCTGATGATGTTACACTGCCCCACCCCAAATCTTGATTCCATGATAAAACGGGTGGGTCTGGACGCACAAACCAATGTTGCACAGCAAAGGTACAGACCCGTCCCCCCCAGTAAATGCAAGCAACGCTAGGCCCCGCATCCAACCGGCCACCCAAGTGGAAACCACCAGTGGCAAGGATGTGGCCCTGATAATGGCCCTGTGTCCCTGACCGTGTATGCCTTGTCCCCAATGTATGAAGCAGGGGTGAGAGGTATGTACCTACTTGGGATGGTACAATGACCCACCACAGGGCCCGATGCTCCACATCTCCCTGCTCGCCCTTGCAGTCTGGTGCACCACCCACAACAGTCCATTGGAGATATCGTGACATTGGGCACACATACTGCATGTGGTACTGTGCCCTAGATGTTGCCACCATGATGGCTGCCCCATCTGGCTGCACCTGCCTCTGTAGTTTTACCCTCCTCAGCACACCAGTGGAGACCTGCATGGGGGAGGGGAGGGTAGGGGGACAGCAAAGAAGAAAGTAGGTCAGCACACAGGCATATCCCAAGGTGACTCGCCACCACCACCCACCAGCAGGTACATGGTACCTGTGTGACACAACTACCTGAGGAGAGGCCTGAGTGACCCAGAGAGTCCTGTATCCACTGCTATCTGAGTACTCATGTTTGGCAACATGCCAGAGGTCCTGTGGGTACCGCTTCATGATGTCTGCATGATGTGCAGAGGCAAGGGCATGCCATTTACGTAGCATGCCAGTGCTGGTCGTGCACATGTCAAGCAGCCCCACACATGTAATGCATGCATGCATGGTACAGCAGGGAACATGTGCCCCCCCATGGCCTGCCCAAGTGACAGCCATGCACGCTGTGGCTGACACCATGCAGGGCATCCCACAGCCATGTGATGGTACACCGGGCATAGCAGCGGGACGCAGGCATATGGGCCCCATTGTGCAGAGATCACCCCAGAGCCACACATGGGCATGCATGTGGCCACATGTGGCACAGGGGAGGCCTGTGTGGCCAGGGCATGGCCATGGATAGTCCAAATGAACCATGGGGGCATGGGGCACCATGGCCCCCATGCACACGAATGGTGCACTGCATGCAGGATGGCGAACGTCACAACCAGCATGGCCGCACAGTGCCAGCAGGGTGTGATGGCCACACTACTGTGGCAGGGGGCACCATGGTGGCCTGTGGACACACTGACACTGTGATGCCTGCAGATATGCATGGACACCACCCTACATGGATCCTGTATGTTGTATGGGTGCTGCATGGCAGTGGCCAACGGTGGTGCAGCCACACCCATGCAACAGACATGTATGTCCATGGACCACATGTCCTGCCCCATGCACCCCACGAAGGCCATGTGCCCACCACCCCATGCCGACACGCAGTGGCACATGTGTGCCTGACCACGTGCACAGGGCAGCACATGATGCCATGCAGACCAGACCAGGGCAGTAACCATCAGCCCAAGGGTTGGGGGCATATCATCCTATGCCAGGCGCATGGCGCATGCATGCCACAGCCACACACCTGATAGCACGTACACTACAAATGGCGTGTGATGCCTGTACCAGGCACTGTTCCTGTGCTGCGCCAGAACCTGAATGAAGGCGGAATGTGCCCGCCACTTCTCATTAATGTATATCTGCACAATGCGGGGCATGGGAGGGGTTGGGGAAGAAGCCCACAGAAGCGTGGATAGACAGCTTCTATGTGACACACACTGCATTGACCCTTTCCGGCTGCCGTGGCTGATGGTCATACACCTGTGTGACCTGGCCTGCAGCAGTGTAGGACCACAGACACATCGCTCCCTGGCCATGTCGGTCGAGAACAAGGTCATGTGTGCACTGGTCTACTATGTGACAGGGTCCTTTCCATGCATTGTGGGTGATGGGATCAGTGTTAGCCAGTTGTCCATGTTCAGGGCACTGGCACAGGTCACTGACGCATTGCTACTGCATGTGTGGGACCACATAAGCCTCCTGATGATGGATGGTGAGGTCCACATCACAAAGTAGGCATTCTACGCACTGCACAGCATGCCAAACATGCTCGGTGCCATGGATGGCATGCACATCAGTATCCTGACACCCACGGTCAAGAAGGAGGCATAACGCAACCACAAAGGCTTCCATAGCATCAACTGCCAGGTCATGTGTGATGTGGCGTACCTGTTCACCGATGTGTGTGCACATTTTCCTGAGTCCTGACATGACTCCTACATCCTGGATGCATTGGGGTTTGGTGCCTGGCTCCATGTGAGTCACGTGGATGGGTGGCTGTTGGGTAGGTGTGCAGTGCCCCTATAGGTCTGAAAATCGCATGCCCATGCCATGTCTAACATCTCCCCTTTCCCCACAGGTGACAGTGGATATCCATTGCGCCCATATCTGCTGATGCCCTACCTGGCACCCACGGATGCTGCAGAACTGGCCTTCAACACAGCGCACCATTGGATGAGGGCCATTGTGGAAAGGAGCATCAGACTACTAAAGATGCGATTCAGATGCCTGGACCACACCAGGGGAATAATGATGCTGAGTCCGTGGCGCGCTTGCTGTGTGTTTGTGCTCTACATGATGCTGCACAATATAGCCATGCATTGGGGAATACAGATGCCTGACTACGATCCACCTGATATGCCACTGGATCATCCCGCCGATGGGCCAGCATGCGGCCAGGAGACAGCCATAGGCCGTGCAGCATGTGCAGTGGTTGGCAATGGGAAATTCAGATGCTAGCCATGGTGCCCCTTGCACACCATGCAGGCATGCTGACCAGTGGCCGGTGTGATGGGACTCAGATCGGCAGAGCAGAGTGTCGCTGTAATGACCGATCCATGCCCATTGATGAGGCATGGCTGAGGAAGCACGTCATCCCCGTCATGGCCGTGGTGCATGAGCATGGTGTTGGACAGCATGGCTGCTATTTCATGGCAGGGCCCTGGGGCTGTGTTATTAAGCCCCTGTACCATGGCAAGGTAGCCAGTCGGACAGGGGTCCACCCACCCCCCTGACCCCTGTACTTATGGCCGCATGCGTGCAGTGGATGGTGCCACTCCCACCCTGTGCCACTATGTGTTCGGCCACCATGCTACTATGTGAGTGTGTGTGTGTGTGTGTGTGTGTGTGTGTGTGTGTGTGTGTGCCTGTATGTGCCCACGTGTGCGCCCCCATCGGGCAGCATTCATGCCCATGCCGGGGCCGCTACGGCCACATCAGCTCATAGCAGTGGTGTGCCATATGGGGCTACCTGTTCCTGGGCCGTGGCCTATATCTCCCACCTGCATATATGCCCCAGTGCCCTACCGCCATGGTGCCATGGTGCATCCTGCATGTTGGTGGTGGCTGCAGTGTCCTGCTCAGTGGTGCACTCCATGTCTGGCACGTTACCCTGTCCATCGCCTGGCTGGCTGTCCACCATGTCCATGTCTGGTAGGTCACACCTGGTGTCTCTGTGGTCCCAGCGGTGTCAGTACCCATGCTGTGTGCCTCCTCATCTGGTCATGGATGCCCCCTTGTGCCCATGCCACTGTCCTCCCGCACATGCCCCACGATGTCCGTGGCCACACGTTTGGACCCCTCATGTGTTGGGCTCAGACCTCTGTTGGGCCACCATGGTGGTGTTCCCTAGCATGTGATGGTGTTCTCCAGCATGTGATGGTGTTCTCCTTCTGCTCCTGTGACCCTGCTATATGCGCTATGTCATGCCCCATGGCGATGGCTGCGCTGGTGAGCATCACGAGTGCCTCCGCATGCCACTGTTGTGCCTCAAGATGATCCAGCTCCAGCTGCCACAGTTCCCAGTATTGTGGGTCACCTATCACCGTGGATCGAGCTACCCTGCTGAGCCCTGTCAGTCGGGTGGCTGTGCCATCGTCACCACTGTCACCATCCGCACTGGCCACAGTGTGCACCTCCTCACCATGGCATGTTGCTGCCTGCCCCTGTGCGCACCATTGGCTGGTGGTCCATGGCTCTTGGCTGTCTGTCACTGTGCAGCTGCTCTGCATCACACCCTGTGTCTCTTCATCTCTGTCATCCACATACGTGTCCATGGGTGTCTCCACCTCCTCACTGTCGGGTCCGGTGTGCTGCCATCAGCTGTGTCCAGCAGCACTGGCTCCGCTGCCTGTCTTCGCTCTGTGGGATGTGGATGATAGGCTGTGTTACCTGCACTGCATGCACTGTGTGGCCTGCATCCCCGACTGTACCCAACCCTGGCTTACCTGTGGTGTTGTCCTCTGTCAGCTGGCCATGCCTTTTGTCCATGCTGTGTGGCGGATGCACCGGTGGCATGCTTCCGTGTACTCTGTCCCTGGCTTGCTCTGTTGGCACATGGGTTATTCATTAGGCATTGGCCAGTCTGGCTGTCCCATGAATGGGCATGCTGTGTGTGTGTACAGTACCTACCTGCTAATGTGTCCATGCCCTCATCCACCCCATTGATGCTCACCACCATCAGTGTGTCTGCTACCATGCTTTCGATTGGTGTGAGCTGTGTGTCCACTGCAGATGATCCACCACCTGTGCCATGCTGTTTATACCCTCCAGCTGCCAGTCGCTTCTTCACAGCTGTTTGCAGGTCACACCACTTGTGCTTGATCACTGTTAGCATCCTGGCATCTGGTCCTGTGGCATTCACAGTGGACTGCACACTCAGCCACAGGCACGCCTTCACCTCTGCAGGGGGTGGCCAGGGCGAGTGCTCCGTATAGCTTGGCATGGTTGGCACTAATTTAGCTGACCATCGCAGCCACCTGTGCCCCAGTGAAGTTCAAGGATCGGGGCCGACTGGTCCCACCGCCGTGGGCGCCTCCGTGTGTCAGGCCCACTGTGTACCTCTCCTGCTCTCCCTCCCTGTTACTGTGTGCAGCTTGCTCCACACCCTCCCTTGGTTCTGTCATCCGTGCATCATCTCCTACGCATTTGGCATTCACATTCGAGTGAGCACACTGGGCGGTGCGGATGTCCTTTTATAGTGGGGTCATGGGGTGGGGTCACGTAGCTTGTCCCATCCCCTGTTGCCTGTACGCTCTGTTCTGTGCCTTCTGCAGTGCTGCCCACTGCTTCTGTGCAGGCCGCATTTCTCTTCATGCATGCTATGTGTTCTGGTGGTCCTGCACAGCGTGCAGCTGTGCACCACATACCCATCATGTTTACGTGCATTTCTCATGCCTTCATGCATAGCACCCAGTGTCTTTAACAAAGATTCCAGAACATATTCCTGAGCAATACAAAAATTGAAAAAAAGATCTAGGAGTTCAGCCAACATTTCTGTGTTAAAAAGATTTTGTTAGTTCAGCCCACATTTCTACTTTAGTCTTAAAAAGTTCAGTTGGAACAGTGTCCAGCAATGAGGATTTATTACTCTTTGACTCTACAATTACCAGCTTGACTTCTTCTACAGTTATTACCAAATGGGTATTTATATTGAAGTTTAACCTTCTGCAGTAGTTAGTCTCCTCTGTTTCTTTATAAAATATCTTACTTAAATATTCCACACATCTAGCTGGAGTAATATATGACGAGACACTACTTTGCAAATTATCTGTACTCTTCAATGTCAGTTTCTAGTACCCTTTTACATCTTGCTTCTGCAGAATAGTAAGCATTAATTCCCAGGCTTTGTCTTGGTGGATTTTCCATTATTCCTTTAATATATTATTGCATTTTTTTCCTTTCCAGATTCAGCACCATAATGCCGTGTTTTGTTAGATCTTCCCTTGTATACCTAACTATTTCTGTTAATTTCTTTCTAGTTTTTTTCTTTATAAATACTGGTAAACCAGTCTTTTTGCTATGTTATCATGTTGCAGTCCTTACACATATTCTTTGTAAAAAACATTGTTAGTATACCAGTTAGGGTAACTTAATTCCACAGACATCAGGAAATGCAGTGTTAGGGTTTACAACTCTAACTCCCCACCCCCACCCCCCCAAGCAGCAAAAGGAAAAAACATTAGGGTTTTGGATCTCTGAAGTCTTGGTTATTGAGTGGTGGGGTCTTCCTTGGGGCTATCAACCCTAATGGTCACCCCTTCACACAGTTCATAGCCTCTTGTCCGAAGCACAAGGTAGAGCTGCAAGCCAGTGCCTCATAGTGATACACTCTTCCAAGGTAATGAAGTATGCCCTGCCACATGTTGCCAACACAATTTGTTGTGACTTTCTTCTCGCAGGACCCTGCATGAAGAAAGGAGATCATGTGTGATGTTCACTCAAGGAACAGCATGGGCATTAGGGTTTTTACTTATGTTCCCAAATGTGGCATAAAGTTACCCTAACTGATGCATTAACACAGTTTTTTTGCTAAGAATTTTCTTTTGAGATAGTGGAAATGAATCCCCATTCTCACAGGGCCCTTTGGGATCTGTGTGAACAGGTGCAGATGTGCAGGGTCATTTAGGCCCCCCTGTGCCATAGGAAGACTCCATCTGCTTACAGAAGTGCAGGTCTTGGCACATTACCCCCCACACAAGGGAATGCAAGTGAAAATTAACGAAGTTACAAGTGAGCGAATGAAAATTTTAATGCACACTCATGCCTTTGTCAGTTTTATTTATTTTGACCCCACATTTTCAACATAGCCTTCTTAAGACCCCACCTAATGAACAAGGGCAGTGAAATGTTCAAGTCCCACATGAAAGGTGATTTCGCCAAGCAACCACAAAATCACCTTTAGGGCTTGGTTTGCATAATTGCACCACCATTGGTCATAAGGTGGGGGTCTCAGAAAAGCCATGTTGAAAATTTGGTGTCCTAATATAATGACAAAGTTATGAATCAATGTTCAAAGCCCCATTGAAATACACTGAACTACAATTACTTTAGTTTACATAAAATTATATGTCACAAATAACATGTCAATTACTGCATGACAGGAAAAAAATGATGAATCATGAATGGTAAAAGTGAGAGCTAATATCAGTTGCTCATAGAGTATTTGTGGTGGTAATACCCATTTATGTATCAAAAGTACTGTGCGGTTTGTTAATATTACCACTCAAACAGTAATCTGGGTTTACAGATTGAGAAGTAATATTAAGCAATTGAAGGTGTATGTGCCCTGTAAACACGTACCAGAGCTTGAAAGGTAATATTACCTGGTATTTGTGAGCGGTAACACCCATTTACGGATCACAAACGCCGTATCATTGATAATTAGTACCACTGGAGCATTACATGAAAATAGATCTCACAAATAACATGTCGTGCAGTAATCTGTGACATGCAATTTGCAACATGTGTTTTTTACCATTTGTGATAGTTTTTTTTAACCGTTTGCATTTTTTGGTTAACTGAAAAATCCTTATAATGCTCAATGCTGATTTCTAGTGCACTCTCTGTGAAGCTCCATCCAAAGTGGTGTAATGTCACACCACTAATTTGGAGGCGACTATCAATTTGAGATCTAGATCCATGAGTTTAAAACTCAGCCATCGATACAAAACTCAAAGTACAGCCATGTATGACAGGGTCACCCAGCTCAAACCAAGGTAACATTTAGCTCCACCCCCAAAAAAAGGTTTGTATCAGGAGGCGGCAATCATGCAAAGTTCAAACATTTTTACTTTCTCCTAAAACTGAACTTACAACTCTAATTACTTTATTTTTTATTGTGTGTAGAGGCAATGACTAATGCATTTGACACTGTTGATCATATAGTGTTGTTGGCCAGAGTTGAGGAGCTTGGAGGGTTGTCCGGGACTGTGGTTCCAGTCTTTCCTTAACAGAAGAGAGCAGTCAGTAGTGCTCGGATCTGCCATTCGTAACTGGTTGCTCTGGACTGCAGTGTTCATCAAGGTTCTGTGCTTTCACCCATTTTATTCTTGGTGTACAGTATATGCTGCCACTGGGAGAGATCACAAAGCACTACAGCATGGTGTTTCACTGCTATGCAGATGACACCCAGCTGTTTTGTGTCTTTTGCTTCTGATGAGGTGTCTTCTGTGCTGTAGTTAGAGCAATGTTTGGAGGAAACAAGCATTTGGATGGCCTCCAGTTGGCTGGTTTTGAACCCAACCAAGCCTGAATGCATCTTCAGGTGGAAGAGGAGGTTAGCAGCCTGGGAGTTGTTCTCGATAGGCAGTTGAAATTTGTTTTTCAGGTGCTTTCTGTGATCAGGAACTACTTTTACCATCTTAAGAATGTTTCCAGACTGTGACCACTACTTTATTCTGCTGATCTAGCTCCACTAGTCAACACTCTCATTCTTCTCCCAGCTCAACTACTGCTGTGCACTCTATAAAGGCTACTGAGGGGTCAGTTGGTTGCCTGCAGCTAGTTTAGAATGCTGCAGAAGCTCCTGAACTCCACTGAGAGGTCAGATGCAAATTACCCCCTTGCTGCAGGTTCTGAGCTGGCTGCCTGTTAGGTAGTGCATTGATTTCCAAGTATTGTTAGTGACATTGAAAACCTTGAAAGGACTGAGCCCACAATATTTCAGTGATCTCCTGATTCCCCATTTCCCACCTAGAGACTTAAGATCTAGTGGAGGTGGATCGCTGGCTGTTCCTTCTAAGTGATCGAAGTCCGTTGGTGATTAGGCCTTTTCAGTGGTAGTCCCTACCCTATGGAACTCACTCCTTGAAGGGATACGCACTGCCAGCAGTTCTGTATTATCAATTAAGAAGAAACTAAAAAGTTACTTACTTCTGACAGCTTTTGAGTGAGCAGAGCTGCTTAGTGTCTGTTCGGGTGTAGTATTGTACACGACAATTGTTTTTGTATGAATGGATGTAGCTTGTATTGTGGTTTTATGTTATTTATGGCAGATTTATTTATTGTATTTATTGTACAGGCACTTTGAGCCTTGGAGGGGATTGTGTAGAAATTTAATAAATAAACAAACAATGCCTTGTGAGTATGAAGATCTTGGCTGTGAGCTTTCTGTGGTACTTTCAAACAGCTTTTAGCAGAAACTGACAATATTATATTGTAAATTTGCTCCATGCTAGAAGAAGGAGCAACCTAAGCAGAGTTCAAGGGTATCACTCAGGAGTTTATGTATTACTGAATTTAAGGAAGCATGTCTATTCAGCAGTTACTACATAAAATCTAGAAATGTTCCTTAGGAATGATTAAAGATGGGTTCTAAAGAGGAATTGGGACTGTACACTTTAGAATACATGAGTGTAAAAGATGAAACTATTGATGCATACAAAATTTCAAAGTGAGTGTAGAAAACAGATGCATTTCTCTGTGCTATTTAATCCAAACTGAAGGAACAAAGTTAAAAGGACATAGGGTACTATAGAATGGAAGACCATGAGGTCAAATACACTTATATTTCAATTGTAACTCTCAATATTCTGCCACTCTTATTTTTCTGACAGGTACTGGTCCAATTTGGTTTTGAACCCAGCAGTGCTGCTGGACGTTTGCTTCCCTCAGAAGTCCATTACTTAATTTCATTCCTCCATGTAAAGAAATGTATCTTAAATTCCTTATTGATCCTTGCCTTCCTTAATTACCCAGTTACACCTAGTTTTCATGTCATGTACCACCTTAAACAGCTTGGATGCATCTGTGTTCTACATTTACTTTTGTATGCCTGTACTATACCTCAGTCATGTCACTCTTTGACCACCTCTTCTCTTTCATGTGTAGTTCCATGTCTTTAATCTTGCAGCATAATTACATTTCTCCACTTCCTTTATCTCATTTGTCAGCCTTCACTGCACCTTCTCCATTTTTGCAATGTTGCTTCTATAGTGTGCTACCCAAAACTGGACACAGTATTCTCAGTAGGGCCTCGCCTGTGTCTTGTAGAGTGATAGGAAAGTAGTCAACTCTTTTGACACATCTTAAGTGTCACAAATTGAGCCTTCTAGTACTGAACTGCTACCATAGATGGCCCCACTTGATCCTAGTGAACCCTTCCTAGTGAACCCTTCGAGCTGCCATTTCTAGTAAAAAGCTACAACTTACTTTTTTGAAATTGCCCAGTGTTACATTGGTAAGTATTTTTAAAGTCTCTGTAGACATAAAAAAGTCATAACTTTATTCCCTGAGGTGAGAAGCATGAAAACTAAAGTCAAGTCTTTATTAAGAGGAAGAATACAACACAGGTGCAGATGAAGATGGTTCACATTTCATACTTCTTCCAAGTATTAGGACAAAATTGAAATCCTCATTCTCCCAAATGTGAACTTTATTTTTATTTTTTTTAACATTTGGAAACCAGGTGAGTGCACTGGGTCACATGACCACTTTACGGACACAACCCAGATGTGAAAGAGAAAGACAAGGGGGCCCAGTTTTCTTTGTTGCTATAACAGTGTTTCTTCATGACAGGATGGGTGGCTGATTTGCTTTTTGTCTCGTCATCCGCCATCATCCTAACTGTCCTCTGGTTGGCCAGGGACCAGTATCCCCCACGGATTCCACCCCTCCCTCCTGCAGTAGGGCTGAAAAGGGAGGGCCTTCTTTCCCCACCCGGAATACAAATCCAGACAGTCCCAAATCCCCAGACAGAGTGGGCGGGCCAACGGCCTGACAGACAGGGCATCATGGAGCCCATCCCCCAGGTTTCCCTCATTACAGTTTCTCCCTGGGCTCCACACACGATATACGATGAGCACATTGCGCATACTCTTCCTCTGTGGAGCTACGGCCTGGATACTCTGTCACAGAGCCCCTCCCAGCAGTGATTTGCATGCACCTCCACCACGATTCCTCTGTAGAGTTTCTGCCTTATAGGTTGTTCTTAGGTAACAACTATCTGATGTTCCTCCACTTCTGCATTTCCTGGAATGCTTGTAAAAGTAGTTTGAAACATCTGAAACAACTGATGGACCTCATTCTGTTGTGTGCTCTGCAATGTAGGGTAATTATAAGTCCCCCCTCTCCAGTTTTTCTAACCTTTTATGGGCCAAATCCATCTCTGTGTCTCCTCTCTCTCTCTCTCTCTCTGGAAAAACTATCAGACTCAGATCAGAGGGGTTGTTTTTCTCATGCCACTTTTTTAACACCTTTGCATGCTATATATTTTTACTCTGACGTCTCTCTGGGGCCTCTAGCTCATATGCCACTGGTCCTGTCTAAGGACCTGGTAAGGTCCCTACCATTTCATAAATAATTTATTTTAAGTGGAGGGTAGAAATAACAAGATTTTTTCTCCTTCTTTAAATTCTTTATGTATCACTCCCTGATCATAAAGATAGTTTTGCTTTCTCTGAGCCTGTACATTGTTGTCACGTGCTATTTAAGTATATTTAACCAGCTGTTTGACAAGTTGTATCACATACTCTGCTACACTTGTTTGTCTGACTTCTTTTCCCTTCTCTCAATATTCTTTGACAACATCTAATGAGCCCCAATGATTTCTTCCAAATAAAAGTGAAACGGGGAGTAACCAGTAGAAGCTTGAGGCACCTCACGGTACACAAACAGCAGAAAAGGCAAATATCTATCCTAGTCCTTTCCCTTATCATGGATAAACTTTCTCAGCATTCATTTTAGGGTTTGGTTAAGTCTTTCCACTAGCCCATCTGTTTGGGGATGGTAGGGGGATGTCCGAGCTGCTACTACACCCCAAAGGTGATACAATTCTTTTAACACTGTAGCATTAAAATTGCTTCCATGATTAGTCAGGATCACTTATGGGATGCCTAGTTTGCTGAATAGCTTTACCAATTCCTCTGAAATTTTTGGGATAGTGATTGTACGTAAGGATATGGTGTCTGGGTATTTGGTGGCATAGTCACACACAACCAGTATGAAGTGCTTCCTCCGGGAACTCTTCTCTAATGGGCCTAATATGTCAATAGCTATTCTTTCAAAGGGCGTAGTCACCACAGGTAAGGGCATCAAGAGCACCATATCCTTCGTCCCTATCTGTTTAACATTCTGACACTCTGCACAGGCTCAAAATTAGTTAGCTACCTGCTCATAGATATTGGGCCAAAAGAACCTTTGCAATAAGCGAGTCAAGGTACAGTCCCTCCCAGCATGATCTGCTAAAGGTAAATCATGGCCAAGTGTAACAATTGGGGATGAAACCTTTTGGGGACTACCAACTGCTGCTCTACTACTTCTCCTATGTTTGGATTAACAAAGACCTGGTACAAAATATTATTTTTCTCCTTATATTCATGTGTCACTTTACACATACTTTTTTCCACCTGTTGAAAAAAAAATGGGTATTATTTTATCATCCTTTTGTTCATCCCCAACATTACACCCTTCAAACATTTTGTCTACTGTAAGTGAACCTCAGACAGTTCATTATGTTATTTGTTCCATTTCTTTGTTAACATTTTCTTCTCTTTTCTGGGTGCTTATCCTTTCCTGGAGCCTCTATTACATTGCCTTCAAAAGGAAAGGTGTCATTAAGGATCTTTTCTTTCTTATCCTGGGCCTTGGTAGTCACTGCAGACACTGTTTCATCCCTCTTTATCAAAGTGCCAAAGTCTGAGAAATCATGCCCAGTATCCACTGGTACAGGGAGTCTTGGCACAAGTCCTGCAGTTAAATAATGTCCCCAGTTGGCTAATGCCAGATGTGTGGGCTCCAGTTTATTTTTCTGGCAACAGCGAACTATCTGGCCCACCCCCTGACAATTGTGGCAGCTAATGTCAGTGGAAAACTTCTCTCTCCTTTTCCTGGTTTCTCTTCAGGTTTTCTTGAGACTTATTCTGGGGCCTAATTAGGTATGAAAGGGGTTTGTTTTAGCATACTAGATGTGGCAGAGTTTGAAAAACCAGTACCTATGTACCCTCTTGTGCTAGACTGCCGGGCAGCCAGGAAATCCTCTGCCAACATAATGTTCATCTCTGCAGTTGCCGGTTGATGTTCCCTCACCCACATCTAGACATCTTCAAGTAGTATTTGTAAGAACTGCTTGATCATCAAGGTTTCCAGGATCTCAGCAACCATCTTTCCCTCAGGTTGAAGCCACTTGGTGCATAACTCCTTCAGCCGGATATACACTTCTCTTGGTGTATCCACATTTTGATAACAAAGTGAATGAAACCTTTGTAGGTCTCAGTGCTAATATCAAATCGTCGTAAGATTTCCTTTTTTACTAATTCATAGTCATCTGCATCTCTACTGTCTATATGACTGTAGGCTAACTGGGCATGACCAGTTAAGTATGGGGCTAATCATACTACCCACTGTGCCTGAGGCCACTCACAAACCCTTGCAATTCTTTTGAAGGTACTGTAGTCAGATAGGCCTCGATGTCAGCTGCACCAGTCATTTTGGTAAGTTTTATGTCTTTTGGGGCTGTATCAGTCCCACCAGTAGAACAACTGGTCCCAGTGACCTGGAGCACTCGCATTGTATCATCCCACCTCTAATCCTGTCTTCTTCACTCCATCTCCCTTTCTTGGCTTTCTCCCTCTCATTGTGTCTCCATCTCCATCTGCTTCACAGTGAGCTGATGCAACAGTTCACTCATACTGTCTAGGGGTTCATTGGCCAGTTTCTTGCCTGTCTTATTCATACTAGCATCAAAGTAGGAATCAGGCTTTGTCTTCCTTCTGACTCCAAGCTCCAGACCAGGCAGTGGCTTTTTCCCAATTTCTTCAGCCGTGGCCCTTGTTACTACCCCTTAGGTATTTACTGTTCCTCCGAGGCTTTCTGGTCTTCAGACATAAAGCTTAGGTCTATTGTGATACCAGGGATGGTATGTGCTGGTTACCATTCCCTGACCACCTGAACGTTAATCAGAATCCCACTTCTTACACCATGTGTCCCAGGGTATGGGTGCAAAAGATAGACACTGATTCAGTTTATATAAGGTACCACACACTTGCTGCATGGTTTTATTTAATGAAGTTTCAAAAATGAAAAATCCCAAGAAAATAAAAATAAATAAAATAAAATGAATCATTTTACATAGCATTTGTCAGGATGCAACAGTCAGGATCACATAACATTGCTAGGATCCTTTTCTTATCTGTGCTTCAGATTGCTTTGGGAACAAGAAGACTGCATGTCCTTCCCTATCTCATGCTTCAGGCAGACTGAAAATCCTAGGCTTTGCACAGCTAATTATTTTTTTGGGGGGGGTATATACCCTCTCCCAGGCTCTGGGCAATCTGGAAAAATAAAGCTGTTTACAACTTGCTCTGGGCTGACTGGAAAAACATGACTTGTTTACCTCCGATACCATTATAAATTTAAAATAAAACAAAAACATTCTCCAGCCTTTTCCCTATTTTTTCCATCCTGTGTTTCTCTGCCTGACCCTCCCTCTGCGAACCCCATCAGACTGCCCCCAGCCTCATCACCCAGCTCCTCTGGGCTTACAGTACCTTGCCACTGGTGTCCTCCACCACAGGACTTGGAGCAGGTGCTGGGCCACCTGTGCAGTGCCTGTGGGGAGCAGTCTTCACTCGTCTACGATGGAGATTTTTCTCCTCCATTTTTTCACCTTTTGTCCCCAGAGCCCAATGCAAGGACATACATGCACATGGAGGCATGCACATCACCTTGGCCTGAACGGTCCCCCTCCCACCACTTGGCCTAGTGCCTAGGCCCCCTCCTTCACCCCACCACACCTCCATGTGGTGGTAGTTGAAGGCTGGGAGGGCTCATCACCCCAATCTGGGAAAGGACAGCTGCCAGACGACCTCTCAATCCTCATCCCCCCCAGCTGACCCTCTGTAGCCCTTGCTTATCACTGAACATGGGTCACTGGTATGGTAGGAGGTAAGGCACCAGTAGCTCAGCCCTCCACGCCACTGGGCCCAGCCTTTTCCCTATTGAGGGAAACTTTTCTTTTACATTAAATCTGGCTTTCTCGGATGGCAAACTACTAGGTAGTATATGACATTCTCAGTGTACTTTAGGCAATCAAACAAATGTTATACTATACGTGCAGAATAACAACAGTGCAGCAAAACAATGGCTCATATTCTAATGTGCAAATATTTAACAATGTGCATCAGATTTTATATTGGCAAATGAAGCTGGGCTAGCTAGCTTTTACATTGTTTGGTCACTTTGAGCCATGTAGAATACATCTTAGAGGGACTTGGAAAAGAAACATAGAGTAAAGAAGAAAATAAAGGGGGGGGTGTTTTGTAGGTGGCCATACTGACAGAACAGGGAGAGGACAGTACAGTATAGAATAGTTAGAATACTGTTGCAACAGGCTTTAGAGAGAGAAATTAAAATACAGTCCCTTTAATATATTGGTAGGACAATGAGCCCTACCACACTCTATATATACATCAAATTTATGACTCAGCTTGCACCATTCTTGCTCCATCTCACTCATACATTATGTTTTTTTGTTTTATTTATTTATGAGTTATGCAATAATTACATAATTGATAACTGCCCATATGACATACAGTCCTTGAGTAAAATACAAAACCAGTAGGGCAACAAGCCCCTTATTTGCAGGAAAAAACATTAATGTGTTTGCCATATAATGATACAACATCAGGGGGTATCCCAATATCTTGTACTAAATATATCTAAAGTAAACATGTCTAACTGACAGAGATCATGATCAGCATGACTGAATCCTTAAGGCATTATCCATAATAAAGTCCAATAATGAACTACAGTACCCATCCAGGGGGAACGTATTGCCATGCTAGGCCCCGAAAGATTGTCAGTCCAGCAGTATACTAGGTGCACTCTAGGAGGAGTAAATATGTAACTTAAGAAATAACTACAATGGAGATTCCCCCTTTAGTAATAGGCATTAAGAAAAATTACTTCTCAGAAAGTCTTCAGTAATAATCAGGAGATGGGAAACTATCATGAAACATTTATAACCTCCAAACAGGAGGCAAGGCTTACGTACTGGGCAGCAAATATTACAGTGGACAAATGGAGCCCATTTTCAAACCTGAGAAAGTGAAATGCAATTAATAATCAAAGGCACAGAAATAAGGCAATGCTTGGCAATAAAGTCACAAGTTGCCTGTTCTAATCCAGGAAGGTCTTCAGAGCTCTCTTCTCCTTCTGCTGAATTTTGCCGAAGTTTGGCCTTCACTTGCTCTGCCCATCATCTGGCATCTATTGGGTCTGAAAAAGGCCATACCTTACTTTGATAGACGACATGCAAGTGGGCTGGAAAGATGATGGAATGAGGGATGTTAGCCTCTTGAAGAACTTGACAGACCCCACCAAATTTCTTCCTTCTTTGGTCACATAATTAACATCCCAGAAAATATAAACAGACTGGATATCTTGTGTAATTGGACTGGACTGTCTTACCAATGAAAGAGTGCAGTCTCACTCCCTGATGCCTGTGGTGACCACTAATAGAGTACGGGGTATGTTGGAGGCCTTCATTCTGTCTCATGGTATAATGCGATAGGCTTTTTGTAATTGAAAGCCTGCTAAGTCTTCCTCTACTTGTAATTTGTCAGCAGAAAAAGTAGACTGTTGGTTAACTAGGATCTGCAGCTTATCCAATAGGTAGAGAAATGGGCAGACTAGGTGGGCCAAGCAGTCCTTATCTGCCATCAAAGTTTATGCTTCTATGTTTCTAAGCCAATCCTTCAGAAACATAATTGGGTGGTCCCCTTCAATATCTTCGGGTAGTCCCAAAAATCTTAAGTTTGCAACTCGTACCTGGTTTTCCAGGGCTTCCAACCGAGCTTGGAAATGTTGTGATTCCTTCACCACCATGGCAGTTGTACTGGTTGCTGCAGCAGCTTGCTTTTTAATGTCAATCATTTCCATTTTAAGGCAGTCCACAGTGGCTTCCACGGTTGTGACCCTGGTATTGAATGAGTCAATTTTCTTGCCCAAATCGCCAACAGAGGAGATCAGTCTTTGCATTTTTATGCCCAGCATTTGTATGGTTTCACTCTCCAAACTCTGCTTGGGATTGACCACCACCGCAGCTGTAGATCCAGTTGACGGGGCCACCACAGCTTGCTTCCCTTTTCCTGACTCGTGCTGCCCTCAATCGCGGCATAGATTTCCCCTTCTGAGCTCCAATAAGAATGCTATTCAGTGAACTTCTGATTTAGTAATAAGACTTCTGAAAGGTATATTTCAAATGCTTTTCAAATTTAAAAGTAGCAGAGGCAATGTTGAGTGCAATCATTCTTCTCGAGCTCCACAGCACCCCCCATTCTTTATGTTTTTGATGAAACTTGCACCATTTTTGCTCCATCTCACCCTACGCATCATATTTTTGACTCAACCTGCATTATTCTCAGCTTGTGTTTTGATGCAGCAATCCTCTTGCGTCATTTTAGGGATTTTGCCACAGAGAATGCTTTTCTTGCAAAATATGGGGCACAGTATTTGGTGCATTTGGATTTGACACAAAGTGGTTGTTTGACACACCTTGCATCAGTATAAGGGACTTTTGAAAGTCCGGCCTAAGGTATATTTTTGTACAGTACATAATGCCTTGAAGAAATTAATAGGATACCATATGATCTACACCATCAGCAATTTTCTTTTTTTTTATTTAATAAGCTTTATTGAGTTTCAACAATCCAGATAAAGCAATACAACGATAAAAACAATATTACCAGCTATCAAATCCATCAACTCAGGTATTTAAAAATATAAACTCATTCAAACAAAACCCATGCCCCTCTAGAAAAAAAGGAAATTAAATAGCTAACCCCCCTCGCTCCCTAGCCACACACTGTTATTTACATTTAGACCAGAACCCAGGGTGTAGACCAAACTGTTAAGGCTTCCACACTGCCAAAAGAGTCTCCAAATTGCCCCAGATCGATAAGTAGGCCTTTATTCTATCTTGTATAGAGGTTATGTGCCTTTCCAATTGCAGCGCTAACATGACCTCCCTATACCATTCCATTGTAGAGGGGAGTTTATCTTCTGCCCAATGCCTCATAATAATCAGTTTAGCTACTGCAGAGATAACTAGTATTTGTGCTCTTCTGACTCTTGGGGTGCCAAAGGGAAAATAACTTAGCAGGCACACTTCCGGGGTAAACAAGGCCCTCTAAACCCAAATATGGGTCTAAGGTATTACTAATGGACTGCCAGAGCACTTGAACCCCAGGGCAAGTCCATAGCATGTGATAAAGTGAACCCATGTCACCCTTGCACTTGCCACAAAGTGGTGAGGCCAATCTCCCAATTTTAAACAGTTTCACCGGCATAAGGTAAACATTGTGCATAATATTAAAATGGATTAACCGGAGCCTGTCTTCTTTTAAATATTTATACATTGAATGCCAAAGATTCCCCCATAAAACAGGATCCTCAGGAATTCTCAATTCCTTCGTCCAGTAGTAGCAAATCCCGGTTGGTAACTTAGAGTCCAAAACTTGCAAAGTTTTGTAAAAGGTTGAAATCGAGTGGGGTTGGGAGGCCATCTGGAGGAATGAGGATACGTCCATACCCACTGAGTCTTTCAATGGAACACAGGAAAAAAAGGATGAAGGGCCTTGCTGATGTGAACATATTTGAAGGCACTTTTGTCTGAGACCCCAGTGAGACTCTGGAAGCAGTTAAAGGGGAGCGGTCTTCCATTCAACCAGATATCAGAGACCTTATAGTAATTCAACTGAGGCCAAAAAGTGGGGGCTATTGGATAGCCTCCAATCTTAAAGTGCAGGTTACCTATAATAGGCTGGTCCACCGACTGACACCACCTCACTCCAAGATTTTTCTGTATCTGAAGAGAGGCCTTAAGTGACCAACTGATCGGGTTGTTCCTAAGAGGCTTAGGAATGTGGGATGGGGAAGTATATAAAAGAGCCCCTAGTGAGCAGTTAACTCTGGCCGCCAGACGTTTCTCTATATTGAGCCATAAGAGGAAGTATTCCGATGGTCCAAATTCCTTATTCCAAAAGGCCAATTTACTGAAGTGAAACGCTATATAATATAGGAAAAAGGAGGGGGCCGCAAGGCCCCCTCTAAGCTTCGGGGCCATTAATTTAAAATAGGATCTACAGATGTCTTTCCCCTTCCAAAGGAAACCATTCACTAACCTTTGGAGTTTGGAAAACCATGCTTTCGGTTAAAAACTCCCTAGCATTCCCATTGGATACAAAATCCTTGGTAGAATATTCATGTTAACAACGTTCAACCTACCCCACAGGGAAAAGGGGAGCAGGCCCCATCTCTCCATATCCCCGGCTATCGTTTTGATTAAATTACCAAGATTATCTTTGATCATGGTTCCAATATCGCTAGAAACTTTTATACCCAAATATACTATGGACTTTGCTTCCCATGAAAGGCCATAAGGAGACAATTCTGCCTTGCTCACTCGACTGTTTAAGAGTAAGGCCCTAGTTTTGGCCCGATTCAGCTTATAAAATGATACTTTAGGAAATTCCTTGATTTCAGCTAGCATGGCTGGGACTGATAGACTAGGCTTCTCTACATGTAGTAAGATATCATCCGCATACGCTGAAAAGGCGAGTCTTGCAGCTCCCATCTGAATCCCTTTAATACTAGTGTTGCTTAGCAGTCTGCAAAGCAAGGGCTCTAGGTATAGGTTAAAGAGCAAGGGAGACAAGGGACACCCTTGCCTTGTGCCCCGAAACAACTGAAAAGGAGGAGATAGCACTCCATTACACTTAACTCTGGCAGATGGGGAGGAGTATAGAAGTTGTACCCATCTCAAGAACTCATCAGCCATGCCAAAGCAGGTCAGGGTGGTGAAGAGAAAGTCCCAGGAGACCCTATCAAATGCCTTTTCTGCGTCCAGGGACACCAGCACCATTGGTATGCTGGAGTCCCTGGCAGCGGAAATAAGATGTAGCAATTTCCTCATATGATCCCCGGACGACCTTCCGGCCATAAACACCACCTGTTCAAGCGGCCCATGAGGTTGCCCATTACTTTTGAAGGCCTGGTAGGCAGGATTTTTAGTAATATATTTATATCAGAATTCAGTAGGGAAATAGGCGTAACTTCCGAAATTTAGTGGGTCTTTCCCATGCTTCAAAATTAATGATATCACTGCTTCCTGAAAACGAGGATCTGATATACCATTATCATACCAATAGTTAAATACGTCCCTTAATACTGGGCTTAATATGGACAAGCCTTATAGAGATTGTTTGGTAGCCCATCAGGCCCAGGGGACTTATCAATAGGTAACTGCCGAATAGTCTGTTGGATCTCTACTAGAGATATTGGAGCACCCAGGGAGGCAGCCTCCGCAGCTGTAATCTTAGGCAAACTCACTGAGCTGAGACAACGTTCTATGTCGGCATTGGTGGGGCGCAAAGATGGGTCCACCGCGTAAAGGTCCTGAAAGTATCTGCCAAACCCTTTTGCAATTTCTTGCGGGTCGGTACATACCTGACGATCTTGCCCAGGGCTAATTCCTGCAATAAATTGCTGGATATGCAGAGCAAGTAGCTTCCCTGATCTCTCCCCCATCTCCAGATATTTAAATTTAGTCCTCTGAAGAGCCAGCTCTGTTCTCTGAGAGATAAGTCCTGTGTACTGGGCCTGCAGCTGATACAATCTGGTCTACATATCTGTCAAGGAGGCCCAGGACAGACTGTGCTCCAGACTTTTAATAGATGCAAGGAGGGTATCCATTTGAGTCCTCTGACACTGGGCCCTTTTCGATGCCATTCTTATAAACTCCCCCCTCAGAGAACATTTTAAAGCCTCCCATACCAGATCATACTTGGTGACTGACCCCTGATTACTATTAAGGAAAGACGTAATAAAATCCATGATATGTTCCTTAGAAGCATTGTCTCACAGTAACTGAGTGTTCAGTCGCCACTGAGGGGATCGTTTACCTCCTGCCCCTAACCAGAAGTTCATGCTGACTGGCGCATGGTCAGACAGGACTCTGGCCGATATCTCCACTTGAGAGACCCCAGCCATTGCAAAGGAACTTAGGAGCAAGTAGTCGATTCTGGAGTACGTTCCATGCGCCGTGGAGAAGAAGGTATATTGCCTCTCTGTAGGGTTAAGGACCCTCCACACATCCAACAGTGCTGCCCCATTAATCAGGTCTTTCATAGCTTGCTGAGCTGGAGATAGACCGCGCTTACCGTGATCCGATCTATCCAGCTCTCTGCAGTACTAGATTCCAGTACCCGCCTAATACTGTAAGTTTTGTTGGGTTAGTCACCACTAAATTTAGCAAGTGTACAAAGAATGAAGGAGAGTCAGTGTTTGGCCCATAGATTGAGCCAAGCAGGACCGGGTGGGATTCTAGCATGCCGTGTATCAAGACATAGCGGCCCTCTGGATCTCAAACTTCTTGAGTTAACTTGAAAGGAACATTTTTTGCTATTAATATCATTACCCCACTCTAATTTGTTGCTCTCCCTGCTCCAAAAACTTGCCCCACCCATTGCCTTTTAAAAAGGGCGGTATCCTCCCTCTTCAAATGGGTTTCTTGGAGGAAAGCTATTCTTGCTCGCAGCTGCGATAAGTGCTTCAGTATTATTTGTCTTTTAGCCCTATCCTTGGCCCCTTTAATGTTCCAGCTTACAAAAAGATATTGATTACTCGTGCCCTGGAGAAGCAGTAGAAGAAAGGGTAGGGGAAAACAGGAGCATAAAACTAAATGACTGCAGTTGCCCTCACCTAGCAGATACCGCTAGTTCAGGATTGAGCTGCAAACTCAGTAAGAAAGCCGTGCTGACCATTAAAACATTCCTGGACCAGAAGAAATAGTAGTGTGTGGCCTTAACCCCTTTCCCACAACCACCCCCCTTAAAAATAACCCCATTGACTCTCCAATAGCTATCCCTCTCATCACCTACAAACTCCAACTTGAAAAACCACCCCCAGTTCAATATAACTGCACTCCAATCATCTAACTGCCACATGATGTTAAATAAAAGCAACCTAAGCATAACATTCTCATCCCTACTAGCCCTCTTCGCACCCAGTTGCTCGTCTATATGAGCGCAAAGGTGCAAACTGTCAAAGGATAACTTTGTATTAAGTTTTCCTATGTCCCTTATGTTCATATCAGACCCTAAATACAAAAACTCAGAATTTCAGCGATTGACTATCCCTGTGAACATTCAATTAAACTCTGTTATTTAGATTGATAAGTTCCGTTTCTGTTAAACTAAACATGAGTATGCTCTAGTACTAGGCTACTCTAAGTAATATAACTACTAACCACTACAGCAGCAATAGTAGACTCCTTATCCCTCATCCGATTAGGGAGAGGGACCCGGAGCAAACAACTATCGCCTAAACCTTATGATCTAAGTGCAAAGTAGCCTGCTTGGATCCAATAAATGATTTATAAGTCCTTGAATCATATTGGACAGTCTACTATCCAGAGAGAAAGTGCAGAACACTGACCCTCTTCGAGTCTCATTGAGTCGCTAGTTCCGAAAGGAAAAAACTGAAAACTATGTATGGGATTCTGAAGCTCTTAGTGCCTTTGACTGCTCCATTTCCTCAGCTAGTCCTTCCAGTATTGGAAAATAGCAGAACATTTATCCCCCCTTGTATAAAATCTTTGTAAAAGGCCAGTCTTGTTGGAATATCACCCATCCAGCCACCTTTCTCACCTTCGATGTAGCGCTTCCTCAACTTTAACATAACACTCCAGGACGTCATTCTCGCACTCTTAAATGATCCTAAAACCGAATAAAGGCCTACTGCGAGGCATCCCTCCTCAAAGTACTGATGTGATCACTAGGGGGATAAAATAGATTCAATCTGCTCTCTTGTCCTTGCCTTCACTGCAAAGGTGTAGAAAAGAATTCAAGCTAAGCACAGTCACTGTTATAAACGAAAACTCAGCACTTCATTCCTTTATTCATTTGTAAAGATCCAGGAAAAGCTCTTTTAGTTCTTTCAGTGCTTGTGCAGGGGAATCAAATGAATGCCATTTATTTTCGAGCTTGACCAAAAGAATTGCTGGATATTTGACCTGAAACAATTTACCAGCTGCCAACAGCTTGGAGACTACTGGTGAAGCCTTGTCCTGAGGCTAACCGAGTGAGGGAGATCCTGCACATTTAATTTTTCAATCTTCCCAGATTACTTCCCTGATCTCCTTGACCTGAGCTAGAATAAGCTCTTTATCCTGAAAGTTTAACAGCTTGAAGATGATCGGTCTGGGTGATTGACCTGTTGCTGGTATAGGGCGTAGCGCCCGGTGAGCTCTTTCGATTATGTAGTCTCCGCCACTTGGGGATGGACCAGCAATTTTAACGCAAAGCTTTTGCAAGAACACAATTGGGGCATTCCCTTCCTCTTTCTCTGGCAATCCAATAATTATCAGGTTATTTCGCCTACTGCGTCCCCAGGTCTTGAGCTTATCTTCCAGTTTCTTAAGCCTCCGTATATAGCTCGCTGTTTCCATCCCGGCTTTCTTGCTTCCTCTCTGAGAAACAATTCTGGCTTCAGAATCTCGACTCTTGTTGACAAAGATGCCACTGAATTCTTAATTGCTTGAAGATCCTCAGAAATAGCAGCAACCGCCGCCTGTAGCGGCTGCATAATTTCCAAAAACCTCTCTTCTGAGAGTGCTGCTGCTGTTGCGGGCATGTTTGGCAGGCTAGAGGCTTGATGTTTAGGCCATTTCATGGCCTTGTCTTTCTCTGGCATGAGGGGCGGAGAGTACCTTGGTGGCGTTTTTTTCATATAAATTTCCATTTGGCACTCTGCCTTGAGGTTCTCGATTGAGTTATCCCAATAAGTAACTGCAGAAGAGAGCAGATTTAACTCACCAATCCTGTTATAACTGAAAAAATAATGAGTGGAAGACGGAGCTCCAGGGACAAGCTGCTTCAGCTCAGGCTGCCATCACGTGACCTCACTCACCATCAGCAATTTTCTGACAGACAGGAATCTTACAATGCTTAGGAGTGACATATTCTCATTCAAAGATTTATCATATAATGTGACACTTGTATGCTAATAAACCAGCTCCCTTTTATTAGGTTCAACCTAAGAAAACATAATAGAAATGATCACCCACCCTGCAAGGCTACTTTCCAATTTCTTTTCTAATCTCCTTTTAAATAGAATTTATTATTAATTTATATCTCCTTTTTCTTTGCATCTGAGAAGAATAATGAGGTAGAAGGTAAATATTTTTGAGAAGCAGTTCACTCATTCTTAGTATGAACTCCAAATATATATATGAATATTCAATATGTAGTGTTATGTGTTCAGAATATATTCACTAGTGTCTATATAATTTCAGTAGAATCTAAATGTTTCACATTGCAGCATGCAAGATGTACAGGTATTTCAGCATAAAATGTGAGATTTTAAATGTATAATGTAGGTGTTTAATTGTTTAAATGTATAATAGCCCCATACTTAACCGGTCATGCCCAGTTAGCCTACAGTCATATAGACAGTAGAGATGCAGATGACTATGAATTAGTAAAAAAGGAAATCTTACTACTATTTGATATTAGCACTGAGACCTACAAAGGTTTCATTCACTTTGTTATCAAAATGTGGATACACCAAGAGAAGTGTATATCTGGCTGAAGGAGTTATGCACCAAGTGGCTTCAACCTGAGGGAAAGATGGTTGCTGAGATCCTGGAAACCTTGATGATCAAGCAGTTCTTACAAATACTACTTGAAGATGTCTAGATGTGGGTGAGGTAACATCAACCGGCAACTGCAGAGATGAACACCATGTTGGCAGAGGATTTTCTGGCTGCCCGGCAGTCTAGCACAAGAGGGTACATAGGTACTGGTTTATCAAACTCTGCCACATCTAGTATGCTAAAACAAACCCCTTTTATACCTAATTAGGCCCCAGAATAAGTCTCAAGAAAACCTGAAGAGAAACCAGGAAAAGGAGAGAGAAGTTTTCTGTTAGTGTTTTACTCCCCAGCAATGTCTGTGTTCTGTGTCTCCCTCTTCCTCGTTCTTTTTTTTCTGTTTGTTAGTTTGTTTTCTCTGATTGTGTCCCTGGCTTTAATTCAGCCAGTCCTGCTGCCTTTACTGGGACCGGGTGAATGTTTTTAATTGGAGAGTTGCTGAGGAACATGAAGCACAATGGCAAAACCAAGCTGATCAGCCGACTGATTTGCTTTGCGGGGACAGAGAAACTTGTGCTTCAGATGTGATCAGTAAGTCTCTCGGTCCCCCTACTGATGTGTGTGTGTGTGTGTGTATTTTCATACAAAAGTACTTTGAATCTGGCATCTGCTGACAGAAATCCCAGCTTTGTGCAGCTTTTCACAGAAATGGATGGCAAAGCACATGCCTGCCAAGGTAGGTGAGACACTGTGAAGCCCTACATAGTAGCTGGGGGTTGCTGTTCAGCATGTGGAGCAGGGAGAAATTAATTAGCTGCTCTGTGGAAAACTCTACCCTTTAGCTGTCCAAGGCAGCAGGCTGTGACTTATTGGTAGGGAGTTTGTGGTCTGTGTGGTTGTAGCTGGTCGGGGTGAGCAAGGTTCACAACTGAATGGAGAGCAGGTTGTAAGCCCATGTTCATCTTTAGTGGTCCTTATAAACGTATTTTCAATTGTCCAGGAGAGCAGACTGTAAGTTGGTGGCAGGGATTTTTTTTTTTTGCTTTATTTAATACTGAAAGAACCAGGGAAAGCGACTTGTGAGCAGGAATCTGAAGTGGGCTGCCGAGCGGGGGTCAGTGTAGCAGACAGTATGGAGTGATTCCGCTAAAGGTTTATGTGGTGATTTGAGTGCTGGGACTAGACCTGTGGTGCTGTACTGGGATAACATAACGGGTCCAGTCCCAGTCCGACCAATCAGAGACCAGCATTCTTTCTTGCCATTGTATAATATTATATCTCTTTCTTAGCTTTCCCCTTCCTGTCATTACTGAGGAATGTTGTATGAAAACACAGTTTTAATCATTCAGTTTATCTAACCTTGTTTCTTACTTCGCACTTGAATTCATATCTCTCTATATCTGTACCATAATTAGTCATAGTAGTGACTGTGATGTCATAAGTAGAGTACAGTATTATAACCTCAGGTGTATATTAATACTGATATGGACACCACTGTAGAGTTCACAAAGTGCCTTAAGTTGTAGTAAGAGCAAAGGGCTAAAGCCCATATTTTAGCCCCTTTAGGACAGGATGTAATAATCAAGATTTCCCCCTGTAGAGATATATTTATCTAAGTTTTTTTTTAAAACTCTCTCTAGTTGGACTGGATATTAAGTCCAGTGGTAGTCTGCTCCAAAGATTGGCTACTCTTATAGTATAGTAATATTTTCATTTATTTTTGTAGAATCTTCCAACCTTAGTTTGTAAAGGATGACCCCTTATTCCAAAATTATTATCTTTGTATTCAATATTTAAATCTGCCATCAGGGACTGGTCATTAAAGATGATACAATATTGTAATAAATCACCCATCTGCCTTCTTAGCTCTAAACTATGTAAACCTAGGTTGGTAAGTCTATCATTATAATTAAGATCCTTTAAGGTATTTATCAATTTGGTGTAATGTCTTTGGACCCTTTCCAGTTTATTTATCTATGTAGTAGTGTGAGGATTCCATAACAGCAGGGAGGTCATGTCAGATGCATCTAATAGATTTCTTTGACTGGGTGACCAATGTAGTAAACCAGGGAGGGGCTGTGGACATGGCCTACCTAGACTTTAGCAAGGCATTTGACACAGTCCCACACAAAAGATTAATATACAAGTTAGCTAGCCTTGGAGTGGGTCCCAAGGTGGTAGCCTGGGTAAAAAATTGGCTGAACAACAGGATACAGAGGATAATAGTAGCGGGTTTACTCTGAAGAAAGGGGTTACTAGTGGGGTGCTGCAGGGTTCAGTACTGGGACCAGTCCTCTTTAATGTCTTTATAAGTAACATTGCAGAGGGACTGGAAAGAAAATATGTCTCTTTGCAGGCGACACAAAGATCTGCATCAGGGTTGATACAGAAGGCGGGGTGGAGAGGATGCAAAGGGACGTGGCAAGGTTGGACTAATGGTCAAATGTATGGCAGCTTAGATTAAATGCAAAGAAGTGCAAAGTAATGCACCTGGGAAACAAAAGTCCAGGGGAAGAGTACACAATGGGAAATGAGATAATAACAACAGAAATGGAAAGGGACCTGAGAGTAGTCATATCATGACCTTAAAGTGGGCAAGCAATGTGAGAAAGCAGAAAGGAGGGCTGGTGGGATACTGGGATGCATAGGGAGAGGTATCACCTGTAGAAAGCAGGAAGTTGTTATCTCTCTGTACAGGCAGTTGGTGAGACCCCATCTGGAGTACTGTGTCCAGTTCTGGAGACCCCATCTCTGCAAGGACATAGACAGGAGGGAGGCTGTCCAGAGGAGGGCAACTCAAATGGTGCAGGGTCTGCACCAGAAGACATATGAAGAGAGATTAAAGAAGCTTAATATGTATACCCGCGAGGAGAGGAGGGAGAGGGGGGACATGATAAAAACTTTCAAGTACATCAAGGGAATCAACAGAGTCCTAGATGGTAGCATCTTTCAGAAAAAGAGATAAGCAGAAACAAGGGGGCACAATTTGAAGATAGAGGGGGGACAGCTCAGAGGTAATGTGAGGAAGTATTTTTTCATGGAGAGGGTTGTGGATGCATGCAACAGCCTTCCTGAGGAGATAGTGGAGTCAAAAACAGTGGCAGAATTCAAGAATGCATGGGACAGACATAAGGCAATTCTAGTGGGGAGGGGGTAGGAGGAAGTAGGCTGTTGGTTAACTAGTATCTGCAGCCTATGCGTTACGTAGGGAAATGGGCAGACTAGGTGGGCCAAGCGGTCCTTATCTGCCATCAAATTCTATGTTTCTATGTTTCTATAACTGACTACCATAATCCATTATGGGTCTTACATATGATAGATACAGGGGTAGGAGTACTTCCGCCTTTCTAGTTTTCATGTTTCTTTCTATTGCAGTTATTGTTTTGTTAGCTTTAGAAAGAACAGAGATACATTGCTCCTTGAAACTAAATTTGTTGTTGACAATTATCCCTAGATCTTTTTCAGAGTTTTTATGTGGAAGAGCCTCATCATTAGTTGTATATGTATGCAGAGGATTGTGTCTCCCCATATGTACAGTATAATGCAGCACTTACCTGGTTTGAGTCACATTCCCCATCTTTCTGTCCAGGTTGAGACTGAGTTTATATCATTTTGTATTAATTCTATTTGCTCAGAAGTTTCACAGGAACCACATAGTTTTGTATCATCTGCATGTTTAACTACTGTATTACTAAGAGTTGTAAGAGTGGCCTTATGCATACAAATAAAATATTTTGGGACCAGAATGAAGATATTTCTTTTTAAACACACAAGAAATGTGTAAGAATTTACCAAGTTTATTATCTGTGTATCTGTTTACTTTTTTGCACAACACTTGAACAGCACAGTGTCAGTGGCACGGTAGGTTGCACACCTTCCTCTAGAGCCGAAAGGATATGGGTTCTAGACCCACATCAGTATGTAAAATACTGAGGATCAGCTCACTGTGAAGCAGATGGAGATGGAGACACAATGAGAGAGAGGAAGCCAAGAAAGGGAGATGGAGTGAAGAAGACAGGATTAGAGGTGGGATGATACAATGCGAGTGCTCCAGGTCACTGGGACCAGTTGTTCTACTGGTGGGACTGATACAGCCCCAAAAGACATAAAACTTACCGAAATGACTTGTGCAGCTGACATCGAGGCCTATCTGACTACAGTTCCTTCAAAAGAATTGCAAGGGTTTGTGAGTGGCCTCAGGCACAGTGGGTAGTATGATTAGCATCAACTCAGGTATTTAAAAATATAAACTCATTCAAACAAAACCCATGCCCCCCTAGAAAAAAAAGAAATTAAATAGCTAACCCCCTCGCTCCCTAGCCACACACTGTTATTTACATTTAGACCAGAACCCAGGGTGTCGACCAAACTGTTAAGGCTTCCACACTGCCAAAAGAGTCTCCAAATTGCCCCAGATCGATAAGTAGGCCTTTATTCTATCTTGTATAGAGGTTATGTGCCTTTCCAATTGCAGCGCTAACATGACCTCCCTATACCACTCCATTGTAGAGGGGAGTTTATCTTCTGCCCAATGCCTCATAATAATCAGTTTAGCTACTGCAGAGATAACTAGTATTTGTGCTCTTCTGACTCTTGGGGTGCCAAGGGGAAAATAACTTAGCAGGCACACTTCCGGGGTAAACAAGGCCTCTAAACCCAAAATAGGGTCTAAGGTATTACTAATGGACTGCCAGAGCACTTGCACCCCAGGGCAAGTCCATAGCATGTGATAAAGTGTACCCATGTCACCCTTGCACTTGCCACAAAGTGGTGAGGCCAATCTCCCAATTTTAAACAGTTTCACCGGCATAAGGTAAACATTGTGCATAATATTAAAATGGATTAACCGGAGCCTGTCTTGTTTTAAATATTTATACATTGAATGCCAAAGATTCCCCCATAAAACAGGATCCTCAGGAATTCTCAATTCCTTCGTCCAGTAGTAGCAAATCCCGGTTCGTAACTTAGAGTCCAAAACTTGCAAAGTTTTGTAAAAGGTTGAAATCGAGTGGGGTTGGGAGGCCATCTGGAGGAATGAGGATATGTCCATACCCACTGAGTCTTTCAATGGAACACAGGAAAAAAGGAGGAAGGGCCTTGCTGATGTGAACATATTTGAAGGCACTTTTGTCTGAGACCCCAGTGAGACTCTGGAAGCAGTTAAAGGGGAGCGGTCTTCCATTCAACCAGATATCAGAGACCTTATAGTAATTCAACTGAGGCCAAAAAGTGGGGGCTATTGGATAGCCTCCAATCTTAAAGTGCAGGTTACCTATAATAGGCTGGTCCACCGACTGACACCACCTCACTCCAAGATTTTTCTGTATCTGAAGAGAGGCCTTAAGTGACCAACCGATCGGGTTGTTCCTAAGAGGCTTAGGAATGTGGGATGGGGAAGTATATAAAAGAGCCCCTAGTGAGCAGTTAACTCTGGCCGCCAGATGTTTCTCTATATTGAGCCATAAGGGGAAGTATTCTGACGGTCCAAATTCCTTATTCCAAAAGGCCAATTTACTGAAGTGAAACACTATATAATATAGGAAAAAGGAGGTGGCCGAAAGGCCCCTTCTAAACTTTGGGGCCATTAATTTAAAATAGGATCTACAGATGTCTTTCCCCTTCCAAAGGAAACCATTCACTAACCTTTGGAGTTTGGAAAACCATGCTTTCGGTAAAAAACTCCCTAGCATTCCCATTGGATACAAAATCCTTGGTAGAATATTCATGTTAACAACGTTCAACCTACCCCACAGGGAAAAGGACAGCCCCATCTCCATATCCCGGCTATCATTTTGATTAAATTACCAAGATTATCTTTGATCATGGTTCCAATATCTCTAGAAACTTTTATACCCAAATATACTATGGACTTTGCTTCCATGAAAGGCCATAGGAGACAATTCTGCCTTGCTCCTCGACTGTTTAAGAGTAAGGCCCTAGTTTTAGCCCGATTCAGCTTATAAAATGATACTTTAGAAAATTCCTTGATTTCAGCTAGCATGGCTGGGACTGATAGACTAGGCTTCTCTACATGTAGTAAGATATCATCCATACGCTGAAAAGGCGAGTCTTGCAGCTCCCATCTGAATCCCTTTAATACTAGTGTTGTAGCAGCCTGCAAAGCAAGGGCTCTAGAGTATAGGTTAAAGAGCAAGGGAGACAAGGACACCCTTGCCTTGTGCTGAAACAACTGAAAAGGAGGAGATAGCACTCCATTACATTTAACTCTGGCAGATGGGGAGGAGTATGAAGTTGTACCCATCTCAAGAACTCATCAGCCATGCCAAAGAAAGCAGGTCAGGGTGGTGAAGAAAGTCCCAGGAGACCCTATCAAATGCCTTTTCTGCGTCCAGGGACACCAGCACCATTGGTATGCTGGAGTCCCTGGCAGCTGAAATAAGATGTAGCAATTTCCTCATATGATCCCCGGACGACCTTCCGGCCATAAACACCACCTGTTCGCGGACTATGAGGTTGCCCATTACTTTTGAAGGCCTGGTAGGCAGGATTTTAGCCAATATATTTATATCAGAATTCAGTAGGGAAATAGGGCGGTAACTTCCGAAATTTAGTGGGTCTTTCCCATGCTTCAAAATTAATGATATCACTGCTTCCTGAAAACGAGGATCTGATATACCATTATCATACCAATAGTTAAATACGTCCCTTAATACTGGGCTTAATATGGATTGACAAGCCTTATAGAGATTGTTTGGTAGCCCATCAGGCCCAGGGGACTTATCAATAGGTAACTGCCGAATAGTCTGTTGGATCTCTACTAGAGATATTGGAGCACCCAAGGAGGCAGCCTCCGCAGCTGTAGTCTTAGGCAAACTCACTGAGCTGAGATAACGTTCTATGTCGGCATTGGTGGGGCGCAAAGATGGGTCCACCGCGTAAAGGTCCTGAAAGTATCTGCCAAACCCTTTTGCAATTTCTTATGGGTCAGTACATACCTGGCCATCTTGCCCAGGGCTAATTCCTGCAATAAATTGCCGGATATGCAGAGCAAGTAGCTTCCCTGATCTCTCCCCCATCTCCAGATATTTAAATTTAGTCCTCTGAAGAGCCAGCTCCGTTCTCTGAGAGATAAGTCCTGTGTACTGGGCCTGCAGCTGATACAATCTGGTCCACATATCTGTCGAGGAGGCCCAGGAAAGACTGTGCTCCAGACTTTTAATAGATGCAAGGAGGGTATCCATTTGAGTCCTCTGACACTGGGCCCTTTTCGATGCCATTCTTATAAACTCCCCCCTCAGAGAACATTTTAAAGCCTCCCATACCAGATCATACTTGGTGACTGACCCTGATTACTATTAAGGAAAAGGCGTAATAAAATCCATGATATGTTCCTTAGAAGCATTGTCTCACAGTAACTGAGTGTTCAGTCACCACTGAGGATGGTTTACCTCCTGCCCCTAACCAGAAGTTCATGCTGACTGGCGATGGTCAGACAGGAGTCTGGCCGACATTCTCCACTTGAGAGACCCCAGCCATTGCAAAGGAACTTAGGAGCTAGTAGTCGATTCTGGAGTACGTTCCATGCGCCGTGGAGAAGAAGGTATATTGCCTCTCTGTAGGGTTAAGACCCTCCACACATCCAACAGCGCTGCCCCATTAATCAGGTTTTTCATAGCTTGCTGAGCTGGAGATAGACCGCGCTTACCGCGATCCGATCTATCCAGCTCTCTGCAGTACTAGATTCCAGTCCCCGCCTAATACTGTAAGTTTTGTTGGGTTAGTCACCACTAAATTTAGCAAGTGTACAAAGAATGAAGGAGAGTCAGTGTTTGGCCCATAGATTGAGCCAAGCAGGACCGGGTGGGATTCTAGCATGCCGTGTATCAAAACATAGCGGCCCTCTGGATCTCAAACTTCTTGAGTTAACTTGAAAGGAACATTTTTTGCTATTAATATCATTACCCCACTCTAATTTGTTGCTCTCCCTGCTCCAAAAACTTGCCCCACCCATTGCCTTTTAAAAAGGGCGGTATCCTCCCTCTTCAAATGGGTTTCTTGGAGGAAAGCTATTCTTGCTCGCAGCTGCGATAAGTGCTTCAGTATTATTTGTCTTTTAGCCCTATCCTTGGCCCCTTTAATGTTCCAGCTTACAAAAAGATATTGATTACTCGTGCCCCGGAGAAGCAGTAGAAGAAAGGGTAGGGGAAAACAGGAGCATAAAATTAAATGACTGCAGTTGCCCTCGCCTAGCAGATACCACTAGTTCAGGATTGAGCTGCAAACTCGGTAAGAAAGCCGTGCTGACCATTAAAACATTCCTGGACCAAAAGAAATGGTAGTGTGTGGCCTTACCCCCTTTTCCACAACCACCCCCCTTAAAAATAACCCCATCGACTCCCCAATAGCTATCCCTCTCATGACCTACAAACCCCAACTTGAAAAACCACCCCCAGTTCAATATAACTGCACTCCAATCATCTAACTGCCACATGATGTTAAATAAAAGCAACCTAAGCATAACATTCTCATCCCTACTAGCCCTCTTCGCACCCAGTTGCTCGTCTATATGAGCGCAAAGGTGCAAACTGTCTAAGGATAACTTTGTATTAAATTTTCCTATGTCCCTTATGTTCATATCAGACCCTAAATACAAAAACTCAGAATTTCAGCAATTGACTATCCCTGTGAACATTCAATTAAACTCTATTATTTAGATTGATAAGTTCTGTTTCTGTAAAACTAAACATGAGTATACTCTAGTACTAGGCTACTCTAAGTAATATAACTACTAACCACTACAGCAGCAATAGTAGACTCCTTATCCCTCATCCGATTAGGGAGAGGGACCCGGAGCAAACAACTATCGCCTAAACCTTATGATCCAAGTGCAAAGTAGCCTGCTTGGATCCAATAAATGATTTATAAGTCCTTGAATCATATTGGACAGTCTACTATCCAGAGAGAAAGTGCAGAACACTGACCCTCTTCAAGTCTCATTGAGTCGCTAGTTCCGAAAGGAAAAAACTGAAAACTATGTATGGGATTCTGAAGCTCTTGGTGCCTTTGACTGCTCCATTTCCTCAGCTAGTCCTTCCAGTATTGGAAAATAGCAGAACATTTATCCCCCCTTGTATAAAATCTTTGTAAAAGGCCAGTCTTGTTGGAATATCACCCATCCAGCCACCTTTCTCACCTTCGATGTATTGCTTCCTCAACTTTAACATAACACTCCAGGGCGTCATTCGCACTCTTAAATGATCCTAAAACCGAATAAAGGCCTACTCTGAGGCATCCCTCCTCAAAGTACTGATGTGATCACTAGGGGATAAATAGATTCAATCTGCTCTCTTGTCCTTGCCTTCACTGCAAAGGTGTAGAAAAGAATTCAAGCTAAGCACAGTCACTGTTATAAACGAAAACTCAGCACTTCATTCCTTTATTCATTTGTAAAGATCCAGGAAAAGCTCTTTTAGTTCTTTCAGTGCTTGTGCAGGGGAATCAAATGAATGCCATTTATTTTCGTGCTTGACCAGAAGAATTGCTGGATATTTGACCTGAAACAATTTACCAGCTGCCAACAGCTTGGAGACTACTGGGTGAAGCTCTTGTCGCCTGAGGCGAACCGAGTGAGGGAGATCCTGCGCAATACGAATTTTTCAATCTTCCCAGATTACTTCCCTGATCTCCTTGACCTGAGCTAGAATAAGCTCTTTATCCTGAAAGTTTAATAGCTTGAAGATGATCGGTCTGGGTGATTGACCTGTTGCTGGTATAGGGCGTAGCGCCCGGTGAGCTCTTTCGATTATGTAGTCTCCGCCACTTGGGGATGGACCAGCAATTTTAACGCAAAGCTTTTGCAAGAACACAATTGGGGCATTCCCTTCCTCTTTCTCTGGCAATCCAATAATTATCAGGTTATTTCGCCTACTGCGTCCCCAGGTCTTGAGCTTATCTTCCAGTTTCTTAAGCCTCCGTATATAGCTCGCTGTTTCCATCCCGGCTTTTTCTTGCTTCCTCTCTAGAGAAACAATTCTGGCTTCAGAATCTCCGACTCTTGTTGACAAAGATGCCACTGAATTCTTAATTGCTTGAAGATCCTCAAATAACGTAACCGCTGCATATACTTAGCGGCTACGCAATTTCAAAAACCTCTCTTCTGAGAGTGCTGCTGCTGTTGCTGGCATCTTGGCAGGCTAGAGACTTGATGTATAGGCCATTTCATGGCCTTGTTTTTCTCTGGCATGAGGGGCGGAGAGTACCTTGGCGGCGCTTTTTTCATATAAATTTCCTTTTGGCACTCTGCCTTGAGGTTCTCGATTGAGTTATCCCAATAAGTAGCTGCAGAAGAGAGCAGATTTAACTCACCAATCCTGTTATAACTGAAAAAATAATGAGTGGAAAACGGAGCTCCAGGGACAAGCTGCTTCAGCTCAGGCTGCCATCACGTGACCTCACTCACCATCAGCAATTTTCTGACAGACAGGAATCTTACAATGCTTAGGAGTGACATATTCTGATTCAAAGATTTATCATATAATGTGACACTTGTATGCTAATAAAGCAGCTCCCTTTTATTAGGTTCAACCTAAGAAAACAAAATAGAAATGATCATCCACCCTGCAAGGCTACTTTCCAATTTCTTTTCTAATCTCCTTTTAAATAGAATTTATTATTAATTTATATCTCCTTTTTCTTTGCATCTGAGAAGAATAATGATGTAGAAGGTAAATATTTTTGAGAAGCAGTTCATTCATTCTTAGTATGAACTCCAAATATGTATATGAATATTCAATATGTAGTGTTATGTGTTCAGAATATATTCACTAGTTTCTATATAATTTCAGTAGAATCTGAATGTTTCACATTGCAGCATGCAAGATGTACAGGTATTTCAGTATAAAATGTGAGATTTTAAATGTATAATGTAGGTGTTTAATTGTTTAAATGTATAATATGGGTGCTTGATTGGTTAAATGTATAATGTAGGTATTTAATTATTTATAGCACTCTGCCTAAATTATTGAACAGAGGCCTAACCCCCACCAAAGTGAGACAGTGGGCTAAATTTTCAAAGCCCAGAGAATGCCACAAGCCCCTGGTGCGCTGATTGTTTGGTGCACTGGGCTTGCAGCATTCTCCCGGACGGTGATAGGGATTTTCTATCCCAAGCGCCAAATGCTGCAGGTTGGACCAGTTTTTCCCTGGTCTAACTTGTACCATTTGGGGACACATTTTATGGGGCTTGCACCAAAGATTTGTCTGAAGCTGCCATAAATTGAGGAAATTGTTGCAACGGCGCCCGTTGTACTAAAATCAGGTGCAGTTACATCCAAGGTGTTTGGTGCAGCTGCGCCGATGAATGGGGTTGACGCAGGGCTTGATGTAAGCCTGGTATCACCCTTTGTAAACTGAGCCCAGCATTTCAAGAGAGGAAACTGTAGAGTTAGAGAATCAGCCATCTGAGACACTTCCAGGTAGTATACCGGGGAGGCAATGTGGAGAAATGTGACATCAGTACAAAAGGCAAAGATGTAAATTCTTAGCAATCATAAAATCAGTGACTACAAGATAAATTAATTAATTGATTGATTTAAAACAAACTTGATTGATTTAAAACAAGCTTTATTAGGAAACAAGCAGAGCCCATGAGGCTTGTTTCCAGTTGTGAGATGGGGTGGGGGAGGGGTTACAGAGGAAAATTAACAGGTAATACATCAGGGGTGAGCGTAATAACTGTAAGCTACACAGTGCATGAGTAAACAGCAGGCCTATGTGTACACAGATGCATTTAAAACATCAATGAGGGTCTACAGCAAAAGTAACAGCAATGTGGATATGTACAGTAACAGCAACATAATTGTAATTGAATTACTAAGTGTTGTTTGCTTGTCATGAGGGCTTCGTATTCATTTTGTGAGAATTACTAATCAAGCTTGATCAAATGTCTCAGTTGCTAGGTTCAACCCCATATTAAAAAGCAAACACAGGAATAAAGGGTGAGACCAAACTGAAGCCAGACAGCAACCAAAACCAGACTTCAGGTTAGGTAACAGATAGTTACAAAACTGTAAGTTTGAAGAAGAGGGGCTGCATGAGATGGTAACTGAAAAACTAGACAATGAAAGAGCAAGGTAACCTAAATGAAAGTACTGCTGTTAATGATGGGCAAAGGAAGAATGGTTGTAGTTCATGTGCATTGCACTGGCAGTAAGCTGCAAATTGTCCAGGAAGAACATTTCAAGGGTCAGTTCACTTGTCGTCACTGCTGGCTAGTGATGATGGACTGTGCAGGGAATCATAGGAAATTACAAGCCCTTTTTAATATACAGTATATAAAGAGCAAAAGGGTCAGATATATAGTATGATGGTGCCCCAATAAATGGGGGGGGGGGAGGAACCATTGACAGATGCAGGGTGGTTACACTTTATTTTAAGCATCACACTGTAGTTATAGTGTTACTATACTGTAATTGCATTGCAATTGCAATGTAGTTGTATGCAATAAACATGTAACTACAGTGTAAATACCCCTGTTACATGTAATTAATGATTAGTTACATTGAAATAGACACTAAAAAATAAATTGTATTCAGGCAGGACTAATCAGAGAGGAACTAAATAACTATTTTATGGCATGGTTCTACTAAGAAATCAAACTATTGCCAGCTGCTGGCTAGGGAAATTAATTTGCATTTGGTGAACATGCCAAAATCTGGCAGGTTGGACACCACCCTTACTGGAAAAAGGTACAACATGCAAAGATATATGCTGGCATATGCAAGCTATATGCAAGATTTTATGGTTTATGTACATTTTTTATGTAAGACTTGTATGCAAGGAATGTGTAAGGATTGTGATGTTTTCCTTGCATGAAAATGTCATACAAGAAAAATCTTTTGCTTCATGTAGGAAAATTATTTGCTAACATCTTGAGATGCAAGAAAAATTGTATGTGGGGTTACTGTATTGCAGTATTTGTTTTACATCCTGATGTGGGACTAGAACCCATATTCTTTTGGCTCTAGAGGAAGGTGTGCAACCTACCGTGCCACTGACACTGTGCTGTTCAAGTGTTGTGCAAAAAAGTAAACAGATACACAGATAATAAACTTGGTAAATTCTTACACATTTCTTGTGTGTTTAAAAAGAAATGTCTTCATTCTGGTCCCAAAATATTTTATTTGTATGCATAAGGCCACTCTTACAACTCTTAGTAATACAGTAGTTAAACATGCAGATGATACAAAACTATGTGGTTCCTGTGAAACTTCTGAGCAAATAGAATTAACACAAAATGATATAAACTCAGTCTCAACCTGGACAGAAAGATGGGGTATGCGACTCAACTCAGGTAAGTGCTGCATTATACTGTACATATGGGGAGACACAATCCTCTGCATACATATACCCTAAATGATGAGGCTCTTCCACATAAAAACTCTGAAAAAGATCTAGGGATAATTGTCAACAACAAATTTAGTTTCAAGGAGCAATGTATCTCTGTTATTTCTAAAGCTAACAAAACAATAACTGCAATAGAAAGAAACATGAAAACTAGAAAGGCGGAAGTACTCCTACCCCTGTATCTATCATATGTAAGACCCATAATGGATTATGGTAGCCAGTTATAGAAACATAGAAACACAGAATTTGATGGCAGATAAGGACCGCTTGGCCCACCTAGTCTGCCCATTTCCCTACGTAACGCATAGGCTGCAGATACTAGTTAACCAACAACCTACTTCCTCCTACCCCCCTTCCCCACTAGAATTGCCTTATGTCTGTCCCATGCATTCTTGAATTCTGCCACTGTTTTTGACTCCACTATCTCCTCAGGAAGGCTGTTGCATGCATCCACAACCCTCTCCATGAAAAAATACTTCCTCACATTACCTCTGAGCTGTCCCCCCTCTATCTTCAAATTGTGCCCCCTTGTTTCTGCTTATCTCTTTTTCTGAAAGATGCTACCATCTAGTACAATGTTGATTCCCTTGATGTACTTGAAAGTTTCTATCATGTCCCCCCTCTCCCTCCTCTCCTCGAGGGTATACATATTAAACTTCTTTAATCTCTCTTCATATGTCTTCTGGTGCAGACCCTGCACCATTTTAGTTGCCCTCCTCTAGACAGCCTCCCTCCTGTCTATGTCCTTGCAGAGATGGGGTCTCCAGAACTGGACACAGAACTCCAGATGGGGTCTCACCAACTGTCTGTACAGAGAGATAACAACTTCCTGCTTTCTACAGGTGATGCCTCTCCCTATGCATCCCAGTATCCCACCAGCCCTTCTTTCTGCTTTCTCACATTGCTTGCCCACCTTAAGGTCATGATATGACTACTCTCAGGTCCCTTTCCATTTCTGTTGTTATTATCTCATCTCCCATTGTGTACTCTTCCCCTGGACTTTTGTTTCCCAGGTACATTACTTTGCACTTCTTTGCATTGAATCTAAGCTGCCATACATTTGACCATTAGTCCAACCTTGCCACGTCCTTTGCATCCTCTCCACCCCGCCTTCTGTATCAACCCTGATGCAGATCTTTGTGTCGTCTGCAAAGAGACACACTTTTCCTTCCAGTCCCTCTTCAATGTTACTTATAAAGACATTAAAGAGGACTGGTCCCAGTACTGAACCCTGCAGCACCCCACTAGTAACCCCCCTTTCTTCAGAGTAAACTCCGTTTACTATTATCCTCTGTATCCTGTTGTTCAGCCAATTTTTTACCCAGGCTACCACCTTGGGACCCACTCCAAGGCTAGCTAACTTGTATATTAATCTTTTGTGTGGGACTGTGTCAAATGCCTTGCTAAAGTCTAGGTAGGCCATGTCCACAGCCCCTCCCTGGTCTACTACATTGGTCACCCAGTCAAATAAATCTATTAGATGCATCTGACATGACCTCCCTGCTGTTATGGAATCCTCACACTACTACATAGATAAATAAACTGGAAAGGGTCCAAAGACATTACACCAAATTGATAAATACCTTAAAGGATCTTAATTATAATGATAGACTTACCAACCTAGGTTTACATAGTTTAGAGCTAAGAAGGCAGATGGGTGATTTATTACAATATTGTATCATCTTTAATGACCAGTCCCTGATGGCAGATTTAAATATTGAATACAAAGATAATTTTGGAATAAGGGGTCATCCTTTACAAACTAAGGTTGGAAGATTCTACAAAAATAAATGAAAATATTACTATACTGTAAGAGTAGCCAATCTTTGGAGCAGACTGCCATTGGACTTAATATCCAGTCCAACTAGAGAGAGTTTAAAAAAAAAAACTTAGATAAACATATCTCTACAGGGGGAAATCTTGATTATTACATCCTGTCCTAAAGGGGCTAAAATATGGGCTTTAGCCTCTTTTGGTCCTTCTACAACTTAAGGCACTTTGTGAACTCTTACAGTGGTGTCCATATCAGTATTAATATACACCTGAGGTTATAATACTGTACTCTACTTATGACATCACAGTCACTACTATGACTAATTATGGTACAGATATAGAGAGATATGAATTCAAGTGCGAAGTAAGAAACAAGGTTAGATAAACTGAATGATTAAAACTGTGTTTTCATACAACATTCCTCAGTAATGACAGGAAGGGGAAAGCTAAGAAAGATATATAATATTATACAATGGCAAGAAAGAATGCTGGCCTCTGATTGGTCGGACTGGGACTGGACCCATTATGTTATCCCAGTACAGCACCACAGCTCTAGTCCCAGCATTCAAATCACCACATAAACCTTTAGCGGAATCACTCCATACTGTCTGCTACACTGACCCCCGCTCGGCAGCCCGCTTCAGATTCCTGCTCACAAGCCGCTTTCCCTGGTTCTTTCAGTATTAAATAAAGCAAAAAAAAAAATCCCTGCCACCAACTTACAGTCTGCTCTCCTGGACAATTGAAAATACGTTTATAAGGACCACTAAAAGATGAACATGGGCTTTACAACCCATTCCCCCATTCAGTTGTGAACCTTGCTCACCCCGACCAGCTACAACCACACAGACCACAAACTCCCTACCAATAAGTCACAGCCTGCTGCCTTGGACAGCTAAAAGGACAGAGTTTTCCACAGAGCAGCTAATTAATTTCTCCCTGCTCCACATGCTGAACAGCAACCCCCAGCTACTATGTAGGGCTTCACAGTGTCTCACCTACCTTGGCAGGCAAGTGCTTTACCATCCATTTCTGTGAAAAGCTGCACAAAGCTGGGATTTCTGTCAGCAGATGCCAGATTCAAAGTACTTTTGTATGAAAATACACACACACACACATCAGTAGGGGGACTGAGAGACTTACTGATCACATCTGAAGCACAAGTCTCTCTGTCCTCGCAAAGCAAGTCAGTCAGCTGATCAGCTTGGTTTTGCCATCGTGCTTCATGTTCCTCAGCAACTCTCCAATTAAAAACATTCACCCGGTCCCAGTAAAGGCAGCAGGACTGGCTGAATTAAAACCAGGGACACAATCAGAGAAAACAAACTAACAAACAGAAAAAAAAGAACGAGGAAGAGGGAGACACAGAACACAGACATTGCTGGGGAGCAAAACACTAACAGATAAGAATGCTGTACCACCTACTGGCTAAAAGAGGAACATCAGGACTTATTTTTTAAACTGTATACTTACACATAAAAACCACAACAGTACATTTTAAAACTGCAGTTTTTAATCTTTTTTTTCCTTTTTATGAAACAGAGTCATTGTCCCACACTCTTCCTTCCAAGAAGGACAGACAACTTAATGTTGTGGTGCTCAGATTGGCAATCAATTTATTATTTTCAACATTATTATTTACAAGTACCATTACCACTTATTATTTACAATCCATTCTTTCTTTTTCAATTCGTAATTTTTCACTTTGATAATAATGCTGTTTCCTTTTCTCCTCTTCTTCTTGCCCTCGCAGGTGTAAACCTTGGTGGCTTCTTGCCTTCTTCTCGTGTAGGTGATGGTGTAAACTGAAACTGCTTTTTATTTTCTGTCATTTCTTTTTATCCTCATATTCTCTTTTTACTCCCCCCTTCCCTTTTCCCCCTCCAGTTTTATTCCCCCCCCCATTTTTTCCCTACAGCCTGTCTCCAGCTTGTGTTGGATGACTGGCATTCCCCCTTGTTTGCTCCCCTCTCCTCCTGTTATCCTCTTACTTGTCTTCTCCATGCTTTGACAAAGCGCATCATCCCTGTGTTAAACATATCTATTGCTAAATCTGATAAATGTACCCCATCTGACCAATAAAATCTGTCAGCCCACTCTTCCTCCCTCTCAATATTACTTGTCCCCCTGTATTTCTTACCAATGCTCATCTTCTGCCTGGCCCTTTTTACTGCTGCGTTACTGTGCTCACCTCTCCACACCCTCTGAGGCATCATGTCTGACCAAGCCCCAGTTACCCTGGGCCACCATTGTTTTATCTTGGCCAAGTCCTGTTTTATCTGCAAATACGTATCCAACCATGGCTTTCTCCCAATGTCATTGACCCCTAGGCATATAATAAGTAGGTCTGGAGCGGGCCGCCTTTCTCTCATTTCTCATAAAGTCGAAGCAATTGTGCCCATCTCATCCCCCTGATCCCTTGCTACCACAGCCTGCATTGTCTGGCATCTTGGTACAGCTGCTTTCCCCTGTCTCTCTTTTCTGCTGTCCTTTCTGCCCACTAAGTGAAGGAGTGTCCACAGATCCACACCTCAGTAAGACGCCCTGCACCTATTTGATCACACAAACATCTCAGATTAACTCAACCAGGTATTTCCCATTTCCCCTTTCTATATTACTATCTCTCCACCCACACCCCTCTCTTAATTTGCACCTGAAAAACAAAAGGTGGGGAGACATGTTATTATTATTATTCATGCAAAGATCGAATATACCTCTTATAGCTGGTAGATCTCCATCTTCCCATCTCTAGCACTCTCGCCACTGACTCCCCTTCATCTGCTAGCTTCAAAGCTGCCCCTATTCTAAAAGAGTGAGAGGAGTACTTAAAGGGATCTTCTCCAATGAGCTCCATATCCGTCTTAAGTATGGCCATAACTTGATAGCTCATCACCTTCTTCCCATTTCCATGCACAAATAACTGCCCCTCCCATGTCACTCGCTCTGCAACGTAAGCCCACAAAGCTTTCACAGCACAAATTCCGGTCTCAACATGTGCTTTAATGGTCACCAAAATCCTTTTTCCTTCTTGATCCATCTTGGATCTCCTAATAATTAACTGAATAATTTATCTGCCTCAGCTCACATCCCCCCACTCCAACCCCCCTTCTTCACCCCACCTCCCATGCCCCACTGCTTCACTCACACTCAACGCCCTGGCAAACATTACTAGATAAACAGTACGAAAAATTTGCACCTCATCCTTTGACCTGAAAATTGCCGTCAGTATCCCTGATAATTTGCTTAAAAGACAGTCTGCTATCAGGCATCTACTATCCTTGGGCCTCTGTCTCATCCTACTCCAACCTTGCATCATTTTCTGAATGAGCATTGATTTCATGGGGCCATGCCAACCCTTTAAACTACAGATTATGTTGATACCTACCAGGTAAATGCCCATTGTGTTGTGGGCCACACCCCCGTTCCCATTGATCCACGGTGAATTGTCCTATCGGTACCTCCGTGACTGGCCTACTTACCTCCATGTGGTGTACTTCCCTGAATGCTTGAAATGCCCACCAAGCCCCTTCATAGGCCCTTAAGGTCCTTGGTGCCCATGAGTTCTGAAACAGCAATTTGGCTCCATCTTGCCAACGTCCCAGATGTTCCTCAGAATGGGCATTTTCTGTTCCTCTGCTCTTGGTGCCAGTGCTTGGAATTGATCCCACTGCAGACAGGAAAGGCTGTCAGACAAAATATTCCTCACCCCATTTATGTGCCAGGCTCTGAAGGACATGTTCAATTGCAAGCCTCTTAACACTAGCTGTATCAATACCCTCATCACTGTGACTGATTTCACCCCCCCTATTATTAAGGACATCCACAACTGCCGTTTTGTCACTCCAAAATGTCGCCTTCTGGTTCCACAGCTCTTACCCTCACATCAAAGTGCAGGCCCAAATTGGCATGATTTCTAGCAGTGTAATATCCCTAGTCATTCTTCTCTCCAACCATTCTGCTGGCCATGGTTCTGAGACCCATTTTTCCCTTCAATATCCCCACATTCCCAAACCTCCAGCAGCATCCGTATACAACTCGAGGTCCGTGTTGTATACCCACTCATCCTGCCAAAAGGGGCTGCCATTGTAACTCCTTAAAAAGTGCTCCCATACCCGAAACTTTTCTTTTACCCCTTTGTTATGTCAACCCAATGATGCATCCTGGTTATCCTGGCCATGGCCCTAGCTAGCCTCCTCGTGAATGCTCTCCCTGACCCAATTGCCTTACATGCAAAGTTGAGGTGACCCATGATCTGTTGTACCTGTCTGAGTTGTACCCACCTTCTACTAGTATGTACCATAATCAGCTCCTTTAATCTCTGCACCTTTCCCTCTGGGAGCTGAAATACTTCTTCCTGTGCATCCATCTCAATCCTTAGAAACTCTAGTATTTTGCTGGGCCCTTCTGTCTTGTCTGGTGCCAATTGCATCCCCTACTCCCCACATAATTCCTGAAATTGGGCTAACATCTTTACTGCCTCCTGACGTACACTACCTATCAGCAAAAAATCATCCAGAGAGAGTGGCACCACCCTGTTACCCATCCTTTGCTGGAAAATCCACTGTAAACAAGTGCCAAACTTCTCAACAGTTGCACAGGCTATGGAACACCCCATGGGTATGGCCTTGTCAAAGTAATACTGGTCACCGACTTTAAAACCCAACAAATTCCAGTCATCTCTCTAGACTGGCAACAATCTAAACGCTGATTCTATGTCAGTCTTGGCCAGCCATGCATAAGGGGTTGCTCTGATAATCTGTACCACTTCCTCCAATGTTGCATATGTCACCCTGCTGTGCTTCTCTCCTATAAAGTCATTCACTGACTCCCCTTCTGGGAACGAGAGGTGGTGAATCACCCTAAACTCCCCTTGTTGTGTTTTGGGTACTAGACCTAGTGGTAAAACCCTAAGATTCTCCAAGGGAGGGACCGCAAATGGCCCCTCTAGCCTCCCTGCCTCTTTCTCTTTTCCTAGCTTCTGTTCCAAGATGGCTTCCCTTCCCCTTTCCCTTTACTGACCCTAAATTCTGAACCTCTCTTACTTGTCTGGGTCCCATGCATTGCAACAGGAAGCCTTCTCTGAAACCCCTTCTGATGGCGTCCACCACTTCTTTGTCTGGATAATGCTGCAACCACTTCTCCCATACTTTTATCTTGATCGGGGTATTAGTCACCTTATAACTCTCCCTATCCGTCAAACACCCTCCCACACTTGATACCCATTCCCTTCTTGGCTTCTGTCATCCATGTTTGCCCCCTGTAGCCTTGTCCACTCCCGCAAAAGGGCTGGTTAGTTATACTCTGGGCTCCCCCAGCATGACCCCCTTGATTTCATGTTGAGGTCCTACATCTTGATGCTGGGTGGGAACCACCACATCTCGAGTAGGAATGCTTAAAACGACATTGCGGCCATAAATAAAAAGCCCTATTGTAACCCCAGCGGCACTTCTGGGGCAGCCCCACCTGTTTTCCTGCTTCACCCTTGGGAGTGGATTGATCCGTGACATAATCAGTCCATAAATCTAGCTGCTTCATGTCCCATCTAACATCCCCATATGTTGCCATCCTTTGCCGAAAAAATTCATCATAATATATCCGCTCTACTCCCCCCTTTGCCTTTGCCCTCTGTATAATTAGGGAATAGGTGATTAATGGTATGCCCAGTTCTGGTTTCTGTTCCAGAACAATGGCTGAATATGTGGCAAAACCTACGAACCACCCATCCAATGTCTTTCCCTTTGTGAATTTATCCTCCTCCTTCTTGCTCAATAATACCACGGACACTGCCATCCCACTCCTACGTATGTTCTCAGTCTCCTCATACTTTGCTGCTGCTTCCCTACTCACTAATGCAAATATGTCTACATTTTTCCTCTCCATATCTTCTCTTTTGTTGCCTCTGGCACATGTTCACCTATTCTCATACCCGGGACTCTGATGTCCCTTGTGCCTTTTCCCATCCCTTCCATTATCCTCTCCCCCCCCGCTGTTCCCCTTATTGGCCTTAATTTCTGCCAACGCCATTTCCATCTGTCCCAAACCTGCTTCCCCAAGGGCTGATATGATCTGTCCTATATAGTCTTTTATGCTATCGCTCACTGATTCTGACATCATACTTTTAGGCCACTCTGTTCCTGTTGGTCTAGCATCGCTGGGGCTCGTCAGCGGCTACTCTACCAGAGGGTTAGCTGGCTGTTGTAGCGGGGGTGGGAACACCATTACAGCTGTGGGCCCAGATGCGGTTCCCAATGCCGGGACAGGAACTGGCTCTGGGTGAGGTACTATCGGCTCAGGTACTCCAGGTGGGGATGGTGCTGGGGAGACCGGCCCGGGAGACGCCACTGGCTCTGGCTGCAGCCTCTGCAGACTGGATGGCTTCCTAGGTGGCCTTTTCCTATTAACCTCTTTTCCCTTTGCTGCTTTCCTTTTCTCCACAGATCTCCCCAGTTCCTTCCTATCTACCAACTTCCACATCATGTTGGCCTTCTCAGCTAGTTCCACTATCACCTTGTATGCCTCCTCCTCCGACAGCCGGTTCTTCCTTGGTGCCATCTTCTTCTCACTGACCACTGACCTGTGACAACTGGGAATAAACTAACAAGCTGTGAAACGTTAATGTCCATTGCATTCTGCCAGTCAGCATACCGTAATTCCGATTGATAGCACTCTCTTAACCTCATTGTCCTACCCGCTCCCTCATCCCTTTGTTGTTGGGGGGGGGGGGGGGGCTTCTTATACAAACTCTATAGCAGAAACTCTCTCCTGTCGTGCCTCCCTTTTACTAAACCAAAACACTATCCCCCATCCCCTTTGTTCCCACCCCAACTGCACAAGGTACCCTCTGCCCCCTGCTAATGTGCCCTTCCTTGTTTTCTTCACTTTTATTTATTTATTTGTATTAATATTATTATTGTTTAAAAAGGCACCAGCCCCATGTGTGGGGAGGCCCTTTCCATGCAGTATGTCTTCCGCCCTGAAACCCCCACCCTACGTTGAGCAATTTCTCCTCCAACTTCCCTTCTTGCAGTTTTCCGCCTAAGGGATAGCCCAAAAATATTTTCCATTTATAAAACCAAATGTCCCCCACCAAATGCACACCTTGTGCCTGCATCCCCTTTTTAACCTTGTGGCCCTGGGCCCCACAGAGGCATGACGTCAGATGCCCAAATGCCTCAAAAAATGCATGGTCCCCGCTCCAAGGCTCCTTCAAACCGCAACCTTTAATTTTTATTTATGATTATTTTTTTAAAACATGCCATCCTGTAAAAAATCCCCCCCCTCCGCATCCCCGAAAGACCCTCATACCACTTCCTCCCCATGCGTTGGCTTCCCTCTGTGACCCACTTCTTCTCCATCCCCTTCCTAACCTTCTATTAACCCACCTCTGCTTTGTCTTTGTTTGCCCCCTCTAGCTTTTACGTGTTTTTTTTTTTTTTTTTTTTTATAAGCCCTTGATATGCCCCAACACCCTCTGTTTGGCTGTCACCCCACGTATTCCCACAAAAGTGTTAAATTCTTCCCTATTGCTGCTTGTTGCCTCTGGCAGCCAGCTACCCACCAAGAAAACCTCACAAATTCTCCTGAAACTGCTGGTATATTCGACTCACTATTACAATAACCTCCCTCTGACATGCTCACCGTACCCAATAGTCAGAACAGGCCTCCTTCTACTGCAGCCCTCTAAAATAGGTCAGAACCTCACAAAAGGTTATGCCAAAATTGTAAAATTGCTGAAAATTGCAGCCCTTTTCTTCGAGCCTTTGGCTAAAGCCAAAAAACCTTCCCCAAACTCATTCTGTGCACCATCCTTGGCCCCCGAACCACAGATGACCTCAGATGCCACTTTGCTACCTCATGGCTCTCGCTCACCAGGCTTCTCCATGGCTTTTATCAAATTTTTTACCCATTCCCACTGGTGACCTTCTTTCTCCCCAAAACGTCCCTCTTCCTGCGTTTATGTCCTCTCCATTCACTTTCCTTTTAGCTTCTCGCCCCCCACATTCATTTTTATTTACTTATTTATTAATCTCTAGGATTACAAGTATATTTGAGCAAGGACTGCTCATTTACAAAGGTTCCACATCAGAGGAGGTGGGTAACATACATACAAAGGTAGACAATGGTTTACAGTCTTGACACATTTTACAGTTACAGTCATAGATTGTTGCTTGAATTCAGAGGGCAGCTTAAATAAGGTTTCAGAGTAGCAAAGCCAAGAAAGAAATGACAGGAAGGACAGTTTGTGTGTGCAGGGTAGTGGGGGAACTGGAAGAGGTAGGCAGGTGGAGGTGCCTCTGTCGGAGTGATGAGTGGTTGAAAGAAGTGTAAGTGGAATTATGGAAGAAGGGGCAGATGTCTGTAGGGTACAGTAGTGGAGGGAGTTAACATGAAAGAATGGGGAAGGCAGCAGTGAGACGTGGTGGGGTCAAGGGTAGGGCAGGAGGGCAGGTGCCATGAGGCGGTTATCTGTTAAAGGTTACTGGTCGCAGTTCAGAAACAACCAGGGGGATGGAGAGCCAGATTTAGGAGAGGCAGTCACATTGTGAGGTTGAGGTGAAATAGTGTTGAAGATTCCTTTTGAATGGTCCAAGCAAAGCAGACGCCGGAGAAAGTGCTTCCTTGTTGAGGGTATTGTACCACTACGATGCCCTGTGCTTAAATGCCTGCTGGCCCATTGTGGTCCTGCACCTGGAAACCTTGAAGATTGACTGTTGGGTGCTATTTGTATGCTGAGTACTGTTATGGGCAGTAAGGAGCTTTTCAACCCCTGGAGACATGTAGCCGAGCAGTATCATTTTGGATAACAGGCAGGTCCGGTATTATGTTCGACTGTGTAAGGGGAGCCAACCTGCCTGGGTGTACAGGTCACAGGTGTGTGTTTGACATGAAACACCCATTAGTCTGCAGGCTTTGTTGAGTGATTCTGAGATCCTGCAGAAGGCAGTTGTAGAGGCAGACCCATAGATGGCAAGACCGTAGTCTATGATGGAAGTGACAGAGCTGTGGATAGCCAATTTACAGGCATCTGTTGTCATACAGTGCTTGTGCTTGTGCAGTATGCCAATTCATATGTTGGCAGCCTTTGCAACCTTGTTTATGTGTTGAACATAGGAGAGGGTACTGTCCAGAGTGATGCCAAGGTACTTGAACTCAGAGACATGTTTGAGTGAAGTCCCAGAGTGGTTCTTGATGGAAAGGGGCAGAGATTTAAACCTGATCCTTGCATGACAGAATGTCATGACTTTAGTTTTGCTGTGGTTCAGGACAAGTTTATGTGTACTCAACCAATCTTCAACATGCTTAAATTCTAGCTGCAGCTGGTATTCCAGAAGTTTGGCATCATGGTGGCTTGTGAACAGGACTGCATCATCCATGTAGAGTAGTATGTTTTGCTTGCAGATGCTAGGGAGGTTGTTCGGAAATAAGGAGAAGAGTAGGGGTCCCAGTATTAACCCCTTCGGGACTCCAGAGAGGACTGGCTTTTCATCTGAGGTGACACCGGCAATCCTAACGCGTTGGACCCTACCTCCGAGGTAGCTAGCAGACCATTGCAGGACATCATTGGAGAGCCCATTAGTAGACAGTTGCCTGAGCAGGAGTGGATGATTTACAGTGTCAAATGCCTTCGTTAGGTCAATAAATACTGCCCCTACACAGTTCCCTTGGTCAAGCTTGGCATGGATGAAACTTGTAAATTCCAGCAGAGCCATGGTGGTACCATGCCCCTTTCTGAAGCCACGCTGCTCTGGGCATTGAACTTCATACACATCTAGGAATTCGACTAACTGGTCTGAGACAATACATTCCAGGGCTTTAGATAAGGGGGGTGGGAGGAGTGAAATGGGCCTGTAGTTGGTGTGTAGGGTCTTATCTCTGCTTTTATATACAGGTATGATGGTGTCCAGTTTCCAAAGTGAGAGGAATTGCCCTAGTCTAAGGGAGAGGTTGAAGATCTTTATCAGGGGTTCAAGGATTTCTTCCAGAACCAGCGTGATCAGCTTCTGGTCCAGGGAGTCACCACTGTACCCAGTTTTGCGGATGGCCTTGCTGATATAGATTCTGGCTACATGAGTTGGTATCTCTTTAAAGAAGAACTGTGGAGTTGTGGGTACCTGCGGTCCAGAGATTTGGGGTGTGGTGGGTGAAGGGGCATCAAAGAAGTTTGGTGGCAGGACACTGCCAAGGTTGGAGAATGCATTGTTGAAAGTGTTGGAAATAGAGCCAAGGTCAAGTGTAGGTATTCCATCGATGTTGAGCATAGTGGGTGGTATCTTTGGATCCTTGTCTGTGAGTTCTTTCAGATTATTCCAGAAGTCTTTACTGTTACCCCAAGAGGTGGTTAGTGACTCCTTGAAATATTTGCTTTTAGCATTCCGAATCGCTCGAGTGCAGTCGTTTCTGGCAGCTTTATATTTTTGTACGTTCCCTTGTGTAGGTGTTGCTCAAGCACAGTACCAGAGGTGGTCCCTGTGTTTGAGCCATGCCACAAGCACAGCAGTTATCCATGGGTTTGCCCTACCTTTGACCTTAATCTTTTTCAGGAGTGCATAGGTATCACAGGCAACAGTGAAACGGTTGATGAACAAGTCCAACGCTTTGTTAATATCATTGACTGTTTCAATTGGTGCCCAGTCCAAGTTGCATAGGTGGGATTTTAGCAGCTGTAGATGCCCCTGCTTAAGTACCCTGGTGTGTATTAGCTTAGGAGGGGGCTTAGTGAGTTTGTTACCCAGGAGCAGATGACAGGTGAATGGTCACTTATTGAGTCAAGGAGTACTGAAACCTGAGCGATTCGTTTGGGACGGTTAGACAGAATCCAGTCAAGAAGGGTGAATGTCCCAGTTCTATAGTTGCAACTGGTGGTGGCAGGAACAAGCTGTGTGAAATGCTCTGCCGAGACAGCATCCTTATAAACACAGGCCTCAGGCGAGAGCCAGTTTATGTTAAAATCACCCAAAATAATTATCTCCGATTTGTGGTGCAGGCTTCTTAGAAATTCCAAGACACAGTTGAAGCCACCGGCTTGCTCCTTAGTGGGTAAGTAAACAGAGACTACAGTGAGTCCCTTGTTGTGGGCCCCGAGTAGAACTATGATGGTGAGAATCTGAGATGTGGAGCCTTGAATAGGGGTGGGAATGATGTGTCCCATGCATGTGTCCCTTAGGTAGATGGCACAGCCCACGCCTCATTTCGCAGACCTGTCCTGTCTGAATAAGTAATAGCCAGGGATTGAAACTACAGTGTCTGGGACTCGGAACAAAGGAAGTCCCTAGCTGGCTCACCCCACGTTCTGTATACCAGCCAGCCCCCCTTACCTCACACCACTGACTTCTCCCTCCTCACACCTCACACAAACAGACTTAAAACCAAGCAAGCATTTTTTTATATGTATGTGTGTAGATTTATATATATATATATATATATATATGTATATTTTTTTGATCTGCCTCACACAGCTAAAGCAAATGGTAAGACAGAGACAGGAGGTTGCCACACTTTCCAAATCTGCTCTCCTGCTCAGTCATCCCCACCCCCGGAGTGCACAGTGTTTGCAGGATTCTCTTTTTTTAAAGTTCCATCTCTTGCCCCTCAGCCACTGCGCAGAACAGTTTCCCTGACTTGCAAGGCACCAGGAAGCACTATGCCCTGTTAACTTTGAAACAACATATCAACATATCACATACTGTGTGTGTATATATATATATATATATATTACACACACACACACACACACACACACACACACACACACACACATATATATAAATTAAACTGGGATTATCTCCTTCAACCCAGCCAACTTTGCTAACTTTTCTGCTTGCTTAACACACTCCTCCTTTTTTAAAACTTACCAGTCTAAATCTTGTCCCTAGAAGAATAGCTGGATTCCGCTGCTACGAGTTGCTCACAAAAATATTCCTCAGTCAAGACCAACCTGAATTCCTCTCAAACTTATATGCAAGCTGATAAAGGTAATTATCCTTATCCTGTCTAAAGCCAATCCAACGTGCTATAATTCTGCTGAGTGAAACCCAACAAATTTTTTTAGCAAAAAGAGGCAGATTCTCTCTGTGCTGCTCTTTTTATCCCAGGATTTCTTAGTCCTGCCCTCTTTTCCTTTCCCTTATGCCCTTCCATTTCCTTTCTTCCAGGCTCCACCTATCCTGGAATCCACCAAAAAACCCTGCCCCTTTTATGACTCTCCATATCTTCCTTCCCCATCCCCCTTTCATCCTGAGCACTACCATTCCTCTGGAGAGGAATCCCCATGACAACTTAGTCTGCCTCTTGATGGGGGAAAACTTCATTGTATAATAGTAATAATGCACTCCAGGGTGTGTGTTGTGATGGGATAACATCACGTATGGGGTACTGGACTCACTCAGCCTGTGGCCTCATGCCCAACCATCCCAGGTGTGACGTTATTCCAGCACAACACACACCCTTTCATGCATTATTGCTTCATTCTCTGAATAGTAACAAAATAGTACATTTTTATAAAGTTTCTACTGAGGCACAAGCAGCTTTTTACAGCTCAGATTGTACCTAAAGTTTTCTACCAGCACTACGAAGACGTGCATTCTTACCTTTAAGTATACAGTGTAGAACAATCTTCCTTTAACAGTTCTTACAAGGTGTCATTCATCTTTAAACATTACATCTTATACTTGCATGTTTCTCGACTAGTGTAAGCACATGATTTGATTATTGTACCATTCTTACAAACACATGTACGGTATGTGTTTGTAAGGATACTGCAAGAAACAAATCCTATGCTTAAACTAGTCAAGAATCATGCAAGTATAATAATTATTTTGTACTACACTACATTTTAAACTTGCAGAGTTATTGACTAGTGTTAAAGAATGAGTCCGGCCAAAAGTGTTACATTGCAGAATTAGAATCAGCATAACCCTAATAAGTCTCAAACTAAAAATGAGGTCTCTATTTTACTTTGTTTAAAAGTTGAGTCATTTTGTAACCCTGATATCACTTCCTGTTCAAAAAGTCAGTTTCAGTGAAGAGCTGGTGATGATGTCAAAACCAGAACTCATAGCCTTGTCCTCCCTATCAGCAGTCTTATAGGATCCACCGTATTTCTCCATTTTGATACCACCCCCATTTAGAAGCCGTGTTGAATAAAAGCAACACCAAAAATAGGTTTAGTAATAAAAGCCGCCCCTGATCTGTAGCCATAGCTTCTAAAGGGGAGCACTGTAAATGGTGAAATAATCAGCCCTGTCATTACCATCTGTCATTTCAGTCCATTCTGTATTACGTTATCATACAACACAGATCAGGCATAGGTCAGACAGAGTTACTGTCTTGGGGAGTTTCGCTCTCTATCACATGCCACATGGTTTCAGCATTTCGTGAGGGTTGATTAGATCAGAACAGGTCAGCAACAACAATATAATATATATTGTAAAACAGCAGCTGATTTATTGAGTTAGGTACCTATGAACACAAAGGGGGAGCTGTTTGTTTCATAGTGTCCAATGTGTAGAAGTTAGCAGAAGTTTTAATGTCATGATCAGCAAGACAGAAGAAGGAAGAAGTCAGCATCTGGGATTAGGAAGAAGTTGGTGTCAACACAATAAGCAGCATAGTTCCTGAGAGCAGTAGAGTGGTAAACCAGTACAGTGCATCATTATATCTTTCCCTCAGGCAGAACTGTGTTTACATTCAGGAGCCAATCACTGGATAATGTGTAATACTAGGATTTATAAAATGGCAAGAGAATATCTAGAAATCTCATTGGCCAAGAGACATCAGCTGACTGTACATTAAATCTCTTTATACACGCAGTCATCCTGGTCCTAAACCACATCACACAATGAGCAAATCAGTCCTCCTACAGCCAGAACCATCTTTCATCAGTCTCCCTGCAACTAGAATTGGTCTTCCATCACAAACATGGCTGCTGCCTTTACACTGTAAAAACCTTCAGCTGGGCCCTAAAAATAAAACTACCTTAAATAAAACAAATTAATTAAATGTTGTTTCCCTGATCATCACACTCTCCTTACACACATAAACAAATCAGAAACATTAAGTATTGTTTATAGTTTTCATTACAACTGTTTCCTTACTAACAGTGAAAAGTCCCCCTTCTGTCTTTACCTGCTCATCAGGGAAATATCTTCTGCTTGCCCAGACAGTGAGATAATTGTGTCTCTGGCTCTAAAACAGGCCTTTGCTGTCTGTGTGTATAGTATGTTAGGAGAGTAACATTCTACCAGTGGAATAGAGCAGCATTTTGAATGTCTGTATTCCATGGTAAACATTCCATGAAAAACATTCTATGACTTGAATGTGGGGAAACACAGAGGAAAAAAACAGGATGAAGAAAGTAAGCAATACAGTAATATTTTATAAACAAAGAGAAAAGGTGGGAAAACACACTGTACATAGGCAGACTCAAACTGCTCAAATAAATTGCTGATGTTTATAAAAGGACATACATTTGAATCATATAGAGGTGTGTTCAAGTGAACTGTACCCCCTTCCCCACCAAAAAAAGGCAACCTGGCAGGTTTAAAGTTTTTTTCTTATTAACCTTTCACCTCAATCCTATAGCAGTTTCCCATTTATGTACTAGACCATAACACATAAGTAAAAAACAAAAATAAAGAGAAGGGTGCCTTCAATGAAACTATAAAACTACAGTGCAATGAAAATTAAGTTTTAAACACTGCTTATGTTTTACACATTTACAGATATTACAGTGCATTTATATGATAAAATGTACACGTCACAGACAAAATATTTATTTTTAACCAACTCTACAAAAAAATATTTTAACTGCAAAGTACTGCACCAGTTAATGTTTTGCTGAAATATGCTATTTTATGCATTAATAGGGACTATTCTTTCCATTTTTAGATGTTTTAGAGGTAATGTATTGTAAACTCTTGAAAATAGTAAATAAGTTTTAATCCCTATCAGAGTAAATCAAACTAATTCTTTTATGATGATGTCCCATTTTATAAGTGTGATAGGCCACTCCAGGGTGTGCATTAAATGATTTTAATGCACTTCCCTGGGCATAAGGACACTCTGCCTTCAGCTTTGTGCCTTAGCACACCCCTTGGGCATGAATTAAAATCCTTTAATGCACACCCTGTTGTGGCTTATTACTTACATGATATATGGATGACAGCATGTCCAGGCTTAGTAATTAAAGCCACCCCCAATTAGAAGCCGTCCCTGTTTAGAAACTGTGGTTCAAAACAGAAAAATGCAATTGAAGCTGTAGTTTCTAAATGGTGAAATATGGTATTTCCCTAGCTTTTAAGAAATTGTAGTTGTAATAATTTGAAAAAAAAAAAACAACAACTTACACAGGGTTGTCTACAGTGCATGCATTTCCAGAATGTTCTGATGCATGGCACTGTAATTCAGAAAGTGGTGGGAGGTAGTTTTGGAATACAGTGCTGATCAAAGCAAAAAGTGTCAAGGTGGTGCACAATTTCAGAATGTTGGTGGGGCATCAATCTTGGAATGTAGTAGGGATGTACCATCTCAAAATGTGGGGGGGGCACTCTCTCTTTGAATGCAACAGGGACAAACATCTAGGAATTTGGTAGGGACTGGCAGTTTTGGAATATAGTAGGGATACAAACTGCTGGAATGTGACTGGACACATCATTTTATTCTGAAATTACTTGTCCCTGACACTTTTTAGAATTGTGAGCATCTACCACATTTCAAAATTGCACATCACATCCCCACCACGTTCTGACATTGTGAATACCAGCCACGTTCTGACATTGTGCATTCCTGACATATTTCAAAAGTGCACGTCCCTGCCACATTCCAAAATTGCACATCCCCACCACATTAATAAAGCTGTGTTTCAATGCCATATTCTGAAATTGCATCACCACCGCATTTCAAACTGGTTTCACTTTCACATTCTGAAATTGTGCATCTCTGCCACATTTCAAAATTGTACATCTCCATCACATTCCAAAATTGCACATCACCGACACGTTAAGAAATTTCATGTCCCTCACATTTTCTGAAATTGTTTCACCATTACATTCCAAAATTAAGCATTTCTGCCACATTCCAAAACTGGGTATCCCCACCGCATTCTAAAACTGTGTATCCCACCTTCATTCTGAATTATACCTTCCCACCACATTCCAAAATTGTGTGTCATGTTGCCACCACAATCTGACATCAACCACTCAACCACATTCTGCATCACTACCACATGCCAGAATTATGCACCCATAACACATTATAAAACTGCATATCCCTGTCATATTCTGCAACTATGTCTCCCACATTTTGAAATTGCATATCTCTGCCACATACGAAAAATGTATGACACTGCCACATTATGAATTTCAGCATCCCTGCCACATTCCAAAATTGTGTGTTGCAGCTATCTTCTAAAAATTGTTTCACTACTGCAACCTAGAACTGCAACCTGGTAGCGTTTTGAAATGTCATCCCTGCAATGTTCCAAAAACTGCATACAACTTTGGCATTCTAAAGCTATATTTACCACTGCCCCCCCAACACATTCTTCAGTACCTTGCATCTGCACACTATCATTATAGAAATTATGCCCCATACCTACCCAGTGTCAATTTTAAATATTTGATGCAACTATGTAATGTGGGAGAAATAAATCCTATAAGGTAGCTTGCAGGGAGGACTAGGCTGAGAGTTCTGGTAATGACATCATCAGTAGCTCTTCACTGAAACTGGGTTTTTCAAACAGTAAGTGAAATTAGGGCTACAAGATTACTTGTAACTTCTAAACAAAATAATTTAGAGATATCATTTTTGCCATGGGACTGACTGTGGGGGGTGTTGATCTGAATTCTAACTTTATTGAGGCTATACATTTTGGCCAGGCTCCCTCATTAAAACTTATATTGTGATCTTGCGAAAACCTTGTGTGTACGTGCAATAAAGATGCATTTACTCATGCAAGAAAATGACGGTTTTTGTATCTGATAAAATTATTGCACACTCATGCAAAGAACTTACAGCAATTTTGACACTAAGTGCATTTTCTTTTGTTATTCTTACAAATCATGTTAGATCAGTCATAAACCTTACATTTTTGTTTCAGTAAGGATAGAGAAGGTGGTCTAAAAAAAAACTTGCTTCCCCTTTTGCATTTCAGCACTTTAACATCATAAGAATTTAAAACAAATTTTTATTTATTTATTTATTTAAGAGTTTAACCAGGCAGGCGTACTGAGTGGAGCACCACTCGTTTCCAGACGCGACCTGGGGGAGACTGGGGAACATATGATGATTGTTACATACATTACAGAGAATTACAACAGTGTACAGAATTTACAACCAGAGGGGTGAAGAACAACTGACATGGAGGACACTTATTACATAATTGTACATTTTCACAACATAGAGAACAGAACAACAATTAACCTTTAGGACCCTACAGTGTAGCAGGTGAGAATATACACTGAGCATGTCAAAGCTGTTGGCAAGCCACATGACCTGCAGCAGCCAATCAGCAAAGCTGGAGATTGAGCATTCATCACGCTGTGCATATCTTTGTGCCATTTCTAGCTCTCTCTCACAGGGAAAGGACCGGACTACTGAAAGTGGCTCCTTTTCTATGGCAAGGAATGACTTTGATCAAGAAAATTCAGAAATCATCAGAGAATCATGCACTATCATTCCAATTAGCTAATTCTCTACATTTAATTGTAGTTTCAGGTAGGCAGGCAGGTTGGCTAGTGAAACCGTGACACAGGAGAGAGGAGACAGTACCCAGTATGAGCCTACACTGTTAGCTGCATGCCCCACAGCAGGAGCAGGGCTAAGTGAATTTAGCAGACTGGACAAGGTGCAGGAGAATTTTTGAAAGAGTTACTTGACAAAGATTTTTTTATTGAGTGCTGGTGGTATAGAGGGCATAGAAATCCATATTTATTTATTTTTTTTATCTTCCCTCCTAAAGTAGGAGAAGGGCAGAATGAATTTAACAGCTTGCAGAAGGTCCATGGGGTATTTTGAAGGACGTTTTGACAAATATTTTTTTTCCTGCTGACTACTGGTAGTGCAGACTGTGTGTGCGAACCTGCAAGACAGTTAGTGAGTGAATGAAAAGTAAAGTAGGCTGCTGTGTGTAACACAATGGGCTAAATATTCAAAATGTTGTGCTGGGCGCAAACTGTTTGCACTGGGTTTGAGAGGGTCTGCTATATTCAAAAGGTCAAATGGCATGGACAAACTGCATCAGTGCTGGGCAAAAGTATAATGTATGCAAGAGGCAAAAAGAGGGGGCATGTACATGAATACAGGTGCAATGCTATATTCAGTGCATTAGCACCACTGCGCAAAGTGTTTTTGCATCACTTAGCATGACACTTTGTGTGCTGCAAATTACCGCCCAAGAAAAGGTAATCTTAACTCGGAAAACCAGCTTTGGGCGACTTTGTGGCTTTCGCAGCTTTGTGTGACTTTGTGCGACATAGAACCATGGTTTATGGAACTCTGCAATTCACAAGTGTGAATTATCGAGTTTGCGAAGGTCTGCCAGTGGTGGTTTATTGACCCTAACCAGGAAATATTAAACACAGAAAGAAACGAGACATGGAAGAAACATGCTGCACACAGATGGCACCTGCTATGTTGCTATCTGTCACTAGTCCCAGCCGTGCTAGGCATTAAGTGGTGACCTGGCACCCAGTGGACACCATGGCAGTGTGTCCATACAGCACACACCTGCAGACCACCCTTCGGTGGACACCAATAGACTCCAGCACACACATGCAGCAATGAGGGCATGGAGAGTGTTGAGGGGAGGGTGTACAGGTGGCCAGTCTGCACCACATACTGGGTGCTGCCACAAGGCTGGGTCAATCCACACAGTGTAAATGGTCCAGTGTAGGTAATACCCCAACACCAGTGTGGCTGTCTGATGGTATGTGCCCCCCCAGCCTCATACCACACATCTGTACAGACACCATAGCACACACAGCCAGTCATGTATATGTCACTGTGAGCATCCCATGCCAGTGGTGCAGCATCTGTGGGTCACACCACAGCATAACAGTAATGTCCACTGTCAGTACACACCTGCAAGATGGACTTGTCACTGTGTAAAGTGCAGCCATCATTGATGCCCTACACACCATAGGCATTGCTGTGTCCCTCACACTACTGGCCCCCTTGTTACTGTAGTCTCTGCTGTGCACTGTAGCAGGAACTATTGCATGCAGCACCACCACCTGTGCCTGTGCTGTGTAGTCCCCTGAGGCACAATATTCGATACAGTTCTGTACAAATGTAGCCAGCAGCTACCACCATGTACTTCCAGACTGACCTACAGGTGGAGCTGTGGGCAGACCCAGCCAGACCCTGTACTTCCAGACTGACTAACAAGTGGAGCTGTGGGACCCCACAATAGCGCTGGCAAACTGCATGCAAATCAGGACATAATGAGATGCTAATCTGGATGTTTGTCCACAGACTGCTTAAGTAGGATCATTTGCATGTCACTTTTGAATATAGCAAATTTTTGCTCCAGGCAAACATGATAGTGCCAGGTAAATGGCTTAGCTCTGCACAAAACCTGCACAAATGTGTCTGTGCCATGCAAACGATTTGGAAACATGGTACATTTGTGCAGAATTTCACAGGTGCTGGTGCTTGCAGCTTGAATGAATCTATTTCTTTGCTAGCACATACATTGGCCACATAGTTCACCATTACCTTCCTTCACGTCACTGTGCACTAGGCTGCTGTTGTGGTTTGCACTTCCTGGTTGCTATATTCAGAGTAGTCCTATTTCCTGGGCTATTTTTGCACTGCACTCCCAGCCCAATTTGCCCGACTTCCTTAGCGTGCTATATTCAGCAGGTTTAGCACCGGGGCTATCCCTTTTGAATATAGCAAACTATTGGTTCCAGGCTAATTTAACATGCCAGGCAGTGCTAGTTTAGTCAGATGGCAAAGTTTTGAATATCTGGCCCAATGTCTCTCAGTGGGGTATGGTGTGGTCTTTCAGTGTGGTTGTGTGGCCTGGTGATTTCACTCCTTCCTGTCACCTCACGAGTTTTAAGGCACTGCAGTGTGTGTGTGTGTGTGTGTGTGTGTATCAGGCATCCCTGTCTCATGGGCATCTAAAAATCATTGATAACTACTGTGAGTCATCATTTTTAGCATCCAGTGGCAGCAGCTCCATGCGTTGTACATCTATTGTTGAGGCATGCATAAAACATTATGAGAAGAACAGGGGGGGAAGGGGATGGAAGGAGAGGAAAGGAAATGTTCCACCATGCCAGCTCCACCAAGCACAAGTTCTGCAAGTGGTTATAGAGAAGGAACTGGTCATGGAGGGATACCGACTGGGAGTTATGGTCATGGGGCTGTGAGGACAAGGGCTGGGCATATGGCAGTACAACTAAAGAAACCATGGTTCATTAGTTTCCAGGAATCCTGTCCTTCTACTCCTACTGCAGTTCAAGCAGCCTTCCATGCTGGACATCTGGTGCGTCTGGTAATGAAACCATCCTGAGCAATCCAGAAGCATACCAGTTTTCCCCTCTGCCTCCTTCAAGTGCTTCCAGTTCCCCTTCTTGAGATAGAAGTGATACTTCCTGAATGCCAAAAAATGCAAAGTCATGCATCTGGGGCTGGCAAACCCAGGGGCAGTGCATAAGATGGAGAGAGGTACTGACACTTTCCAAGCAAGAGAGGGACATTGGGGTGATCATATCAGATGATCTCAAGATGGCAGAGCAGTGCAACAAGGCAGTAAGCAAGGCTAGCTGAATGCTGGGGTGCATAGGGAGAAAGCTTTCTAGGAAGAGAAGGGAGGTGGTGCTGCCACTGTAGCCCTCAGTGCTGAGGCCCCGCCTGGAGTACTGTGTCCAATTTTGGAGGTTGCACCACCACAAGGACACTGAAAGGGTGGAGACAGTTGGCGAAGGGCAACCAAAATGGTGAGGGGGTTGCATGAGAAGCCATATGAGGAAAAGCCACAGGAACTCAACATGTACTCCTTAGAAGAGAGGAGAGAGAGGGGATATGATTGAAACCTACAAGTACCTCACAGGAGTGAACAAGGTGCAAGTGGAAGGTCTATTTCAGAAACGGGAAGGCACTAGAACAAGGGGGTATGCAATGAAGCTAAAGGGGGAAGTTTGGGAGAGATGTGCATAAATACTTCTTCATGGAAAGGGTGGTGCATGACTGAAACAGCCTGCCAGAGGAGGTAGTGGGGACAAAGACAGTGGGGAACTTCAAGCATGCATAGGATAGGCACAGAGGTATATTAGGCAGAGGAACAGGGGGAGGGAGTGACACCTATGACCAAGTAGGGTCAGTTGTAACAGAATAGGCAGGAACAAGGGCAGTCTAGATGGGCCTAAGGGTCCTTTTTCTGCCAACAAAATCTATGTGTCTATGTTTCTTCACAGAAAAGGTGGTGGACACCTGGAACAGCTTGCAAGAAGAGGTGGCAGGGGCAAAGACAATGGAGCTTCAAGCATGTGTGGGATAGGCACATGGGTATAATAGGTAGAGGTAAGGGAGGAGGGAGGGACACCTGTGACCAAATAAGGTCCAGGGTGCAGTAAGAGGCAGGGAAAATTGTGTATGGCAGACTAGATGGGTCTACTGATCCTTTTCTGTTGACACATTCTGTTTCTATGTAAATGTAAAGTCTAGTTCCCAAATGTAATCAGCTTGTATCCAGTTCATCAAAGTCCACCCCATACCTACCATCTTCTGAAAACAGTGTGATAGAAGAGAGTCAAGTGGCAAGTACAAATCATAACTTCAGTTTCATGATTCATATTTCCTTGGCACATAAATAAATAATAATAAAATAAAAAATGATCATAAATTATGTTATGTCATAACAATTTACATCATAGTATATCAGATCATATTTATATCAGCTATATTATCTTCTCATATACCATATCAGATTACATTATCTTCTTGTATATCGTATCTGCTGCCCTGCCCATGCACTCTCCAGCCTTGTCATTTGCAGTGGCCCCCCAAAAAAGGAATAATTTCGTAATCACCACCCAGTTTCTCTGGATGTACTCCCAGCCCCCACCACCACCATCAGTTCTCTGTACCTAAAATACAAAATTGCTTGTCAGCAGTTTGGCAGTATTTTACAGATGACAACATGAATCCCCTGAAAGCATGTTGCAATCAGTATGGGAAAAAGATTATTTGGGGTCAGTCAAGTCTATTCAGTCTTTGGGAACCAGTGTTCTGGTTGACGATTTAAAGAGTCCCTGACAGCATTAGGAAAACACTGGAAAAACAAGATGTATATCCAACTCCATCCCATTTTGTTTATTACTTCATGTATTTTCAGTAAGAAATTCCCCATTTTCATTATTAATGAAAACAGTTGCATGAAAACAAGATACCTGTCCTGTAAACTATATCTACTCTGGCAGCTGCTCTACACATGACATCACAATTCCCTGTTTATGACATCAAAATTATCTCCACAGCAACACATTCTGATGTCATAAACAGAATTATGATGTCAAATGTAGGCAGGCAGCCAGAGCTACAAGGGTAGAGATACTGTATTCATGCAAATACCCTTAGTAATAAGGGAAAGGGGAAATTGTTTAACCAGGAAAGGCACATTAAGCTGGAGCTTGTTTCCAGGTATGGCCTGGGAGCACAAGAAAGTTAAGCGATTTGCTCAGGGGCACACAGTATGCAAGTGGGGGTAATGGGATTCAAACCCAGGTCTCCAGGTTTGCAGCTCTGTGCCCTTAACCATTATACTATACTGCCTCCTATCTATGAGGAAATAAGCATAAGAATTATAGAATAAAATATGAAATACAAGCTATATTTATGCCTGAATGTTACTTTTTTTTTCAAAGTTGTCTCAACTGTGTCAGGGGCTCTTTAAAATCTGAGTGTTGAATCCTCCTAACAATCCACACAGATCCCCATAGAGTTCAGATGGACTAGCAGCAGTAGAGACAGCTGAGTTGGGCAAGGTATGGGAAGTGGTGGGGTACAGTGGGATAAGGTAATTCATTCACGATATCCAGCCGTCATGGATGGCAAGAGCCTGAGCCATCTGATGCATCCCTCGATATTGGGCTGACACAGGGTCCAGCAATCACCTGCAAGAGCCAGGCCCAATGCACGCTCCCGCCCCTAATCATGTGCTGAATTTATTGTAAAGCTTTTTTCCTGCTTTTTCAAATGCTGACAGATCCAGAGATATCTTGCCTCAAGTCTGGCTTTCAAAAACAACACAGCCCCTTTATTTGACCATCCTTCTCCTCCCTCCATAGCAATTCTAATCTTTATAGTTTATAAATTAAACAGCATTCAAGACTAATAATAATTAATATCATTAGAATAAAAACAGTGAACGTTGAATGGTTCTGGAAACAACATATCCTCTTCATTTGCCTCCTCCCTCCATCACGAATCATGTTTTCCTAACAAATAAGAAATAAAAAAAAAAATAGTAAGTGATAATAATTATCATATTGCTATCATGTTATATTATTATAATACTATTTATTGTAATGTTACTACCTCATCTGATGAATTTAGCTTATGAAATGCAATATCAAAGTAAAAATGTGTATATACAACCTCCTGGTCATACTGCTCCTTCTCTTCCACTGTCCCTTCATGGCGCCATTGCCATGTGTAAGCAAGATGATACTGAAGACTTGATAGTACTGATCCCGAGTAGTGTTCTGTGAAAACTGCAAATTCTGAATTCACAGAATGTTGTGAAATTTCACAGCATTTTACAAAATTCTGACTTCGGCAAAATCTGAATCCTCTGAATGGGTTTGGTGAATTTTCACCATGTTCCATGACATTGTGTGGCTAAATTGTAGAATAATACACATGAACTGCAGAATGACAGTTCTGTGGAACTCCATTCTGCAGATTAATACATCAGTCTGCAATACATGCAATCATTCCACAGTTAAGTGGTCACTTCTGCAGAATTTCTTTCCTCAGTTCAACACATTACTCCACAATTCATATAGTCATTCCATGGTTCTAAGTCAGAATTTTGCAAAAGTTGCAAAAGTACATTCTGAAATTTGGCAGAAGTAAAATTCTGACTTTTGCAGTAGTTACACCACTGGAATTTTATTTTCACACTGCACTAATCCTGAGACAACCGAGGGCATTTGGGAACTTTTTGATACCGAATACTGGTGCTGCTCAGACATTTTGGTGGAAGACTTAGACTCACTACCAGAGTACATGAGGCAGGCTTGTCTAGCAGAGCCACAGTCTAGCAGAAATAGTGATCCAATCACATTCTTGCAAGATAGGCAAGTTATTTGGCCTGCACTGGCTGAACTAGCTTTGCATTTTCTCAGATGCCTTCCAACATCAGTCACTTCAAAAAGATGCTTCAGTAGCACGGAGGGTATTGCTTCATTACATTATTCAAGGTTAGCTTGAGATTGTTGAATTCTTATCTTTCTTAAACTCAGCTTACTGTACCACAGATAAACATTAGCTATCAATCAAATTATTCACTTTTCAAACAAGTGACATCTACTCCTCTTCCCACTCATACAACTGCTGGTGGCAAGTCTTCCTGGACTCCCACTAGCACTCACTGACACCACAATCCAGCTCCCTACTCCCAGCAGTAGCAAAGCAACTCTTCCATCTCCTAGAAACATAGAAATTGCCAGCAGATAAGGACCACTAGGCCGATCCAGTCTGCCTGTAAGCCCTACACTTGTTTGTGGCTACTGACCCTACCTGGTCAATGGCTTTCCTGATGAAACAAGAGCAATTTTTAAATTATCACCAACAAGCTCAATTAATCAGGTGTATCGTTAAGCACACAGAGTGAATATCAGTTAAATAAGACCTGTCACCCCACCCACCATACATATAGGATGGTGCCAGAATCAGTGACCTTACTGGCCATACATAGGTATACACAGTTGTCCAGTCTGACCTCATGTAATAAGTAATTAATGACTATAACATTGCTCCCAGTCAGGTGCAACCCGGTGTGAGGGGGAAAAGGGAGACAAACACATTTAATGATAAAGTGGAGTCAATGTGAACAAACACAGGAGTACAGGCAAGTATGAAATAGGAAGGCAAAATAAACAGTGGGAAATGGACAATAGTACAGTGAAATTAGGAGTCAAGCCAAAATTTCAGTCCAAGGCAATATGTACTGTGGACTAAGTAGAATATAGAAGAGTCATACTGGACATAAAATAAATAACAAATTAACAATGAATATTACCAATAATTGTAGTGCAATCAGGAGTGGCTGGAGGGAATATTTAGGAATACACCATTCTAAGACAGACTAGTAGGCAGCAGGCATAAATTAAGAAAAGGGGAGGACAAAGGACATACTAGCCAGGGCCAGGACAAGAGCAAGAGCAACAGAGGGGTGAAAAGGAGGTTGAGCTGATATTTGAGTGAATGAAAGGACAGAGACAGACACAGTAGGGTGAGAGGTTGTTTCAAATGGAGGGAAGATGGGAAAAGAAAGTGGATTGCTCAGAAGCAGATTTGGAGAAGGAATGAAGAAAGTGTAGGAGTTCACACAGTGAAGTACATGAGAGGCGGAGGGTTTGGGAGAGATGAGAAACAGTATTTAAAAGTGAGGGATACACAGTGAATGAGGTGACAGGAGGCAAGAGGCAGTATGAAGAAGTAAGTGTATAGGCAGCGATGATGGGTATGAGAGGGAGCATTAGCAGGAAAGCAGAAGAAGGCCTTGCATAGAGTGTCCAGTCTGGCAAGAGAGGAGGCAGGAGCAGCACCATAGACCACATCTGCATAGTCAAACACCTGAAGCACCATCCTGGTGACTATTTGCCCACAGACAGGGAGTGGTAGGCAATCCGTATTATGTCAAGCCACCGAAAAACAGCTCAAACTGCTCCAAGGCGGGTGCATTAAATGAAAACCTACTGTGAGAAAACAAATGACTGTACTCCTCAACTGGGCATACAAGGCTTTATTACAAAAATATATTTAAAACATGCCACCAGAATACATGAAGGCAGCCCATTAGCTGAAGGATTCTTCAGCAATGGCCTGCCTTCATGTATGCTAATGACATGTTAAATATATTTATGTCTAACAACAACTAGGAGTGTTAATTTTTTCTCACAGTCCTTATTATGGTAGAGGGCACAGAGTTTGGGGTATAACTTTCTGTGGATGCCATTGATACATGTGGAGAAGTCAAGTCTTCCATCCAGTCACACACCTAGATACTTGAAGTTGGGAACAACCTCAAGGGAAGTGCTATTCAGGGTGGAAAAGGTTAGGGGCAGGGGAGACTTGCAAGCTTATGGCTTGTGCCAAATTTCATGGACACTGTCTTCTTGTCATTGAATAAATGTTCATGGGATTGTCCTTGGATCCCCACCCAGGAATAATTGAGGCCACTGCCTTCTTACTTTTGGATACTCGCTGTCAGTATTTATTTTAAAGGCACAATTATGTATTCGTCATTTACATCCCAATTCATTTATAACAATCAGTATTTTCAAAGTGGACAAAACAGTCCTGTGGTAGGGTTAGTGACCCCCCCCGAACATTGATATGCTCATATGGTTACAGAGCATATGTATTCTCCTGCCTGTGTTATTGGAGGTGGTCTGAGAACACTGTGGGCTAAAATATTGTTCCCTTTAAGAAAAACACTTGAAAAATCTGTTGCAACAGTCTTCTGTTATCCTGTTTCTTCCTTTCACTATCACTTCTTTTCTGTCATTCCCCTACTTAAGCTTGGCTACCTTTGAATAGTTTTACTGTCCCTTCCTTGATTCCAGCTCGTTTTCTTAATATTTAAGCCCCAGTGTTCAAAAGCGTTCTGTGCTTGCAGTGCAAGCCATATGGATTAATTTCCTTCACGAAGTGCACGTTCACAAGAAAAGCATCGTTAACGTGCTATCGTGCGGTAATACAAAAGGCACGCCAAAAAGAGCTGTTATAGCATTTTCATTGTTTTGTGAATCTATGAGCAGATTAACAGCCTTTACTTTCCTTTACATGTACTTTGCTTAGTTTGCTAGTAAAAGAAGCTCAGAGTTAAGTTAAACCAAAAATGCTGAGGATCATTTTAAAAGTAGCGTTTGTTTGTTTCTTAAATCAAAATCCTAAATAAGTACTATTAAAAGGAGATAGATAAATATATAACTTAAAAGGACCAAAACAAAGACTCCTAATGTGGTACAAGGAAGGCATGGACATAAAATCATACTTGTAAAGTGCTTCCAGTCCTCTCACAGTCTAACTCCTTATAGGGCTGGGCGGCCCTTGTTGTCTCCCTTTTATAATGCAAGTTGAGGGAGGAGTTAACTAAGTCATGTGCTCCTCCACTTGTATAAAAAAGAGTGAATGTGAAGTGTTTAGTCAGTGTGTGGTAGGAAGGCAAACCTACCAGATGCCTAGCCAGGTTCTAGGTGCCTTTATGGCAGGAATTTTTATTTCTTGTTAAAGATATGATTTCCTGTGTCTTATTCTTTGAAAGTTATGTACAAGTTCCGCTTTAAGTTCATTTTATTTTTTTCTGCTTCTAATAAATTTTGAAGTACTGGATCCTGACTGCTTTCTGGACTTTATTGGACACCCCCACGTGCACAAGTCCCATATAGCTTCTAAGACATAACAGTCCTGTCTTCCCTCTCGTGGTTCTTTGCCATGTGCTCTTTCTTTTTCCTCACTGCTTTTCAGGGTCCGGACACCGTGATACGGCCCCCCTTTCAAGCACCATAACCGGGTATCACACTTACCTGGACCACTCCCCCCTGCTAGGTGTGGACACAGTGATCCACCCCCTAGCTCTATATCCCTCCCCCCTTACTCCCACACCTGGGTTCCTTTGTCCCCATCCCATGGTACCTACCTTCTCCCCTCTACCTGCCCTCAATTTTCCCCTTGTTCCCAAACCCCTTCTCCTCCCTTCGTACCCATTCCCTTGTGTCTGCTATCCTCCAGTGGGACTCCACCTCGTCTCCCAGACCCAGCCGCCCTTCTGCAGCCCCACTAGCCTGTGCTGGGCCCATTAAGTCCACCAACCAGGTGCCTCCTCTCAGTGCCTATTCAATGCTCTCCCCCTTTCTTGCAGGGAGCATGGTTGAGGTGTCAGCAAGGAAGAAACTTGCTGTAGGTTACATGCCCTTAAGTATCCCTTAAGGACCCTAGGTGAGGACTCCTTTTGGCCCCCTGCCCTGACCAATAGCCAGTGAACTCCAAACCTGGTCAGATGACACCATCCTTGAGGTCACAGCACCTCCCTTCCCTGCAGCCCCTTCCTTGCAGCCCCTCCTTGCCCCTCTCCCCCTTCCCCTGCATTCCTCCTGGCTGGGTCCCAGGACAATCTGGCCTGCCTTTTAGTGGCAAGCCTAATTGTCCCTGGAACCCCACCCAGAAATAACTGAGACCACTGCCTTCTTACTTTTGGATGCTCACTGGCAGTATTTATTTTAGAGACACAATTATGTATTCATCATTTACATCCCAATTCATTTATAACAATCAGTATTTACAAAGTGGACATAACAGTCCTATATCACTTCTTGGACATAACAGTCCTGTCTTTCCTCTCGTGGTTCTTTGCCATGTGCTCTTCCTTTTTTCTCATTGCTTCTCAGGGTCCAGACACCGTGATATGGCCCCCACTTTCAATCTCCACAACTAGGTACCACACTTACCCGGACCACTCCCCTCCCACTAGGTGTGGACACAGTGATCCACCCCTAGCTCTATATCATTCCCCCTCCCCTGTTACTCCCACATATGGGTTCCTTTGTCCCCAACCTGTGGTACCTACCCCTCCCCCTCTACCTGCCCCCTTTTCTCCCTTGTTCTCAAACCCCTTCCACTGACCCATCTCCAGCTTGCGATGGAAGATGGGGCTCCCCCCTTGTGGGTTAACCCCTCAGCCCCTTCTTATTGATGTCCCAAACCAGCTCCCCAAAGGGCCAGAGGAAAAGGCCCATGCTGAACTCAGTCTGGTGAACCTCATCCGACCGATATACCGCCTCATGCTTGTATGAAACGTCCTTATGCTGGATGTGAACCCCACCCATTTCCATCACTGCCCTGGCCACCTTTCTGTTCAAGCACTTGTGTGCCACCTCTACCACCTTAGGCCCTTTCACTCCCCTTCAAACCCTCCTGGATGTAATCTTGGACCAGCCGATCACCACTCGTGACCACCAGCTCTTCACCTTCTCCAGATCTGCCAGAATGTCCCTCAACAGGGACCCCCAAGGCACTGTCCCCAGGTTGTTACCCCCTAGATGGACAATGATATAGTCTGGTACAGTCCAGTGCACCCGGAGCTCTTCCAGCAGGGGTAGCAGCCGTGACCAACTCATGCCTCTCACGCCCCTCCACTGCACCTTCATGTGCTCCACTCCCGAGCGCAACTGCATCCCTATTCTTGTGGTGGCTGCAAACCTCTCCAACCAGTAGATGAATGAGTGCCCCACGAGCCACACCTGTCTCTTGGAGCCTGCTGTGAGAAGAGAAAAAGGGACACCAATTAGCAAATGTCAACACCGCACACATCTCTTGTAACAGTTTGATGTCCATCTGCCCACCCACTTGACCTCACTCTCCCATGCTCTTGTAGCAGCCAACTCTGAGGCCACACCAATCCTGAAGGAGTGTGGGGCGAAATTGTCAGGGTTATCTGTCGCGAATGCCGCCGCCTTTTTCAGCACCGACCCACCTGAAAATCTGTCACTGGGGACCCATCCCCGGGTATGAACCAGGCTCCAGATCTGCAGCCCTGCACCCTGCTATAGACTTCCATGGCCTGGACTGCACAGACTCCTGCCCCTGTATGCCTGTGCATCTTCACAGCAGAGCCCCTGTCCCATTGGTCCATTTTAGACCTTTGGAGCCAGATGACCACCTTCTCCTCCTCCTCCATTCTACGTTCTCCTCCTACAAGCCTACAGTGGCTGCCCCTTCCTGGGCGCCACCATCTCCCTGACCCTAAAAGCCCCCTTTGCCATGACAGCAAATATAGCCCTGAACAGACAGGCCTCATTCACTGAACTACAAATGTGATCCAATCCCCTTATGACCTTCATGAGCAGGGGCCCCGTTATGGGTCTCATCCCATCCTGCCTCAAGCCCTGCCCCCTCTGCCAGCCCATGACCATCCGCCTGATGGCCCGGCCACCTACAGCATCCACCCATCCCCGATCCTGGCACATCCAGCTGATCCCTGCCAGCTGGATCCCCATGGTGGCAGGAGCCACCCCTTCCTCCCATTTCTCCATCACATACCGGATGACCTGCTCCTCCTGGATCAGTTCTGCTGTCTTCCAACCCATCCTGGCCCAAAATGCCTGGAAACTTGCCCACGCCCCCTCATAGGCCTTCAGGGTGTTGGCCGACCAAGACCCCTTGTATAAGGCCCTGGCCTTCACCCTCCAGTCTCCCATATCCAGTCCGGGACTCTGGTCCGGGTAGGTGCAGCCTGTGGTGCCAACTCTCGGAACCGCTCTATTTGAAAATGAGAAAGACAGTCAGCCACTTCATTCTGTGCCCCTTCAATGTGCTGCACCCTAAAAGATAGGTCCAACTGCAGCCCCAATAACACCATGCACCTAAAAACCAGACCTACTGATTCCTTACGGCCACTCTTCCTGTTGATCACCTCCACTACACTCTTGTTATCACACCAAAATAAGATGCACCATCCTGCCATCCAGGTGCCCCATAGCTCCAGAGCCACCCATATCGGGAAGATCTCAAGGAACGTGATGTCTTTGGTCCACCCCCATCCCTGCCATCGGGCTGGCCATGCCTCTGAAATCTACTCCCCTCGAAAATAGGCCCCCATCTCAAAACCCCCAGCAGTATCCGTGTACAACGCTATGTCTGCATTGCAGGCCCATTCCTCCTGCCAGAACGTCACACCGTTGTATGACTCAAGAAAAACCTCCCATACCGGGATGTCTTCTTTAACGCCCTTATTTAAGTCCATCCAGTGATGGGGTTGTTTCGCCCTGCCCGTGACCCTCCCCAACCTTCTCATAAAAGCCCTGCCCTGGCCTATGGCCTTGCAAGCAAAATAAAGGTACCCCAGCAGCTGTTGAACCTGTACCAGTGGCACCCTCCACCTCCCCTCACTAGTGCGAGCAGCCCCCATAGCTACGCCACCTTGTCCCCTGGCAGATGGAAACACTCCTGCTCCATATCCACCTCAATCCCCAAGAACTCTAGCTTGCAGACTGAGCCTCAGTCTTATCTGCTGCCAGTGGAATCCCTATTGTGCTGCACATGTCCTGGAAATCCGTCAACATCCCTTTGGTCTCTGCCCAGCTGGCTCCAATCAACAGGAAATCATCCAGGTAATGGACCACCCTTGTGTGCCCATACCTGGACCCAAACACCCATTGCACCCATGAATTGAATGCCTCAAAAGTGGAGCATGCCACCGAGCAGCCCATGGGCATAGCCTTGTCGAAATACAAACCAACCTCAAATTGCAAACCTTGCAGGTCCCAGTCTGCGTGATGTACTGGTAACAGCCAGAAAGCGGACTCAATGTCAGTCTTTGCCAACCAGGCCCCCCCCGGTCACCTGGATCTACTTGACTGCCTGGTCACGGGAAGCATAAGAGGCCATGCTCAGAGCCTCCGGGATCCCTCCATTTACCCACCCCCCATCAGGGTAGGGCAGGTGATGTGTGAGTCAGAACTCCCCCACTTGTTTCTTAGGTACCACCCCTAGGGGTGACACCAGGAACTGTGTACATGGGGGCTCATGCATCAGCCCCTCCACCCTCCTGGCAATGTCTTCTTTCTGAATTTTTCTTTGGACTATGTCTTCCTTCCCTTTTACCAAGCCCAAATTCTTAGCCCGCATCCCCATCTGTGGCCCCTCGAAACCCAGTGGAAAACCACCCTTAAAACCCGACCTCCCCCCCTCTCTTGTCGGGGTAGCCTGTTGTCCAGGCCTCCACCACCCCTAACCTGATGGGGGTGCAGGCCAGGGCATAGACCCACCTCCCCTTCCCAGGTCCCACCCAATTCCAACCATAATCGGACGTATATCCTCCTCTCCCAGGGCCCCCCAGCCCCTTCCAGCTCCCCATCCCCCCCAAAAGGGCTGTTCCTGGAGCTGCACTCTTGCCTACCCGGTCTTGTCACCCTGCACCATGAGCAGACATGTCTAAACTTGCAGCTAGGCCATGTACACGATGCCCTGTTAAAAGTTTCCCTTGTTCTGCCACCTGCCCCGCTGCTGAACCTGAAAGCATCCTCACCCATAACTCTGCATGGGTGCAATCCCACCTTAGGTCACCCTTAACTGCCATTCTCTTCCAGAATGCCTCGTCATACTTAAGCCACCCAAAACCCAGCTTCGCCTTATACACGTCCCTGATGATCGCCATATATGTCAGAAGCGGGCCTGCCAGATCCGGTTGCTTCTCCAGTACCAATCCACTATAAATCAGGAACCCCACCTGCCACGCGTCAGTGCTCTTCCCCTTGAACTGGGCTTCCTTCATTTTGTGCCCCACACCGTCAGAGCTGCCGCCATCTCTGACTTGCCCACCGGCTCCCTTTGCTCATATTGTTTGGCTGTCTCCTCGTCCACTAATCTGAAGATATCAACATACTCCCCTTTTCCATATTTTCTCCTTTGTCAAGGCTGGCACGTGGTCATCCAGCATGAAGCCCGGTGGTCCCTCATACAGTTTCCGTGCCCCGTCTGAGGCTACCACCCCTCCTTTGCCCTGCCTGCCCTTATCTTTTATGGCCTGCAAAGCTCACTCCAATTTTGAGACCCCCTCCTTGTCCATGTCCCCCAACAAGCCCTGAATATACTCTTTTAAATCTGCTTCATTGTTCATATCCACCTCGTCCTTATCCCCATCGGCTGGGGCCCTACCCGAAATGCAATGAACTGCCACCTGCACGGGTGCCACGGAGCTGAGGTACCATCTCTTTGGCCTCTTGTTTCCTTTTCCAGTGCTGGCCCTCTCATCTCAATCCTTCTGCTTCTTCTGGGTCTCCTCCTCTGTCTCCCTCTTCTTCGCTGCCTCGACCAACTCCGTCATCTGTGTCATCAGTTTTGCAGCTTCCGCCAACATGGTAGCGCTGGACACTGGAGCTCTCTTGGGTGCCATCTCTTCTGCTGCAGTCTGGGCTGCACAAGAAACCACATGATCATACCGCAACCAATTTGCTGCCCAACACCCCTCACCCCCCCGAACCATGCTCTGTAATTGCACCCGGTCAACCTTGCTTCGCCTGAAAAATCCACTCCCCTGCCATACCCAGTCTCTGGGTGTAGTTATCATGGGCCATTGCCACCCACTGTAAACCCCGCATGGAAAAACCTGCAGGCTAAGACATATCGCAATGCACCACCTACTGTTAAGGTACATAGCCCCCCTTTCTTGTTTTGCTCCGCTTTTCTCATTTCATTTTTTTTTAAGTTTCCATTTTATACCCAGCTCTTCAGTCTCCCCCATCACTGGCACCCACCCTCGGCCTGCATGTGCCAGATGGTGGCTGTGCCCTGTGACCAGGCTGCTGCAGCCCTCCGGTGCTGGCTGGCCTACTAGTCCCCATGCTGTGCCCTGAATCATGCATGCCCGTGCCCCCCAGGCCTTCTCATGTCCTGGACCCATGTGGTAGTAGCCTCCCCTTTTCTGAGAGCCCAAAACAATGTTTGCCCATGCACCAGACCCCTTCAGCCACCAGCACTAGTGTGGCAGGGACCACCCCTTCCCACATGGCATAAAACCAGGCCTCAAGCCATCTACGCCCCGGGGCATCATTTCCTCTGGCCCAGTCTCACTGCTTGCCAGATTAGAATTGACTCAGAGTGCTCTCTCCTTGCTGCTGTTTCCCTTTTTGTTATTTATTTAATGTATTCCCTTTGAAAATGGTGGCAGCGCCATGCGGCCGGGCCTCCATGGCCTCCAACCTGCCAGCTGACCCCTGTTGCCTAGCTTGTGAGGAGTCTGCCCTCCCCAGCCTCCATGGCCTGCCAGTCGCTCCTCTATCCATGTCTCCAGTGCTTCACTGTGCCTCCACAACCCCTGCTGATGCCAGAAACAAACTGCACGTTCCCCAGGCCCCAAACCACATGGTAGGCCTCTCCAGCCCCCGCTCTGCCACATGGCCTCCTGGCCTAACCAACCCATTTGTGTCCCCCCTTTGCTGCCAACAAAAGCAAACCGCACCGTGCTGCAGCATCCCTCCATGTGGCGCCAGGCCTAGACTGCTACACCTCCCAACCACTGCGGGTTCCCCCAATGATAGGCCCTCCTGTGGGCATCCCAGCAAGAGTTACCTGCTAGCAGCCTGAAAAACCTCCGCTCCATCCGTAGTGCTGGGCTCATTGCTTAAACAAATCGCAACCACCAGCATTCCACACCAAAACTCCAATTTTCTTTTTTTTTTTGTATTCTACCTTTTAGCCCCATGCACTGCTGCAACCTCCGCAGACTCCTCAGCAGTAGGCACTCCCATGGGCCCCCCCAGCCTGAGATAACGACATCCAACATGAAACCTCCACACCCTCTGTCCCGCTGGGCCCATCGCCTAACAGGACGCCAAACCAAGTGCACCTAAAGTGACAAGGCTCTCCAGAAAACCTCCTTCTCTCGGGTCATTCATGCAGCTTGCCTGCTCTATATTTTATTTATTTATTTATTTATTTATTTATTTTAACCACCATCAAGTGCCTGTTAGGCCCTGGCCACACAGCTCCGTCGCTCCCAACAGCACCACTGGCTCAGCCGCCTTGTGTTCTCTCACTCATCCGCTCAGTGGGACCACAATTGCCTTCCCTAAGCCCCAACAGGACATCCCTGGGCTAGCGGTGCATTCAACAGCCACTCTCCTTGAGCCTTCCATTCCACCACACTATTTGTGAGCCCTCCAGCACAACTCGCTCATACCAACCATGCCATACCTAGGCCCAAACCACAATGAGCTGCACCACACTTCTACCTCCTGTCCAGGCCTCCAACCAAGTGCACCTGGCCACATTCATCAATATCCCCAAAAAACTTTGTGGAATACAGGCTAGTCCTGCTCCATCCGAGCTATGACTGGCCCCCAATCCTTAATTATTTCTGGTGCTTTAAAACCCCCACTGTGTGGACCCAGAAGCTTCCTAATGCAATCAGCAAGGCTGAAACAAAAGCCACAACACATATTTTGTTTTCGTTTAGATTTCTCCATGTGCTGAGGCCATCCTCAGTACATATAAAACATTTCTGCTCAAAATCTATCCCATCAAAAGGACAAAGCCTTCAGTGCCTTACCTCAACTGCCAACGATGTGCTGTATTACAATTGAATTACACAGCAAGAAAGAGGGCTTGCTATGGGTTACATGCCCTTAAATATCCCCTAAGGACCCCTGGTCAGGACCCCTTCTGGCCCCTTCCCCTGGCCAATAGCCAGTCAGCTCCAAACCTGGTCAGATGATACCATCTGTGAGGTCATAGCACCTCCCTTCCCTGCAGCCCCTCCCTTCCCTGCCCCTCCCCACATTCCTCCTGGATGGGTCCCAGGACAACCTGGCCTGCCTTTTAGTGGAAAGCCTAATTATCAAAGCCATGTTGAAGTTATGTTTCCAGGACTGACACCAAGTCACTTGAGGCAAAATGTATAGTATCATCTGCATACATGTGAATATACAAGCTGACATAATCAAAGAGAAGTTCATTATGGGAGCTTCAGAGGAGGGGATCCAGTATGGAGTCTTGGGGAACACCAAGACTGTATTGGAGGGGGGGATAAAAGGCGTCACCAAAAACCAGTACTGACTGGAGGTGGCCAGAGAGGTAGAATCTGAACAAATTGACAGCTGGAGCAGAAAGATGAATGGCTCTGAACTTATGAAAAAGGAGGGTGCAAGATCAATGAACATGGCAACAGTGATGTGTCCCCAGTCCATGGCATAGATGACTGAGTCAGAAACACAGAGGAGTGGGAAACAGTGGTGTGGTTTTTATGAAAGGCAGACTGGAACAGAGAGAGGAAGTTAATAAAGTAGAGGAAGTCTGCAAGTTGGGAGTTGACAAGTTTTTCTTGCAGCTTGAGTCACTAATTCTTTATCCACTGGACTTGTCCTTGACACCATGAAGACTGGGGCTTTTCATTCTTTACTCAAGAAATCATCCTGAAGCTCAGAAAACAAACCTCTCCCATTTCCATATAATTTCACTGTTCTCTTTTTATGTAAATTACTGGAGAAGGTTGTTCCACACAGGCTGTGCCCAACTATCTGCATGTCCTTGCAGTGATAACCTATGGGACAGATTCCATTCTAGTGCTCATCTGGGTTAGAGCACTGAGACTGCACTGATCCATGTAGTCAGTGTCCTCCTCAAGGCTGGTAGTACTTTTTGTCACAACGCACCTTAACCTGAGCTCAGCACTTGACATTATCATCCACCTTATTGTGATTGACTGCCTTGAAAATGTGTATGTCATCACTGGTACTCCCCAGGCCTGGATCAAGTCCCATCTTTATGACCGCTCCTTTTTTGACTCTGGTGATGGATTTTTCTCCTCTACCAGACCTATCTTTATGGGGTCCCTTAGGATTCTGTCCTTGGTCTGTTCCTTTCTACGATCTGTCTTCTCCTCATTGACACATAGGGCTGTATTATTTTTAAAATTCTTGATGCAGGTGCACATCCCAATTTTCAGCTGTGCATGCATCATAATTATTGTGTCAAAATGTTGGATTGCTATTTTTCATACATTTTGTTGCATTTGCAACAGTTTACCTGCTTTGTGGCTAGAAATTATGCATGCATCGTTATTTTGATGCATGAATCACTTTCTTAGTGCAACTTGTGGCATGTGACAAGAAGCTAGACTACATTTTTTGTATTTTTACTTTTTCATGCAAGTAGTGCAACTGTACTAATTTTGTGATGCAAGTCATCATGCGCATCTCGAAAGCCTATGAAACTTCAGACCCATATTTCCCAGTGTAATATTTGGTAGCACTTTCATGTTGATACCCAAATGAGCATTTTATTTGACTTGTTAAATGACTTTGCATTTTCCTTTCAAACCAGCTACCTCTCCCTAATCGATGCCTATCTCAAAACTAATGTCCCCCAGTGTTACATACCATTTCTTAAAAGGGTATTTATTCTGTTGAAAAGCAAGGTTTACAGTGTTGTATTGCCGGTTGGTATTAATCCCTGTGAACTACATAAACCAGAATGCCTTGCACAGCTCAGTGAGATGATGTCATAGTGCTAACTGGAGGAAACAGCAATAAAGTGGTGATGGCGGATTGTTATAAGCCCATGCTGTCTGTTGTTTTGCATTCCATCAAGTAAACATACTCCAGTTTCTGGTGATGGGGTGGTGATTTTTTTCTTGAAAACTGTACTTGTCAAAAAGGGAACAGAACCCTATACCCCCATAGCTCAGATATGAAGAATTTCTGAGTTTGATGAGACAAAAGAAGATTTAGATTTTCTTATCAGAAGCAGTTTGACATGTGGATGAATGCGAATGAGATAGCAGTGAAAAAAGAAGCAAGTGATTCCCTATCTGTAATTGGACCACAAGCTTATGGCTTGCTGAAGGATTTAACAGCCCCAGAAAAAAAAAATGAAAAACAAAATATAATGCCTACTTGCAGCTTGCTCAGGTTCTAGGAGGACATTATAAGCCCAACCCACTGAGAGTTGCAGAGTTTCTATTTTATCACAGGGACCAAAAAGACTGAAACAATTGCTGATTATATCATGGCCTTAAATCAGTATCCTACAAACTGTGAGTTTGGAGCTTTTTTAATGACACTCTCAGAGGCAGATTAGTGTGTGGGTTAAAAAACAAATCAATACAAAAAGGAGTACTCTCACAAAATGACCTAACTTTCCAATCTGCTTCAGAAATGGCTTTAGCCATGGAAATGAGTTCAAAAATGCGCAGGAGCTGGCAGGAAAGACAGCGTTCAGTCCTGTGCTGTATATATGATGTAGAGTGTTAGGCAGTGCTGTTGCTGCAACTGAACAATTCCCCAGAAGTAAATATACTGAAAAAAGTCTATGCAAAGGGGAAAAGGCGGCTACACAGGACAGGTCTGTGCTACCGTGAATTCATACAGTAATGTACGTCCATTGAGCGGAGCACTAGACCAGCCAGAACAAAAAAGACCTAAAAACCAGGTCTCAAGTAAAAAACTGCTTTTTTAATCCTGATACAAAAAAGCTAAAATTCACACAATGGGCAATAGTAGCACCCCCTCCACCAATGTTTCATGTAGATCTTATGCTTTTTCAAGGCGGGGCTATGACCATAGGCAATGATCACTTATAAAGTGCAGAGTTAAAGAAATGTACATCCCAATTTCATCAACTTCCTATATTGCCATAGCTAAACGTGAACAAACATGTCCAAAATTTAAAAACATTTTATATCTATGTCCCTAATTATCTTTAAATATCTAAATCCAAACAATACACAGACCACAGATATACGAATTATAGAAAAAACCATAAAAAACACATGAATATCATATTTTCATTCTTAATAGCCAAAATGCATTAACAGTATGAATACTATAATTTTATATACACATATTGATTGATATGTCTATAGAAAAAAGGAAAAGGGGAAAGGAAGAAAGGAGGAGAGGGGGAAGAGGAGGAGGAGGGGGGAGAGGGAAAAGAAAGAATGGGGGGGAAGCACAGAAAAACATCACTGAATCTTCCAGAATTCATAAATAGCACAAGCACTGCAGAAAAAATATACAAAAGCATACAAATATGCAAACATAAGGGAAAACATCTGTCCACATTGCTAATACTTCAAAAGAGGCCTCAAACTAAAACTCGCATTTAGACCCTTTGGTCCATGAGCCTTTAGTTTGTGTTGCCACCTACTTTCAATCTTTAGAAGTTTATTATCAATATCCCCTCCACGTATATTGAGGCTCACTTTTTCAAGTCCCTGAAACTTGAATACATGGCCTGATCCTTTCTGCATGATGTGTACCACCAAAGCATTTGTCCTGTCTTGTTTCTCAATACTTCTCAAATGTTCTGCAACCCTATATTTAAAAGATCGCTTTGTCTTACCCCCATAGAAATCTTTACATTTGCACATTGCCAAATATACTATATGTGTGGTAGAACAGTTGATGAAGTGGCAGGTAGAAGCAAGTGATATATTGGCCACTTTAGATATATGTGCACTTTATACCAACATCCCCCACAATGAGGGTGTTGATGCCCTTAGATCAGCTCTTTTTGAAAACACTGCCCATTCTAATAATTTTGTGGCATTTCTGGTTACTTTGGCTCATAAAGATCTTCATTTCAATACTTTCATTTTCAACAACCAATTTTACCTTCAAGTCACGGGAACTGCGATGGGGTCCTCCTTTGTATCTAATTATGTCAATATCTATTTGGCTAATTGGGAAAATATGTTTGTTGTGTCTGACTTGAATCCTTACAGACAGCATTTGTGTTGTTACAAACGCTTCATTGATGATATTTTTTTGGTGTGGGGGGGGCCCATCGCAGTTTACTGACTTTATTTCTTATTTGGAATCTACAAATGTTAATTTGGTATTTACAGAGGTATGTGATTTCGATCAGATTCAGTTTTTGGACTTAAATATTAAGAAGGATGGAGAGGGGGGCCTTATGACAGAACTGTATAGAAAACATACATCAAAAAATGTGCTGTTGCATTTTGAAAGTTGCCATTCTAGGCACATGATAGAGGGAATTCCTAAAGGACAATTCCTTAGGTTAAAAAGAAATACAGCTAGTGAAAATGGCTATTTGAGATAGGCTGAGGCCCTGACCAAAAGATTTCGAGCAAGGGGATATAATTCTGAATGCATTGATAAAGCAAGAGCTGTAGTGGACAATATAGATAGAGGTTCACTTTTGAATAAAAATAGACATAGTAAAAATCAGAAAAAGGTTGAAAACGATATGGTTTTTAATTTTGTTACAGAATATACTCTGGGAAATAATAAGATTAAAGAAATTCTAGTGAAAAATTGGAACTTATTGCAACTTGAGCCGAAGCTTGTGTCTGCCACTAAACACCCACTACGAATGGTTTATAAGAGAGGAAATAACATAGCTGATTTAGTATCACGAAGTCTCTTTGTAAAGTCTGAAGAGGTGAAGTCTGTCCTACCAGGAGGTACTTTTAAATGCAGTAATTGCAGTTACTGTAAATATCTGAATACAGGTACAACTTTTGTTCATCCAATCTCAGGCATGACTTATCAAAATGGACACTTCAACTGTTCTACCACACATGTAGTATATTTGGCAATGTGCAAATGTAAAGATTTCTATGTGGGTAAGACAAAGCGATCTTTTAAATATAGGATTGCAGAACATTTGAGAAGTATTGAGAAACAAGACAGGACAAATGCTTTGGCGGTACATGTCATGCAGAAAGGATCAGGCCATGTATTCAAGTTTCAGGGACTTGAAAAAGTGAGCCTCAATATACGTGGAGGGGATATTGATAATAAACTTCTAAAGACTGAAAGTAGGTGGCAACACAAACTAAAGGCTCATAGACCAAAGGGTCTAAATGTGAGTTTTAACTTGAGGCCTCTTTTGAAGTATTAGTAATGTGGAAAGATGTTTTCCCTTATTTGTACGCTTTTGTAAATTTTTTCCGCAGTGCCTGTGCTATTTATGAATTCTGGAAGATTCAGTGATGTTTTACTGTGCTCCCCCCTTTCTTTCTTTTCTTTTTCCCCCCACTCCTCCTCCTCTTCCCCTTCCCTCCTTTCTTCCTTTCCCCTTTTTCCTTTTCCTTTTTTCTATAGACATGTCAACCAATATGTGTATATAACACTATAGTATCCATACTGTTGATGCATCTTAGCTATTAAGAATGAAAATATGATATTCATGTGTTTTTATTGCTTTTTCTATAATTTGTATATATCAGTGGTCTGTGTATTGCTTGGATTTAGATATTTAAAGATAATTAGGGACATAGATATAATTTTATTTTTAATTTTGGACATGTTTGTTCACGTTTAGCTATGGCAATAAAAGAAATTGATGAAATTGGGATGTATATTTCTTTAACTATGCACTTTATAAGTGATCTTTGCCTGTGGTCATAGCCCCACCTTGAAAAAACATGAGAGCTACATGAAACATTGGTGGAGGGGGTGCTACTATTGCCCATTGTGTGAATTTTAGCTTTTTTGTATCAGGAACAAAAAGCAGTTTTTTTACCTGAGACCTGGTTTTAGGTCTATTTTGTTCTGGCTGGTCTAGTGCTCCGTTCAATGAACATACAATACTGAAAAAGGAGGCATGACCAAAGCATTTCGGGGGGAAGAATACTAACATGGGAAGTCAGCAAGCATGCTATAGGTGTGGTGGGAAGCATTCACCAGCATCTGCAAATTTAAAAATGAAAAATGCCACCAGTGTTTAATACTTGGTTTAACTAGACAGAAGGAGGCTGTTGCCCATTATGTACTGTCTTCCACTCCAGTATACCATCAAATGGGTGACTGCAAATGAGCAACTCAAATTTGAGCGACTCTATTTCCGCACCCAATGGTAGAGCAACTGAGGGTATGTGGCGATTGCATGGATAGCGAGTGCTAGAGGGATGTAATGGCAACTGTGAACACTAAGGGAGCCATGCTTCTGCTGGTGAAGTAGAGCAATGAGGCATGCAACTGCCGAGCTGTCTGCCTTGAGTGGCGGGTAGGTCATGGACTGCTGCAGCTATGGTCCCAGGTTTGGGACTGCCAATAGGTATTTTTTTTTTTCTCAACAGTGTTGGCTGTTAGAATTTTTATGTATCCTCGCTGTGTTCCCCAGACCAACGGTGCCCCAGCTGTGGTACTCCCTCCTGTATATTCCCCTTTTCTCCAGTGTCCACTCCTCCCTGGAGTTGATTATATTAATTTGGGGGTGCGGAGGGCTTGCCCCTGCATTAAATATTAATATGAATGTCTGTTTGGTCACCTTATTGGCATTTGATTATGTGAGTCAGGGGCCAATTTTTCTTTTGGCGAAATGTATTAGCCATTGTGCAAATCACAGTAGAAAAATCACACTTAAGGCGTGGAACCTTCCACTCCTAGTGGGTATAGTTAATTCCCTTGTCCCCAATTATATAGTCATTGATTTTTGATTTGAAACTTTCAAAGGATTCTGCATTCACCACCTCGCTTGGTAAGACATTCCACTTGAGTTGCTTCTTATTTAAATCTGTTCCTCTGTCTATATACTGCATACAAATTCAGACATCAGTTAATTGTCTCCCAGAATTTCATATAGTTGTAGTACGTTCCCTCTCAGTCTTCTCACCTCCAAAGTTATAAGTCCTAATTGTGCCATCCTTCGTTCATATGTAAACTTTCCTAAATTTGGAATCAGTCATGTTGCGCTACTTTGCACCCTCTCCAGCATATCCTGGACTCTTTTCAAGTGAGAGCTCCAAAAGGGAGTTCTGTTGTCAACATGCATCCTCACATATGTCCTATACAACATTATCATGCAATGCTCATTTTTAGTAATAAAGAACTTCCTTATGCAACCAAGTATTTTATTTACTTTTAGTTACTGTTTTACATTGCTTTTCTTTTGACAGATTGTTGTGTATTAATACACTTAAATCCCTGTCAGAGTCCACCTTCTTCTGCACTGTAACATCTATGCTGTAGTCCCTCCTAGGATTATTTCATCCCAGCTGCAGAACAACACATTTATCTCCATTAAATACCATTTTATGTTCATTTGCCCATCATTCAAATGTCTTTAAATCCCTCTTTAATAATTCAGTCTTACTGTCTGTATCCACTTCACCCCCAAGCTTGGTATCTCCTACAAATTTCTTAATCCAATTGTCAATGTTTTTGTGCATGTCACTAATTTAAAAGGTAATGAGTGCCAACCCAAAGACTGACCTCTGAGGTACTCCACTAGTGACCTCACCCATCCAATAGTGTGTTTTTTATTCAGATCTGCTGAGTTCTACTGTGTAACCATTAACCCATGATATTATTTTACTATGTTCAGTTGTTCCATCTTTTTGATCAGTCTCAGGTGTGGTACCCTGTCAAATGCCTTAGAAAAATCGAGAAAAAAACATGTCAACTGGGATATTATTATCTAGACTGTTACTGCCACTTTAATAAAAAGTGATCAGATTGGCCAGCCCGGTGGCACTGAGGGTTGAGGCACTGGATGCCACACCTCGCATTACGCCAGTGACCCAGGTTCCGGAATGGACTCAGGGTCAGAGGGGGTCATGGGGGGGAGGAGAAGGAGGATTAAGCATCCCAACGGATGCTCTCCTCCTCCTGGGGTGGGTTCCTGGGGTGCTTTGAGCACCTGACACACTGGCACCAGTGGAAGCATAGGTACCAGGGAACCAGGTGGCTCTTCAGAGTTGGGGTGGGGAGGACATTGTGGGCATTTGACAATGGCATGCATCAGCACACCATCTGTCTGGACATCAGTTCTCTGTGCTGACGCCCTCAGGGGATGAGGGACCAAGGGAAGGGAAGGAAAGCGGAAAAACACCCACTTAGGCCAGAATGATGACCGATCCCAGCCCCAATCACCTACCCACGGGCATACCCCACTGTGCAGGCTCTCTGGAGGAAAGAGGAGTAAGGTAGGGAGACAACAGAGAAAGCCTGGCACTCTAGGGGCAGACGCCGTGGGAGGGATTACAGGGATTGATCGGTCAGAAGGAGTGGACTGAGTGGGCAGTAAGGAGGGGATAAAAAGAAAGTGTAAAAAAAAAATGTGATCAGATTAGTCATGAATAATCTGCCAGATGCAAAACCATGCTGTGAGCAGTCCATTAACCCTTTTTCATTGATTTTTTTCAATTTCTCTTTTATTAATTCCATTGTTTTGCAAAGGATGGATGTTAAGATAATAGGTCTGTAATTTTCAACCATATCTCTTTTCCTTTTTTAATCATTGGGACCACAGTACCGCACATCCAATTGTCAGGAACTTCTCCCATATTATAAGATATATTATTTAATCTGGTTATAGGTCCTGTAATACAATTATATGCTTCCTTCAGTAATCTGGGATGTATTCTGTCAGGCCCCATGGATTTGCTAGGTTTGATTTCAGACAATGATATCAGTATTTTACCTTCTACAAATGTATCCATGCTGTTTGTATACTCTTCCTTCTCAGTTTGCACAGTTATACTGTTTATCTTTTGCTACATACAGAGTAGAAAAGCTCATTAAATATATTGGCCATCCCATGATCATCTGACACTAACTCCTGATTATACATTATTGGTCCAACTCTCCTATCTGACCCTTTTTCATTATTTATATATGCAAAAAAGGTCCTGTTATTATCTTTAATGTGTACTATCTTGAATTCAAGATTCTTTCTTTCTTTCTTTTCTTATTAATTTTTTTTTTCAGCTGGACTTTATATTTCTACATGTTATCTACACTGGACATTTTTTTAGATTTAGCGTAGGCTCTTTCTTTTTTTCTAATGTGTTTCTGTACCCTATTGGTTAGTCATAGGAGAACTTTTCCTATTTTGTTATAAATATGCTCAGGTGGAACATACTAGCTTTCCACCTCTAATAAAGTGTCTCTGATTTTTATCTAGCATTCCTTCACTGATTTTCCATGTAGTTCTTTTTCCTATTCCCATTTTTGAGCTCTTCCTTAATTTTCTTGAAGTCTGCCTTTTAATAATTATTAATGATTATAGTACCTTCTGTTCTCATTATATTTGTTTTAATGCTGACTATTATACTGTTGTGATCACTAGTGCCTAAATTATCCCCAATCACATTATGATTTATTTTGTAGATTAGATTGGTTATAATTAGGTCTAAAATATTGCCTTCTCTTGTTGGTTTTGTTATTTTCTGCTCGAGGCTCTCATTTACTGTAGTAGTGCTTCTACAAATTCTTTTTCATATTGTGTGACTCCACTCAGCTCTTTCCATTTAATTCCCGGTACTGTAGATTAAAATCGCCTGTAACAATTGAATTCCCTGCCTCAGCAGCCTCTGTGATCTCCTTCAATAATTCTTGTTTATAGATGTTATTACTAATAGGTGGTCTATAGCAAATTCCCACTATTATTTTTTCCCCTTTACTGTTGTTGGCTGCAACCAAACACTTTTGACATCTGAAGCATTCTCTTTTATAGCACCTAGCTCTAACCAATCCACTCCTTCCTTAATATAAACACATACATCTCCTCCCTTTCTATTTCTCCTATTTCTACTTAATAGCACATGACCTGGTGTATGTTTATTTCAATTACTTGTACTGTCCCACCATATTTTGGTGATGGCAACTACATTTATAGATTCCTTATATAGTATTGATTCAAGTTCTGATTTTTTAATGGTGTTCAAACTGCATGCATTGGTTAGATAAAAGGTTATACCTCCTCTTTTCCAAATTGGTGCAACCCATGCGATATTCACTATATTGTCTTGGTTCTGAGCCCCGATTATTCCAAGTTTAAAGTCTTTGTAATAAATGTTTTGATTTGTTTTTCAAGGGCCGCACTACCCTGCTTACTTAAATGCAAGTCATCCGAACAATAATAATGATTTTTGTCTTCAAATCTTTCCAAGTTTGCAATACATGTATAACCTCTGCTCAGAGTCCATTTTCTGAGCCATTCATTTACTGTCTTGTTTCTATATACTGTTGTTTATTAGCCCTGGGTACTGGAAGTATCTCTGACATCAGAATTTCACACCCCTTTTATCTGGGTTATCACAGAGACTCATATATTACCCCTTAATCCCCTCTACAGTATATTATGTCTTCCAACAATGTTAGCACCCACATGGACCACCACTAATGGGTTCTCACCTGTGTTTTTTACTATTGCCTCTGACATATTATTAATATCACTGATTCTACCCCCTGAGAAACTGCTGACTATACAATTTAGTTCACCTGATCTACAGATAAACTTGTCTGCATATTTAATTATAGAATCCCCCAGAACAAAAACTTGACATGCTTTAGGAGCTTTGTATGAACCAGTATGTTAATTTTGTTCTGGATCATCATCTCCAACCATGACCTCAGTATCCAAATCCTGTGTTAGTGGTTCAAATGTATTTTGTAGCTCAATATTAAATGTCTCAGCCCTCCTACCCATCTTGATTTTCCTGTTATAACTTACTAAGGTCCAATCCTCCTCTGATTCACAATCACTCTATCTCTGTCTTTTTTTCCATTACCACCATGGGAGTCATTATCAACATTATTTAATTGAATTTGGGTGGAGTCTGTGCTTGTGCATACATTACTTGAATTATGTGGGATTCTTGATGAGGCATTTGTATTGTGTGTTTTATCTATTTGTCTGAGTAGGCTTAGACTCTCATATTTAATTAGCTTCATCTTCAGATTTAAGATTGTTATTTTCAATTCCCTGATCTCATTACATTGTGCACATATAAACATTTCAAAATCTGTATTCACACTAAGGCTAATTTTTTTACATATTCCACATTTCGTTCCAATCTGCCTATTAGATAAGGCAATGTATCCTGATTCTTCTTCCATAGTTGCAACATATTACTGCATAACTTACCTAAATTTATGCAAGGCACCTGGCTTCATCACTTCCCTTGGTTGACAGACACACCCAAAATTGGGCATATTGCAGACTGCTGTTGTAAAAACAGAAAGGAACCATCTGGAACACACTGTATAAGGGAGGGTTTGGAGGTAAACAACACTGATGAAGATGACTGTTTTGGGCTATTTACAGTGTACACAGCAAGTGAAGGTAAAAAATGGTTAATCATTAAAATGCGCTTAGATGGTAAACCTTTGAATGTGCAATTAGACACTGGAGCAACAGTAAGAATAGTTCCAGAGACAGACTATAAACACAATTTGTCCCATATTCCTTTGGAAAATACCACAATGCAACTCAAAATTTATTTGGGAAAGGAAATTTCTTTACTGGGAAAAGTAGAAGTGCAAGTTACATATGGAAAGCAGTCATGTATTTTATCACTGGTTATAGCTAAGGGACTAGGCCAGCATTGCTGGGATGGAACTGGTTTAAACATATGAGACTAAACTGATCAAGTAGTTCAGACTAAATTGGTCAACTATTTTCCAGGTGGCACACAGTGGGACTTCACAGAGTAGCACAGTAAAAGATGTTGACCCATCATAGAGCAGTCTTTGAAGACTGTTTGGGGCCCATAAAGAACTTTAAAGTGAAAATAAAGTTGCATCCTGGAGCAGAACCTTTCTTCCACACATCACTGCCCATGTTCTTATGCTCTGGCCTACAAACATCACTGAACTGTGATCATTCCTTGGATTACTGAATTATTATGGTCAATTTTTGAAAGGCCTGGGAACTACCCTGAAACATTTACATAAGCTACTGTACTACAAAGGGATAAACCTTGGAAGTGGTCAGGGGAATGTCTTTCAATAAATGCATACAGCAACTTTTAAATAGTCAAGTCTTAGTATATTACAATACAAAGAAGCCACGGAGGTTAGCCTGCAATGCCTTGCCATATGCACTGGAGACAGTGATATTCCATGTAACAGAATATGTCAAAGAAAGGCCTGTTGCATTTGAATCAACAGCCTTATCCAGTACTGAAAAGAACTGCGCACAAATCAAAAAAGAGATATGGGTTAATTTTTAAGGTATGTAAATTTCACAAATATCTTTATGGTTGCATATTCACACTTGTTACTGGTCATAACTAGACTTGACAACTATTGCATAAGTACCAACATTTGTGCTTATGGTTGATTTTCTATGGCAAGCATTATGGACACATATCTTCTAGCTCTGAAAATACCAACAATAACTATGATAAACCTCTTATTGCAATGTTGTGCCCAGTGTCAGCAATACCTTCACTAGCAGCTGTAAGGATGAAAAGATGGACATTAATATTGCTCATCAGTGCAATATTAAATATAGGAAAGTGGGGGACCATGGTAGTGCAGATGCCCTGTTCAGGTTGCCATGCAAGGACAGGCAACCCCAGCGGAAGAATCAGATATTTTCTTCTTTTCCTGTGTTGGGGAAATACCTGGGTCATCAAGGGATAGTGCAGAAGGGACACATAAGGATCCGATTCTTGCATGGGTGTGGGAAGTCACCCAAAATGACTGGTCTGGTTATGTGACCAAAGTGGCACTATGTCCCAGTTTTACCCAAAGAGATCAGTTGTCAACAGGGCAGGGCTGTATACTATGGGGACTGTGTGCTATTGTACCCTGGGCTTATAGGACCAGATTACTGGAGGACTTGCACAATGAACACACAGGGATGTGCACTATGAAAGCCCCAATAAGAAGTTATTTTTGGTGGCCAGAACTAAACAAAGACATTGAGCAGAAGGCAAGGACTGTGTAGTGTGCATGATGGCTCAGAACAAGCCATCAATGGCACTCCCTCATCCTTGCAAATAACCAAGACTTGTCTGGCAGAGAATTCATATTAATTTTGCAGAAAAAGTCAAGCAGTACTTCTTCATCATTGTGGCAGTCCATTTTAATGTCCACAATAACAATTGCCAGGACCATTAAGGTGCTACGCAATCTGTTCGCATCATATGGCCTGCCTGAGGAAGTGGTATCTGATAATTGGCCTCAGTTTACCTCAGCAGAATTTAAACAGTTCTTGAATCCCAATGGAATTAGCATATTTAGGTACCTTCCTACCATCCAGCTTCAAATGGGGCTGCAAAAAGATATACTGTATGCAAACACTAAAAAAGACCCTTACACAGCAAGTACTAAGTGTAGACTAAGGCAAGGCAAAACTGTCAGTGCAACATTTGCTGGGAAACATCATTTTTATGTATCAGATCACTCCACATTCAGTTACTGGTTGCAGCTGCATTGTTCCTAAAGGGTCAGATCACAAACAAATTTACTTTGTTTAGGCCAAGCCTATGGAGAATTGTTGAATCCAAGCAAGAGAGGTAAAACGCACAGCATGACAAGCAGACAAGCATCAGAAAAATCTGTGAGAACTCAAAACTCAGGACAAGGTGAAGGTACATTGTTTCCTAGAAGGAAAGAAAAAGTGGAATTGTAGAACCATTTTAAAGAAATGTGGACCTCTAGTTTATTTGGTTCAGATTGGCTCAAGAGTGTGCAAAGTGCATGTAAAACATTTGTTACTGTCCAGAGTACAAGATCCTGATTATAGTGCTACATCTTCAAGACACTGAGATATATATACACAAGATATGGTTGCAGCACTTCTAAAGCCAATTGGGGCTAGTCAAGGTCCTATCATTGAAGTAGGTGAATTTTTGAAAGCCCAGCCAGATGCAGTTGCACCGGACCCTTCATCAGAGAATGTTCATACTGATATTGACGTGACGGTAACAAATGGTGAGGAAGAGCCTAACTTTGAAAGATGCTGTCTAGTAACAGCTCATCAATCTGCAAGCCAACTGAATCAGTAAAAGTCAGATTAGAGAACGTGTTCCCAGCCATGGGGCAGAATAATCCCTTAAGCTTATTACAAGGTCAGAGCAGTCTACCTCTACCTTATTGGTATAGTGAGGAATAAACTGTTTGAAGTTACAAGACAGTTATTAATGGGACATAGTGCTCTCAAATTTAAGAGGGAGGACTGTTACATATCATTTCTTATCGAGGTATCTACTCAGAAAAGCAGTTTTGCTGTTCATATTTTTTATTTCTATAATTTGTTTGGCCTGGAAAGATACACTAAGCCAAACTTGTTTCCAGGTACTTCCTGTGAGCAGAGGAAATTTAAGTGACTTGCTCATAGTCACACAATATGGAAGTGGTGGTTGTGGGATTCAAACCCAGTCCTCTAGGTTTACAGCTCAGTTCTCTTAACCACAATAGTATACTGCCTCACATTACAGTGCTATACTGTAGACTAGTATACTCCCTGAGAAATACATAGACCAGAATGCCTTGTACAACTCAATGAAATAACATCATACTGGAGACTGAAGGAGACAGCAGTAAAGTGGGGATAGTGGATTGTTAGAAACCCATGCTGTCTGTTATTCTGTATTCTATCAAGTAAATATACTAAACCCAGATTAATCTAAGAAATGTTCTGAAGTCTTCCTCATGGTCAAAAATTCTGTAATTCAGAGAAATCCTTTTTCCACCTTCCCACTCCAGCAGTCCAATCACAGTCGGAACAAAACCACCAACAACCTTGGAATTCTCATTGACCCTGAACTGTTTCTTGAGATGCACATTAACCATACTTGTATTCCATCATCTACAGACCATTTTTCACATTACAGCCTACCACGACTTCTGTTCAGCATAAACACTCATTCATGATTTAATTACATCTCATATTAAGCAGGGCTGGATTCTCTGGGAGTTTTCAGGGGGTGTGACCCACTTCTGGTGACTGGTGAGTCATCTGGTGTCACTGATTACTCAGTTCAGTTGTAGGAGAGGAGTTGGAGAACACCTGAAAATGCCCAGCCAACCCAGCCAGCTGGGAGTCTCCAGGCTGGCTAGAGTTAATCGTTAGAGGTCTGTGAACCTACTGGGTGGATGAAGCCAACTGGGAGTTACACACACACACCATTCAAAATAAATAGCATTCTCACCCTTTGGTCAGACACCAGGGGCTAGCTTTCCACCCCTAGCCCAGGTGTGTAGGGAAGGGCTTTTCCCAGTCTACCTGGCCACAGATGGGAAACACGGCTGCAGACTGCAGGCCCTTTGAATAGTGCTAGTGAACTCATAATACAAAAAAGTTAAAGGGATCCCTATACCACCAAGGAACCTATGGGGCCCAGCCCTCTTGTTCCTGTGGGACTCCAGTCCTGAGTGGCCAGGCTGTCACTCATCAGGTCCAAAAAGCAACTAAATAATCAGGGTGGCATTTTCTAACACCCACACCCATTTTTGGTGGTGGGTGCTGAAATTCACCCAGGAAGTTAGACCAAGAAAAGTTGTTTTAATTTCCCGGAGTGAATTTTGCACTTGCTTCTGGAAAACAGATGCAGTTCTTGCAGTTGCAGCAGAAATTGCTGTAAATTGTAGGAAATGTGGCAAATGCACTGGGATGTTTGTAAATATGCCACAAGCATCCAATGCAGTTGCCTAGATGTGCACATCTCTGAAATATGAACAGGAATGCTGTGTCAAGTTCTTTAAAAATCCCATTCTCTGTGATTACCTATCGAGGCTCTTATCTAGACTCTACAATAGCACATTACACATACACAGGCAATGTACCCTTACTTTTACTGTTACCTGCTTGCTACATGGGTACCTGAAACAGGAAAGGGTTAAATACTCTGGATGTACCAATTTAATAATAAGATGCAGACTTTAAGGGCCAGATATTCAGAAATGCACCAAAGGCCGGCGCAAGTCTGGCACAGCGCAAAACCGATGCGCCATGGTGCAATGAGTGCCATATTCAGAGGTTGCGCATGCTGAACTGCACCAGTGCAACTCGGCTGAATGTGGCAGAGATGCACCATGGTGCAAACAGAGTTATGCCTTAGCACAAACAGACATGCACCTTAGCACAAACAGATCTGCACCATGGAGCAGAAAGAGATGCCCCAGGCAACTGTGGGAGCAGAGCAGCAGAGCAACAGAGGGGGGTATAGCACAGCGAACAGACCCAGAGAAGCACAGTGTCAGGCCCCAGAAGGCCACCACCAGCAGGGTGCACACAGGCACCCAGACACCCCTCGCCAGAACACAAAGTGGCATCAATAGCAGGCAACAGGTGGCACCAATGGCCAATGGAAGGCCACCAATGGAGACCCCCCCACAGCCTGCAGGCCATGCCCCCACCCTCCCAGACCACAGCAATCCACACCCAGGACCATGCAGCCAAGCACACACATGCCACATACCCCTGTGAGCCACCCCATGGGCACCCCAAGGCACAGCCACTGACCAAGGGGCAGGACACCACCACAGTGGGACACACCACAGCACACTGCAGTGAACCACAGATGCTCAACACATGCACCGACACATGCACACCACATGGACATACACTGTGCCACTGCAGCATGGCTCCTCATGCCACCTGCACAGCAGACATGGACACAGGCAGGTACATCAAAAATATATATTCAACAATACAAAACTATGTACATGAAAAAGAGGGTGGAAAAGGGTAGGAAAGTGAGGGAAGGGGATAGGGAACAGGGACTGTACAATGGGAAGGGGGGCTGATGGGGGAGGTACAGCAGGGGAAACAGGGGAATGCTAGGGCAAAAACTAACGGCAGCCACACCCTGCCACTCCTTTGTGCCCTCTCTGTCTTCAGTCCACCAACATCATTCAGCACATCTGTAGGACTGTCTCCATGGTTGTTGATGTCACCAGTATTAACTGCCGGAGCAGCTGGCAATACAGAGGCATCCACCTCCTCCACTGGACACCTATGATAAGGGATTGGACAGGTGATCAGTGCAATGTCCCAAGGTACCATGCCCACCCGTGCACAATGGACAGCAGGAACACACACCCCTGGAGTGCCCGCCATGGCCATCCACAGGGGGATGGGCCAATGCCTGCCAACAACTCAGCACACCAATACATTGCACAGAGGTGGTCCCTCTCACACAATGGCCACCCAACTGTGTAATGACAGTCACATGGCACAGTGCACCAGTAGCACGACAGCAACAACAGTGTCAGCAGGGTGCACACCCACCCCACCAACAGCTGGCACATGTGTGCAATGGTTGCCCCACAGTGGCATGCACCACGCACAGTGTGACACACACAGCTGCCATGGCACATGGCACAGGTGGCCATGCCCACATCCACTCCCCCCTCTGCCCCCAAGTAAAGTGTGCAGCACCAAGACAGTGCCTACCTGCCTCTGCGGCTCCGCTGATGCTGGTCCTGCACTACCTCTGTGGCCTGCTGCGGCCTGCTGTGCTGCTCTTGCCTCTCTTGCTGCCCTCGCACAGCTTCGATCCTCAGGTCCTGTGAATGGAACAAAGACAGGTATGCATCAGGACACATCCACAGCATCTGCCTACCACCCCCACCCCTGTGTACAGGGTGTGCCCCTGCTCAACACGGCCTGCACGGCTGTATTGCAACGCAAGCAGCGGCTGGAAATGCCACTCTGAAATGCACATGATGACAGTGTACCCCTCTGCAGGGCATGCCAGGCAGCCTAGCCAACACCACAGTACAGCACTAGGGCACACATGCAAAATGGGCTGACTTACCTGGCCGTGGCACAGCCCCTCACTGTACGCATGCCTGCAACCATCGCAGGTGCTTTGGGTCCTACCGCACAAGATCCCCATACATGTGGCGCCATTGCTCCCCTGTCCTGGCCACCACAGTGGCTTGCTGCAGACTGGCAGCAATCCCCTGCCACACCGCTACCCTTGGCTGCTGCAGGGGCACCTGTCCAAAGAGCTGTGGGGTGTGTGGCAGGACTCATGCCACCAGGTTCACCAGTTCAACCTGGGACCAGTTTCTTGCCTGCCGAACATCATGCTGCGCCATAGTGCCAACCGCAATGTGGGGAAGCAAAATGGCAGCCAGAGGAGCTTGTGTGCACAACATGCGCCAGATGTGAGATGCGAGGGTACATGAGCTGTGTCCGCCCATCACGCAATGCCGGAGATGCATGACATGGGCGTGGCCAGATGTGGCATGTGGTAGGGGAGTGACAAGGGGTCAGGGGGCCACACCAGGGGCCAGAGGTCGGCTGCCGCACAATGCGCCTGTGTGCCATAGCAGGCATGACACACCGTGTGCCATGGTCCCTATTGTGCAGTGGGCACACTGTGTGCAATAAGCAGCAGCACACCGACCAGTGCATGCACACTGTGGTCCTGCACAGTGCATGCCTGGGCATTGCGCCGCAATTTGCTCCCGGAGCAATCTCATTGAGCATGGAGCAAATTTCACGATTTTCAGCAGCCACATGCAAATGAGCTCATCAGCCAATGCGTGGTGCACTGGGGAAATTAGCATGTCATTACCATTGCGCCAGTGCAACCTTCTGGTGAACTATCGGCCCATTTCCATACTACCCCCGCTCTCCAAGGCCATAGAGCGTATAGTATCGGACCAGCTTATGGAATACCTTGATAAATACGATGTCCTGTGTGCTCAACAGCACGGCTTTAGAAAAGGTCACAGTACCACCTCAGCCCTCCTTGAATTCACTGGTGCAATCCACAGTTCCTTGGACAATAGCCTTCTTACAGGGGCGGTCTTCATTGATCTGACGAAGGCATTCAATACCGTCCATCATCATCTACTACTCTCTCAGCTGCTAAATACCAGACTGTCCCTTGAATCTACATCCTGGTTTGAGAGATACCTGGAAAACCACTCACAAAGAGTGAAAATAGCTGACTTTCTCTCTGATGCCAGACCAGTGTGCTCTGGAGTGCCACAAGGGTCAATCCTTGGGCCTCTTCTCTTCAGCATCTTCCTAAATAGTCTTCCACAGTCCTGTCCAGAGCAATTCCTCCTATACGCTGATGACGCTGTCATCCACTCCACCCACAAGGACCCCCACCTTCTGCAAAACAAACTACAGCATGGCTTCTCCTCAGTTGAAAACTGGTTCAGTAAACACAAACTGGTCCTCAACTATAAAAAAAAAAAGCCCATGCTCTTCTGCAGCTCGCAAAACAAGCACCAGGACCACCCCGTCACTATTGCAAACTGCCCAGGTACAATCCTAGGACAAGTGCAAACCTTCAAATACCTTGGAATCACTCTTGGCAGTTGTCTATCCTATGGATCTCATATTAACAATGTTGCCAAAGTGACTAACACACGTATTGACCTGCTTTACAGGCATAGGCAATGCCTAACTCCAGAAGCCTTAAGAATTACAGTTCAGAGCTTGGTGATCTCAACTATTGACTATGGCTTCATCATCTATGGTTCCACTTCCACCACCGCCCTCAGATGTATATCTATGGCTTTGAACAAAGTTTGATGACTCATCACTGGATCCCATCGTCTCACCCATATGTGTGATCTATACGCCCAAACTGGTTGGCTTCAACTCTCGAGCCACATCAAGTATCTAACATGCATAATGGCTAAAAAAACATTGGTGGGCTTTGCCCCCGCGGAGTTCAAGCTCTGCTACAACCTGCACAGAATCTCTGCCTCACCAGGGGCTCTGAATCTCAATTACTGCATATTCCAAGATGCCGGACCTCACAGGGACAAAGATCCTTTGCCTACAGAGCTCCCAGCTGGCTAAATGGTCTCACCAGGGACATGTCCCCCCTACCTAAGCTAGGCCTGTTCAAATCTAACCTCTGCCTATTCCTCTCTGCCTCTCACACATGCGACTGTCTTCTCTAATCTGCTGTTCCCTTTTTGGCAGTTTACCTTCTCATCCACCTCCCTACTCTCCCCCTCTACCTTCCCCCTCCTCCTCCTCCTCTTACTTGCACTTTCTACTTGCACTTCCTGTGTGTTTTGACAATTGCCTCTGTCAGCATCTTCTTCTCGTGTCTCACCAAGTTCTCATTATCAATGTTATCCCTCTCCTGTGCATGCCCCTAGTACTGCCTAATCTGTATGTACTCATGTGATGATAAACAACTGTAACCTGTTATCCTGTAATAATTAATGTCCTGCTTGTTTGTTCTCATCCTGATGTGGAACCTTTATAAAAGAGCCTTGGCTCAAAGGTAATTGTAATCCTAGACTCCAATAAAAAAATAAATAAATGCTCATTTGCATGCGTTGAGCTATAGAAGTGCCACAGACTGGCACACGCCATGGACCGGTATTACAACCATCTGAGGTAAGTTGAGCATGCTGCTGGGGCACACTGAGCCCAGCCAGCACAGCAGGGAGGATGGATTAGGGTGCAGCTGACACTGACGCACTGTGCTGTCCATATCCACAGGTAGCAACATGTTGGAATATGAGGAGGGTGAGGAGCGTGAGCCTGCTGCAAATGCAGGCCCAATTTCAGAAAGGCAGAGGCCCTCTTTGAGGCCTACCTCAACAGGGAGCCACTGTTGAGTGGTGCTACGGGCACACCACAGGCCAGGGCTGGGGCCTGGGAGGAGGTGGCGGCATGCATCAACCAGCAGGGCAGCCACCAGCAGCCAGTGCAGAAGTGCCGCAAGAAGGTGGGCACAGATAAGTGGCGCATCAAAGAGAAGGTGGCGGCCAACCATGCAGCCCAGAAAGCCACTGGAGTGGGGCCTACTGATGCGCCACAGCTCATGGCGCAGGAGGAATTGGTGGCAGCCACCTTGTACCTCAGCACTGTGGAGGGTGTGCCAGGTGGAGAATTCCAGACGGGTGGCAGCCCATCACTGCATGGTATGTATGTCGGGCATGCTCAGCATGCAGTGGCTGAGTTGTGTGGGGGGCGGCACTCGTGGACCTTGCATCACTGACACACCTGTTTTTCTCTTTCAGCACCAGCACACCTGCGTGCAGAGGATGGGGCACCAGCAGCAGCTGTGGAGGCAGGACCAGCCCAGGAGGACCAGCCATCCACCTCCACGGGCATCCGGGGGCCAGATAGACTGCAGCACACCACCACTGTCCAGCCGGATGTCCTGGTCATGGGATCAGAGGAGGCCCTGGATGTGTTTCTACAGGATGCCAGTCTCGGCATCCTCTGTGTGGAGACACAGATCGGGGCGGGGTCCAACACCGATGACTACCTAACCATGATCCTGGACAGCATGGGTGGTGTTGTGGGGGAGACGCGCATACCAGATACCATCACAGGCAGCACACCCAGTGGCCTGTCACTGCGGGTGCTGCTGTGTGCACTGCCACAACTGTGCCATGTGGTAGTGGTGGTGAGGCTACACAGGCACTGGGCAGCGTTCAGTGGCCAGATGGGCAATGGCAGCAGGCTGCAGGAGCCACAGGGCAGCCGGACATGGGGTCCGCTGCCGGGGCACCTGCTATGCACATACCCCATGAGGACCCCACTGTGCAGCACCCACCTGAGTGGGGGTCTGTGTAGCATGATCAGTCACTGCAGGCAGGTCGGTGCCCCGCCCAGGGTCCCCAGGGTGCCAACCAGTTGGCAGAGCACACCCATTTTCTGCAGGCATCCATAGAGCAACAGGTGCTGCTTGCCGCTGGGGTACATGCACTGTGCGCAGAGGTGCACCAGGTAGCCGAGCAGTGCGAGAGGAGCACTGCACTGCTCCTGGCAGCTATACAGCTCTTGCAGGAGGCCATGACTGCATCCCAGGATTGCATTGCGAATGTTGTGCAGTATGCAGCAGACTAGGAATAGGCCACAGGCTTTTGAGGGGCTGTACTGTAGGGCACCACCAGACCTGTCTAGGCAATGGAATCATGCCTTCAGCATCCCAAATACACTCTCAATGATGTTTCGCGTGCTGGTGTGTGCATCATTGTAGCGTTCCTCACCTGGGGACGACTGGCGCCAATTGGGGGTGAGCAGCCAGGGCATCAGTGGATAGGCACTGTCTCCTGTGTGGATAATGACATGGTTAGCCCTGTGTCATCCTTTGCTGTGCCCTTGGCCTGTCCTTGGCACCCTCGCCAGCACACCCACCCTACCCTCCCACATCTCATGGCCTGCTTTTCCCAGCACCCCTTGCCCATCCCATACTCACCCACTAGGTGGCCCAAGGGGATGTCCCCACACTCAAACTTGTGGCACAGTGTAGAGCTGTGCCAGATGAACACATCATGTGCACTCCCAGGGTGTGTGGCACAGACATTGGTGATGCACCCCTTGGCATCGCACACCACCTGGCAGTTCACACTAGGGAACCCCTTCCTATTCATATAGGCCACACCCTCAGAACCAGGTGGCATGTGGATGCCCATTTGGGTGCAGTTAATGGCCCCAAGCATACCAGGCATACGTGCTAGCCTGTGGAAGTCCTGCATGGTTGCTGTACACTCAGCCTGTGTGCTGGGGAAATAGATGTATTCCAAAGCATGTGGCAGCAGAACATTGCGGAACTGTGTGAGGAGGCATGACGTGGCTGATTGGATTATGCCTGTGGTGTCCCCTGTTGATCTCTGGAAGGTGCCTGTGGTGAGCAGGAACATGACAGCTGTCACTTTTGTCTCCACAGACATTGCGTGGCTCCATCTTGTGGGTGTCTGTATCTCCTCACTGCACAGCTCACAGAGCTGCCTCAGAATGGCCTAGTTCAGGTGGTACCATCCCACTATCTCTGTGTCTGTGTAGTTCTTGAAGGCGGTGCGGGAACGGTACCACCTGTTCTGGGCTTACCTCCTATGGGCCCTTCCTCAGCCATGTCACTGTTCCTCCTGCCCCCTCACATCCCTCATTATGGCCTCCATTAAGAAGGGTGCACTCTCCATGGCCCCTGATGTCCTGTCTCCCCCTGGGTGGTCTGCTGCTGCAAATTGTGTGCCACCCTAGTGCACTGCGTGGTACTGTGCCTGCCTGTCCCTCTCGCTCTCTCAGCCCCTGGCTCAATCTTCACTGCCACCTCTGTCACTCTCCCTCTGTGGCTGTCTGTGACAGTCTCTCTGTCTCTCACTGGCTCTGTCTCTCTTGCTGTGTCTGTCTGTCTGTCCCACGTGTCTTGCCACTCTCTCTCTCTCTCTCTCTCTCCCTCTTGCCTGGCACAAGTGTGCTTGCACCCTGTATTTATAGGCTCAAGTCTGCTCAGTGCATCCAGGTTTTGCTCTGCACTTGCGCCATGGTTCCATGGTTGAATATCGCACTGCGCCAAATATTCATGGCTATGCCCCCTGCTCTTGCGCATGCAAATCATTATAGTTGCACATTGGCACAATAAGATTTGTGCTGTGTAATGGCTCCTGCTGAATATTGTTCATTGGCGCAAGTCCAGACTTGCGCCGGCGCAACTCACTTGCGCCATGCGCAACTGCTTTGAATATCCTGGCCTAAATATTTTGCTGTCAATGGTAAAACCTGTAAGAAACAACACACAATTCACTCAGCAATTTCATATTTAAAATGTTCTTAAGAATAATGTGGTGGGCTAAATGTCTGTCTAGGGAACTGAATGGGTTGCAACAGAAAAGCAATACCCCACTGGGTCTCCTGCCCTTGGCAATGTTCCGGATGATAGAGTCCTTAACTCAGAAAAGTAGATGTTTCAACTCAGAAAAGCCAGTGTTTCAGACAATACAAAGAAATAATAAAATGGTTGTATCTCACCCAGTTTGCAGGTTTCTATGTCATAACAGCAACTGCTGAAAGGCGATCACCGTTATGGCAGAGTCACATCGCCGAAAATCAGTTTCAGTGATGTGACTCCCCGGCGCACAGCAAAATGATGCTGGGGCTAACAAAAAAAAAATTGTGCCATGTGCAAACAAAACACACCTACGCATGGACCTGAACCTAGTACCTTGTGTACCCATGTCGCGAACCCATCCACCATGCTACGGGGCCAGCTCAGCAGCTCACCATGGCACTACTCATCAAAAACCTTCCTGCCCCTCACTGAGCATGCTCGCTCCCACCTCCCCATGTGCATGTACATGTAATGACATCATGTCGCTATATGCATGAACCAACCCCCATCCAGTCGCCCTACCTCGTCAGTAGCCCCATGACATGCACCGTGATTGAGTCACCATTTTTGCGGTTCGCTCAATCACAGTTGCACATGTCACAGGCAACCCTCCGCAGTTCACTTGTTGGTGGTCATACCACAGGGTGTGGAAATTGACAGAAACTTTGAGGCATGGGAACAGCTGAGGGGACATTGCTCACCCTCAAGGGAGGTCCACATTGGCAGTAAAACACTGTCTGCTTGCTGACAGTTTAGTAGTGTTCCTTCGGGGGCCAAAAGGAGCTACCCCAGTGATGTCATCTGTTTCAAGGAGCCAACAGATGCACCTCCTTTTGGTCCTTCATGCTCTTCAGTAGTAGTAGTGAGGATCCAGTTTCCTACAGGATCTTCTTGCTGTCTGTTGAATCCTTCCCCCATCCAGGTCCATGAACTGGATGTGATGCTTCATTATTGTCAGTACCTCATACATTTGGGGGACAATGGACCGGGCCATGCTGCAGGATTGTTTCTTGTGGAATGGGCCTGTATGTTTGTCCACACCATGCTTTCACTGGATTTTTTCCCCAGGGCTGCTTCACAGAGTCAGATGTCCATGGTGGCCTCTGTTTCATCCCACAACCATTCTGGGACATAAGATTAACTGAGCTGGGGGTGTTCAGCCCTGATTCTGTGGCAGACCATTCTCTCCGCCTGGGACCAGGGAGGTATTTTACTTGCGGAGTCCCATCAGGGAGCCATTCTCAGGGTCAGCCAGCTGGTATTATTGTATTCTTTCTCTTCTGCATGGACAGGATCTCCTTAGGGTAAGTTTTTCCATTTAGATTTTTGACTCTGGTCCCTGTCCCTAATTGCAGGTGAAGTTGTGTCACTGGGAGCTCCTGCCACTCTTGAGGACCAACCTTTTCTTAAATCTGTGGCAACAGTTCTTCTATTTCTTAGTCTATTCTATTCTTTACAATTCTAGTCTATAAGGTTGGCCACCTATGGGCACCCACTCCTCTTTCTTGATCATGCTATAATGCCCTCTTTAATTTTCCTTATACAGGGAGGTTATTGTGGTGACCTCCAAGCGTATGTAAAACAGGTTGTGTTTATCATTGTTGGATTTAGTATGTTATGGCACTATGTTATAAAATACCTTGATGTATATACCTTATGTTTATAAAACCTGTAAATGTTGAAAATACCATGGCACTAGGTGTTTTTGATAATGGTAAAAAGTACTAGGTGACTGTTATAGAAATTAAGTTAGTTGTGCTATTTAAAATGCATGTAAATTGCTGTAAACTGAACAAGTCTGAAATGTCATGGTGATTTGCATATATCCCATGATGTGTTGCATTATGGAAGTATGTATGATGTTGTATTTCTTTGAAACTTTATTTGTTGCCAATGCCCTTTGTGGTAACCCATGTTTCAGTGTTTCTGCACTGAGGTTCTTTGTTTTTAGCTTGTTTTGTTTTTTTCTTTTCAAGCCCCCACTACCCAAGCAAAACGGGGCCCACATAGGGACAAAGGGTTTTCAATGAAAAATGGTTACATCAGAGATCAGCACCAGTAGGTGCTGGCTAAGTGCAGGGAAAGTACATACATAGTCTGTTGCTGCAGACTGAAGAAGGAATATGGCATTGCAGAAGCTTATTTCCTGTATTTTGAATAAACATCACATAGAGATTGTGTGTTGAACCTGAAGTTCGGTGTTTGGTCAATCTGTTATCCCACAACCCCTTCACAGACTTGGTGTCAGAAGTGGGATAACTTGCTGGAAGCATCTGGACTGGCTGAAGAGGAATGTTTTCCAGTGGATATCACCCAGATATCCCAGGTGGACCAATACAGTAGGAGTTGCCAAAGTAGAAACCCGGAGAAGAAACTCTGTGGAATTCTGACCAGAGCAATGGCTGACAGACAGAGAGAAGCTGCTGCCTGGACAGGACCTTGGAGTCTAGAGGAAGGCCAAGCCTGAAGATGATGAAGGGATGCAAAGGGATGAGGAACTACCATGTGGTTGAGACAGACCAGAGGTGCGAGACAACACCCAGGAGGTGGAGACCCTGATGAGGATGATCCACTGGATGAGTGGGCAATGGTTGGAGGCAGACCAACTATGCAGAGAGGCAGAACACCGGTGCCAGGTGCTTGAGACGTCCCTGCTGGAGAGCTTGGATAAAGAGTTGGAGGAGGATTTTTGTGGGCTCAGTTTGAAGAGGACCCCCTGATTGAGCAAGATATTTCTTTGTTGCCTTTGATCCCAGGACGTTACCTGTTGGAGGTTGGAGATGCAAGTGTGGAACTTGAATGTGAGACCCCAGGTAAGACTGTGCCTAGTGATATTGTGCTGGGGTTGAAGACTCCAAGCAAGCAAGAAGAAGCTGATGAGGCTGAAGGGACTTTTTCTTGTATTAATGCAGCAAAATCTATTAACAGTATTGACTGGGGAATACTGCAGGCTAAAGATGCTAATATTGCCAAAATGTTACAATATGTTAAGATCAAGGAGGTGGTACATGTGTTTTATTTATTTCTTTTTTGATGGAAACCTACAAAGGAGGAGGTGGGTGGAAAATGGATTGGAACCTATGTTGGGTAACACCAAAAGAGTGCCTACCCTCAGGTGTCTGTATCTGTAGCAAGTGAAATGAATCAAGAGACATGGTGGGTTTATGTAGAGGGGTTGAACCTAGGACTGGGCCTCTGCTTAAAACTGACATGTCTGGTGGGGTTGGAGCAGGTAATTACTCACCCCAGAGAAATTGTTTCTATGGTACTGGACTTAACAGCTGTCCAGATTTTTTTTGGTTAAGAAATATGACAGATTTCCCCTAAAAGGAGATGGGAAGGTACCGTTAGTCTCTGTTGAGAAAAGTGTTAAAGCCTCAGGGTAAATAATGATGATATCCACTATGCTTATGAGAGAATGTTTATCGTTAATAGGAACCCTGAGACAGAGCTTCTGAAGATGGATGGGTGGAAGCTCCATCCCTTCCTGGGACAGGAAGGTGGTAATCAGTTTGCAATAACTGTTTCCCTCTTAAGGTGGGGATATGTGACAGGGAGCTCCTGCCACTCTTGAGGACTGACCTTTTCTTAAATCTGTTGCAACAGTTCTTCTATTTCTTAGTCTATTCTATCCTTTACAATTTCTAGTCCATAAGGTTGGCCACCTTTGGGCACCCCCTCCTCTTTGTTGATTATGCTATAGTGTCTTCTTTAATTTTCATTTTCCCTCTCAGGTCCTCATACAGGGAGGTTATTGTGGTGACCTCCAAGCATATGTAAAACAGGTTGTGTTTATCATTGATGGATTTAGTATATAATAGCAGTATGTCATAAAATACCTTGATATATATACCTTGTGTTTATGAAACCTGTAAATGTTGAAAATACCATGGCACTAGGTGTTTCTGATAATGGTAAAATGTACTAGGTGACTATTATAGAAATTAAGTTAGTTGTGTTTTTTAACATGCATGTAAATTGCTGTAAACTGAACAAATCTGAAATGTCATGATGATTTGCATATATCTCATGATGCTTTGCATTATGGAAGTATGCATGATATTGTATTTCTTTGAAACTTGATTTGTTGCCAATGCCCTTTGGGGGTAACCCATGTTCAGTGTTTCTGCATGGAGGGTCTTTGTTTTTAGCTTGTTTTGTCTTTTCATTTTGAGCCCCCACTACCCAAGCAAACGGGGTCCACATAGGGATGAAGGGTTTTCACTGAAAAGTGGTTAAGTCAGAGATCAGTGTCAGTAGGTGCTGGCTAAGTACAGAGAAAGGACATACATAGTCTGTTGCTTCAAACTGATATACTGAAGAAGGAATATGGCATTGCAGAAGCTTATGTCCTGTATTTTGAATAAACATCACACAGAGATTGTGTGTTGAATCTGAAGTTCAGTGTCTGGTCCATCTGTTATCCCACAACCCCTCCACAAGTTGAAGGAGGGGTAGCTTCAAAGGAGGATAGCTTGCTTTTGCTTCCCTCTCTTGATAACTGAGGCAATGTCAGGCCAATCTTCAGAGGGCTTCTCTTGACCTATTCATACAGTAGGTGTCCTGAAAAAAGCAGACCATTGAGTGGCCTGATCATCTTCTCCATGAGGCTGCATGGGGGGCCCCACAGGAGGAGTTACCTCCTGGCAGTTTTTTCTGCCTCAGCAGACTTACTGGGAATGGGTTCTGTCTTCTCTTTCTTTATCAGGCAAAACTGAGGGTCTTTTCCTTGCTCCAGCCCCTTGGTAGATCATTAAGGAAAGGTGCCTTTCCTGACTTCTTTTGGGAGGTCCATACTGGACCCACAGGCTTTGAGCTGGATGGCCATAAGATGGGTGGGCAAGCTTAAGCGTTCTCTGACTTCCTAGGTATTAGGTCATAGGCTTGAGGGGTTTGGCAGGTTGCTTCAGGGATGCATCAGATGAATAAATGTTGTCAGATTCAGGCATGATGGATATGATTCCACTGTCAGGGTGCCTCGAGGACTTGCAAAGAAGAACGTGTTGTTCATTCCACTCCCACCCCCTCCCCATGGCCCTGGGGATGGCAGGGGGTACCGTGGTAGTTGGTTATATTATTCAGTGGGCTAGGGGAGTTCCCCCTTTGCTGGAGCTAAGATGCATGGTAGAATCACCGCTTGGGTATAGAGGTCCATGAGCCAGTATGGGGAGGCCTTGCTTTCTCTCCCTCAGATATCAAACTAGCTGCCTTACTTTCCCATAACTCGGCAGTGTTTGGTGGCCTTCTCTAGAGGAGAAGAGGGTGCCAAGTCTAGGGAATGGTTGGAAGGCTGGAATTCCCTGGTACCTTCTGAGTAGAATGCTCCTTATTCGCATTTATATTTCATTGTTGGTGGTTTGAATCCTCAGCCTGGTGTCTGAGTTAAGTCTACCTCATGCTGGGCCTTCTCAAGCATTTTGGATATGAAACCCACAGCTTCAGTTAATGGTTCTAGTGTTCCAGGGGTGCACAGCCCCTGAAGAAATGAAGATGCTTATTAGAGGGCCTGTGCCCTGACAACATGTCTCCTGGAGTAGGACACTGAAGTTCATAAAAGACATTCCTCCATGTTGGAGTCGAAGTACCTGAAAACCTTTTAAAAGGGAGTTATGATTTGCCCCTTGCATTAATATGCTCATGAGTTTTACTTGCATTAAAAGAAATTTTGCTGAAGTTTACCAGTGATTTGGGCATTCAGTTATTAATTACAAAGTATTTACCTGTTAATCAGTTGATTCACAGTAGTCAGTGGCCATGAAGATTTCTCTGCACCCAGGAGATTTTCATAGGCCTGGGAGGTCAAGTAAATGATTTTATAATTTTATGGGTTCTCTCCCCATAGAATGAGTCACAAAGTATACCCCTTGGCTGGAGATGGGGTACCATGAAGAATCTGGAGTCACTGGGAACTGAAACCTGACACTGAACACACATCAGGTGTTGGTTGTGGTCTGCAGTGGCTTTTTTCATCATCCTAATATTTCCTGGTTTAAACCACATCTTGCAACAGGGACCTTGTCATGATTGCCCAGGTCTTTGTCATATCAAAACTGGACTACTGTAATTCTCTTAACTTAGGATTTTCTGAGGGTCTGGTGTTTTGCCTAATGCTGGTCCAGAATGCTATAGCCTGGCTGGTTGCTAGAACTTCTCATAAGGAGCATATTACACCGGTTCTGCACAGTCTTCACTGGCTGCCTATTCAGTTGTGCATCAGCTTCAAGATATGCTTGCTAACATACAAGGTCCTACACGGTCTAGGTCCTGGTTATCTTAAAGAGCTCTTGTCCCCTTATCCACCTTCTCGGCTACACCAAAGCTAGCTTGTTGACAGTCCCCAGATCCTGGCCAATGCTTTCAGAGGACACAGAGTATGGAGTCACCTCACCATCTCATTGGAACTCCTTGCCGCCCGATGATCATTCTGCCCTCTCAGTGAAAGTCTTTAAGGAAGCACCAAAATCTTATCCCTTTTATTAGGTTTACTGTTTTACTTAATTTATAATACTTATTTATTCTCTATTAATTTAAAAGCTATATCTCAATTCTATTAAGATTTGTATATGTTTTCCTGCATGGCACCCTGAGCCTCTGGGAAAGGGCACCTTTAAATTCTTCCTCACCTTGCCTTGCTAATACTGCCCTCCAGTGACAGTATTGGGTATTAGCAGAAGTCCCTGCTGTGGGATGAAAACCCAAAGTCCTCTGATCTCTAGCTCCAGAGGCAAGTGTGCAACCTACTGCATCACTGGCATGTAGCATTCAAATCACAAATTTATCAATAACCAGAAGCTTTTTAATATCAGTAACTCTAATATATAATAAATATTATTATAAACAAACTACATTAATGCAAAAGTTAGGGTATATTATTAAAGACACAAAAGTAAGGAAATTTGATATTAAGAGTTTTGAACACTAACTCCTCCCACCCCATCCACCACTCCTGTAAACCCCACTGAACTGAATGCCAAAGCATAACCCAGGTTGCAAGCATATTTTTAACATTATTATGAGGAATGCCATTACAGACCATGACAAACACTGCACTTGTATGACGTGAGGCACAAGGCCACAGGGTACCGGCCTGGGGAACTGTGTGTGTGTGTGTGTGTGTGTGTGTGTGTGTGTGTGTGTGTGTATACATTCATGCTACTTACAAAGCAGCTGCATTGTTACACATATTGCATCGCACCTGTAGTGGAAATTGCAAGAGGCCCTAACGGCCCATTCGCCAAGCAACTACATCATCGTAGATATTGCCCAGACCAGTAGTGGACTTTGCAAGTGGTGTGAATCAACAGCATTGTCACACACAGTGGTGCAGGTCTGTATCCTGCAGCCTTCTGTCTTAACAACATAAGAGTGCAGTGTTCCTCATGAGGTGTAACTGTATTCCTCAGTGTTACTCATTTATGATGTTAAAACATACTGAAAGTGTTTGAAACCAGGGTTTTGCTTTGGCACCGATTTGGAGGGATCATAAGGGTGGTGGATGGGGGTGAGAAGCATTAAGGTTCAAAATACCTTAATATCACTATTTCCTTACTTTTGCGGCTTTAATAATAAACCCAGACTTGTGTATTGGTTCAATGTGCTTACGCAACCGGATGAGATAATATGAGATGCTTGTGTAACTTGATTAGCTTTGTGGCTTTCCGCCTCTCTATCCATGGGATATACCACACTGTAGGGGTACTACACAAGGAACCCTAGAGGAGGGTTCGCCCCCTACAGGTGATGTAGGAATGAATGCATCGGCTAAGGGTAGGTTAGGAAGAAGCCCACGGATAAGAGAGATGAGCCACTGGAGGAGGATGGGTGGATGGTGGGTAACGGAAAAGAATCCTGGCGAGGCCCAGGATGTGTGACCTTTTTAAGCCCAATGGGGAGTGACGTTGCTCTGCCCATTGAACCTCGGGCTTAAAGCCCTCCCATTCAATGTGCTTAACCAGATGAGATAATATGAGATGCTTGTGTAACTTGATTTGCTTTGTGGCTTTCCGCCTCTCTATCCATGGAATATACCACCCTGTAGGGGTACGACGCAAGGAACCCTAGAGGAGGGATTACCCCCCTACAGGTGCCATGGGAATGAATGTGTCAGCTAAAGATAGGTTAGGAAGAAGCCCAAAAAGAATACCCAAATATGCTGAGCTTCAAAGAGGTGAGGATGATGAATGAATTCTGAGAAAAAATGGCTAACTTCCTAAGGAGAGAGGGGAAACTCAGGGCCACCATCTGCCTCCATCCAACAGCGGGACCTAACTAACTAACCAAAGAAAGTACCAATTCTAACTAATATTGTGATCATTGGCACAAAGGATAGGAAAAACCCCCTTTGAGGAGGAAACCTCTGGGGATCCAAGACCTAGGTCGCCTTCCATCCAGGCTAACGATGCTTGATTTGAGGACATATGTCGGTAAAGAGAATGGTTCATTAATGAGGGACATGAGTAGGGATGATGATAATCTAATAGGGAAAACTCAAAAGAAACACAGATGAAAGAAGGAACATGAGGCAGCAGGGACCCGAGAAGTGTATACTCGAGTAGTCGATGAGAAGGAGTAAATCCATGTAGAAGTCAGAAGAGCGAGGGGTATCCAGATGTGGTCATGAGGAGATTCCAGATGTGCTAATGGGGAGACTGTGGATAATGCATACTGTCTTGATTGAGCGATGCGAGTGAGCAGACACTGAGGTTGAAGAGGCATGTTTGATTATGCGATGTGAATGATTAGACCCTGAACGATTAGATCCTGAGGTTGTAGTCGATGAGGTAGCATAGGATTCAATGATAGAAATATTTGAGTAATTGAAGTAAGTAGATAAACCTTGAGGTAATGCTGAATGAATGATGACTGGAGTAAACAACTTGATACGTGCAGCAGGATGGCCACGGGTTGATAAGGTGGCATAGGAGTCATGATAGGTATGCCCAAAAGAAATATTGATAGCAGGCCATGACTGGAGTGAATCCTGGATGGCTGGTATGGAATTGGAAGAGGAGGAGACAGGAAAGATTCAATGATAATGATGATAGCCGCAGGAGTGCAGCAGTTTGATGTGAGAAGATCGGGGAAAAAGAGACTGGAAATTAACTTGAAATTGAACTTGAATGATGGTGGAGAGCAGCCAGCTGGCCCATAGTAAAGGGCGACAGACAGGACGGTATGGCCAAGAGTGGAGATAGAGCTGAATTGAGGTCACTGAGGAAGATGAATACAGATGATGATGATGATGGCTGCAGGAGCACAGTAGGTAGATTAGGTAGCATGAGACCTAATGGGAGGTAATGAATCCTTGATGGCTGATACGGAATGTGAATAAGAGGAGACGGAAGGAACTGGAAATGAACTTGAACGAAGGTAGCATGCTCGATAGAGAGATGCGAGGAATGAGGCTCCTCGAAAGGAGGCAGACTCCGAGGCCAAGAAGGCCCATCAGAAGCCAGAGGGCACGTGAACCAGAGGGTATGCTCAAGACGGGCGATCAAGAGAAGCCAAATTGGACAGTGTACAATGTGGAGGAAAGTCATAAGTGGAAAGAATCGATGACGGCCAGGACGAGAATAGGTGCTAGGCTGAGGAAGGTAACATAGGAACGGATGAGGTATGATGATGGATTGACGCCATGAAGGCACGTACTGGAAAGTGAGGTATGAAAGGACAAAGGACAGTAGGGATGTCAATGGGGTAGCATAGGACCCAGCCAATACAGGATGAGAACTGCAGTAGGGTGAGTCGGATTAGGTGGCATATGATCCATGATAGGTATGCCCCAAATCAATATTGATAGCAGGCCAGATGGAGCAAGGGAATAGTGCAGGCTAGGCAGCGAACCATGCCAAGGCATACTGATTGAGCAATTGAATTAGATGAGCAGGTAGAGGCAAGCTATCGTGGATCTGAGAGGGCTATGGAGTCGAAAGATCTCAGATGGAGGGATTGATGATGGACAACATGTAGGAACTAGACTCCTTGAAAGGAGGTAGACTCCTAAGGGGGAGGAGAATACAAATCGGAATGTGATGGCAGGATAGGGCAATGTGCAAGATAGCGGAAACCCCAAAAGAAAGTACCGGACAAGGAAGGAGGGATAGCACCCACAAGAAGGAGGAACGAAGGAAGGGACACTGAGTGGCAGACTAAAAATGTTTTTTTGTTTTTGTTTTTTTTTTTTTTTTTGTATCAGAGTGGTATACCAAAAAGTAAAATAGGAAACCTTCAAGGACTAGGAAGAAACACTGCACCTCCTGCAGGAGAATGCAGTCTGATCCATACCCACATTTTCTAGTGCTGGGGGATGAAAAGTGAAATCAGGAAGCAAATAACTGTGCAGGAATTCAGTATGTTAAGTTTGTGGCAGTTGTTGCCAAGACGATGTAATAGTTGGCAGAGAGAAACTTGTAATGGGTGGCCTAATATGCTTTGAAGATATGCTCCAAAATACATGCAGATGAACAGCTGAAGAATAACCAAATGGCTACCATACATGATGACAATGGGCACGATAAATATTATAAAACACAAGCCCGTACTTACTCCAATAGGAAAAGTCAGAGGTGAGGAATTGGCACAGCATCGGTATATCCCAGTAGAAAAGGCACTGTGACCTGCCAGAACAAGCGTTTGATGCGCTTAAGCTAGGCAGAAATGCTCCCACAAATGATAGCGGAGAGAGAAGGTGGGCCTGGAGCACCGACCGGCCAATGGGGAACATTGCACAAACATGGGGCTGTGGAGCAAAGCCACACAAAGCGGCAACAGGCACGGGAAGCACAATGCCACAGAGGGCTCCAAAGCAGGTGAAGGTGGAATCAGCAACTCGGGGACAGGTGACCAAATGGGAAGCCAGGGAGACAGAGGCAGGAGCAACAGAAAACTGTAAATCAGCAGGGAGGACAGAGCGAGGGTGAAAGAAGGAAACAAGGACATGGGAGGGAGCAAGTGGGAGTGAGCAGTAGACAAATGGAGGTATAGAGGAATGGCAGGGAAGGCAGGGGAAAGGAAGCAGAGAGAGGGAAGCAGAGACAGTGAGAAAGCAAGAACCAGGAAACGGGACTGGGAGGACGCATATGCCCGGAGAGACAGGAAAAGACGATGGGGGGGGGAGCTGTGAGGCATACCATCCCCAGCAGGCAGAGGCATCCACAGTGCAGAGCCAAAGTGCAGAAATTCAGAGGACGGCATAGTGAAAGGAGCCAAAATGTGGTAAGAAGGAACGGGCAGCCAGAGGCAGCTGCATAGACAGGAAAAAATTCCAGAGAGGCAACAGAGAGCAGCGCCTCTGGCAGCAATGAAAAAGAATTCTGGCAGGGCCCAGGATGTCTGACCTTTTAAAGCCCGATGGGGGAGTGACGTTATTGCTCTGCCAATTGAACCTTGGGCTTAAAGCTCTCCCATTGTGTTTTTTTGCAAGTACTGGCAATTTACTTTCTTTTTTTAAAATAGATAGCTATAGAAGGTTTTGCTTATGGCCAACAGCTACATCTGCATGACCCCACACATTGCACCAGACCTGCATCAGACATCATGAATGGCCACATCATGAATGGCAAAAGCAGCTGTATGGTCGCAGACATTACACCAGACCTATAGTGGACTTCATAAGTGGCCCCACAGGCCACTTACAAAACAGCTGCATAATCACATGCATTGCACTAGACCTGTAGCAGACTTCACAAGCAGCACTGTGGGACTTTCACAAAGATGCAATGTGGTCACAGACGTTGCGCCACACCTGTAGCAGACTTTGCAAGTGGTCTTGGTAGCCACTCCCAAAGCAGCTGTATGGTCACAGACATTGTGCCAGAGTTGTAGCAGATTTCTGTTATGAAGCATTTGCATCACAATGCATATTGTGCCAAACCTGTACTAGTTTACTTTGCACTTGGCTCAACAAAACCATTAAGATTTTTCTTGTTTTGAGATGGTCACGAAAGTATAGGTTGTATCTCATCAAAGTGGGTCTGAGTCTTAACAAAAACAGGTTCCTGAGTGGCAAAAACAGGGTGTGTTTTCATGACACTGCACAACATAATTGTATTAATATTTTAAAAACTATTTTTTTTCTTAATGAAAAATCCTTGAAGAGTCAACTGTATACCCTACACAACTGACCAGTGTGACAACACAAATTTCAGACATAACTTCAAAGTTTTCTGTTTTTGAAGTGTAAAGCGTTCTCATTTTATTAACTTTCTTGACTGCTAAGACTCATGAAACCATAAGTCTTGTCTCGTGAAAATGGATTCTGACTCATAGAATCTGTGTACATCGGGTTTTCAAAAATCTCCTTTCGAAAAATTTGTAAAAAGAGGGGCATGGCTAAGCAACCAGTAGAAGCGAGCATGAGCAAATCCACTGAGAGGAATCCATTTCAAACAATATAATTTCCTCTGCTGAAAAACAATATTGAACATTTGTGGATATTAATTGTTACTAGACATTGCTGAATATGAAATATGGACAGACTGAAGGGTGCAACTGTGTCAACAGACTTCTTTATGCCAAAATTTGGTGGGCAAGAAAGCAGGCAGCAGCAATCTGTGGCTCTACCAGGCCCTAGTTGGAGCCAACTCAGGAAAAATTTTAATAGTCAGGAAGTAACTGCAAACTTTAAATATCACACTAACTGAGCTTGTTGACCCTGTACAAGACGTAGACAAGAAATGTTATTCCCTGTCTCCCCAGGTAACCACATTAGGAACCAGGACTGATGCTAACAAACAATTGCTAACCAGGAAAGAAGGGTTGGCATTGTGGGCAGGGGATGCCCCAGCAAAGCTCATCAAGGAAAACAACCTTCTCTGTCAGCATTTGGAAATACTGAAGAACCAAACGAGGGCCTGAAATGTCTACGTAGTTGTCTGTCAAAGGATGTAGGAGAGGTTCCCTTTTCCTTTGCACAGCAGTGGCTCCCACAGTTACTGGGATTTTCTGAAGAAGACCCCGTGCCATGCTAGAAAAGCCATGGAGGGCAGCAGCAACACCTTTGTAACCCACGCGCCATGCACCAGTGGGCTACTACCTCTGCCTGATGAACACAATACAGGTTGAGGGGCCTGGGCTCTGTTCTCATAGTGATTGGGGGTTCTTTTCCCAGAAGAGAAAATAAGTAATTTGCAGGTCCTCCACCCAGAGTAAATATAGAGGGCCAGATATTTGTAGCTTACAACCCCCATGGGATGCTGTACCTTCCCACTTCCCCTCACAGTCACCCCACATATGAAATACCACAAACCACAAGGATACTCTATGTTGCATGCAATTAATAGCTGTCACTAATAATATGCTAACGGGCAGTTTTAAACAGCAACAATAAAAGTTTATTAACAGGGAAAGGGGTAAAGGAAATGCAGAAAATAAACAGCAGTTTGAATACTGGATGAATCTGAAACCCAAGAACATCAATAACAACAGTGTCCACCCTCAACTATTACACAAAAGGCCACCTCCCCACTGGTACCACCATCCCTACAGTCTGTATTTCCAGATACCCAGGTAAAGGTGCAGGCCTGAAATGTTGCCACAGGTTGGAAGGCATTGGAACCCTTGGAAATGGAGAAGAAGAACTCTCTACTTGATTTAACTTATGTTGAATAACCCCAGCCAGGACAGTCACTGGACTTACTTATGGTTCTGAAGACACAACTGTGGACCACAATTATGGCTGCTAGCAGTCAAGGAGCTGGGGCCTTGGACAGCTGAGCAGGATACCTTGCTGGTAGGAAGGTCTGGCAACTTGTTACCTTCTGTCTTGACAGAAGAGTACAGCAGCAATCCCACTTAGAATACAAGAGCAAGCTTGGTGGCTTCCCACTGCACAAGGAGCCCAGACCCCAGGACTCACCCCATGGTCTGACTCCCTCAAATGGGTCAAGAGTACCTCAACACTTGGGTGCATGCCCGTGGCTCCCTGTTCCCCAATCTACCCCACTTGATAAGGGCTAGCTGACCCCTTACCTGGCTCCGAGGTGGCTGGAATAGGATGCAGTCCTTGTCTCCACTTGGATCAATTCAGAAGTCTTGAAAGCAGCAGGCCCACTCTAATTCACACTTTCTGCAGAGCACTCCGGAACAGTCTCAGGCAATCCACTGATTGGTCCCTCAGACAGGCTGCAGGCTTTCTCAGGATGCTGAGGAAGTCATTCTCAAAATGATTTGGTCACTCTCACTCTGGGGCTTCCAGATGCTAAAGCGTTAGGCAGGTATCTCAGTCTTTGGCTTGGCTGTGAAAACCCTTATCTCTGGTCACTGGGTGTAAACCTCCTCACTCAGGGAGAGCCTCAGGGGAACTGACTTGAGCTGCAACTGTCCCTGGGGTCTCATGAAAAAAGAATAACTTCTGTTTGGTCAACCATAGATGTTGATCTTGGTAATCAATATTCATTAAGTCCATTTGACACCTGATTGATGGACAGTTTTGAGTGCCAACATATTGTTCATACCCCTTACCCAGGAGCCATAATTGCAGTCCTCCAGGGCTCCTAGGATGCTGATTGGCTGCTGAAGGGGTCAAAAGATCAAATATAATTGCTATGAACACAGTGTATAGGCAGTTCCAACCTTAGAGTCTTTTTGCAGCCCCATAGTATCAGTTCAGATTTATTTGCTGCCATCATTCATTAGTAGCCCCTCTGCCTTAATGTCTGGTGGCAGAGTGGGGCTTCCATGCGGCTTCCTTTGCATGTCACTAGGACCATAGCCCTAACCCCCTTGGTGTCAGGCAGAGCTCCATTGTATGGCAGCTGCAGTTTCATTTAGTGAAAGACACCTTTTAGCACCACAACAAAGTTCATTTGCCCACTTCTCCTACCCATCTCTGGACCACAGTTATCTGCCCTGGGGTCAGAGCACACAGAGGGAAACAAATACACAGCCACAATAATCAGCTTCAGTGAGTGCCATAGTACTGTTCTCGCAGTACACCCCCATCTCAGCACTTATGTGCTGATGTGAGCTGTGTAGTGGCGGCACTCCACGAATGTTCACAGAAAACGGTCAATTTATTCTTTGAAAAATGCACTGCTCTGGTCCCCCCCTCACAAGAAGCTAACACCGGGGACCAGCAGGAGGCAAAGGAAGAGCCAGGGACCCAGGACTAGGCGGCAGACCTACAGGAGGAGGCAGAAGGGCTATGGTAAGCCCACAGCCTTGGAAGGGGGTACACTTTCCTCCTAGAAGACTTTTCCACTTGTATGCTGTGGATTGGGGGACCAGGAAAAGTGCTGAAGACCACCAGACAGCTTCAGCAGCTGTTGTTTAAGATAGCAGAGACTGTGCAATACTCCATCCCATTTTACAGCATGGGACAATACAGAAAGGGCTTCAATGGAATCAACACAATTCTTTGGGGTCTCAAACTCCAACACTGACTACTATTGCCAGCAAAGCTAAGAGTCACCAGGAAGGACTTGGACGGTGCATCTCATCAGTGAACTGAACTGCCTTGGCCCTAGATATCAGCAACCTGTAAGTTTCAGGTTTCAACTGTCAGCCATTTTCGTGCTATTGTTAAGCAAAGAAAAAAAGTCTTAACAGCCATGTTTGTAGACATTTTTCAACCTTTTAGAGCATTGGAATTGCTCAATTCAGTGTTACCAAATTTGTAGAATCCGGTGATCCTGCAACCCACTACATACAGTACATTGAAAATATGAAATTATTCCGTCCAGGGACGGCCACAGTATTAAGATGAAAATACTGGGGTTTAACATAGAACAGAATTTGTAACTCCTAACTTATATGGTGACATGAAACAAAAGAGAATATTCACCTATTCCTCTATGTCCTACCTCAGCCAGGTCAAATGCAGTATTATGCATATCAGCTCAAGTGTGGGTTCTGTGTTTCTTTGCATAAACAGGAAAATGCAAGATGTTAAGCATGATGATGTCTTAAATATCTACCAGCATTTTCTTTAGAATGCTCTCAGTCTGGGAAATAGTAACCATATCCTACATGTAGACAGAAGTCAGCCCTAACTACATGTGGGAGGATGGTATTTTTGAGAAGTAGCATTGCCTAGAAGAGGTGAGCTGGCTGTAAATGTCAGAATAAAGCTATCCTTTGATAATGTGAGATTCCAGTTATTTGTGAAGTTGGAAACAAGAGGAAACATTTGTCATCTCAACTCCTCCTAATCTTATAGTGTTGACTAATGTTTCTTATCATTCACTGAACCATGGCGCATACATCTCTGCACCTCTGAGTGCATCAGCATTTAGTCATGAAAAGCCCTACCTTCTACTGTTGACCAGTATCTGAAAACAAAAGTGCCTAGGTTTTAAACCCTTATTTTGTTACAGTTTATGTACTCAGGATTTCCTAACTCAGCTACAATATATTGTGTTCAGTGGAGTCCTGAGTTTCCCACTTTTACCAGTTCTTGCATATTGGTGGAGAGAAGCACTGAGAAGTTGAGTGACTTGTTCAGGGTTACATACTGTAGTGTGATGAGTGAATGACTTTGGTGGGATTTGAACATGGCCTCTGGTTCCAAAGCCTGTCTTCTAGGGACTATACCATGCTTACTCTAACAGGGAACCTCTGCGAAACTTTCATTGTGCTAGCCTAAAAGTAACCAAACAAATATTGATAAGGGGTATTCTGAACCCCTCTATGCCTTGAACAGCCTTATTTTTTTCTATTTCTGTTTATGCCCTTCATTTCGGACCCTCCTTATCCCAGGACCTCCAGGCACCTCACAATCTCCCAGCCTCACCCAACCATGGCTACCTACTTCCACTGAGCCTTGGATATACCCTTCAAGTGGGGTTGGGTGGTTGACATACCTCTGAGCTGCTGCAGATTTTGTTGGGTGGTGCCAGTGCAATGGAGATGTGGGGGTTTGAATATACTAGGGTCTTTATCATGGAGTTGCTGGCACTGTGCCTTTTTCCAGTTTTCTTTCCAGCCCTTAGGGACGTCACGTGAAAGGACATCAAGGCTTGCATGCACATGCTGTGCACGTGTCTACCTGCCAATGTCAGCAATGACCTTACTGACCCCTCTGTCCTTCAGCTGCATTGCCACTTGAGTTCCCCCAGGTGGAAGTATTGTTGCAGAGGATGGAATGCTCCCTCCGTGGAGGAAGAGAACATCCTCTAGGATGTTCAGTCCTCCTTCCCCCAGTCAGCCACCGATGAATGACCTGAGCTCGTTCCTAAACTCGAGTTATTGACGTTGTGAGCAGAAGTGCTACTGCTGCACTGACAGGCTGGCCTGGACAGCCTTTGTTTTAGTTCAAAAAGGATTTCTTCACTTAGATATACAGGGATCCATCATATTTGCCTGTCACCCCTGGATCACCTACTGACATAAGATGATTGCCTTCACTGCAGCCAGTACAAAATGAAAACAGATCCATTCTTAAGGACCCAAAAAGGAATTAACCAGCCCAGCCTGCATCCCCTGTATGGACAGAACATAAAGCTTTTACAGGAAGTAGTCTGCTCCACTACTAACCAATAAAATGCAACAACTGTAGTATTAGACATGCTGACCCACTCACCATTTATTATTCCCAATATGTTTATTACAATGCTGCAATACAGTGTTCCTCTACAGCTCACCAGTTTTTGGCTATGAAATAACCTCTTCATCAGGGTGGACAGGTCACTTAAGTACTATGTGTCCCTTTATCTCATCATTCAAAAGTAAATATGCCTTGTCTTCAATTTTTACTTCTGGCTGTTTTTTATTATTTTATTTTTTATTGTATTCCGCTGAATTATTTATTTATTTTTACCAGGAGAGATGCACTAAGCTGAAAGCATGTTTACAGGTGCGACCTGGGAGCACGAGGAAGTTAAGTGGCTTGCTCAGGGTCATGCAGTACGCAAGTGGAGGCTGTGGGATTCAAACCCAGGTCATCAGGCTTGCAGCTCAGAACCTTAAACCACTGTGCTATACTGACTCCCTGTCACTCTGTCCATGGACATGGAACTTTCATTAAGGGTTAGCAGTGAAGACAGAGGAATATGACACCATGTGGCACCCTTTCGTCGACTCACTAAGTGATACCTAGGTAGTCTGAGCCACCCATGTAAGTCAGTTTTCCACAGGTTCACTCAATGGGGTTATGATGATGACCTCATTGTAATAACATTTTCAACAACATGAAACTTTGTGACCTTACATCTGAACTAAAAAAAAAACAAGACAACGATATGCAATTATGTAAGAAAAAGCCTACAATATACATAAAGAAACATCAATACATTTAAAAAACAGCTAGATGTCAATATTTCAGTGAAAGTATAAGATTTTCTTTAAACAAAGCATGACCACACCCATTGAATCCTACCAATGCTACTTATGGTGATTTAGGGCAGGTCAGTTAATGTCAATGTGGCACATGCATGATGGTGCGAGTCACCTACACGCTGCAAATCTGTGGTGCACAGGCAACCCTACATCCCTGAGCCATGCATTGGGGGTCCTGCATATCTCCTGCAGCATGCATTGAAGGGACACACATCCCATCCACACTCAATCCCCATCTGGTCATGCACTTATGCATGCAGCTGGTCCAGGGTGTGTCGGAGGGGAGCATGACTGCCTTCAAACCATTCATGAAGGTGCAGAGTGCCTGGTAAGGGGTGCAGGATACAGCAGTGAGAACCCTGTCATATCCTTTACATGCCCCCCCAATGACACCTGCAACCTGTGGGCTGCAATGGGACAGGAAATTCCTCTGCCATGATGCCCCAGCCCAATTGGCTGACAGGGCGGGCTGGGGACAGCTACTCAGGCATCTATCCATACTTTCAGAAACATTAATCCATATCATCCCAGAATCCCCTGCTCGTACAGAGCCGGGGATCCACTTCAGGACCAAGGAATTGGATTCCCACCTGTCTCCCTCAAACCACTCCCCATGAAGCTGTGTGCTGAGAGGTGGGGTTGCAGACAGACATCCTGTAGTTGCATATGGTTGTGCATACTGTGTACCCTGCACATGTCCCCAGAGTCACAGCTAGGTGGACTGCATATGCATGAATTACGTGTACCCAGACACACCTTAGTGCATAGACCTCATTGTGTGTAATCTCTCTTCTTTTTGCTCTGCCCAGCTCTGTGTTTAACCTCCCTGAACTTTGATTAGCATTGGTCAATGTCACTCATCCTCTCTGTGCATGTCCAATGGATTTTACCACTATTCATGGATTTTAAAGCACTTTTGGAATACAGTGTGTGTGAAAGGTTGAATAACAACAAAATTCCTTTCCTTACCTTATGGGTTGGGACATACATTGTTACAGAGACACATTTGGAAATAATTCAGAAAAGGGGCTCAAATAACACTTTATTTAAGATACAGACATCAGCCAGCAATTTAATTAAAAAAGCAGTTTATTCTTTCATGAAAACCTGATGATACCATGGTCTGTAATGATCCCATATTACATATCACATAATACGTATCATGTCATACAGATAAGATGTTAAATCAAGGTCCCATCTGCCTGTTCTAGTAGTTGTTCTGGTAGATATCAAAGATTCCATGGTACTTCTAGCAAAGAGAAGGGTATTTTTATTTAAAAGAAAAAATCCAACATAACATGGACATTTAAAGCACACAATTCATAAGTATATATATATCACAAGTTAAATCAGCTGTAAAGAAAAATGAAATCCCAAGATAATTAATGCCAAAATAACCCAAATGTATTTATTTATTTCATAACCGAGTAGGTACACTGGTCTGAGGGACTGTTTTTAGGTACAATCTGCACCATCTGGATGGCCCATACGGTACAGTCAACGCAACATACAAATCAAGATGACACATTCATCACAGACAAAGCATTAAATATGACAATTGATAGAATCAATACAGCCATACCGTGAATTCAATATGTGACAAATAACAGTTCGGCCCCCAGTATGAAACACAGGCCAGTGGTGCAATAACTAACAAAAAATGCAGTTGAGCCCCCAGTTAGAAGCCTACTTTGTTTTTATTGTAGGCACAAAAACAGAACGTAGTGCAACCCCAGCTCTCAGTGATGTTCAGGAAGCAAAATAACCTACTGAGCTAATGACATGTGCCATATGGTGTGTTTCAGGACATCCAATCACAGGACTCCAGAGAGATTTATGTTTTTGAAGACAGTGGGTTATATTTTTGAAAATATATCTTTAGCAAGTGTCTGGAAACCATTTTAGCAGCAATCTCAGGTGCTGTATGCTTCTGTTGTGTTGTCAAAGCACATCTGGCTTGCCACATGAAATAAACTGCAGTATTAGGAAAATGCCAATTACTATATAGGACAAGTGACCTGTGCAATAACTGGTTCATGATATGTTTGACTGATAGTGTTCCAAAAAATTCTTGCATAGGGACAGTCAAATAGGATGTGTTGCTAAGTTTCTATTATTCCTATACAGGAATTTCTTGGACATTCACATTCTTCTACTTCTTACGTTTTAGACTATCTCTTACTGGTATTCTGCTATGAATGTCCAACCACACTCTATCTTACATTCGTGGAGGAAATCTAGGCTTCACCAATTGGGCAGTAGCCTCAGCTTCCCTTCCAGTAGGTCATAGTTTAACTTCTAATGGAGGGAAAAATTGCGATCTAAAAATCAGCTGATAACAGTTGTTTCCTAGTGTTAACATCAATCCCCACACCAGATAATTTGTACTTGTATTTATTTTTATATTTTTATTTGTTTTACCAGGGAAAGGTTCCATTGAGTGATGCTCATTTACATGGAGGTCCTGGTTAGGATAACTTAAAACATCATAAAAATTAGCAAGGTACATGTGCAGTTACATTGCAGAGAAGTCAACAAATCATCATAATTTACAAGGAAAAACATATACAGTACAATACAGATGACAGAAAAGGTCTAGCACTCAATATGCAGTATATAAAGCGAGGCTAATACTTTTATAATAGATAACTAATATGAGCTAGCACATATCGGTTTTACAAGGAGAATTCAGCCTTGCGTGATAACCAGCACGAGTTCAGCAACTGTACACATCAATGCAATGAGTATTCAGGAGATTTTTAGAAGCAGTAGCCCCAGGTAAGACATTTAGTTTTAAGGTGTGTTGCAGCTTATTCCAAAGTGTAGGGAACAGAGCAGATGAGTGCACCTTTTCCACAGTGAGAGAAAAACCTTGCTATCTACAGAAGAATGACATTGCAGTTTCTTAACCCATATGGACTAGTGGATCCGTGGAACAATGCTGTAATGTATGGTGGGAGATCATTTACTAGTGTCTTGAAAGACCACAAGTAAAGCCACGGCTCAATTTTGAACAGGGCAGTTCAGACATAGTCTGGGACAAACAGGTCACTTCTTTTACATGTAATTGTCAGACAGCCCCACTGCCAGTCTGCATTAAGGGGTACAATCCATTTTCCATCTGAGTATCCACAATTTAGGTTTACCTGCTAAGGTAGGGATTATATTATTATACAAGAACATGGTATCAAAAACCACCAAAAGGTGTATCCCATTAACCCCCCAGCATCAGGGGGTCTGTATGTTACCTCCCTCTTAATGGGGTTCTATCTACTCCCCTTCAACCCCTGAAAAAATACAATATACAATCTTGTTTCTAGTTCTGGGGTGGGGAAACTGTGACTCACAAACAAAATACATGGGAATATTAGAGTATGGACTAAAAAGACTCTCTTGGGGGATGCTGTTGAACTCAAGCTGTGCAGTCACCTACCACATCAGGTCCTCAGAACTGAAGTTTTACACTTGCTAAATAATTATTTTTTGGGGAGTTACTTAAAACAGCTTTTATGGTATTTGGTGGAAGAAGGTTGCCTGACCAATATGGTAACATCAAACTGGGGTCAACAGTTAGGAGAAAGTTGCAAGGATGGAGAGAAAAGTGCAGTAGCAGGCCTGAGCATTCAGTTGACACAGTATGACATGCCTCAGGGTGAGAGCTCAGAGGAGACATTGCAGAATCTTGGCTACAAGCTTTAGAAACTGCTGGTGTCTTCCACAGCTATGAATAGCAAGTTTAATGCTCTGACTGGTAGGAAAGTGACAGCGGAGATGTTGGTACAAACTTTGCAGCCACAAATGGAAGATATCTGGTGCCACTCGGACACATGCAAAGTGCCATGTCTCAATGGGCTAAAGAACCCCAGCACACATACTGTATGTCAGACTGGAAATTCTAGAAAATCAAATAAGAAGTCATAATGTATGACTGATTGGAATACATGAAAGAGCAGAGGGTGACCATATCATGCTTCTCCTGAAGGACTGGCTATGACAGCAATTCTGATCACAGAGTAGCTTGATTTCACTATGGTTAAAGCATTCTGAATTCAGCACAGAGGAAAGCAGCTGGAGGAGTTCTTCTGAGTGCTCATGATGGTGGTAGGCAGTGCTGGAACCCAAGACAGTCTATTTAACATGGCCAAATGATATGGCTCCTTATGTGTGAAGGGGGCAAGATTACTTTTATTCCTTGACATATGTTATGCAACACAATCAAGAAAAAAATACTTCAGCAGGGTTAGTAATGTCTTGACAGACTTGTATATCCCTCATTCAATCCAGTTTCCGACTAAATTCATGTGATTTGGGACAGAAAAGTTATGTATTTGATAATGCTGAAGATGTGAGAAAGTGGAACGAGAAGATGGCCGTCTCCAGATAGATCACAAGGGACCATCCAATGCAAGGGAATGAAGAAGTTGGGACCTGAAATGATGACAGCATTCTTTTTTTCCACTTTCATCTAGGCGGGCTCTCCTATTATCTCCTATTATATTAACTTTTCTGAGTGTCTGTCTAGATCAAAGTTTGACTATGTGATACTCTGCAGGGTATCACAGGAGTCTGTGTTTGTTTAAGGGGTGGCCACTCTATTACAGTGTTCCCCCATTGTGGTATTCGCGGTTTAAACGTTTTGGATTGTATAGGTCTAAGTATGAATCGTAGATTTGCAAGTTTTGTTTATTTAATGATATAGAGCTGTAAGTGCTTTGATTTTCCTTTTTCAGCCTCAGAGTGAGCTGCCAATCAATGAGCATGTACTGTATACAGTATGCACTCCATGACAGTTCAGTGGGTGGCCAACCGTGGCGATAAGAGGAGGGCTGTTTTTATTTATTTATTTATTTATTGAAATGTTTCACCAGGAGGTCACACTGAACAACAAGTTGCTCGTCTCATGGTGCAACCTGGGGAAGGGGTTACATAGGGTTGTGAAGGATGATCAGTTACAGTATTATGTGGGTAGTACAAACAATACAACATTGTAAGATTGTGCAACAGTTGGAACACAAGGTATTGTACAATAAATAGTGGTGGAACATTGGGTAAATTACAATACATGTCCAAAATCATACAAAAGAACATATAAACATACAAAACAGTAATAATGCAATAGAACCATTTATAGTGCATGAGTGTACCAGGAGCAGGCTCGAGGTAGTATGCAAGAAGGCCGATGCTGGTCACCAGCTCGGTGTTCAGTATGGGATGGGGCAGGGTGGTGACCACTACCTGTCAGGGTGGGGGTCCACTAGACCAGGGAAAGATTATATTAACATTTTAATTTATGGGCAGACCAGGGCTAGGGGGTCCTCTAGATCACCAGGGAATGGTTAATATAATAGTATGGGGCTGGAAGGGGGGGTCCGCTAGACCACCAGGGACTGATTGATCTAATACAGGGGAATAGGGCTGGGGTGCTGCTAGACCACCAGGGAATGATTTATAAACAGTGTGAGATATGGGCACATTGGGGCTGGGAGGGGGCATGGCACATGATGAGGAGGGCTCCAAGAGTGGCCCAAGTGGTCAAACCCTCCCAGAGGATGATATTCTAAGTATCCTTAGACCAGCCCAGACTGGTCTAAGGGTGCTTAGAAGTTTGTCCTCTGAGAGGGTTTTGAGAATCCCAATTTGTAGGGGATGTGGCAGCTTGCGTCTACTGCATGCCTCCTAGTGCCATGCCATAGCCTATTTTGTGGTGCATGGATGGTGTAAGCCGCCTTTGGTGCACACAGCCTGCAGCTGACACATGCTGTATTTGTGAATTGCTCCCGGTGCATCTTCTGGTGCAAGCAGACTTTGCACCATTCTTTGTGTGACAAACTCCTTGCGCCATGCCGGGAGCTCAGAAAATTGAGCCCAGGGTTTTCTTTTGGTTCCCATCCCCATGGGAAATTATCCTTGTGAACATTGTGCACAGTGTGGAAGCAACTGACTAGCAACCTCCTCTGCCCTCTACAAGGACGCTGTTGCATCACTGGACCTCATCAAAGTCCTCCAGTCCCCCTTGAGGCTAAACCATGAAACTGGTATCTCCACACTCATTGACCTCATAGTCACAAATCGACCCACCCACATATCTGAGGTCTCAGTACTTCCGGATGTACTGAATGACCACTCGCCAGTCCTCTGTAGATGGTCCTCACTAAAAACCCATAAACGGCTACCCAAACATACACTTATACGTCCCCTAAAAAAGGGATCTCTCTCGTACCTCAAACAACACCTATTACAATGTGACTGGACCCCCATCAGCACTGCACAGTCTACTGACAGTGCCCTGAATTACTTTATCTCCACGTTTGACTCTGCTTGTGACTGCTATGCCCAGTCTGTAAATAGAAAGTCAAAAGTCAGGACACCCCCTGGCTCTCCCACACCCTATTTGACCTCATAAAGCAACGCGACAATCAATGGCCTAAAGATAATGAATCAGGCAAACCGCATGCCCGGCAACTCTATAGGGAACTTAGGAACAAATGTACCTAGGAAATTTGGAAAGCCAAAGCTACCCACTACCAGGAGATACTCCCCTCCTCCTTGGGCTCTGGATGCAAATTTTGGAACAACATCAAAAAACTGAATGGAAAATTTGTCTTCCCCCCACCCACCCACCCAGCTGCTAGTAAATGGCTCACTTTCCCAGGACGACCTATTGATTGCCGATACTCTTAACACTGCATTTTCTGATCTTAGCGGTATCTTTCCCCCTAACTTCTTCGACCCGGCCCCGGACTTGCCCACCAGTCCACCTCTTAAAGCATCCATCCCCGCTTTCAGACTCTGAACAATCACTCCCCTAGAGACAAGACCATATTTAACCAAAGCCCTCAGGAAAACGTGCTTTAGTAGCAACTTGCTGGACCTAAAACTAGTCCTCCTCACCTTAGACTCCATTATCTCCCCACTCACTGACATCCTAAACCAATCCCTCTGTCATGGACAATTCTCCTCATGCTGGAAAGCAGCTGTCATCACTCCAATATTGAAAAGTGGGGATAGCACTGCCCCAGGCAACTACCGCCTCATCTCCATTCTCCCCCGCCCCAAGGTGCTAGAAAAAATAGTGTCAGATCAACTCTCAGACTAACTCACTAAATACGACCGTCTCTCCCCCAAACAGCATGGTTTCAGGAAGGGCCACAGTACTACAACTGCCCTTCTTGAATACACTACTTTAATAAGCAAAGCCCTTGATAGAGGGCGCTTAGTCGGATCTGCCTATATTGACTTAACCAAGGCGTTCGACTCTGTCAGTCACACACTCCTAATCCAATCCCTGCATTGCATGGGTCTGTCCCTGGACGCTATTGTGGGTTTAAAAGCTACCTCAGTGACAGAACCCAAAGGGCTAAGTTAAACGACACACTCTTGGCCAGTAAACCAGTACTTTTGGGAGTCCACCAAGGCTCAATACTGGGCCTCCTCCTGTTTAGCATGTACTTGAATACTCTCCCAAAGGTGTGCTCCGGACAAATGCTTCTGATGCAGTTATATTTGACAGCCACTCGGACCCCCAATCCCATCAATCCTACTTGCAAAGCTCCTTTTCTGAAGCCGAGGCCTGGTTCTCAGAGCACCATCTTGTCCTGAATTATAAAAATACCAAGGCCATACTTTTTACCCACAGACAAAATAAGCTTAAAAATTTCCCCCTCAACATCATAACGTCCAGGGCTCCCTCTCGACCTTGTGCCCAACTTTAAATACCTGGGCATCACCCTTTACTCCTCTCTGATGTACCATGATCACATCAATCTGCTCAGCTATTAATTCCTGACTAGGTCTCCAGTATAGACACAGGGGGTGTCTCCCCCCTGATGCCCTAGGTCTTGCCATGACATCATCAGTGCTCTCCCTTATTGACAATGGGATTATAATGTATGGTAGAACGTTTTTATTCATAAAAACCCATACCAGCTAAAATGTTGTTATGCTGCAGTAGCTTGTTGTTATGCTGCACTAGGTACGTAGCTACTGCAACGTAACAGCTTAGAACCTTGTATAAAGTACTATTAGCGTGAGCCGCATGGTCATCCATCAACTGACATTACCATTTTCGGTTAAGTGAGACAGCAACTGTTGACATTATGAAATTTAACTTACAGATCATAGTTATAGAAAAAAATGAAGCTCCTATGACTCCAAATATTTTCAGCTAACTGTCTGTGATCTATGACTTGACAAAATCCCTTTTTGTTTTCCTTTACAGGTCACGCTGTGGCTTCCGGGAGTTCAAATGTCAACATGACTGTGGCGCTTCAGTTTCTTCTATAGCAATGGACTCCTAGTTAAACTGTAGTTCTAAGATAGCCCTCTGTATGTAGCAGTAGTGTAATTGGGTAATCATTTTACTTTTCTTGATTTGGTGTATGAATGTTTTCCAGCTGCCACAGTTGATGCTGCCGTCCGATGGAAGGCTTATGATTCGTAAAGTAAAATTTCATAATGTCAACAGCTGCTGTCTCTGCATTTCTTTCAGACTATGTGGGGCACAGTAAGTAGATGTACAGTTTGAGTCTATGCTCATTTGTCAGTTGTCAACATAGATGGGAGACCATACACTATAAAAGAAAATGTATAGTCCTCTCTCTGTAACAAGTTTGAAAACTCTTCTAGAGGTTGTCATGGTGACGCAACCTCTCGAGCTTCGCTCTCGAGGTTCCAAACATCACCATGACAACCTCTCGAAGAATTTACAAACTTGTTACAGATAGAGGACTATACATTATCCTCTATGTTATCTATGGTACGGCCGACCCCACTGCCCTGCATCAAATCATGATCTCCCTAAATAAAGCCTGCCAGTTAGTCACTGGATGCAACCGTTGGACAAACACCTGTGATCTCTATAGACACACCAACTGGCTTAACTTTGAAGGCAGACTCAGGTACCAGACCTGTCTCCCTGCTTGGAAGTTCTCCCTAAACACCCCCCCAGGTCTCTGCCACCTTGTTCAGCCCTCCACTCACCCGCGGTCTACATGGAGCTCCTTGCTAGCCCCCCTCTCTGTACCCTACTGCAGGACCTCGCAGGGCTAACACTCCTTTTACTACAGGTCCCCCGTCAGGTTGAATGAAATGCCATTGGCCATCACCCAGGAACAGCGACTAGGCCCATTTAAAACCCTACTTGGTGCTGAAATCCTCTCCCACTCCAACTGTAACTGTGCTTAGTCCTTCTACCCCTTGCCTGTGACTATAACCTTTTGATTTCTATATATTGTTATTGTACATGCTGGACGTATAATGATTTGACACGGATTGGTCCTTTCCACCCTTAAACTGTAACTTGTCTTCACTTTATGCCTCTTATTGTACATACTGTCTCTAAAGTTGTAATGTATATATTCTGGTGTGTTCTCTGGATATTTATTATTGTATAACTTGTCATTTCTTGTAATGTATGTATATTGTGTATGTAATGTATATATTACGTGGAGCCTTTGCAAAGGAGTCCTTGACGCAAGGGTTGTAATTACAATCCCTCCAATAAATAAATAAATAAAACATGCAGGTTATTAGAAATACAAAACCCCTGCAGAAATGAAAACATTTAAATTAGATGACATATCTCTTGCAGTTCCACTTATGTAGAATATCTTAAGTATAACTATGACAAGATATACATTGGGCAGACAAAAAGGGAACTATGTTTACGTATTTCTGAACATAAAGCTATGATTTGCAGAAAGGACATTGTAGACATTTTGTTGAAGGAGGGCACCAGGTTCCCATCACTTAGATTTTATGGCATCGAACAAGTGGAACCTTTATCCAGGGGGGGGGGTGTGATAGAGATCAGTGGCTACTTTTAAGGGCAGTCTGTTGGATAGAAAGGTTTGAGGCATTGCGTAAGGAACACAGAATGAATGCAGAGACTGGCTGACTGACTGCCTGCCTGCGATTGCTTTGATTGTAATTTGAAATGACTGGAATTGAATATTATGTTTTAGAGAGGGAAATTAGTTATCTCAGGATCTCTTATTCCATTACATAGACATTCCATGCCTAAAATCTTAAGTAGGCACTTTCTTCACATTAGGGCCATATCGAATATTGTATTAGGATGGTACATTTTTTGTCAAATATTGTTATGTTGTTAAGTTGCTTCTTTTGGTATATTGTTTTCATTTTTTGGTATTGTTTATAGACTGATCCCTACAGTCTAACATTAGATTTTACTCTGAGAAATACAGTACAGGTATTATCACTAAATAGCTGGTTGATCTTGAGCCTCTGATGCGCTGAACTCCTGGGACCTGAAATGCAAGTGGGGTTTTAAATTAATACGTTTCTGGATATAACACATGTGGATAATGTAGTGGTGAATAGACACACAACTGAAAGGAAATCATACTTCCTATATTAAGTTAACCCCTTTTTCTGCATCCTGGGAGGTTATGAGATGGAACTCTTTCATCTCACCCACATTCCAAGATTCCTGGCTGTGTGACGTCATGCATATGCTAATGGGTGTGACATCATCATGCTTGGACATCTGGATCAGCAGTAGCTTTACAAGGCACAAGCTGGGAGCATGCAGCTAGGCTAGCGCTTTTGGCCATATGTTTCTATGAGAAACACAGCTTTGTGTTTGTTAACCACAGATGTGATTCCAACTTGCAAAGCCTTTGATGGTTTGGTAAGCTTGATATTTTAATATCTGTATTTACTTTTGGAGACTATGTACAGTATGGTACTAATCTTAAAATGTATTTTCAGAAGAAATACTGTTGCTGTTAAGTGCTGCATAAAAATTATATTGAAAATGCTGTATATGTTTATGAATTACAGGACCACTACCCCTTGATAAAGCTGGTGGGGCTCAGTGAAAATGGTTGGGACAGACGTTCAGTGGCCACAACAATTTTATAAAATATTTTGATGAAATTTTATGAAATGTTTAAGAAGATGGTGTTCACTGCTGATTCATTCATCTGCTGTTTGGATTGAATTTCAATTGCCAAACCGTTGACCACCTCTCTAGCCTTTGCAAGTCTCTCTGCACCTCCGTAACCCTTTCCTTGCTGACTACTCTGCCACAGAGCTTAGCGCTGTCTGTGAAGAAACATGCCTTGCCCTGGATTCCTCCTGCCATGTCACTGGTGAACAAGTTGAAAAGGACTGGACCCAGAACCTATCCTTGTGGCACCTCACTTGTGACTTCCCTCTCTTCTGATTTGATTATTTTAGCCACAACACTTGTCTCCCTTCCAAGCAGTTTCTCACCCATCTAAATGTGTCCTTTGCTGCACCCAGATCCTATAGCTTCTTCAACAACCTTTTGTGAGGCACTGAGTTGAAAATCTTGCTAAAATCTAAGTAGAGTAAACCCAGAGCATGGCCCTCATCCACTACCCTCTTTACCCAGTCAAAGAATACTGTCAGGCTGGTTTGACAAGACCGCTCAGCCATGAAGCCATGCTGTGTGCTGTCCTTAAGTTCATTGTTCTCCAGGTAGCTCACTAGGTTCACTTTGACTAGTCTCTCCATCAGTTTACCCACAATAGAGGTAAGACAGGTCTGTAGTTATTTGATTGCTCCTTGTCTCTCCGCCATGGAGTGGACTTCATCAGCTACTCTCCAGTCTTTAAGAACTACCTCATGTCTGAACAGACCTATTGAATAGCCCTCCCAGGGGCTCAGTTAGTTCCATTGTCAGTTTCTTGAGCACCTTTGGATGGATCATCTGACACTGGGGCCTAATCTATCTTGAGGGCTGCTGTCTCTTTCCAATTCACTAATGAATTCTTGCTGGATCATCTGGGGGACCCCTCTTACAGCTGCCTTAATGCCATTCTGACAGAAGCCCTCTGTCTTCTTTTGTAAATACAAGCAGAAGTAGTCGTTAAGAGTGGTTGCTTTCTGCCCATCCTCCTCAATTACCCTGCTTCCCTATATTAGCTTAACAACTCCTCCTCCCTTCTCCCTAATATATCTAAAGAACTGTTTTTTCCCCACCCTGAACCCTCTCCACAGTACACATCTTTGTGTCTTCCTTTGCTTCTCTGACTGACTTCTTGGTTACCCTTTGTATTTTTTTACTTTTTATTGAACAAAAAAAGGATAAATAGAAACAACCAACAGCATGGAATATACAACATCATAGTATATTGTTCAGCATAAACTAGCATAAGAAAGTGCATCTCTTAAATACATTCAATTATCTAACGAAGTCTGTTAGGTCAATATTTGCAGGGCAGATGCCCTGTGTCAACAATCTTATGCAGTATGAAGGGGTGTACAGCAGGGTCTTGAAACATTGTATGTCAGTGCAGTATTCATTAAGGGATTCATGTTGCATGAAAAATTACTGTTTTATCATTGACAAAATATAGAATTCATTCTAAACAGTATAAATCCACCATCAAATGAAATCAGGTACTAAGGGTGGGAGCACTAGTGCCTTTCCAGAACATCAGGATACATTTCTTGGAAAGTAGAAGTGCTACCGAAATGGGTTTGTATTTAGGATTGAAAATATTCTGATAATTGAGCTTATGAGCTAAAAGAACTGTAGAAGGATCCATTTTCAATTTTATACCAGTAGCACATTGTAGTACCTCAAATACACCTGCTGATCCACAGAGGCCTGCAGTAGATGGCTGTAGTCATCCAAGGGGTCATCTGCATGGCCAGCATGCTGGCCCCCATGATGTTCCTTTCCCTGCGGCACAGCGCCCTGTGACGGTGCCATCCTGGGGTACATCATCATGCAGTGCATTGCTTCTGCCCCCTGCCTCCATCCCCGCATTAACACAGTCCAGCTGCTGCCACTGCCCCTCCAGCCACTGATCACCGGGCACCACCAGCATGGCTGCAGCGGCACCACCAACCCCACTACCACATCCACATACCAGTGCTTCATCACTGGATGACACAGACACAGCTAGGACAGGGGATGATGTGCAGGCAACCATGCCGGTGCTGCCCGCACTGCTGCCTAGGCGGATGCCATTCGTGGGAGCCCCCGTGACCCACCAACATCACTGTCTGGGACGTGTGTCACGTCATCATTGGTGCTGGAGTTGACCCCAATCTGTGTCTCAACACACAGGATACCGTGACTGGTGTCATACTGGAATGCAGCCAGGGCCTCATCCACACCCGCACCACAGGCATCAGTCCAGACAGCTGTGCAGGGCTGCAGGTGGTTGGTCCCTCGGGCACCTGTGGAGGTGTATGGGTGCTCCACCGGTTCCAGGGCCACCCCCTCAGTGGACATACCCACCACCACTGCTCCATGCAGATGCTCAGGAGCTGTAAAGGAACACAGTACCATTAGTGGTCCCGCCTGGCCCAGGAGCCCACCCCCACCTCCCACACACTGCCAGCACTGGTCCTACCATGTAGTGATGGGCTGCCACCCATCTGGAAACCTCCACTGGGAATGCCCTCTATGGCACAACACCGCATGCTACCAACCACCTGCTCCTCCAGTGGCATCAGGCAAGGCACATCCTGCTGGCCCCCACCAGTGGCTGCACATGCTGCCCTGATGGCAGCCACCTTGTCCTTAATCCTCCTCTTGTCCATGCCAACCTTTTTCTTGTACTCCTTTATGGAATGCTGGTGACTGCCCTGCTGGTTGACTGCATGTGCCACCTCGCCCCACACCACAGCATGGGCCTGTGGTGTGCCCCTCTGTCCACTGAGCAGTGTTTCCCTGTCAAGGTAGGCCTTGAACAGGGCATCTGATTCCACCCTGGTGAAGTTGGGCCTCTGCTTCCGCACCCTCCCCTGCTCCTCAGCCTCCTCGCATTTGTCATGCTTGTGCCTGGGGAGATGGACAGGTGTTACCATGGACCGTGCAGACCCATACAGCCCTCCCAGATCACTGTCCCCACATCTCCACAGCATAGCACCTCCCTCCAAAGGCTGCAATACTGATCCATGGCATGTGCATTTCCATGTCGCTTTTATAGTGCATCACATGCAAATGAGGGCATGCGCAACTGTAATGGGATGCAAATGCAGTGGATACGCTGTGGAATGGCTCATGAGCTGATTTGCATATCCTGGCTGAATATCACTCAGCTACAACTTGTGCAATGGCGTTGATTGTGGCGCACCATTGTGATGTGCACATCGGCACCACACCATGCATGTGCGAGGTGCTGACACGTACGCTAGCGACGCAGCATACGCTCCGTCCATGGGAGGCAGTACAGTACACAGCCACTGCTGTGCCTGTGGTGTTCATGTGCAGTATGTCCATTGGGCACTCGTGCCATGGTGCACCGTGGGCACCATGTCGCCTCCGCGCAGTGGGCCATTGCATGTCGGCACACACATGCACCATAACATGCACCATACAGAGGCCTTCCAATAGCACAGTGGTGCTCTGTGTGTGGACAGACCCTTGACCTTGCAGCTGCCCTTTGTCCTCTAGGCACCGTGCAGCCACATGGCTGCCCCCCAATTGCGCAGTCCGGTGCCAGTGTGATTGCGATTGGCAGTGCAGTACCATGCTGCTTCAGCACATGGGACACATGCACTACCAGGTGCCATTTTGAGCTCAGCAGAGACTGTACGATGCCGCTCACCAGAGCTCCTGTGTGCAGTGCAATTGAGCTCGCTAACCTGGTGGCTCTTGTGGAGCCCCATGAGGGTGCCCTGTTTGGGCAGGTGTCCCTCCTGAGGCCTCACACCGAGGTGTGGCAGAAGGTCACTGAAGGTTTTGAGGAGGTGGGAAGCAGTGTCGGCACCGCTACAGGGACCTCCAGTGGCATGACCCCGACCGTGTGGGGTGACTGCAGGTGCATGCCCGGCGGGGAGCCATGCTATGGCCAGGTAGGTGCTCCTTCACCATCACTAGTCATATCTGACTGTCCTCAGGGTGCAGGGTTTGGCAGGCCATGCCGCTTGGGGGGGCCAGCACCTGTGTTGTCAGTTTTGGGGGTGCACCATGCCCACCCTGAGCCACCGTGGCCCAGATAGGCTGTGCAGGCACATGCATTGGTGGAGGGGCCTATGGGTCAGCCATGTACTGATGTGTCTCTCTCCATGTTTTCCCCCTAGGCCTGGAGGACCGCCGTAGGAGCCGGATGGCCTAGGAACATCATGGGCAGGACAACACCAGAGGCATGGTCATGCAGGCAGGACACAGTGGTGGTGTTGGGGGTCAGCAGCGTGCTGCTGACCAGGACACAGGTGAGTACTGTGATTCCCTATACACCTGTGCATAGTGGTTTGCAGAGGTGGTGGTGAGGCATGGAACCTCTGCACAAGGCCCCTCCAGATGTGCATGTCCTGCAGTGCCCTCTGCACCATCCTGTGGGACGGCACATGTGGGTGGGTGTCACAGGTAGGCCGTGGGTGCACTCGGCGCCTGGCTGTGCCACTGTCTTCCCACTGCATTGCCAGGGTGCTGGACGGCCAGAATGGTGCTGTGTTGTGCATAGGCAGTGATGTGTGCAGTGGTTTGCATGGCTGCGGGTGCCTGGGTAGGCTGATCATTTGGGCGCACTCACTGTGTGTGGTCGCATGCCATCCCAGGGGTGCAGGCCACTGATGCACACTGTGCACATTGGGTGGGCTGCATTGGTCAGGCCAGTCAGTCATACAGTTTCAGCTCCCTTGTCCAAGGTGGACCATGCTGAGCTGCCATGGAACGGACCCTCTAGGAGATCCTGCAGGTCACCCGAGCCACGCTGGAGCTGCTGGAGAGGATGGACAGGGGTTACCATCACCGGCACCACAGATGCCACAGGGAGGAGAGAGAGGACCAGGGCCACCAGTAGGGCCTGCAGCACTTGATCAGACTCCATCCCTCCCCGGACTGTACCCATGACCCCATGTCCCCCACCTTTTCCTCTTCCTTTGTCCTCTGCCCTTCCCCTTCCCCCGTTGCATCCTTGCACATCCCCTCACCCATTGTACAGATCTGTACATAGTTTTTGTTGCTGTTGTGTTGTTTAATAATACATACTTTTATACCTATGTCCATGTCGCTCTCGGATTTGCAGCAGGCACATGGAGCCTTGCTGCAGTGGTGTGCATGTCTACTGTGGGGTGGTACTGGCCTGGCCGTAGGTGTGTTTGGCGGGGCTCCTCCACTGGTGTGGGTAGGGGCCATGGTCTCTGTCCAGGGACTGTGTGGTGTGCCCTGTGCACTGTTTGCCTGTGTGCAGCAGGCTGTGGTGCATGTGCCATGTCCCAGCCACCCCTGTCAGTGTGTGCTGTGCCTGTGCAGCTGTGACCATTGCAGCTACACCACCACCATGCACGACTGTGGTATGCATGGTTGTGCCGACCCCACCACCGCATGCTTGGCTGCTGGCGTGCCTTCAGGGGCAGTCCATACCTGCTACCTGCCAGGCATGGTGCTCTTGCAGCTGGCATCCCGGCCCTGGACTACTGCACGTCTGTCCCTGTTGCCACTGTGGGCTGTGCTTTTGTCTGCCCCCTCCATGCAATCCATGGTGACTGGGGCAGTGCCTGTGGTCTGGTGGCTGTCGCATAGGGTCCTGCTACATGAAGGTGGTGGCCTGGTCACAGGCCCCTGTTCCTGCCATCAGGGTGGCCAGTTGCATGGGTTGCCCACCACATAGCAGGCTCACCAGCGACATAGTGGTGGGCAGGCTGCAGGTACAGGGCACCATGGGCTTCGCGATGGCAACGTCTGTTGCACTGCTTTGTGTGGCAGTATGCCAGGGTATCTATGGGACTGGGATGGTGGGCATTGTGTGTGCCCTGTGTTGTCTCCTGTGTGGCACATGCCTCCATGCACCACAGGAGGGTGCTGTGGTGTCTGGTGGGGCCAGTGCAGGGACGGAGTATGTGCATGGGTGGCGAACCGTGCTCGGGTCCTGTGTTTGGTGTGCCTTCCTGCTGGTGACAGCATCCAGGGTGGCCCTTCCCACATGCAGGGTCCCTCAGGTACTGGTGCTGGGTCACCCACCTTGCTGTGCCTCTGTGGGGGCCATGCTGGGGGCCTTGTGTGGGTTGTGGTGGCATTGGTGGATGGTGTCACCGCATGTGGTGGGTGGTCACGGTGGGGATGTGTTACATATGCATTGTGCCCCAGGTGACTGGTTGCCTTGGCACAGTGGTGGGGTATGCCTTCAGTGCCATGCACTGTTTGGTCATGCTTCTGGGCTTGCTGTCTCAGGCTCACCATACTGGGGGTGGTCGGCATTGGTGTGGTGCTTTGGCATGGGTGGGGCCTGGTCATCATTGTGTTCTAGTCTCTGTTGGCCGAGGGATGGTACAGGGGCACCTTGCCCAGCTGGTGGGGACTGCTGGGTCACATCTGCTGTTGGTTCAGCACTGGGGGACATGGGCCAGTGGTCCATCCTGCCCCCGTCTGGTTGTGCAGCTCATGGGGGCCTTGTCCTGGGGGGGTGCTGGGGGTCCGTCTGTCCTGGTGTATGCCCCTCAGCGCATGGCGCATCCATGGCTGCTGCTCAGCTACTTCCTGTCTTAGTTTCTGCACATCCCTAGGGGTGCTATTGCACATTGACCCTGCTCCATTGCACATCCCTCGTTGCACTATGGCACATCGGGCACAATATTCAGCAATGTTGCGCAGGCGCACATGGTTTGAATATCGCACCTGTGCGCCATGGTGCACTGGCCTTGCACCTGCTCCCTCTATTGCGCATCCTCTTGGTGCAGTCTGAATATCCCACCCCAAGTTTTTATCTTCAGATAGGTCTTGTATTGTTAGGATGTCCCGCTCTTCCCAAACTCTGAAGCTAGGATCGGAACCAGATGGTTGGAGTTCAAAGTTATGATAAATGGGGGTGTAATATGTAGAAAGCTCCTTCAGTCAATAACCTCATGGATTTGTTTAGTGCCAAGTGATATATGATGCAAGTAATCTGGAGTGGATAGGCTTACCTTTCATGTAGTAATATGCATGCAACATATTTTTAGGGTCACGATATTTATGAAAGTTTTGCTCAGTATGTAGATTACAAGTAGGGTCTCCTTGATGCCAGTCCAAGATCCAGGATATTTGTGCCACCAGATAATGCAATTTAAAACTGGGAAGTGCTAAGCTAATGTGTTTTAGATGTCCTAAGTTTCTGCAGGCTGAGCCTGAGCTTCTGTTCCTTCCAGATAAATTATGAAATTGAGTGGTCAAGATTTTAAAAACTTTTCCTAGAATAAGTACCAGAACAGTTTTAAAAAATAAATAATAATTGAGGAAGTATGTTCATTTTAAAAACATTGCAGCAACTAATCAATGTAAGGGGGAGCTTCATCCATTTATCCAGATCCTTCTGGATAATGTATAACAGTGGTGGAAAGTTAAACTCATAGTATTTGTGATATTTGTTTGGGAATTTTCACCCTGAGGTATTTTATTTTATGCAGCACGTGTCAGGATAAAAACTGGTATCTGAGTCACTGTCCAGCTAAATGGGGTATGACACAATGACTATGGGAATAATAGTAATTACCATAGTGATTACATCATACCCCATTTAGCATCACTCCCCCACCGGCACTACTTATTTCTTGTGAACTTTCTTTATTCACCTCCTTTGCTGGCTTACCCAGACTCTCTCCGGTGTGATCACTTGGTACTGCTTTTCCCACCTGCCTGAAGTCTCCAGTCACTGCTCTCCAGTATGGGCCTGTCCCACTCCGCACCACCTAGCTGCCAGACCCCCTGGCTCTGAGCCCCCCGGGGCAGGACCGCTGACTTCTCCTGGTGCTCTTTCTGTAAATCTAATGGAGTGACCAGGGGCTTGGACAGAGTACCAGAAGCAGGACTGGTAGGCCTGGCATTGGGCATGGGGCTGACCACTGGACCCACCTTCACCTAGCGGGAACCAGTGTATTTCCTTTGTTCCACCCCATTGGTGCAGATGTGCAGTGGTGTCAGTGCACTAAGGGTGTGCTCCCACCCCCTTCCTGCAGACGCCCAGTGACACCAGTCCCCATTGGCTGTTCCCCCCCTGGAGTGAGCATCCACCAGTCTCCACTAAGAGCTGCTACCAGGTGGGGAAATCCCCAGATCCCACTCCAGGAGAGGAGATCAGTCCATTAGATGCTCAATCCTCTCCTCTGCCACTGACCCACAGCAGCCCAAGCTTGCTCCTGAACCTGGGTCGCCGGTGTGGTGTGAGGTGTGGTGACCAGTGCCTCAACCCTCAGCATCACTGGGCCGGCTCTGCCGGGACTACGTAGTGATTTCAGTTCACTTCCCAAGATGCTGCTGCTACAGAAAACGAAACTACAGTTTCCTTTCTTTCATGTTTCTGCAGTACACCAGCCCCCCCAATCCAACACACACACACACACACACACACACACACACAGCCGGTCCACCTCCTTCCTAATCACACCAAACTAAGATCATGACACGACTCCCTAGCAAAGCCAATAGCAACAGAGCACACGAAACATGCAGGAGCATGAGGACAATAAAAAGACCCAGGTTATTTTATTAATTTATAAAAAAAAAATAAACCTTGGTCTCTCAATAACCCATCCCAGAAACTCCTGCCCTGTTGCATAAATGAAATATGCCGGGGGTGAATCTGTGATAACTCATTTATCTTGTATAGTTGCCAGTGACCTCTAAGACCCTTATTCGTGGCTTCACCATTTGTAAGGTAACTTGAGGTCACTGGCAACTATGCAAGATAAATGAGTTATCACACACCTGCCCTCCCCCACATATCCCTTATGTATCCTTTATTATATCCTGGTATTGTAAAGATATCTGCAAATGGGGAAGTGGGTTTAGATGCAGCGCTCCATTTTAGTCATGTTTATTTTTCAGCCTGATGCTTCACCAAATTCCATAATGAGAGATAAACAAAATGGTAATGAATTTTCTGGTTCAGTTAAATATAGTAATGCATCATCCGCATAAAGGCTAAGTTTATGTTTGATCAGACCAACCTTAATCCCTTTAATAGCATTATTTTCGCGAATACGCACCGATAATGGTTCAGTAGCCTATGTAAATAAAAGAAAGGGCAAGGGGCATCCTTGCTTGCACCTCTAGATAGTGTAAAAGTGTTAGAAAGGTTAGAATTAGTTTGTATTACTGCCATGGGAGAATGATATATTACCTTGATCCATTTAATAAAGGTATCGCCAAATCCAAACCTTTTTAAAGTTTCAAAAAAGAAATTGCATTGAACCTGATCGAAAAGCCTTCTCAGCATCTAAAGTCATTATTAGAGCTTCTTGGTGTTTGGTAAAATCTATCAGATTGATGAGGTGCTGCGTATTAGCACCCAGATTTCTGTTTTGATGAAACCATTTTGATCAGGTGGAATGAGACTGTATATGACCTTTTCTAAGCATCTGGCCAATACCAAACCCAGTACCAAGGTTTGGATAGGGTAGAGGCAAGGGACATGGCTGAGAAAACAGATTGGCTGGCAGGGGAGGTGCATAGCAGAAGGGACAGATCGTGCTGCGATTAGGCAGGAAAGGGTGGTTTCTCAAAATGGGAGTAAGGATAGTAGGAGGGCATGTGGACCCAAATGTGGGGGTCTTAGTGCTGGGGGACTCAATCCTAAAAGGGGTCGGATGAAAAAGCAAAGGGGAGTGGCATAGTCGAGTATGGGTGGAATCAGTACCTGGATAGACAGTGGGTAGAGAAGGACAGTCTATTCTCAAGTGGGCAAGGAAAGGTAGGGAGAAACCACATGTAGTGGTGCACTTGGGTACAAATGACTTGGGAGGGGTAATATGGTCGAATTGGTAAGAGAAAGGTTCAAGGAACTGGGGAAGTTGTGTCAGGAGTAGGGAGATCAGTGGCCTTCTTGGAAGTGCTCCAAATACTCAGAGCAAGCATGGTGAGAAAAGTAAGGATAGAGGAGTTCAACACTTGACTGGGATTGTGATGTCAAACCAAAGGGAATGGGTTAGTGGGAGGCTGGGGGAACACCTGGGACAACAGTGACCTATTTGCGGAGGTCAGGTTACATTTAAGTAAGGTGGGGCAGGGTGTACTGAAACAGAGGCTGGGGGAATACATAGCAACTAAGGTGGATTTAAACTAGGTGCAGGAGGAGGTGAGTGTGCAGCAAGAATGCAGACCCGCTGGAGAAGGGAGTTGGATGAGCTTACCCCCTAAGCTATCAAGGATGGCACCTGGAAGTGGTCATGGGGAGGGTTAGGGGTAGGTAGAAATGGGTTAGGAAAGGGAAGGTAACAGGTTGGAGGGTTGTCTCACTGAATGCAAGAAGCCTGAAGAACAAACCAGCCCAGCTACAGGCCCTCTTGTCAGAGTGGGTGGTGGATATTGAAGCCATCATGGAAACATGGGTCACCCAATACCAGGACTGGGATCTGATGATTCCAGGGTAGGTTATACAGAAAGAATAGGGGTAAGGGGAAAGGAGGGGTTGGCAATCTATGTAAGGGAGGGGATAAGGTGTGCAAGGAAGAAAGGGGTGGAGGGTAGGACAGAGGCATTATGGATGCAATTTCAGAATTTGAAAAGTAGGACACTGAGGATGGGGGTAGTGTACAGGCCACCAGCTCAAGTGGATGACCTGGACAGGGAGTTAGCAGAGCAGATTAATAGGGTCTGATGGAAGGGGAACACCATGATAGTGGGGAACTTCAATCTACCAGGAGTGGACTGGAGCACCCCAGCCACCTCGAGTGCAAGTCCTCCTGGAAGCATTCCAGGACAGCTTCCTGACTCAGTTGGTCAGTGAGCCGACTCAGTTGGAAAAAACACTGGACCTAGTACTGTCAAACTGGGAGGATGTAAGGGAGCTGGGGGTGGAGGACCTGCTGGCTGGGAGTGATCACCCCTGGGTGTGGTTTATGCTCAACATGGGCAGGGAGGCTGGGGGTATGGGAACCAGGGTGGTTGACTTCAGGCGGGTGGACTTTGGTAAGATGGGGGAAGTTTTGGAGAGGTATCTGACAGAAGGATGGGGCTGGGTGTAGAAAGGGGCAGAGCAGGCAGAAGCACTAAAATGAGTACTTCTGTTCTATATTCACGAAGGAGAAGGGCAGGCAGCTACCTCAGGGATAATGAAGGTGGGCGGGGAGGGGTGACAGATGAGATAATTACAGAGGACAAGGTTCTGGAGGGCTAAAGGCACTGAGGGTAGATAAGGCACCAGGGCCAGATGGCATTCACCCCAGGGTGATTAAAGAGCTGGCGGAGGTCTTTGTGGGGCCACTGGCAGACCTGTTCAATACCTCCCTGAACACAGGCTGCATACCACAGGACTGGAGGATGGCTCACATGGTGCCCATCCACAAAAGTGGTCCAAAGGATGAACCTGGCAATTACAGATCAGTAAGCCTCACATCCACCGTAGGAAAACTAATGGAGACAATCCTAAAGGAGAGGCTGGTGACCTTCTTAGAAGTCAATGGTCTCCAGGACGGTCACCAACATGGGTTTGTCTCGGATAGGTCCTGCCAGACCAACCTAGTTGAGTATTATGACTGGATGATGAGAGAACTGGACAAGGGCCATGCAGTGGATGTCCTGTATTTGGACTTCAGTAAGGCCTTTGATTCGGTACCTCATGAGTGGTTGGGAGGGAAGCTGGAATATGTGGGAGTGGGAACAAAGATGGTGACCTGGATAGCGAACTGGCTGAAGGGGAGGCAGGTGGGGGGGGGGGACTCTTATCCCCAAGGGCTGTGACGATCGGGGTTCTACAGGGCTCAGTACTGGGCCCAAAGCTGTTTAGGATCTTCATTGCAGAGATCTCACAGGGCATCAGGAGTAAGATCAGTCTGTTCGCAGATGATACAAAGATGGGAGCAGTGGTGGATGACATAGTAGGGTGGCAGAGGCTGCAGAATGACCTGACTAAACTGGAGGAGTGGTCAGAAATGTGGCAGTTGGGGTTCAATGCCAAGAAGTGCAAGGTACTGCACTTTGGAGAAAGGAGCCCCGGGGAGGAGCTACAACTTGGGAGGGGTTCAGTTAGGGATCACCAAGGAGGAAAAGGATGTAGGGGTGGTGATAACAGGGAATATGAACAACTCGGCTAAGTGCAGGAAGGCAGCAGCAAAAGCCAACAGGATGCTGGGGTGTATTGCGAGAAGAATCTCCTCCAGAAGTCGGGAGGTGATCCTGCCTCTCTATAGGTCACTGGGCAAGTCGCACCTGGAGTACTGCATGTGGTACTTGTGCCTGTTTCTGAAGAAGGATGTCAGATTACTGTAGGGGGTACAGCGCAGGGCAACAAAGATGATCCAGGGATTGGAGGACAAACCCTATGAGGAAAGACTGAGGGAGTTAAATATGTACTCCCTGGAGAAGAGGAGAGGAGGGATCGGGGGATATGACTGAGACCTTTAAGTACTTGAAGGGATAAACAAGACTAGTATGGAGGGGGGCTAAGCTGGGGACAAGAAGTGGCATGGACTCCGATTGAGGGAGGAAGATTTAAGAGAGAGAGATGAGGAGACATTTCTTCACGGAGAGGGTGGTAGCAAAATGGAACACTCTTCCCAAGAAAGTGGTATTCTGCAAGATGGGCAGTTTTAAAAGGGATGAGGGGAAGGGAGGGGCAGCTGCTATGTTAGGGGGCTAGCTGCGCAAACGAGCAGACTTGATAGACTACAAGGCCTTTTTCTGATGGCAGATTCATATTACTTTAGCCAGGATCTTAATGTCAGTATTTAAAAGGGAAATGGGACTCTGTGATGTCACTAATTCTGGATTTTTATCTTTTTGAGGAATACTGCTATATTCGTTAAGTAAAAGTGTGTGGGGGGGTAGAATGCCGGGCCTAAAAATTCCAATAAGGGTTTGCTAATAATTCAGCATGTTGTTTATAAATGTTTGCAGAAAACCATTCATTCCCACAGCATTGCCTGAGGACATTCTTTTAATGGTATGTAGAATTTCTGCCATGTGGAAAGGGGCGTCTCATATTTTTTTCTTTGTCTGAAAGGATTGGTAAGTTAATCTGTGACAAGAATTTTTTCAACTGCATAGGGAAATTTGGGTCTGTCTGATTATATAAATTATTATAGAAATTGGCAAAAATATTATTTATTTTCTCTGGATTAGTGGTTAGGTCATTACTTTAGTCCCTGACAGCAAAGAGCATGTGGGCCTGTTTTTCTTTCTGTAATTGTAATGTCATTACCTTATCTGGCTTGTCTCCCATGGCATAATACTTTGCCCTCGTATGTCAAATATTTTTTTTCTGCATCCACAGATCCTATTAAATGCATCCTCAGTGGCAAGTAGGGCCTGGAATCTCTGACGGTCCTGTGAAGTCATATGTAATTTTTCTTGTCTGCTAAATTCGTTTTCTGCTATCAAAAATTAATTGTTTGTATGTTTTCTTAATAAATGCCCCGTCTGATCAAAACACCTCTCACTGCTACCTTAAAGACTGCCCAGCGGACATCTGGCGTAATATTTGGGGTGCTGTTTAAAATAAAATATTCAATTATAGCAGACTGTAGGACAGAGGAAAATTGTTTATTTTTTGAAAAAGGATTATCCATAGGCCAAATCTTGGCCCTGGATGTATTAGGGACTTTTATAGACATATCCATAGAAGCACGATTGGAAATGTGAACGGCATTATAGTTTATATCCTTAATTTTATGATAGAGCAAACAAGTTACCAGGAAGAAGTCAATTCTGTTATAACATTGATGAAGGGTGGAAAAGAAGGAGTAGATCTGAGAAGTTGGGTGTGCCTCCCTCCAGGGGTCAATGAAATTCAGATATTCAATAAGGGTTCTAAGTGTTTTTCTTACCATGGCCATATTGTTTGAATATGATGTGGATTTGTCAAGCTGAGAGTTTAGTAAGTAAGTAAAGTAAAGTTTTATTTATATTTGGCACCCAATCCCAGAGGCTCTGGGTGCCATTACAGATTAAAAGCAGGGGTATAGGCAGGATAAAATACACAATATAGTTATAATAAATGAATTGATAACTAATATAAAATCAGTTTAAAAACTATCCAAAAATGCTTTATTGAAAAGATAGGTCTTCAGGCCCCCTTGAAATGCCTCCACTGTTGGGGCCTCCCTCAGAGATTTTGGCAGAAAGTTCCAGAAGGCCAGGCCGGCCATCTCAAAGGAGTGATCTCCAGAGGTTTCCAGCCTTGCCCTTAGAACCACCAGGAGGCCCTCAGTGTAGGAGCTGAGGGAACGTGCCGGGATGGCAGGGGTTAGGAGGTCAGACAGATAACCAGTGCCCGGCCGTATAGGGCCTTATAGGTGAGCAAGCCCACCTTGAAGATGATCCTTCACCTGACAGGCAGCCAGTGCAAATCTGACAGGACTGAGATAACATTGCAGGACCTTGCAGGCCCACTAGCAGCCTGGCTGCTGCATTCTGCCTTAGCTGCAGCTGGCAGAGGATCCCTCCATTGACTCCGAAGTACAGAGCATTACAGTAGTCCATCCTGGAAGTCACAAAGGCATGCACGAGTGATGGCAAGTCTTATGGCGGAATCTGGGATTTAATTTGGGCAACATTCCTTAAGTGGTAGAAACCACTTTTGACAACAAACAACACCTGGGCTTCAAAAGTCAGCCTGTCATCAAGGATGATGCCCAAGTTTTTCACCTTGGGGGAAGCCATCAATGGAGTGGATCCCAGAACCAAACCTATCACCACTCCAAAGGCACCCCCATCATGCCATCAACCAGGCTCAATCACCAGTACGTCTGTCTTGTCAGGGTTCAGCCTCAGCCAGTTAGAAAACAGCCAGTCCTGAATTTCAGCCAGGCATGTATTTAACACTTCAGTGGAGCACTCAGCTCCAGGGACAAATGACATATACAGCTGGGTATCATCTGCATAGCTGTGGAAACCTGGATTGTATTGTCTAATGAGCTGTCTCAGGGTAGCATATACACCGCGAACAGCATCAGCGAAAGGATTGAATCTTGAGGCACTCCATGTGACAGGGGCTTCAAGGAGGAGGAGAAATTCCCCATTACCACTTGTTGCCTCCTGTCAGAGAGATAGGACTCAAGCCATTGGATAATTGCTCCAGTGAGTCCACCATACACTCTAAGGTTATCCAAAAACACAATGTGGTCCATGGTGTTGAATGCTGATGAGAGATCGAGGAGAATAAGTATTGACTGTTCTCCTCTATCCCTCACCATGAGGAGGTCATTTTGCACCCAAATTAGTGCCATCTCTGTGCTATGCCTAACTCTGAAACCAGACTGGAAAGTCTCATGGATGTCCGAGCCCGAGAGGTGCACCTCGAGCTGCAGAGCCACCACTTTCTCAACAACCTTCCCTAAAACTGGGAGGTTGGAGATAGGTCTATAATTTGCCAGTATGTCAGGGTCGAGCGATGGTTTCTTCAGAAGAGGCTTCACCAATGCCTCCTGCAAGGCATCAGGAAAGCAACCCTCTGAGAGTGAGCATCCGACTATCCCAGTGAACACTGGACCAATGGCCTAGATCCATCCCTCTAGGAGATGGGTCGTGCCAGGGTGAAGTTCATAGCATGTGGGCCGCAGCTTTGAAATCATCTCAAAGACCTCAGTCACCTCCATTGCTGAACCTGCCCCCCCAAACAATAGGAGTGCCTCTGCTCCAACCAGATCGACCACCATGGGACAGGTCATGTCCTACTGGGGCGATCCCTGCCCGAAAGGAGGACACCATATCTGAGAAAAACAGAGCAAACTCTTTGCACAATGTGATTGAAAATGCTCTTTTCGGCTGTAGACAGACTGGATGTAACAGTCTGTCCACAGTCCAAAACAGCTGAGCTGGTCTGCTCTTCCTAGCAGCAATCTTCCTGGACAGGAACTCTGCCTTATTATGGTTGATTGCGCCTTGATAGCCATTGTAATGATTTCTCAAGGCCAGTTTGTTCTCCATGGACTGGGTCCTCCACCAGCAGTGCCCCAACTTCTGACTCCTGGTCTTCAGTTCCTTGAGACCCCATCAAACCATGAGAGTCTCAAGTGAGAAAACCTGGGTCATATATGGACCACTGAGATGACATTGAGTGCTTTGGTATCGGCCCAATTATAGGCCTCTAACACCTTACCCATGCCAATCGTACATGCAGCACTCACACCAGAAAAATTTACTAATGCCAAAAGTCCCTCTGCATACAATCCCCTTAAAAGGTGGTAGCAGACTATCTCAACAGGGAATGGACTCTCAGGGGGGGCCCCAGTTGAGAACTCCACCATGCAGTGATTAGAGAAAATGACTTAGTCAGTCTTCATGTCAATGACGTCGCACCCCAGTGAGAATACCAAGTCCAAGGTGTGGCCGTGATGATGGGTCACAAAGGCCCAGAGATATCATTGTCTGGAGGAGGTCATAACCAAAAATTGAGAATTCATTGTTGATCCAGGCACTAAAATCCTCCAAAATTAACCATCTAGGGGACTCCAACACCTTGCCGGGGACGAAGTCCATTTCCTTCTGCAGGAATTCTCCCTCCCAACCCGGAGGACAGTAAATGAGGAGAATCCTATAACCTGCACCTGGACCCCCAAGCACCGCCACACATTCAAATCATGAGGTAGAGGCCACTGGAGGCACAGAGAAGTTCAGGCTGGATCTAAAACAGATGGCCACTCCTGTGCCCCTGCATTCCCTTCTCGGGCAATGCACTAACAAATACACGGAGGGGACCGAAGCCTCCAGTACTGGCCCAGCATTATCCCTCAACCAGGTCTCAGTGATGCAAGCCAGGTCAACCGAGGAGATCAAGTTCACCATAACAGCGGTCTTGTTCCTCATCGACCTGGCATTGCACAGTACTGCCTGAAGGGGACTAGCGGAGACTGCAGGCCCTCTAACTACCTGTCCATGCAGTCCAGTGGGAGCCCTGGGGATAGGAACCAAACAGACTGGGTCCCTCTCAAGGCTCCGTCTAATCCCAGAGTGCCTCCTATTCCTAACCACCCTAATACTGTTCACCTCTGCTATACTACCACACCACACGTCCCCCCATCCCCTATAGATGTCCACCTCCCAGCAACATCTCACAGCTACTGTGGGGAGGGGGAATCCACAAAGATGCGGAGGTCATGCAGCAGGGCCATCATATAGGTTATACAAGGGGACCTGAGACCTAAACACATTTTCTACTCCTTTAACACTCTATAAATCACAAATTAAACTCACACAATTTTAAAAGAAAGAAAACCTGACCTAATCATACATTTATTGTCCCCACAACTAATATAAAACCAATTCACCTAACGATGTTCCCACCACACCCACATACTAACCAAACCTCTAAAACCCTCCCAACCCTTAAGGCAATATTAAAATCTCCTCTGAGAATAACCCTGGACCCTGGAAAGTGGCCAAAGAAAGAAAGAAAAAAGTCTATGAAGAATTTTGGGTTGCTACTGCTAGGTCCGTATATGTTGGCTATGGTAAAGACCACATCTATAAATAGTATTTCGGTTATAACATAACTGCCTCATGGATCACTGCAAGATTTACTGAATGAAAAAGAGGAACTTTTCTTAATGAAGGTTGCTACCCTCCAGAAACATTAAAATTGGCCACACATCCATCCCCTCACATTTTAGAATAATATCACACCTTGGACATAGAAAAGTGTGCTTCTTGGAGTAAAATAATATTTGCATTTTTACCTATCAGCATATCTGCTTACTTTATTATCCTTGATCCTACTGAACAACCCCCTAACATTCCATATCAAAACCATACTGGCCATATCCATTCTTTTTTTGAACAGTCATGATAGGCTCCCTACTTTTAATGTTTGCAGCAAGATTTGTAATAGCAAAATGAAATGATAAGATAGTAGTGATGCTGCTCTTGCTGTGCTCTGGTTTCTTACTTAAATCCTTACCTAACGCTGTTATAGATTCTGGATTGTAATAGAATTAATTCAGGAAAGAATATATTAGATCCACTACCAGTAAACCCCATACAGCAAATCCCTCCACTCTATTGCCCTCCCCACATCTTTTTACACCAATATAAGACAGCCTCATTCTGACCAACTTGGTGTGCAATGAACGCCAGATTGCTCTCTGTCAGGAATATGAAAAAGGCATCCAGGACTGACTAGGTAGCTTGGTAAATTTTGGATTTAAACTAGGATGGGGGGTGGCAAGAGGACTGCAGATAGGAAGACGGTCCAAAAAGGGGAACCTAGTGAGCTCACCCTCCTAGTTATGGGTAAAGGCAGAGGTGAAGCAACACAGGGATGGGGCATGCAGGGTGGAGTGCAGAATGCACCACCCCCCTGTAAAAACACAGTGGATAAAGGGAAAGGACCACCAAGTGGAGGGGAGCAGACCAAGGAGAAGAGGGGAGAGAGGTCGGAGGGGTACGGATGGAAGGTGGTCTCCCTAAATGCGAGAAGTCTGGGTAACAAAACTGCAGAACTTCAGACGTTCTTCTCAGAGGGGAATGTGGACATTGCTGCAGTAACTGAGACTTATGTTACCGAGTACCATGACTGGGACCTGGCAATCTCACGGTATAGTATTTACAGGAAGGACTGAGGGTGGGAAGATGGGGTAGGGTAGCACTCTGTGTGAGAGAGGGGATTGAATGTACAAGGGACAAGGGGGAGGAAGGGAGGACAGAGGCACGATGGGTGCAGCTTCTGGACTCCAAGGGTAGAAAACTGAGGATGGAAGTGGTGTACAGACCACCAGCCCAATCAGGGGAACTGGATGGGGAGTTGGCAGAGCAGATAAGGAGGGTGTGTAGGAAGGGGAGCGTGGTGATAGTGGGGGATTTCAACCTTCCAGGGGTTGAGTGGAGCACCCCTGCCACCCCCAGCACCAGGGAGCAGGTGATCCTGGATGCGATCCAGGATGGCCTCCTGACACAGATGGTAAGTGGGCCTACAAGGTTGGGTAACACACTGGACCTGGTACCGGCAAATGAGGAGGCAGTGAGAGAGGTAAGAGTTGAGGACGCACTAGCTGGTAGTGACCACCAAACAGTATGGTTCATACATTGGGCAGGGAGTCTGGAGGCATGGGCACTAAGGTGGTGGATTTTAGAAGGGTGGACTATGGGAGGATGAGAGAAATACTGCAAGGGAGGCTCCAGGATATAAGGCCAGAGATGGATGCAGAGCAAAAGTGGGAAGTTATTAAAACTGGGCTAACAGAGGCTACAGTAGCCTGCACCAGGACTAGGAGTAAGAAGGGCAGAGCCGGAAAACCATGTTGGTTGAACAGGGAAGTGCTGCAGGGGGTGAGGGCCAAGAGGGTTGCGTACCAGAAATTCAGGTGAACAGGGAAGGAAGAGGATAAGGAGGCTTATGGGAGTTGTGACTAAGCAGGTGAGAATAGCCAAGGCCTCCAGGGAACTAAGATTAGCGCAGGGCATAAAGGGAGGGGAGAAGGACTTTTTTTTAGATATGTCAGAGAACAGAGGAAGTGCAAAGAACATTCAGTGAGGATAAAGAGTGGAGCGGAATGGGAGGAAAAGGGAGAGGAACAAGCGGAAATACTTAATGACTTCTTCTGTTCTATTTTCACTAAGGAGAAGGATGGACCACTACCAGCATGGACTGGGATGGTGGGGAAAGGGGGGAGGAGGTGACAGACAAAATGATAATGGCTAGTAGAGTGCTAGAGGGGCTGAGGGCTTAAGGGTGAACAAGGCACCGTGTCCTGATGGTATCCACCCCAGGGTGCTGAGGGAGATGGTGGAGGTGTTGGTTGAGCCACTGGCATATCTGTTCAGCACCTCCCTGGAAATGGGTTGTGTGCCTTAGAACTGGAGGGAGACCCATGTGGTGTCCATACACAAGAGTGGGCCTAGGGAAGAGCCAGAAAATTATCGGCCTGTCAGTCTCACTTCTAAAGTGAGGAAACTTATGGAGACGATAATGAAGGAGAGACTGGTGTTATTCCTCAAGGGTAATGGCCTCCAGGATGAGCGGCAGCATGGGTTCATCTTCGGGAGGTTTTGTCAGACAAACCTAATAGAATATTATGACTGGGTAGCAAGGGAGTTAGATGGAGGTCATGCTGTAGATGTCCTGTATATGGACTTCAGCAAGGCCTTTGATACAGTGCCCCATGGGAGACTGGGGGGGAAGCTGACTGCCATGGAGGTGGGGAGAAAGCTGACAAACTGCATAGAGAACTGGCTACAGGGGAGGATGCAAAGGGTGGTTGTGGGGGAAGTTCTCGACACACAGAGCAGTGACAAGCGGTGTGACACAGGGTTCAGTGCTGGGCCCGGTGCTATTTTGGGCTCTTTATCTCAGATATTGCACATGGAGTAGGGAGCAGAGTTAGTCTGTTCACCGATGACACCAAAATGGGGGCAGTGGTGAATGAAGAGGATGGATGGAAACAATTGCAGGGGGACCTAACTAACTGGAGGCATGGTCAGAGAGGTGGCAGCTGGGATTCAATGTGAAAAAGTGCAAAGTTATGCACTTCAGAACAAAAAAATCCTAAGAGGGAATACTGGTTGGGTGGAGTAAGGCTGGGGGACCACTGAGGAGGAGAAGGACCTTGACGTGTTGGTAACAGGGAGCATGAACAATTTGGCCCAATGCAGGAAAGCAGTGGCTAAGGCAAACAGGATGCTGGGGTGTGTCACAAGGGGCTTCTCATCCAGTCATGGTGAGGTAATACTGCCCCTCTACAGATCTTTGGTCAGGCCACATCTGGAGTACTGTGTGCAATACTGGTGGCCATATCTGAAGAAGGATATAAAATTATTGGAGGAGGTGCAAAGGAGGGTAACAAAAATGTTACGGGGGATGGAAGAAAAGGCAAAATATGTACACACTGGAGGAGAGGAGGGATGGGGGAATATGATTGAAACATTCAAATATTTGAAGTGGGTGATAAACCTAGCACCAAAGCAGTGTTTAAACAGAGACAAGGTAGGGAAACGAGGGGACACAGGCTAAGATTGGAGGGTGGACGAGTTAGGAGGGAGATGAGGAGGCACTACTTCACCAAGAGGGCGGTGTCTAAATGGAATGCGCTACCAGAGGGGGTGGTATCACATATGACAGTAGGAAGTTTTAAGAAGGAGTGGGACTAAGCATGAGGGAGAGTCTGGGTGACGGGGACTGAGGCAGGTATGGGAGGGCCAGTGGGGGAGGGGGGGTTGAGGCAGCTGTAATCTAGGAGGCTAGCTGCACACTCATGCAGACTTTGATAGACTGATTGGTCTGTTTCTGCTGGCAGTTTTGTATGTTCATATGTTACCACCACCAACAGGGAATATGTCTGAAGAAATTAATTGGGGAAATGAGGGGAAAAAAGACAGCAATAATGCAGTGTGCCTTTATAAGGCTTACAACAATATATCCAACCGAAATGTCCTGATTTGGATTAACAATGTTCATCTTACATCTTTTATTGTACCCTTTATTATTTACATATATATTTATATATTTGCATATTTATAAGCTTTTTTCCTTTTCTCCTTTCCCTTTTCCACTTTTCCTTCTTTCCTCTTTTCCTTGTTTCCCCTTCTTTACCTTCCTTTTTTGCCACTTTTCTTCTTTTTTCCCTTTCCTTTGTTTTTCTTTCTCCTTTTTTGTTTCTTTCCCTTTCTTCCTCCTTACCCTTTTTCCCCATTCTTTTCATTTCCACTTTCTGCATCCTCCTGCCTCCCCTCACTCTCCCTTCTCTCTTCCTGCCTTTTTACACCCCATATTGTCACTCTTTTCCTGAGTCCCAAATAGTACCCTGAATATTATTTAGCAAAGTGTCCTCCATCTTAACATAGAGATCTTGGTCCTATAAACTAAAACAAACTCTGGCCAGAGCCAATAAGGCTTCAGGAGAGGAATCTGGGTTTAAAATATTGATTTTTTTTTAAATATTTCTACACCACATTTTCTACACAGCCTTGTGATGAACCTGCCTCATAAAGAAGGGCAGAGAAAATGTTCAACTCCTGACCTAAAGGTGATGTTGTGCAGGGACTGCAAAATCAACTTTTGAGTTGCAAACACAAAAAGTGATGGCTGAGCCGCTCTGAAAGTAATGCTTCTCCTAGCCCCTGCCAGGCATCATCAGAGTGAATCACTCTGATGATGCCTGGCAGGGGTCAGGAGAAATGATAGTTGCAGAAAGGCTCAGCCACCACATTTTTATGCTCACTATGTGTGAGTGCACTATGCACTTTAGTTAAACACAGGACTTTGAATAATATTTTTGTGGTCCTGGTGCTTTCTGAATATGTGGGTGCTCCTCATCCTTTTGCTTGTCCCTGTGGAACAGCAGGCTGAGATGGGACATGAGCTCAGTCTTCCCATTCTCAGAGGTATTGACAGGATTGAACAAATGGATATGTTCTCTAGCAGGACACATGGACATGCTCTGAAGGTCACAGATGGCAAGTTTAGGGGTAACATTAGGGAGCATATTTTGTCCCAGAAGGTGGTGGCCTTCTAAAATAACCTGCCAGTAGACACTGTGGACATGAAGACAGGAGAGTAGTCCCCAGTATTGCCCATCCCTTAGCTTTTATGAGCACTGAGTCAATACAGCTGTGGAGAGCTTTTAAGAGTGGCAAGAGTGTTGAAAAGAATATGCCATGCTTTCACCCACACCAGAGCCAGATGTAACTGATACTGCTACAATTACAGAACTGCACATGTGTGATACTCGTGCATGTGCAGTTTGCCCCGGAGTCAGTCGTAACATGGCAGCACTGACATGACAACATGTGCGTGATACTCACATATGCACAGTTTAAGTTAGCACTGCCATGTTGCACACAGTGGCTGTTAGTATCTAAGGATCATACTAAGGATTTTAGGAGCAAGGAGGCTGGTTTAGCCCATATCTGCACCTTTTATGCATTATTACACATTTGAGTAGTATTGAAGCTTATGTCCAGATAACAGCAGAGTATCAAGTCTTTTTTTTTTAAATAGAGATTTAGTCTCACTAATGATAACATACAATGGTAAACTAGTCCATGGGTCAATGACTCTAAGTGTGAAGAAAATTTTCCTACTAATATAATACAATCTTTTTCCCACAAGTTGTATCTCAGCAAAGTTATCCTGTGTCAGTACATTGCATGCAGATGTAAACATGGGTAAAAGTAAGACCCCACTGAATATGAGATACTGCATCTCAGCCAAGCTAAGCTGTGTCAGTTCATTGTAAAAATGGGTGAAATTAGGATCCCCTGAAAATGAGATACTACATCTCAGCAAATCTATCCTGTGTCAGTACATTGCCAAAATGGATAAAAGTATAAGCCCACTGAATATGACATACTACATCTCAGTCAGGCTGTCCTGTGCCAGTACATTGTAACAGGGCTAAAGAGCACATAAAACAGCCTTAACGTTTGTTATAGTGATTTTACTGACAGGCATTATGAAGTCAGTTGTGTACATGTATTGATTTGAGCATACAGGAAAATGTGCAGAAGTTTGGTCCCAGTTTTACATGGAAAACACAGGGAAAAGGAGGTTGCCCTACAGGGAAATGCTTTGTTCCATCTGGGAACACTGCAATTGACACCCCTATGATTTCCTTGTAATCCCCTATGATGCCCCTTGCAACCTCTGAAAACCAATTAAACATTTATTTATTTATTTAGTTTTGTTAACCAGGTAGGTACACTAGACAGTACATTTGCCTATTTTCAGGTACAACCTGGGAGAGTACAGGAAATACAAGTTTGAATACATTGGACAACATAAATACAGATATAATCAGTATACACAGTCAGAGCACACATTACATGATCAAGTAGTTACTCACAGTAAAACATATGCTTAGAGATACGAGCAGTGCAGTTCATAAAATTAGAGGTGCAATAAATACTATTATATATACAACTATAGGAGCCCAGGAAGGAGGGCCTCCAGTACTAATTATGTACAACTATAGGAACCCTGAAAAGTGGAGCCACAGTCAGGGCCATGCCCAGAGCATAATACAGGGTGGAGGCAGCACATACCAAGCCACACATTAGCTGCCTAGCATTTACCCTTCCCACAAACATAAAACCATGAAAGTTACAATGCCACTAATTAGTTAGGTCCCTGAAAGAGTTAACATAAATCAACTCTTCAGAGGAAATACTGTAAATCATTGCTACACACATACACACATTGGGAGAGATGACCAATAATGTAATTTGGAACTGCTCTGCAGTTAAATACTGCATCCTCTGTTGGAACTCAAACATGGGTAAAAGTAAGACCCCCATTAAAAATGAAATACTGAGTCTTAGCCAGGCTAACATGTATCATTGCATTGTAGAAATGGTTAAAATTAGGGCCCCTATTAAAATTAGATCCTGCATTTCATCAAGCTATCCTGTGGCAGTACATTGCCAAAATGGATAAAAGCATGACCCCACTGAATATGACATACTGCATCTCAGCCAGGCTTTCCATCTGTGTCAGTACATTGTAACAATGCTATAATACCATCAAGAGGTTTTGGAGACATGTGAACATTGAGAGCAAAGCTTGAGAGATTCCAACATTTTTCCAGAGCCTCTGTGATATGTTGCAGGTGAGTTTTACCATTTAAAATAAATAAAAACAGCCTTAACATTTGTTATAATGATTTTACTGACAGGCATAATGAAGTCAGTTGTGTACATGTATTGATTTGAGCATACAGGAAAATGTACAGGAGTTTTGTCCCAGTTTTACATGGAAAATACAGGGACAAGGAGGGTGCCCTACAGGGAAATGCTTTGTTCGATCTGGGAACACTGCAGTTGACACCCCTATGATTTCCTTGTAATCCCCTATGATGCCCCTTGCAACCTCTGAAAACCAATAAAACATTTATTTATTTATTTAGTTTTGTTAACCAGGTAGGTACACTAGACAGGACATTTGCCTATGTTCAGGTACAACCTGGGAGAGTACAGGAAATACAAGTTTGAATACATTGGACAACATAAATACAGATATAATCAGTATACACAGTCAGAGCACACATTACATGATCAAGTAGTTACTCACAGTAGAACATATGCTTAGAGATATGAGCAGTGCAGTTCATAAAATTAGAGGTGCAATAAATACTATTATATATACAACTATAGGAGCCCAGGAAGGAGGGCCTCCAGTACTAATTATGTACAACTATAGGAACCCAGAAAAGTAGAGCCACAGTCAGGGCCATGCCCAGAGCATAGTACAGGGTGGAGGCAACACATACCAAGCCACACATTAGCTGCCTAGCATTTACCCTTCCCACAAACATAAAACCATGAAAGTTACAATGCCACTAATTAGTTAGGTCCCTGAAAGAGTTAACATAAATCAACTCTTCAGAGGAAATACTGTAAATCATTGCTACACACATACACACATTGGGAGAGATGACCAATAATGTAATTTGGAACTGCTCTGCAGTTAGATACTGCATCCTCTGTTGGAACTCAAACATGGGTAAAAGTAATACCCCCATTAAAAATGAAATACTGCATCTTTGCCAAGCTAACATGTATCAGTGCATTGTAGAAATGGTTAAAATTAGGGTCCCTATTAAAATTAGATCCTGCATTTCATCAAGCTATCCTGTGGCAGTACATTGCCAAAATGGATAAAAGCATGACCCCACTGAATATGACATACTGCATCTCAGCCAGGCTTTCCATCTGTGTCAGTACATTGTAACAATGCTATAATACCATCAAGAGGTTTTGGAGACATGTGAACGTTGAGAACAAAGCTTGAGAGATTCCAACATTTTTCTAGAGCCTCTGTGATGTGTTGCAGGTGAGTTTTACCATTTAAAATAAATAAAAACAGCCTTAACATTTGTTATAATGATTTTACTGACAGGCATAATGAAGTCAGTTGCATACATGTATTGATTTGAGCATACAGGAAAATGTACAGGAGTTTTGTCCCAGTTTTACATGGAAAATACAGGGACAAAGAGGATACCCTACAGGGAAATGCTTTGTTCAGTCTAGGAACACTCAGCTGACTCAGCTATGATTCTTTGTAATGATGTTGATTTCACACTATATTTGTAACACATTTTCATTTAGTGATATCAAAAGTTTAACAATGTTTCTCTCTTATTTCTGTCTTTATACAGGAATACCACCTAACCTGCATATCTGGAAATGCTAAGTGTGAGCAACTGAGGAGTATGCCCACGGAGCACAGATTCAAGTTCAAATACAAATTCTGGACTTGGGAAAGGTTATTCCCTTCTATCTTTCTTCCATGTTCCCCCCCGTGGCCTTCTCTCTCTCACCGCTGCACATCATAAGATAATGTAACAATAAGTATTTACTTACAGTAATCTTGTGATGGTTAACTAAATATGTTATAAACAGATTGTCTTGATGTTGCTAAAAATGACAAATGTATTAATGTGAGTGAGGTTTTTCACCCTATACTCCACTTACCCCCGCACTAGTGTCTGCTTTCTATGTACTTTCAATTCCCTTTCTTCCCTTTAAACCATTTTCTAAATCTAAATCCATAGGAATATGTTATAAGGAATAACTAGATTAATGCCAAATTTTGACAGTTATTGTTTAAATAGTATTAGCAAATTAATTTTAAACATTTGACCTCCCATTGTAACATCTTTACATTTTCAGTCCCCTTTTTGTTTGCTGTTACCTACAGTTCCCCTCTAAATGGGTTGTCAGTAGGGCCAGAGTTAGTGATATTGTGTATCCAGACTGTGTTAATTTCCCCATCCAAAAATGCACTTACAAAACGCATCTATTTACACATTTTGTTTAATTTATAGCTAGTTTGTGTACCTAATGTTACTCATTTTTTCTATTGTCTAAGCTATATTTCATAATGTAACAGAAGCATGAACTTTTTTTATTTGTTTAAATTAATATGTTTTCACTGTTTGCACTTGAAAGCACTTTTAATGTGTGTGTATCACTTTAAACATTATTGAATAAATGAATCATGGGATGTTTGTATCTAGATACACCCCTGTTTGAAGACATGCTGAAGGGTTGAGGCACTAGGGGCTATAGGTTCTTTCACAGGCTCCTTGCCGACATTAACAGCATTTGCTTTTCTACTTCATTGCCTGAGTGCCGTGCTTCCATGGTATACGTGATTTTCTGAGCTGGCAGGTCCTCACAGGCACCGCTGCTTCCCATGCACACACAATTTTGTTTAAAGTTAACATTTGTTATAGTGATTTTATTGACTGGCATAATGAAGTCAGTTGCATACATGTATTAATTTGAGCATACAGGAAAATGTACAGGAGTTTTTTCCCAGTCTTACATGGAAAATGCAGGGAAAAGGAGGGTGCCCTACAGGAAAATGCTTTGTTCAGTCTGAGAACACTGCAGTTGATACTGCTATGATTCTTTGTAATTCTCTAGGATGCACCTTGCAACCTCTGAAAACCCCTAAAACATTAGCTGCCTAGCATTTATTTATCCTTCATACGAGTATAAAACCATGTGAGTTCCAATGCCACTAATTACATGGGTCCTGAAAAGGTTAACATAATTTAGCTCTTCAGAGGAAATACTGTAAATTATTACCCCACACACACACACACTGGAAGAGATAACCAAGAATGTAATTTGAAACTGCTTTGCAGTTAGATGCTGTTATCTGTTGGAAGTCATGTCAGTAAATTATTAGTCTCCAAAGATAGCAAGTCACATTGCAGTAATAAACAAGCTGAAAAAATAGTGTTGGAATTGGTCTACTCAACAGAGACAAGAGGATATTTTATTTAACTGGCAAGTTGGGGAAGGATACACTGAAAACTCCAAAAATGTGTGCCATGGTACTCCATTTTTCCAGCTATAGACAGCAAGATGGCTGTATGCAGCCCTCTTGTATTAGCTCTAAAAATACTGTTTACCAAGTTGGATTGAAAAGAAAACATGTGTTTCTTGTACTCACTGAAGCACTACAAGGCTGCTGAAAGAACTAGAATGAATCTATTTGATTGAGCTCTGGACAGATGTTCAGTCTGCAGCACTGCAAGGGTTAAATTGAAGGGCTGCAAAGACATAGAAGGATCATTTGAAAACTTCAAAGGAAGTGTTCCATGGTTTGAATCCAGTATCTAATTTTTAGAGCTAATGCAAGAGGGCTGCAGGCTCCACCTACCTGAACCCCTTAAAAAAAAGGGGGGGGGGCAAGCCTTTAAAATGAAGTTGATAGTTAAGTTTACAGCTTTAGTTAAATCACCAAAATTATGACAGAGATGCAAAAAAGACTATTTAGCTTTAAGACCTGTTGCAGGAGCATATTTAAGTCTGAACTGGAGTTTGTTGTTGTAGAATTTGATTTTGGTTGCTGAGCAAAGTCAGCAGAGTCAAATCTGGAAAAACATCTTCATGAATCAATGCCTTGGCCTCTTTGGGATCAACAAAATAGCACATTCAGTCCTGTCAAAAAAAGTATAGCTTGGCAGGGGGAAGAAGAGCCTATTTAATGCCCTTTCTCACAATATATTCATTACTGGAGCAAACAATCTCCTATCTGTCAAAGTTTCTGAGCTGAAGTCAGGAAAAACTTAAAACTGTAACCCTTTGGGTGACAGGACTTTTTCTGTCTGGGCTTTGTGAAATAGCGGTTCTTTGTCTTGGAAATAATTAGGTTTTATATAGACAAAGTGAGGGTAATTAGAATTGGCAGATCTTCTAGCAGCAGGACTTCCGTGCACACGATCCAATTTTATTTTCTGATCAAGATGGATTCATCCAGCTGCAGTAGTCAAACGTTCCTCAAAGAAAGGAATTTTGCCCAGTTTAAGGTTGCCCCTCCTACAGTGGTCCTCTTGTTCTTGAACTTTCTTAGTTGGAGAGGCCAGTTGTTCTGTGTGAAGAGACATAGCTTTTTGCATAGGGGTAATAACATCCTCTAAATCACTAACACATGTCTCCACCTCCATAGTCAAAGCTTCAAGCTTGGAGTTAATGCTTGCAACTGCATATGTGAGCTGCCACAATGCTTGCTGAATAGAGTAGATGCCTGAGAGAACTTCTTTTTTTTAAAAAAAGTGTGATTGTCTCCAGCTCCCAAGCTTGTGGAGGCATTTGCCCATGAAAAAAAATGAGGGTATTCAGCTGATCCCACAGCAGTGAAATGGGCAGGGGCAACTCTTTGTTCAAGCACATGATGAAAGAGAAGGTGTTGAGTTAGATTCAGGTTAAATTCATTAGATGTGCTAATTTGAGCACTTGAATCTCCAGGGGAAGCATGTGGATAACAAGTTTTTTTGCTAGTTTCAGATAACCTCGGGTCTGTAGCAATAGTCACTCCTATATCACAAGCTATGGGTGAATATTCCTGAGGGCTGCAAACTGGTTGTTGAACAGTGTAAATAGGGCCAGTACAGGTCTGCTCTTGCATAGTCCCATCTAAGTCATGATGAGTGGCCATAGTCAAACATATAGGCTTCATAGTAGTTGAACAAGTTTCATCAGCCTGGGCAAAATTGATAGATACTGCAGTTTGTGAAGTAGGTTCAAGACTGGCAGAGGTAGTAGAGGTATTAAAGTTAATAGTAGTATTTTCTCCTGAATCAAAGCTTGTAACAACTGATTCAGAACATCTTACCCCCTTACACTCGAGGGTAGATGCCGCCTCTGTAGTCTCTGTGGCTTGTGGTCCACCATCTGTTTCACTGAGAGAGCCAGTAGGTTGAAAGATAGGGAGCTCTTCATGACCTTGGCTGGGGCAAGGATTAGAACACTCTGTTTCATCCATATGGGGAGAAGCTGTAGTATCCAGAGGACAGATAGAAGAAATGCACACTGTTGTAGAGGTGGTGTGTGCAATCATAGTTTCTGTGGTTACTACAACATGCTGTACATTTCCCCCTTGCAATAGAACTCAATGTATGAACTGTGCGGCTTGTTGTGGCAGTTTTTGTGGAGAGAGTGGAAGGGGAGAAACTGCTGCAGGGAGATGAGCTGACAGAAAACCTCCCAGTGAGTAAAGCTGTAGAACTGACAAGTGCCGACACCATAGAGGCTTGTTCTCCATTTACTGTTACTGCTTTTACAGGATTCAAGGAGGGCTCAGGAGAGCTGAGCAGTATTTTTCAAGTCTGAAGCTTATCTAAGGTGTGCTCCATCAGCAAGTCTTTTTTTTTGGGGGGAGCATCTCTTCATGGCTATGGGAGAGCAAGGTACTAGGGAAGAGAGACAGAAGTTAGGAGTTAGCAAACGGCATCCTGATAGCCTCCATATCAGTTGCACAAAAGTCCCTGTTTACAACATTCAGCTGTAGTGAAGAAAGGGACGTGCAATCCAAACTCCAGACAGCAGGTATTTTTCACACCAACAGCAGTCCTTATATCAAGTTAGGCTAACCAGAGCTCATGGGAGTCAGCAGCTCAGCACATACATGTTCCTTCAGGTGGCCATTTTAGATCCTGCCATCCACCTCTTGGTTACCCCTGTTCTCATTTGGTACTCTCTCCATTCCTCCTTCCCTTGTTTTTTCTTGTACCAGGTAAAGGCCTTCCTTTTGGCTCTCACTACTTTTCTAATCTTTCCAGAGAACCACATTGGTCTTATAGCTGTTTCTTTTGCTAGCCGTTCTCTAAAAAGAAGTTGATTGACACCATCTTTCCTCCACATCCCTGATGCTGTCCACTCCATCCAACTTGTTCCGGACCATCTCCCTCATCTGGATGACATCTGCCCTTCTGCTGTCTTACTGATATGTGTCACACCATTGCTATCAGATAGCTAAGAGAAGCTTTAAAAACTACCTTAATTTCTTTCATATGTTTGCTCATATTGTAACTCCACCCCCATGGGTTGCTATGCCTTTAAGACTCCCTGGCTACTCATGCATCAAAGCAATTCTCTGCCAGCAATGGAGCCCATAAATAAAAAATAAGATGCAACAGAATATGGGTAGCTATGTGATAAATGCATGCCCAAGTGTGTTGTGAGGCATGAGGTGTTTATACCAAGTGCCTTCAGCATCTGGAAAAGCATTTATCACTTAACTACCCACATCTTGGCGTGTCTTACTGTGCTTATAAAATGGGGAAACTGTGACATCATTAAAAAACAAAACAATACCAACTTTTTTATCTAAAAACAGATAGTTTCTTTTGTTAAAAGTAACTAGTAAAAAGTAGTACATCTCCACCTGTCTATCATCGGCCTTTACACACATTTAGTAGCAGTATTATTTGTTTATTATAGAATGCAGGAATTCAAAGTTCTGTAGAAGTCTACTGACATGATGTTCTCATCTCCCCCCCCCCCACACACACACACAAAACAGAATGCCTTAGTAAAGCCAGGGGTTCAATTTTACATGGGCAGGGTTAAGCAACAAAGATTTCCCCAGTAGGCAGCTAAGGATAGGATTTTTTTGTTGTTGATCTGGAAAGGAGCTTAAAAAGGTAAATCTGTGAGTAGTTCTTTTTTAATTACCACTTGCATACTACAGGGTATGTGACCCTGAGCAAGTCACATCACTTGCTTGTACTCCCAGGTCTCACCTGGAAACAAGCTTTGGCTTAGTGTACCTTTCCTGGTTAAAAAATTCCCCCTTAATTAATTGGTGTATGTTTATAAAAGGGATATTACAAAAGGAAAGAACATTAAATTATTATTTGTTTAAAACTATTTTGAGGGAGTTTAATTTTTCAGGCCTAACTGACTATTTCAGTGAGTGTAAAGGTGTCAGCCATGTTTGTAATGGCATGAAATTTTTATAAAAGGCATTACTACATTAGTGTGCTGTGTCTTGATTGCCAGTACTTATTTTAACTAGTGGTACAGTAGTACATTGCACAACTGCTGACCAACCAGGATACATTAATTTCCTTACCCATTTTAGGATATTGTGTTAGCAACACCACTGAGAACTGTCAAATTTGTGTGCGAAGTGGTGGAGATCACGTGATGCATCTGTGAGACGTGCAGCTCTTGGACCGAGCTCCCGCTCCAACTCTCATAAACAACACCAAAACCAACTTTCTAGTGCCGACCTCTGCTTGTCTACTTGTGGAGTGTGCTCCTGAAAGTGTCTGGGGTGACCGGGAAGCAGTTTTGAACAGCGGACATCAAGAAGAACATTTTTAAGTGCCTATCTCTGATATCGGGGCCTACCGATAGTATGGAGGCGGAGATGTGCCAGGCCTTGACTAAACATACGCCCCCACAGACTCCTGAGAAAGGACCAAAACATGCTAAAGGTCTGTTGGGGAGCTTATCTAAATCTACTGCCTCTAATGTAGCCTCACCAACGCAGACCCCACTCTCAGAGCAAAAGTTTATGGAGGAGCTACAGTCATTTAAAGAGGCCTTGCAAGAGATCACTGGCAAAATAAGATCACTTAGTGGGGAACTCTCGGATACAAAACAGGCCATTTCAGATGCTGCAGTCCATACTACGTCCCTGGAAAGTTGGAAAGAAAGGATGGAGCCTGAGATAACTAATATGAGACAGTGGCTACACAAAATAGAAGTTAAACTGGAAGATCTGGAGGGCCAAAGCCGCAGAAATAATATAATCATTTTTGGCCTCCCAGAAGATGCTGAGGGCTCAACACCCATTACATTCCTGCAAAAAATGCTTATAAAAATTGCTGGCCCCTCTCCCAATAATGCTACCTATATAATAGAGAGGGCTCACCATTCACTACGTCCCAAACCAGCTGCTGGGAAACCCCCAAGGCCAATGATCATCAAATTCCTCAACTTTTGGATAAAACACATATTCTTGGACAGGTTAAAAGCCTACAACAGGTGCTATGGGAAGACCACCCCTTGAGATTTACGCAAGATCTGCCAGCCACGGTGAGACAATGGAGATCGGAATACCACCCTCTCATTTCAAAGCTAATTGCTGCAGGGATTAAATATAGGGTACAGTACCTGTCTCGCCTGTCAGTGTTGCACGAGGGGAAATGGCTCTCTTATGATATAGCACAGCAAGCTAACTTAGCTTTACAGTTCCAGTTCCCTGGTTTATTTACTCCCTGCTAAGGTCATTGGAAGAAAATCCTGAGTGTAATTCCCCTTTTTCTTCTCTCATTCCATTTATTTCAATGGGAAGATGATTCTGTTGGTTAAATGAGATCACCTCTAGTAAATGATCACAAGAGGGCGATAGAGGCCGTGACTTCGAGAGAGAGAAGCTGTGGACACCTCAAGTATTATTAATAAGTCAATTCGTTGCAAGTTTGGTGATGGTCAACTGGTAACTCCTCGATACTTATTAGGAAGGACTCGAGACTAGATGGCAAGCGAACTGGCAAGCCCTTTATTGAAGATAGCCCCCCCCTTTTTTGGGGGATGAATGACTCTCTGTGCAGTCTTGGCTGTTTCCTTTCCTGCGAGAATAATGGGTGATAACGCCACTTCCTACAACCAAATTTAAGAAGACAGATGTTTCCCATCAGGCGCATGACCCTGTCTTATTTTTTGCCGAACAAACTAACCTTTACATTCACGACTTTAATACTTCGATGAGCTTGCTTAAAGCATAACTCCCCCCCTTCCTCTTTTCATTTCTCTTCCCATTTAATCTACCTTGGGGGCAACCCGGAATATATATAGCTATGTTTAGACTGACTGTTCAGATTAATGGTTTGGAAAATAATCCAGATGTGAGCCGAAGGGGGGGGGGGGTGTTTTTTTGTTTGTTTTGTTTTTTTTCCTTTTCTTCTTCACCTCCTGAGTCCTATGGCTTAATGCATTACCAACTATACAAAGTAATCAAGGCAATATCTAAATATGCTAGTCAAATGATTTTGGTGGAGGGCTGGGGCGGGTGGCAAGGTCTGGAGATTATTACAGTCTAATCAGTGCACCATGTTCCGGCATGGGGTTGAGGGGGGATACCATAGCGGGTGGAATAACCTGGTGTTTATGGGTTGTAATAGTTAAGTTTTTGGGATTACAAAACATCAGGGACCAGGTGTTTAGGCAGTGTAATAAGGATGCTAAATACCCCATTATGGGGAAAGGGAAATGGTTAAGGGGAGTGGGAAAGGGGATTAATGGATCCTATCGCTTATTTATAGTATTCTGTATATCTCTTATGTTTATAAATTTTCTCGTACTTCTAATAATAGTAGACAGGTCAAATGGGGGCGGTGGGGAGGACCACAGTTATTGGGATGTGGGAGTTCGTATCAGGAGAAGGGAATGGGAAAAGGGACACACATTATTCACCACTGGGCATAGATAATGAAGATTATAGGGGAATTGAAATCTATAGGTATGGGGATGTCTCTCCCAAGACATGCCTTACGATTACCAATATCTGCTCATGGTAGTATCTTTAAAGTGCTGTTCATGGAATTTCAAAGGTGCGCAATCACCCACTAAAAGAGCCAAGATCCTCCTGCATCTCCATAAGCTTAATGTTGACGTGGCTTTCCTTCAAGAGACACATCTACCCACAGCGCAGATTGTTAACCTAAGACGAACATGGGCAGGTACAGTGCTGGGGGCAGGGCTGGACAGGCGCAAATGTGGTGTGGCGGTGTTGATAGCATGATGGATACCTTTTAAATTGCTACACTTGGTTGTCGACCCCCATGGCAGATACATTCTGTTTAGGGCTATTTTGGTCCACACGGAACTGATACTGGGCTCTGTTTATGGCCCGGTGGGAGGCGATCCGCAGTTCTTCACTAATTTAATGACTAGCCTGGCCCCCTGGTCTACCCTCCCTATGCTAATTGGTGGGGATTGGAATCTAGTTGTTAGTAATCTACTGGATAGATCTAACTCAAGACGTTCCTCTCTTACCCCCGCACAATGGGCATTGAGAGAAATGATGGATTCTCTGGGCCTAGTGGACCCTTGGAGGACTCTTCATCCTTCAACAAAGGATTACTCATTTCACTCTCTGCCTCATAACACATCGTCGAGAACTGACTACTTTTTGTTGGGGATTGAGCACCTACCAGGGGTCCAAACCTGTGTTTATCTAGCAAAAGTGATATCGGATCATCATCCAACTCTCCTGCAATGGGTACTACCTAATTCGATGGCTCACGACAAGGTTTGGAGGTTTAACTCTCAACTACTAAAATATGATCCTCTAATAGGGCAGCTTAATAGTTTCATAGAGATTTTTTATGAGTTCAATGCCCCTACTATGCCAAAACTTGATATACTATGTGGGGCTTTGAAATGCTCATTAAGAGGAGAGGTCATCCGTCTAGCCTCGACTAGAAAAAGAAAATTTCCCATGAATCCTCCCTATTACTACAACAAATCAGAGTGTTAGAACAATCCCTTACTGTCTATTCTAACTCTGATGATCTAGAAAAACTAGAAAGCCTCCGCTTTCAATATAATACCCTTCTTAGTGACAGAGTTGAGCACCTTCTTCTGCGTTCTAAAATTACCTGCTTTGACCAAGGAGACAAAGCTGGGAAATTGCTTGCAATGAGGCTCAGGGCACAGGTGGCAGATAGGCTTGTTTTAGCCGTACGAGATGCTTCAGGTACCCTTCACACCTCTCCCAGGGACATTGCCTCCTCTTTCAAAAATTACTATCAGTCGCTTTATTCATGCTCCCCTATATCTTTTAAACATACCAAACTAGACCAATTCCTTCAAGATATAGAGCTCCCAAGACTGTCTCAGCACCAAATTTCTATTCTGCAAGCTTCTCTGACATTAAATGAAGTCTACCAACCCATCGACGCATAGCCGGCAGACAAAGCGCCAGGCCCTGATGGCTACATACCCAATTTCTACAAATCATTCAAAGCCCAAATAGGCCCTAAACTTCTTGACTTCTATAATTATGTTTATAAAAATGGTCTTTCAGACCACAGCTTTACTTCCGCTACTATTGTGGTTCTCCTAAAACCAGATAAGGATCCCACAATGCTGTCAAGCTACCGCCCAATCTGTCTTATAAATGTCGATTTGAAGATTCTAGAAAAAATCCTAGCTATCTGATTAGCTCAAGTATGGCAGACTCTGCTAAGTCCCAATCAAGTGGGATTTGTGGCCGGATGCCTATCGGCAGATCATCTGCGCAAAGTTTTTCACCTCATTTCTGCGTCCAGGGACTCCAATACACCATCAGCCTTGGTGTCGCTGGACGCAGAAAAAGCCTTTTACCGAGTGTCATGGGACTACCTATTCAATTTACTCCCAAAATATCTTATCCCAGCACAATTTATAAGATGGATTAAAGTCCTCTATTCTCACCCGTCAGCCCACATTTTTTGTAATGGAGTCCTCTCCCCTCCCTTTACATTACAACAGGGCACCCGTCAAGGATGCCCACTTTCTCCCTATTTGTTTACCTATTTCTAGAACCCTTAATCATAAATTAAATACATCCACCTTAGTTACTGGTATCCATATTAATCATCTCCAATATAAAGTATCAGTGTACGCAGATGATATCTTACTTCATATTACCTACCCAATCTATACCGGCTTCACTGGACATTATTCAGGAATTTGGGCACCTATCCAATTATAAGTTAAACTTGTCCAAGACAGAGATCATGCCCCTAAATAATTGGACCTTAAAAGCTGACATCCAACATCTTGGGCTCACATGGATAAAAGATAAAATGAGGTATCTGGGCATATATTTATCACCATCTAACTCCAAAATGAAGCAATATAATTTAGACCAGCTAGTAACACGAATTAAAACTGACCTGAACCGCTGGGCATTACTCCCTATTTTCCTATGGGGGCGAATTAATATTGTTAAAATGAATGTTCTACCCCAGCTGTTATACCCCCTTCAATTGTGTCACCAATATCTACCTAAGGCCTGGTTCAGTCATGTTCATGGTATTATATCCAAATTCATCTGGAAACATAAAACCCCTCGCAGGGCGTTGTTTAAGCTACAGAGACCAAAAGCACTAGGTGGCCTACAAGTCCCTAATATATATCTTTATTATCTCGTCATTAATTGCTTAGTTGTCTTGCAATTGCTGATTCCTGCCCCGAACCCCGGCTCGGAAAACTATGTCCCACTGTGGCTGCAGATAGAGAAGTCGCTCTGTGCCTCAGCCGGCATAGACTTCAGGACATTACCATACCTTTCTTCTAATAAGGTCCCAGGACAGCTCAAAACCACTCCCATTATAAGAACCCTCCGTACTCATAAACAATTAAATAATATCATAAGAGATTCCATGGAGAAAGACACTTCACAGTATATCCTGGGTAATCCCAACTATAAAATTGGAGGAAAGGTTATCAATCATTTGTTTTGGGTGGGGGAATGGGGAAAAAAGTTATAGATATAACAGAGAACCATAGATTATTAACATTCCCAGAGATAATGGCTAAATATAATTTGCCTGTTACCTTCTGCTTTAAATATCTCCAAATTTCCCAGGTCTTAATAAGGCATTTTGGCAATGGTTTATGGGGTCACCATATGTTTGGCCCTATTCTTAGTATGCTACAAACAAGGCCTACCTTTCATCTAATCTCCTTTTATTATAAAGAGCTGCATAAAAGAGTTACAGAACAAGAAGGTACTCCCTATTATACATGGGACAGGATACTCCCCCCAATCTCCGCGGGTCCCCGTCAATGGTCACAAATCTGGAAAAGGTTATACAAGGATGTTAGGTGGGACCGTTACAGATTGCTTCAATTTCAGATAATACAGGATCTATATTACACCCTTGTAAAACTTTGTAAAATGGGTAGGCTTCAGTCGGATCTGTGTACCAGGTGTGGGACCCAGCAGGGCACACTGTTTCACATTTTGTGGGAATGTGACAAGGCATCCCCCTCTGGGAAAGTATCCGCTCTAGACTTAACCCATTATTGGGACTACAAAATGCTTTCCAACCAGAGATTTGTATTTTAGGTGATTCAGGGAACATCCTCATTGGAAATCAAAGGAAACATATGATGTTAATCTCTTTATGTGCTAAGAAAGTGATATTACGTCATTGGCTAGACCAGCAGACTCCCACATATACAGAATGGCATCAAGAAATTCTCTTTGCCTTATAAGCAGAATACATCATAGCGAGCATCTCCAAAAATAATGAAAAATATCAGAAGATTTGGGCCCCTCTGCATACCCTACTATGTACTTAAATGAACATACCCCAAAAGATATGGAACATAGTTGGATTTAGGTGGAAGTTCCATTTTTGCTCCCTTTATCTTCCTTCTGTTCTTTCACTAGTTTCTTTCTTTTCTCCTTTTTCTTTCCGGTGGTGAAGGAACTGGGGGAGGAAGTCGGGGGTGGTTGGGGGGGTTCCCCTTTCTTTTCTTTTTTTTTTTTTTACACCATCAATTTCTTAACAGTAACATAATTTATTCCCCTTCTTAAGGTGCCAGATATTGGATACTGATCTGTAATAATGGAATAATGGATCCATGTTGTTGATGCACTGTTTCAAAACATGCTATGTAATGGTGTTTTGTATTTGTCTGTTGAATGGTAAACATAATAAACCTTACTAAATATGAAAATTTGTGTGCGAAGTGAGCTGGACTTGAATTTTCACCCATACAAGATTGATTTTGGTGTGAATATATGTTTTGGACTTTGGGCTTTGTGATAAAAAGGACTTTCATGGAAACTGCACTTTTGTCTACAGATCAGCTTCACTCCCTTTAACCTGCACTGCCATGGCGATGGGGTCTGAGTGTGAGGTGCTATACAATGATGAATGTTTGCCTGAAGAGAAAGTCACAAGGGTTCATGGACTACTGGTGGACCTAATTAATTCATATGCTTTTCCACCCACCATTTACATGCCAAATAACAGACCACCAGAACCACCTGTCTGGACTGATATTGCTAATAACCAATCAACTCTGTTAGTTCCTTCTTGAACAGCAGGGACTGAGCTGCTTTCAAGGCAGATCTACATGAGATCTCAATTGAGCATCACCACTGAGTGCTGCAGGTAGTTGTGCTGGCACAGACCGTGCATCTGTCAGTAGGGACAAAAAGAAAGTAGTAAACAAAGCCCTGCTTGCAAAAGAGATATATTCTCATGCTGTAATGCCATTATTACATGCAAAGCACATGGAACTATGTTTTCCATGGAGGAATAGGTACACTCCCTAAACAGGAGGTTGTGCTGTTATTGCATTGGGTATGTTCCGAGCCATCATAACCCAGGCAGAGTGCCAGGGTGGGGCCTGGTGTCTGCTCCTCCATGCCCTTCCACCAATGGGCACCCTCACATGCCTTGACTTCAGCGGCAAAGGTGGAACCAAGTTAAATTCTGTTTGGAATGGCTTCCCATCATCCTGGGTCACCAGGGGGAATCATTATTCAGGAAGGACTGGAGACCCCCTGCCTATCCTAACTGGAACCCTGGGCTCAGAACTGAACAATTGGTCCCCCTACTGGAAGGTTACAACTTAACCACTAGCCTAATAGGTTGACCACATGCTTTCTTAATATAATTTGTGTTTTGCAAAGTCTAGTGTAGTCTCTTTCAACCTCAGTACTAGGATTTTAATTTCTTAATTAGAGAAAAGAAAAACTGCAGCATTTCTACATTCAGTTTATATCATTTTAAACTTATGGTGTAGTGTTTTTCTGAAGGGAAATATTCATCCTGGAGCTTTCTATTACTCTGGCACACTGATTGCAGGTTCCATACAGGCTAAGTACAACTACTGCTACCTGTGCTTAGCCTCCATGGAGTTGCAGAACCACAAACTGGCACATCAGAGCAACAGAGACCACCAGGACATAAAGCAGTCTATTGAATCTTAAGTCATGGATTCCCATTGATGACATAGACAGGTAAAGTTGATATCAGCAGCAGTTCCACACATTAGGTATGGGTCTCTGTAGTTGATAATTCCCCTTTAAAGAAATCTCTGTCCATTTCTTTTTTTATTGTTCTGTCTTTTATCATTTTCTCTTTCTACTTTTGCTATATTTAACACTAGAGTGTATACAATACTGGTGACTGATACATCTTGAGTGAACTATTCTCATTTCTACTTTGGCTGTCTTTCAATCCTTCAGCAAAGAGGCAAAATGAGTTTATAATGGAAAATGTTAACGCTCTGAATACCTATTTTCATGATATAATTTTTCATCTCTGTAAAGTTTTATTTTATTTTTCTGTGAAACAAAAGGGAAAGAGATGACTACAGATAAACATACTATGCAAAACTCCTCACTGTGTAGCTATTCTAAGCCTTGTCTGCAAAGGCACAGCTGGACAAGAACAGGAAGATTGAATGTATGTTATTGCTGGAGGCTCAAAGAGTTACTCATCATCATAACTCCTGGGGCTGGCTAGGTGATAGGGCAGCAGTGCGCCATGCAGTCACCTGAGAAATCCAGTTTATTCTGTCTCCTTGGCTGAAACTGGTCATGTGACAAGACAAGAAATGTCAGTGCTGAGCTTGAGTGATGTCAGAGGTCTGAAGACAAGAATTTCCAGCTTCAGTCTTCATTTCAGATTATAACAAGCATTTGCCAATGCTGGCTGTTCGCCGCTGGTATAGAAGTCCTGGGGTACTAGATGCTTTGCGTGATTGTGTGGTGTGAATGGTGGTAAAGGTCATGCTGTCAGAGGGTTAACAAAAGGCATCTTACATTAAAAAAGTATGTAAACTGCCTTTTTTCTACTTAAGATTATTTAGAGATCTGTAAATGAAGCCATGGGCTGTAGAGAGAGGAGAGTGAGTAAGTTCTGTTGTTGTAGTGTAGCACAACCGAGCAGTGTTAATGGTAGTAAAGGACATGCTGCCAGACTTTTAAAATCAATCATCTTCTGTTAAAAAAAGTATATGAACTCCTTTGTTAAGTTAAGATTAGTTAGATATCTGTAACAGAAGCTGCCAACTGTAGACCAGTGCTTCCGTAGCCATGGATACACACGCACACTTGCACACTACCTGGGAATTGAGGCAAAAAATTCCCATAGGATCACATTGTAAATTGTAAGTAAGGAATAACACATGACAGGGTGTGTGGAAATGCTAAATTACTGCATGCCCCAAGTGGGTTGGGGGGCATGGGGTGCAGCTGAGTGCCTTCAACCACCTAGGAAGTGCGGTTATAAGTCCCATAGAATCACATTGTAAATAAGCAATGACACATGACAGGGTATGTTGTAATGCTAAATTACTGCAGGCCCCAGGTGGGTTTTGAGGTGGACTGTGAAGTATGAGGCACAGCTGAGTGCCATCAAACACCTGGGAAGTGTGTATGTCTTCACTCAGGTGCCGTAGGCATCTATGCTGCCATGGAAGCACATGTTAAGGACATGGGCTCCTCAGATTGTTTCTGACACCCATGCATGATAAATTAGGAACAGGGAGTGGAGAGTATATGTACAGGATCAAGTGCCATAGCTACATTATACTTGGGAAATAGGAATTGCCAAGATGAGGCAGGGTTGTGCATCTCAGCAGGGGGCCACATGGAAATATCAGTCAGACTAAGACAGCCTGTAAACAGGGTAGGAACATGGTCATGGAACTCTGGGGAGATGGCTAATGCTGTGATAGGGGCACAGTCCTATAACTAGACAGGCTTGGGCAGATAAGATGGGGCTGGGGGGGCAGCTGGTGCATCAGAAACTGCTTGTCAGTTCTGTCCTGTGGCGAGTATGACCTATACAGGGTCACAGGTGTCAGAAACAATCTGAGGATCCCTCTCCTTCAATTAACCAAACTGCAGTTTGCTTTTCAAATGGCTCCCACCCTCCGAATGGGGGAGAGGTGGTGCAAAACTGTTGTGTGCTTAATGTTTCCATTTCTATTTTTCCCTGCTCTGTCAATGCTGCCTCGCCATGACAGTGTAAGCCACAGATTCTCATATTCCCACTTTACATGAGGCAAAGTGATCTAGGGCACACTGCATTTCTGACACAGCCACCCACCGACACTTCCTTTTCTTCCTTGCAATTAGTCAGTGTACATGAAAACTGCCTTCTCTATACTAACCAGAGCTACATCTCGCTCTGCTGCCATTTCTCTTTTTTGGTTTATTTTGAGTTATTCAGCTGTGTGCCATTTAAGTTAGAATGTTACTTCTGTTTCCAGGTGAAGAAGCCTCCTCAGAGCAGCCAGCTGCTGACTCTTTCACATCCTTGGCATGCGCTTCCATGGCAGCATAAGTGCCTTTGGCACCTGAGTGATGACATCCGCATTTTCCAGGTTGTTGATGGCATTCAGCTGCACTTCATGCCTCAGTACCCGACTCACAACCCACCTGGGGCATATGGTAATTTAGCATTACCACACACTGTGTTGTGCATTATTGCATACTTACAATTTACAATGTGATCCTATGGGAATTTTATATCACATATCGCACTTCCAAGATGGTTAAAGGCACTCAACTGCACCTCATGACTCACAACCCACCTGTGGCATGCACCAACTTAGCCTTGCTGCACACCCTGCCACGCGGTATTGATCACTTAAGATTTAAAATGTAATCTTATGCAAATTATATACCACACTTCCCAGGTGGTTCAAGGAACCAAGCTGTGCCTCATGCCTTACAACCCACCTGGGGCTTGCAGCAATTTAGCATTTCTGCACACCCTGCTGTGTGTTATTGATTCCTTACAATTTACAATGTTATGCTAAGGGAATTTTATATCGCATGTTCCAGGTGGTTGAAGGCACTCAGTTGCACCTTGTGCCTCACAACCCACCTGGGGTATGCAGCAATTTAGCATTGCTGCATACCCAGCCATGTGTTATTGCTTACTTACAATTTACAACGTGATCCTATGGGAATCATATACCATACTTTCCAGGTCATTGAAGGCACTTAGCTGGGCCTCATGCATCACAACCCACCTGTTGCATGCGGTAATTTAGCATTGCCACACACCCTGTCATGTGTTACTCCTTACTGACAATTTACAATATGATACTAATGGAATTTTTTCCACACTTCCCAGGTGGTGTGCAAGTGTGCATGTGTATCCATGGCTACAGAAGCGCTGGACCATGATGATGGACGTCTTTTGTGTAATGTATAAAGAATTGTATGTTTGCCTTAGCTGCTGGTAGATGCCTGTGGTTGCTTGTGTTGCCTTGCACCTTTTGGCTGCTTGTGGGGGAATGTGGAGTTAGTGTTGAAAACCCTAACATTGCATTTCCATACTTTTGTTGCTTTGACAGCAACACAAACTGATGCATTGCTGATGTTTTTTGCAAAGAATATATAAGGGATATGCTATCCCCTACTGGAAATATTGTTGATATGTTTTGTTTGAGTGACGATTAACCCGACGACCTCATGAGTGGTGAAACCATGAGTGATGTCATCAGGTCTATTGGCATGAGAACAAAAAATATCAATAATATTTCCAGTAGGGGGGCAGCATATTCTATTTATGTCATACCCCCCAAAAAGAGAAAAAAAATTAATTTCCTGTCATTTTTTTGCTGATTATAAAAAATCTAAAAGGTATCTTTAAATGAAACACCACTCATGTGGTAGATATGTTTGTGCTGAACAACTTTTGTGCTCAAAGTACCATGCTATCAGTTTTAATTTTAAAGCTATTTGTATCTGTTTGTTGCAAAAAGTGAAAAAAAATTGAATTTTCTATTTTTTGCTAATTATAAAAAAAGGTATATATGTATATATACATATATATAAATGAAACACCACTTATTGTGTAGATATTTTGTGCTGAACAAATATCATGCTCACAGTACCATGCTATCATTATTTTTTTTAAAGTTATTTGCATTCGTTTGTTGAAAAAGTAGAAAAAATGTAATTTTCTGCCTTTTTTTTTGCTAATTATATACAAAAACTAAAAGGTATTTATAAATGAAACACCACTCATTTTGCAGATATTTTTCTGCTGAACAACTTTCATGCTTACAGTACTATGCTATCATTATTTTCGTTGTAAAGTTATTCACATTTGAACACAGTTAGTACAGCTACTGTAGCACACATCTGCAGAACTGGGCACTGACACACACACACACACACACACACACACACACACACACATTTTATGTTTGCTTACACGCATGTGCAAGAAACATAGTGCCATCATCTGTGTTTTCGGAGATGAGGCACCCGTCTTCCAATTCAGGCAGTGTGTTTGCAGGTGTTGCTGCAGTTTTCCAATGAATGCTGCAGCTGTCTATGACAGCAGTTGAAAATGCAGTGCTGTACAGCTGAAAGGGAGAGCTCCGCTTCAGTGAGCAGTGCTCCCCCTCCACACGCACGCATGCACATTGCGTGCTCATGCACTCCCCCCACACACATGCTGTATGGCCGACAGGGGTGCCCAATCCCCCGTCGGCTCCACACCCCCCCAAAAAAGCTTTCCAGGTGCCACGCTGTGAGCCCACCCCAACGTGGCAAAAATTGTTATGGTCTACGGGGGTGCCCAATCTCCCATCAGCTTCAGGCTCCCCCAAACAGCTTTCCAGCTGCCACTCTGGGAGCCCACCCCAGCATGGCAAACGTCTCACGTCGTCTTCCTAAAAAAAAAAAACCTGTAAACAAAGTTCCTGGGTGTCTCCCTGCCACCCGCTCCCAACTTCTGCACCCCTACCTCCCACACCCCCACCCCATACTTACCTCAGGCTCGGCAACAATCTTCGGTGGACCGGGAACACATCTGCACTCTTCAAAGCCAACCGCGAACTGAGGAAATGCTGGTAAGCTGTATAATGCAATAGGGTATTTTCAACTTTAATGCATATCTTAGGCATTTTTTAAAATTTGGGCACCAAATTTTCAACATGGAGTTTTGGGGACCCCTCCTCATGAATTCTGAAACTGTCATGGCGTTAATCTGGCCCGAAGGGTGATTTCGCAGTCACTGCACGAAATCACCCTTTGGGGCCAATTAATGAAAGGACAGTGCCAGTGTTTATAAGGTGGGCTCTCAAAAAGCCTATGTTGCAAATTTGGTGAAAAAATTCCTAAAAATGACTGTTTTATGAGTGTGCGTTGCGCAGTTCCTACGCATGCTTGTAAGTTTGAGAATTTTTAATATTTGCACTCCAGATTTTCAACATTGCCATTTTACCACACCTCCTTATGAGCAGTACAGCTGTCATTTTCACATCTCGTCAAAATGTGTTTCCGCACATGTAGTGCACAATGGCGCAGTCGGTGTGTGAAATCAATGTTTGGGACACATTAAGAAAATCACAGTGACACTGTTCATGAGCAGAGGTTTTAAAATGGCTATGTTGAAAATTTGGTGAAAAAATTCCTAAAAATGACTGTTTTACGAGCGTGCTTTGCATAGTTCCTATGCACCCTCGTAAGTTCGCAAATTTTTAATATTTGCACTGCAGATTTTCAACATTGCCATTTTACCATACCTCCTTATGAGCAGTACAGCTGTCATTTTTCACATGTCACCCAAAATGTGTTTCCCTGCATGTAGCGCACAATGGCACAGTCGGTGTGCACAATCAATGGTAGGGACAGATTAAGAAAATCATAGTAGCACTGTTCATGAGCAGAGGTCTTAAAATGGCTATGTTGAAAATCTGGTGAAAAAATTCCCAAAATGACTGTTTTAGGAGTGCACGTTGTGCAGTTCATACGCACATTCGCAAGTTTGTGAATTTTTAATATCTGCACGACAGATTTCCAGCATTGCCATTTTACTACACTTCCTTATGAGCAGTACAGCTGCCATTTTTCACATCTCACCCAGAATGTGTTTCTGCACATGTAGCGCACAATGGTGCAGTCAGTGTGCGAAAGCAATGTTTGGGACAGATTAAGAAAATCACAGTGACACTGTTCATGAGCAGATGTCTTAAAATGGCTGTGTTGAAAATTTGGTGACAAAAGTCCATAAAGTGACTGTGTTACCAGTGAGCATTGCGCAGTTTCCACACACCCTCATAAGTTCATGAATTTGTAATATTTTCATTCCAGATTTTCAACAGTGGCATTTTTCCACACTTCATCATGAACAGTACAGCTGTCATTTTTCACAACATGGCCGAAATGTGTTTCCACAATTTCAGTGCAGAAATGCGTGGTCGCTGTGGGAAATCATTGTTCAGGCAGATAAAGAAAATCACAGTGACACTGTTCATGATCGGAGGTCCCAAAATGCCTGGGTTGACAATCTGCTGTAAAAAATTCCCAAACTAATTACATTAAGGGCGCGCATTGCACAGTTTCTATCCACACTCGTGACTTCAACAGTTTTTTTAAATATTTTCACTGCAGATTTTTGACATTTCCATTTTTAACACCTCCCCATGAACAGTACAGCTGTCATTTTTCACATCCTGTTCGGAATGTGTTTTTGCACCTGTGGTGCTAAATGCCGTAGTCGCTGTGCAAAAGCAGCTTTCGGCTAACAAACTGATATTGCCACTGTTCATGAGGTTGGGGTCACAAAAAAAACATGTTGAAAATTTGGAGTGAAAATACAAACCAATGCCTGAGGCGTTAGGGTTTCCGACCATAATGCCCCACCCTGTAGAGAATGACAGGCATCAGGGGTGTGACTTGGGATTCTCACCTGTAATGCTCATACTATTCCAAACCCTGCAGCCAGTGAGAGGCATCGAGGTGTGCCTTGGACTCTTCAGCCCCAAAGTTCACCCCATTCTCCTATACAGGACCATCTCACCATATTTTCTGCTGGAATGGGGTGCACACAAGGGCCAAAGACCCCAAAGCACACCGTGACACTTGTCGGTGTCTGCAGGGTAGGGTGTGGTGAAAGGGCATGGCCATCATGCCTGACAACCCAAAGGCACACCCCAATGCCTGTCAGTCTCTGCAGGGTGGTGGTGGGATTGGCTTCAGTTCAATACTTCACTGCCATTCCTATTATGCAGTTCTGTAACTCCTACACTACCAATGCCAATGCCAGCAAGCAAACATGTGGCATTGACAAATTCTTGTTTTCTGCTACAGCTGGCCTGAGCTCTGCATGTTTGAAATATCAGGCTGATGAGACAGAACAGCTCTGCTGCCAAGATCAAATGAAAGAGCTGACCCAGGTTTGGGATGGCTGTTTTTTTTTTTCAGGTTCATGACTTCTCTGTCCAGCAAGCCAAACCTCCATTTTTATCGGCATGAATGATGATTAGTGTGATGCTGACTTGCTCCTTAAACACTGCTCTGCACTGGACAGACAGTGTCACACCCTCAGAAGGCACTATCATAGGAAGATATTCGCTGCATGCACATGCGCATGGCGAACATAAAAAGGGTCTTGTAAATGAAGAATTGTGGTCATCTGATGGAATTTCATAAACATTATGCTACTTGTAGAGTCACTTCACACAAGCAGTTGATTCAAAGAACAAATACCTACCTTTCAGAATCTTTATCTGAAATTATCTCTACAGCCTCAAAAGTGCCAGGCAGCTGAACCTGTTGCAAAGCCCACATTAATGTTAATTTAAAAACAACCAAGACAAACACATTAAACTTACAATACCACAAGTAGAGCTGCCTGGTTAACACAAATGTAAAAGTACTTTTGGTATGTACAGTACTACAGTACTATCATTAGTGACTCTATACAGTGTCCCCAAGCATGCTTTTTTAGTCATTGTCATGGCAACAACACTGACATGAATGTACATGTCTCTAAACACAACAAGAGACTCTTATAGTATCAGTCCTTACTGAAAACTAGCACGTCATAACAGTGAGCTATTTTTCACAAAACGTTTAAAACAAATGATCTTCCAAGGACTCCCTCTAAGAGTAGTGAAACACTTCATGTTTCCAGCACCACAGCATCTGACTTACTATATTTAAGATAAAATCAAGCAGCCCAGCACTACATCTCAAACCTTTATATTAACCTCAAAGGGTGTGTAACCCCTATCCGGTCTGCCGTTTCCATCTGACAGCAATACCAGGTGGGCTGGGTTCGGGGAGGAATAGGTCACTCGGCACATAGGCTAGGTTTGGCTACTCTGCACAGGGGCACCCAAGTAACTCCAAACGCAGGAAGCAATAACTGTAATGTCCAATACCAGAAGTGGGATTCTAAAGTGTGGCTTTTATTCACATCCAAACAAAATAAACTAAGCATAGGTGGACCCCACGGGCTACACTCCTGGTAATGCAGATTAAAGGAGACCAGAACACATCCTCATCACTTTAGCCCTCAGGCTCTGAACCCACTGGGCACACAGCCTGGACTTGTACACTGCTTTGGGTTACACAGCCTGAACTTGTACACTGTTCTGGGTTTCCCCTGGCTCAGCTCCCTTGCCAGCCACTTGGACACCTTCCATACTTCATGGAAACATTTTATGGTGGCTCCCTAAACCACCTAAGAGCACCTTGGCTCCATCAGGGAATCTTCCTTTCAATCCCACGTCTGGGCACTTTCCTCAGGCACTGGCCAAGTACCTGAGAGAAAGCAAAAGGTGTCTCAGAGCAAATCCATAGAGGTGAATTTGGTTACTACTGATGGGTGATCTCCCACCTCTTGCTCCCACAATTCATACCCGGCCATTTCTCTGGACAGAAACACCTCATCCTTTAACACTGTACTGTGTAGATTCTTGCTAAATGTATTTCACATTCCATCTACTTGTCTTGCTTCCCATTTGTGCTGGACTTGAACATACTTATATGTGGCTTTGTCCATTACTCTAGACCTCCCACAAAGTTAAGCAGTCCAATCGTCATATCTTCCTACTGTACTTGGCTTTCTTTTCCTGACCCCACAGTAACAATCCCTTCAGTTTCCTTCTGTTCGGGTGAAAACACTTGGCCCTTTTTCAGAGTGAACTCACCCTTTGGTTGCAGGTGCCCCACAGGTGTTTCCTCCTCAAGGAATCTTCCTCTCGGAGTTTCTGGTGACTCAGCACAACTTGAACAGGCAGCTTCTTTCCCTCAGCCAGACCCAGGGGTTTTCCCCTGGAAAACAGGCAGACATCTTCCCCCCATCCCCTCAGCGCTGGGGCTTTGAACCATTGAAAGCGGTCTCCACCACTTCAATTACCAGTTCCTGTATTCCTCTTCAGGTGGAAACACACACCTTACACAAAAGTAGCTTTGAAACAGAGCTTAAAGCTCTGAGAGCCTGCACACACTCTGCTGCACTACAGTCTCTCACTCAGACTGCACACAGACTGACTTCAAATTCCCCAACGTTCTACTCTAACCTCCAACTGCAACATTCCAGTGTGGCTTATGCAGCTGCGACAGTTCTAAAATGATGTCATCCCTCAGTCTCAGCTGAGACTGAGAACAGAGTGAGACAGTGTGAAATCCATTTAACTGGAGTTTCACAAGCTGTCTTCCCTGCCTACCACTAGGTCTTACTGGGATTCTAGTAACCCCGGGTAACAGGGGGGGTTACAGGTGTCTTACAGATAAATGCCTCACTCCCTGGCAGGTTGCCATGGTACAGACTGCTTAGTATAGGCTCTACAGAAACAGATACCTGTTGTCGAGCCCACATCATAATTTTTCCAATCCTCAGGTGTGTTGGAAGAGTGGGTGGGGTTTGCTAAACAAGGGAGTGTGCATCGACAGCGAAAATCATTGCTAAAACAGTCATTGCCCACTGCAGTCAATATTCTAAGTTGCTATAATGTTTTTAAACTTTTATTTTCATTCAGTAGCTTCACTGCTCTTCTGGGCCCATCTACTGGCTTGGAAGATGCATGTTCAGTAATTCTGAGACTGGTTACCATGAAAAAACTAAGAGCACTCTGGCAAACTCAAGAACAAATTTACACTGACTTCTCAAGAATGCACTGCACACCTCAGCAGATGGACCATTTCATTAAAAAGTCACCCTTAGGGTTTATCTCAATTTAAAAAAAACATTCAGTTCAAACAAAGATTTTTAAATGTAATTTTTTGTAATAGCTGTTAGGTAGTCTTAGTTATTAATGATCAGTTAATCAACCCCCGGGTGCAAGTGAAACTTGACTGTGCCTCGTGTCACACTACACCCCTAGGGGGTAATTAACAAAATATTAACATTACCCCTGGTCAGACTTATTGCTTAATTATTTAGACTGTTTTTTTTATAATATGGTTCAAAGGGTCATCGGGTTTCTTTATAGGTATGGTTTAGGATTGAACATGAGGCCTGAAATAATATATGATGCTTGTGCAACTTGTTTGTACTTTGGCTTACACTCTCTCTATCCCTGACGCAAGTGTGACCACCCTGTCAGGGTGCAGTAAAGTCATTGAAATCCATGAAATGATTCCAACCCTTTGATGCCTCACAGGTGTGAGGCCCTATGATCAAAGTCACCTTAGGGAAGAAGGCCCAAAAGAACAATAGTGACAGACAGACACATTTTCCCCAAGGATAGGAGTATGTAACCAGACTGAGACAGAATGAAAACAAATGGGAAACCCACTATCCAGCTCCAACTCTCAGCAGAACTTAGCTATAATGACCTTGGTTATGGAGGTGGACCCCCACCCCTTGTGGAGGTAATCTCTAGGGAACTAAGGCCTAGGTCTCTATCCTCTAAGGCTAGGGGAAAAATTAGTGCTGGATTGGATGCTGCAATTTAGACTCCCAATTCAAGGGAACTGCATAGAGGAAGGGCTCTCACTCTAACTGACTAACCTGATAATACTGTAAGGTACTGCTGAGCATTTAGATGAGGATAAAAGGGACCTTTTTCCTCATGAAGAGGAACTACACCCACAAGATGTGATTAGAGGAAAGTAGCATGTGCTGACCAGTGGTCATGCAGCTTAAACACTGGAAGAACCTAGCCTTGAATCAAAACTAAAGTTGCAGAGACAGGGGAGAGAGAGAGAGGGAGATCATGTGGCTTGTAGGTAGGTGGAGGGAGGACTGCTTTGGAATATGTGGCTGAATCGATCTGCACAACTAAAAAGACCCCTCCGTGAGGAGGATCTTACCCATAGGAAGCAGAAGCCTTAAATACAACTCCCTAAGGTGCCATCAGGTCAATCTGCATGGCTAAAGAAGCCCATGTGGTGAGAACCCTTCCCTCAAGATGCAGGGTGGGGGGGGGAGTTGGATGCTAAGTGGTGCTGCTGAGTTTATCTGCATGGCTCAAAACAACCAAGCTCAATGAGAGCCCCACTCTCTTGGATCATGCTTTGAGAGCACAAGAAGTGTTTTGGAATTTCCTGGTCTGACATCAGGAGGGCCCAAAAGGAGCTAGAGTAGACTGCCAAGGTCTGAAGAAAGACAAGCAGAACCACACAGGACTGATTGTATCCAGTTAATCTGAACAACATGAGAAGAATAAATGAGTGAAGGGCAACTACTCAGATAAATCAATAAACAGTAAAACTGACTGAGGGGTGACTGCGCAAGCTGCAAAAAACATTGCAGTGGTCTGTAGGCAATTGCAATCTAGGGTAGTTGATGGCCAGGCAACAGACTATTGGAGCAACAGTGATGAAGGAAATGCAGGGAAGATATTGAATAGCTAGCATAGGGAAGGTGAGTAGAGTAAAGAGACAGATAATTTCAAAAGGGGGAGGGATTGGTCAGGCCAGTGACAGCTGAGTCAGTCACAAGCAAAGTCTGAAGGGGAAAGAGATGTAAAGGTACATAACAGCATGTAATTAGTACCAGTAGAAGGGTGACTGCCCAATGGAACACAAACACAATAAGGGGGGGGGTGAGTGGCTAAAAGGCTGCAGTCCAGTGCCCAAAACATGTAATGAGAAGGCACACAGAAATACAGGGAAGGAAGACAAATAGCAAAAGGAAGAATGGGCAAAACAACCATGCAGGCAGCTACAGTAGATAAAGTACAAGCAGGAACATCAAGGGAAATTAATGAGCAGGAAAGAAAAAGGCACAGCACAAAAGCCAAACGAATGGGCAGGCAAAACTCAAAAATTGTACGCTCTGGGTGAGTTGTGTAAATTACGACATCATCTGTGTAGAGTAGGATTTGTTCAGGGCAGGAGTTTGGGAGACTGTTTAGAAAGAGGCAAAATAGGAGTGAGCCCAGGATAGACCCTTGAGGAACCCCAAAGCGAACAGATTTTGAGTCAGAGAGGACGTCGCCAATTTTGTCTTGTTGAGTGCGGTTGTCCCGATAACTTTTAAACCAGGCAGTGGAGTCAGAGGAAAGCCCTGCATTAAGTAGTTGCTCCAGTAGTAGAGGGTGATGGACCATGTCAAATGCTTTTGTCAAGTCGATGAAGGCAGCACCAACTAATTGACCATGGTCCAGGGAGCTGTGTATAGAACCAATGAATTCCATAAGGGCTGAGGTGGTACTACGCCCTTTTTTGAACCCATGTTGCTGGGCACATTAAAGCTTATGTTTGTCAAGATATTCAGTAAGCTGGTCAGCTACAATGTGTTCAAGAGCCTTAGAGAGAGGTGGTTATATGGAGATAGGTCGGTAGTTCACGTGAAGAGTTCTGTCTCCACTTTTGTAGACTGGGGTAACCGTGGCTGATTTCCATTTATTGGGGAACGCTGCCTCCATTTTCTGGTGGGGAAGCCTGGAACAAGTGTAAGTGTTTGAAGTGTTGTGCAAATGAAATAAGTTTTCATTTTAAAATAGGAATACAGCATTTTCCTTAGTTTGATAGTTATATAATCGGTGCCTATTAGACTAATCATGCAGTGCAGGACAGTAGCACTTTAATGTTACATGATCAAGATTTTTGTACACTAATATTTGATTTGAAAAAAATGAAAAAATGAAACACAAACATTACTCAGTGTAACACTGAAAAAGGTACACCTGCTGCAGATAGTTTACACAAATTCATAACTTGGCTGTTACCAGAGAATACAGAATTTTAACAATCTAATGGATACAAAATACAATAATTTTAACAATGTCATGGATACAAAAGTGAGTAAAAGCATACAGAATGTTTAGATATGCTTTCCCACTAGAATGACTGCCAAAGTACTGTATAAAATTAAAGTAATAATTAATACCCCTTATTCACTCCACTTAGTCTACAGAAATGGTGCAAGTGATTAGAATAATAATATAATGTATGGTAGAATGCTGTTAACCTTAGGAAATCATCATTTGCTAAGGTTGTTAACCTATCGATGTGACGTAGATATGTTGTTAACCTATCGATCCTATGTCACATTGATTGGTTAACAACAGCGAGTGGTCTGCGCATGTGCGCGCTTTTTTTTTGACAGGGAACCAACGCGCGAACAGCAGCAGTTAGGGAAGGACTGAAGGGCCGCGGCGGTGACTAGTTATGGAAAAGTAAGCAGCCTTTTGAGGTGGGACCATACACTATAAAAAATAATGTATGGTCCCTCTATCGACAACCGGTCAATTTTAACCATCTTGAGGTTGCCATGGCGACGTAAACCTCTCGAGCTTCGCTCTCAAGGTTTACATGGTCGCCCTGGCAACCTCTCGACTGTTAACTGACCGGTTAACGATAGAGGACCATACATTATCCTCTATGTTATACCCTTGCAGTAATCAAGAACATCCTCAAAAACATGAATGGGAAGCAAGAAAACAGTCACACAGTTAACAAAACCCAACATTAATCTAACAAGATCATGTTTAAAATAGTGAAAATGAAATGTCATGATCCCATCATAGCCCATAAGCTGGTAGTGCAGGCTAATGCTAGCATGTATCCACACAGATCAAGCATATCTTCTCAAAAATGACAATAACATAAGCATAAGGATGGCTGTAACTTTCTGCATGAGACGCAGCAGCAAGTTGGCTCAGCAACATTTTGAGTCCTACCAGGGTACCATGAACAGAACAAAAAGATAATCATCTGGCAGGATACTTCATAGATAGTATTTTGATGTACAACTGTACATCTTATCAAATCCTGTGTGTTTTGTTAGGATTAGTCTGGTATGTTATCGCACGGCATGGGATGGGACAGGGTAAGGGATGCTAGAAAGGGGGGTGGGAAGGGCAGCTGCGTGATGGGGGCTAGCTGCACACTAGTGCCAGACTCAATAACTCATGAGGCCTGCTTCTGCTGGCAATTTTGTATGTTCGTATGACGGGGTGTGGTATGTCATGGCATGTTATGGGTGTTACATTTCTATGAATGTTTCTGCAGTTTTTATAACTAATATGAGTTAAAGTTAGAAACACAGAAGCATAGACAATGTCAGCAGAAAAAGACCATTGGTCCATCCAGTCTGCCCAGTTTTACCATACTCTAACCCTTGGCCCAGTGTCTCGATGGGGTTTTTACCCTTACCTCCGCTCACTTTCTTTCTTACTGCTACCTCCCCCCCCCAGTAACTATTAATCCCTTTACTCTGTCCAGCTGTGCTGAAACTCCTTAATGGTTTTTGCACCTGCTGGTAGGCTGTTCCATGGCTCAACCACTCTCTCTGTTAATTTAAAATGTTAACTTTTTCACTCCCCCTCCTGAATATACACCTCACCAGTTTACATTCATATCTGTCCCTTTGTTTTCAACCCTCCATTCCTGATTACTGGTTCCTCATAGTTTGCCTTGTTTATTCCTCTCAGGAACTTGAAGGTCTCTTATCATGTTGCCCCTCTCCCTTCTGGCTTCCAGTGAGTACATGTTCAGCGCCCAAACACAATTCTCATAGGATCTGCTATGTTGGCCCTTAATCATTTTGTTTCCTCACTGATGCCCCACCATCTTCAGCCTGGTACTGTCTTTCCTCATTTGAGGACTCCAGAACTGGGCACAGTATTCCAGATGGGGTCTCCCAGTGATCTACTGAGAGGTAGTATTGCCTCTTTCATCCTACTATTGAAACCCCTTACAATATACCTCAACATTCTGGTTGCCATGCTGTAGGCCATGTTACACTGGTTAGTTTGACTTAGGGAGTCACTTATGATGACCCCGAGGTCCCTTTACTCTGAAGTAATGGCCAGCTTAGCCTCTCCCATCCAGTATTCCTTCCTGGGGTTCTTGTTCCCTTTGTGCATTGCCTTGTACTTTGTGGCATTGAGTTAAACAGCCAGACCCTGGACCACTTTCTAACCTTTACAGGTCCCTTTGCAACTTCCTTACCCCATCCTCACTGTCTACCCTACCACAGAGCTCAGTGTCTTCTGCAAAGAGAAGCATCTTGCACTGTATTCTTTCTCCTAGGTCACTGATGACCATATTGAAAAGGACTGGTCCCAGGACTGACCCCTGTCGTACTCCACTCGTGATCTCCCTTCTCCCAAGATTTGACCCTGTTTGTCACCACCATCTGCTGTCTACCAACCAACCAACTTCCTACCCATCTAACTAGGTACTTTGCTGCTCCCAGAGCCTCTAATTTTGTCATCCTTCTGTGTGACACCAAGTCAAATGCCTTGGTGAAGTCAAAATAGAGTAAATCTACTGCTTGTCCCTTATCCACTGCCCATGTTATCTAGTCAGAGGTTACTATCAGGTTGGTCTGATATGACTTCCCTGCTATGAATCCATGCTGCTTGCTATCATGGAGCCCATTTTTCTAGGTAGTCCACTAGGTCCTCTGACTATTGTCTCCATCAATTTACCTATGATGTAGGTAAGACTGACAGGCCTGTAATTTCCTGGTCACTCCTTTTCCCTTCCCTTGTGGAATGACACCATGCCCACTATCCTCCCATCCCTTTAAACCACCTCTGACTGCTGTGAGCTATTGAACAGCCTTCCCAGGGGTTCAGCCAGTTCCAATGCCAATTCCCTGAGAACCCTCATGTGCTTCCGATCTGGTCCTGGAGCTGTGTCTAATTTCAGGACTGCTCAACCTTTTCTAACCATTTCTTCTGTATATACCACCTGCCCCATTTCTGGGATACCCTTTGCAGGATCCTTTATGTTGCTTTTCTGCAGAGGTCTGCTATCTTCCACTGTGAGTACGGAGCTGAAATAGTCATTTAGAATGGCTGCCTTCTGCTTGTCCTCCTCTACCATCTTGCCCCCCTCCATCAGCATAATAATTCCCTCTCTCATATTCCTTTTTCCCCGATGTACTCAAAGAACTGTTTTTCCCTGATCTTGACCCCATCTGTAGTATGTAGCTCTGTGTTTGCTTTTGGGTTCCTGACCGTCTTCTTGGCCTCTTTCATCTTTACCTGGTATTTGTACCATTCCTTGACCCCCTCTTTCTCCTTGTAGCCAATTAAAGTCCTTTTTTGGCCAAACAGCCTCCTCGATCTTCTTAGAGAACCACAATGGTCTCTTTTGCCAATTACCCTAGGTATACCAAACTCCAGTCTGATACTCCTAAAGTTGTTTTCATACACAAGAGTGTGGTGTGCACATATATGGAACACAGACAAAGAGCAGAGAGAAAGAAATAAGTGCCTTAACTGGGATTTGAACCCAGGCCACCAGGAGTTTCTTTCCACTTGTCCTACCAGCTACTCGACAAAGGTAACTGGAAACCTGGGAGTCCCAGAACCACCATACTCTTTCTCTAATGCACAACCTGGTACTGCACAGATAATTACATTTTCATACACAAAGATGCAGAGTGCACATATGTGGAACCCAAATAAACAGAAGAGAGAAAGAATCAAGTGCCTTTGCTAGGATTTGAACCCAGAACAGCCTAAATTTCATTCCGGTTGCACCACTAGCTGTGCCACCAAGGCAACTAGAAACCTAATCTCCCAGAAGCACTGTAACCTTACTCTTTCTCTAATGCACAACCTGGTGCTGCAAAGATAAACACATTTTTATACTGTACATATGGATACTCCTAAAGATGGCAGAGCTATTAATGTTGAAAGATCAGAACATTTTTATGTTTGCCTGCACACGCAGTGTGAAGTGAATATCTTGTGGCTATTCAGGAGACTAGAGGCTGCAGAGACTCACCACTGACTGCCCAATGCGAAGCACTTTGATGATGATGGTGGTGTTCAATTCAAACCAATACTTTTGAAAACAAAAGCAAAACCAACTGCACATATACCCTTCAGTAAGCCAAATAAACTAAGGAGGCACGGCTTACCGTATCTTCATATTTTTATTCAGATGACACCACTGTTTCAACAAGCAGCAAACCATAGAGTGCGGTGGCGACTACTCGGTAGATAAATAAAAAATAGCATATTTTTTTCACCATCTCGGTGTAGACATAATTATGACCAGGCCAGCCGAGCAGAAACAGCCCAAATGCGTGATGATGCACAGGATCAGCTGATGTTTCAGCTAACGCCTTCCTCAGAGCTGATTGGTCAAAAAATTACATTGACTTTTTATAGTGAAAAACATACATATTCATTAACCTTTCAGTAATTGGACCAACCTCCACTCATAAATATGCACATACACCCCAAATCACTCAAGTGTCATAAAAAAACAATCATAAATAACAATGTAATAATAATTCCTCACTAAGTCCCTTAGGCTGTAGAGTCCCAAGTTTAAAAATCCAAAAACATTCTCTTTGATCCAGTTTGTTTGCTAGACTCCCACCACGGGGCCCAACATACACTTTTTCAATCCCAACAAATTTAAGATTTGCAGGTGAACCATGACCCACAGTTGAAAAATGTCGTGCCATTGCATTAGTCTGTACATTATTTCGAATAGCAGATTTATGTTCACTTATTCTTTCCCCTAACTGACGTTTTGTTTGTCCCATAGTTCAAACCACATGGGCACTAAGCATGTATATAACCCTAGTACTTCTACAATTAATAAAATCATTTATCTCAAATTTCTGACTTGTATGTGGATGTTTAAAATATTTGCTGTTGTTTGTATTATTACATTGTGCACAATTCACATTTATAATTTCCCTTTGGAAGTGCTGGAATCCAAGTTGTTCTCAGTTTCTACGGACTTTGTACACTATGTACTAATAAATCTTTGATGTTCCTACCCTCTTGTATGTGATTCTGGGCTTTTATATACATCTTTTCTAAAATAGGGTCCCCTGTAAAACCTTCAATGTCTTTTCACTATGCTAGCAATTTCCTCCGCTTGGTTGGAAAATTCAGTTACAAAATTAATAACACCCTTGAGAGCTCTCATTCTAAACTTTGGCTGTAAAAGATCACTTATTAGTGTTAACCGCTTCTCTCCATGCCTCTGTATAGTTTTTACATTGTAACCACGACTTTGAAATCTATTTGCAACTTCCTGTGCATTCTTTTAAATTGTTCAGCATCACTACAAACTCTCTTTAAATGCAACATCTGTCCAACTGGAATATTGAGCTTTAAACTTTTAGGACGATTACTCTCATTGTGCAACAGCGTATTTCTACTCATAGGTTTTCTGTACAGCGTCGTTTTTAATTTGCCTGCATCCTTATAAATTAGCATATCCAAAAATGGAACTTCAGTAGTGTCTCCTTGCATAGTGAACTTTAAATTTGAATCAAATGTATTGATGAGATCCACAAAACCATTTAAACTTTCCCAATCAGCTGTCCAAATAAAAAAACAATCATCAATGTAACGTTTCCAGGATCGAACACATCTATTGAAAATTTCAGCTTTGTATAAATACATCGCTTCCCATTGTCCCACATAAAGACAGGCAATACTCGGAGCGAACGTGGTTCCCATCGCTGTGACTTTGTGCTGCATATAAAATATATTTTATACACAAAATAGTTCGATTTCAGAACCAGCCAAAAATCAGAGTCAATATTCAAATTCTCAATATTTCTTATCATATTTCCACTATCTAAAATGTAAGAGGGCAATTTTTTCACCATTGGTTTAAGATAACAGTCCCCTTTGTCAGCCGGTTTTATGATCAAACTTTTGTCCTTCGGTTCATGGCCATCATGCTGTAAACACTTTTTCAGCATTGGTAGATCATGATATTGATTTGTTACTGAAAAAGAAGAAAGAAAATAATTTTAATTTAACATATCAAGAACATTTAGCATTAAAAGCGTTGAAGGACGATAAAGTTTGATCATAAAACGGCTGACAAAGGGGGCCATTGTCTTATGGGGAATAAAAGACTATGAGTGTGAAATGGATCGACATTTAAATAATGAAATATACTATCGCAAACTAGTGAAGGACCCAACAGCTGAGATTAAAGTTCAAGCTGATGAATTTATTAAAAGTAATGAGATGAATGGATGTTTGAATAAACAGGAGGTGGACTTTTAAAGGTTGTGTCACCAGTCAGACCGCAATTTATTTATTACGAAGATACATAAGAATGCTCGAAGCCCTCCAGGGCGTCCGATTGTTTCCAGTATTGGCTCATCTATGGAGCCTTTTTCACAAATGGTGGACTGTTATCTTAAACCAATGGTGAAAAAATTGCCCTCTTACATTTTAGATAGTGGAGATATGATAAGAAATATTGAGAATTTGAATATTGACTCTGATTTTTGGCTGGTGACTTTGGACATAGAAAGTCTGTATTCAAGCGTACCATATGATGGAGGAATTAAAGCCATTGAATTTTTTTTGCGAGTCCAACAAGATGTTAATGTTGATATGGACTTCATTATTAGTATGGCAGATATGGTTCTGAAATCGAACTATTTTGTGTATAAAGATCAATTTTATATGCAGCACAAAGGCACAGCGATGAGAACCACGTTCGCTCCGAGTATTGCCTGTCTTTATGTGGGACAATGGGAAGCGATGTATTTATACAAAGCTGAAATTTTCAGTAGATGTGTTCGATCCTGGAAACGTTACATTGATGATTGTTTTTTTATTTGGACAGCTGATTGGGAAAGTTTAAATGGTTTTGTGGATCTCAATACATTTGATTCAAATTTAAAGTTCACTATGCAAGCAGACACTACTGAAGTTCCATTTTTGGATATGCTAATTTATAAGGATGCAGGCAAATTAAAAACTACGCTGTACAGAAAACCTATGAGTAGAAATACGCTGTTGCACAATGAGAGTAATCATCCTAAAAGTTTAAAGCGCAATATTCCGGTTGGACAGATGTTGCATTTAAAGAGAGTTTGTAGTGATGCTGAACAATTTAAAAAGAATGCACAGGAAGTTGCAAATAGATTTCAAAGTCGTGGTTACAATGTAAAAGCTATATACAGAGGCATGGAGAGAGCGGTTAACACTAATAGAAGTGATCTTTTACAGCCAAAAGTTTCGAATGAGAGCTCTCAGGGTGTTATTAATTTTGTAACTGAATTTTCCAACCAAGCGGAGGAAATTGCTAGCATAGTGAAAAGACATTGGAAGGTTTTACAGGAGGACCCTATGTTTAGAATAGATGTATATAAAAAGCCCAGAATCACATACAAGAGGGGTAGGAACATCAAAGATTTATTAGTACATAGTGTACAAAGTCCGGAAAAACTGAGAACAACTTGGATTTCAGCACTTCCAAAGGGAAATTATAAATGTGGGAATTGTGCACAATGTAATAATACAAACAACAGCAAATATTTTAAACATCCACATACAAGTCAGAAATTTGAGATAAATGATTTTATTAATTGTAGAAGTACTGGGTTATATACATGTACGTGCCCATGTGGTTTGAACTATTGGGACAAACAAAAGCGTCAGTTAAGGGAAAGAATAAGTGAACATAAATCTGCTATTTGAAATAATGTACAGACTAATGCAATGGCACGACATTTTCAACTGTGGGTCATGGTTCACCTGCAAATCTTAAATTTGTTGGGATTGAAAAAGTGTATGTTGGGCCCCGTGGTGGGAGTCTAGCAAACAAACTGGATCAAAGAGAATGTTTTGGATTTTTAAACTTGGGACTCTACAGCCAAAGGACTTAATGAGAATTATTATTACATTGTTATTTATGATTTTTTTTTATGACACTTGAGTGATTTGGGGTGTATGTGCATATTTATGAGTGGAGGTTAGTCCAATTACTGAAAGGTTAATGAATATGTATGTTTTTCACTATAAAAAGTCGATGTAATTTTTTGACCAATCAGCTCTGAGGAAGGTGTTAGCCGAAACGTCAGCTGATCCTATGCGTCATCACGCATTTGGGCTGTTTCTGCTCGGCTGGCCTGGTCATAATTATGTCTACACCGAGATGGTGAAAAAAAATACTATTTTTTATTTATCTACCTAGTAGTCGCCGCCGCGCTCTATGGTTTGCTGCTTGTTGAAACAGTGGTGTCATCTGAATAAAAATATGAAGAAACGGTAAGCCGTGCCTCCTTAGTTTATTTGGCTTACTGACGGGTATATGTGCAGTTGGTTTTGCTTTTGTTTTCAAAAGTATTGGTTTGAATTGATTGACTCTGATACCTTCTTGCACCAGATCAGAAATTATTCACTGTGAGTGAATTTGAGCTCCTCAGTGTTTGGTTTGTTCTAGATGGTGGTGTTCAGCCTGACTGATGGGTGGAAACTTTGTATAGTTGAAAGGTGACAACTGCACCTATCACAGTGCAATTACATCCTTTGTTCTGCAAGATGCCACCCAGCAATCATCTGCACACCATCATGCTCAGCCTGTACCTTATCTCCTCCAGCATTCATATTCTCTCCACACCCCACCCTATCACATTGAGGTTCCCTTACCCACTGCTGCCAAACAACAAAGGGCACTACCAGGTGCTCCCCAGCCATGGGAGCCCTGATCTTAACAGTGCCACCTGGAATGTCTCTACCAGGTGTTCTCAAGCTGTGGAGCCCCAATCCCAATAATGCCACCTGGCATGGCTGTACTGGGTGCTCCCCAACAGCAGCTCCTCTGTGTTGGTACTGCCTAAGATCCCAACCCAAATTGGGAGTGGATGAGGGTGTGCACCCCAGTACCATTGTACATGACTATCCTTTCTTCTCTCCACTTCAACTCAGCCCCCATAGCTGATCACACTGTGGCGCCCACTTCTGGTGCCACCAAACAGTCTTCCAACACTGAGGTGCCCAAGCCATGGTATCAGTCCACCTGAAAAAAATGCAAACAATCCCTGAAAGATCTTTTTTTATGTAAACTCTGAAAAGAAACAAATTATCCCTTGTCAATGTCTGATACATATCCAAACCCCACTCATCCTTACTCCCCACTCAACAACAACAACCCCACACCCCCACTCACCTACAGAATGTCCAGTGCAAAAGATCCACTCTCAGTGAAAAAAGACATATTCCTCCTGCAACACCAATGAGAAAAAGAAAGAAAGAAAGAAAGAAAGAAGGAAAGAAAGGAAGGAAGGAAGGAAGGTAGGTAAGTGTGGTCTATGTATTTTCAATGTGTTCTGAACTTTTACTCATAACTTCATCATTTGTACATGATTTCTCACCAAATTTTCAACATGACCTTTTTGGGACTCCTCCTCATGAACAAGGGAGGTCATTTTTTTCAAATCTGTGCCAAAAGGTGATTTTGTAGTTGCTTCGCAAAATCATCTTTCAGGTGGGATTTGAAAAATTGCCCTGACTAGGTTCATGAGGTGGGGTCATAAGAAGACTATACTATGTTGAAAATTTGGTAATAAAACACGTTAATATGATCAAGTTATGACTGAATGTTAGAATTTTCCATTTTTCACTCATAATTTTGTTAATTTTGAATATTTTGATCCCAAATTATCAACAAAGTCCCTTCTTTCACAACACCTCATGAATATGACAGGCATCAGTTTTCAAATTCTGCCCAAAATTTGTTTCCATATTTGTGGTGCAAAATGATATTTCGGTCAGCATTTTATAAATGACACCTGTCATGCTCAGAAGGAGAGTCTTAAAATCACTTTGTTGATATGGGGTCAAAATATCAAACAGAATGAAGAAACATTGTGTTCAGGGTTGGCTGTTGGCCCAGTGGGTAGTGCATTGCAACTCAGTGGTGAGCTGAGTTCATGGGCCAGCTCAGTGAGCCAGCTTAATGGGTGGAGGCTGGGGGGAAGGTGCTGCCATGCTGCAGCACTCCTGTCCTGGGGAAGAATGGTGCAGTGTTGGCTACTTAGGCTTATATAGTAATACAGCTGATAAGGCCACTGTTACAGTTGTAAGAGTGATCTTACCTACATTCTTCACCTTCAGTTCACTGTTCTCATACCTTAAGAATGCATATGAGACTACTCTCACAACCGTAATAGTCTCTCTTACAACCATAAGAGTGGTTTCATTGGTCTTGTTAACATGCAGCACAGGTGTCTTGCAGAGGTTCAATATGGTGAATTGTAACATAGAAACATAGAAGTTGACGGCAGGTAAGGACCGCAAGGCCCATACAGTCTGCACATTTTTTCTACTGTATGAATGTGCCATAGGCCTTTACTCTGTCAATGGTCTATCTAGTCATACTCATCTGAATTGCTCCCTTATGCCTATCCCATGCCTGTTTGAAGCCCTGCACTGTATTCATATCCACCACTTCCTGAGGTAGGCCATTCCATGCATCCACCACCTTTTCTGTGAAAAAGAACTTCCTCATGTTACCCCTTAATCGACCTCCCTCTAATCTCATGTTGTGTTCTCTTTTATTTTTTTTAACTCTATTTCTCTCTCTGGGCTCCAGCCATCCTTTGGGAGTACCCACTCAGTTATGCCTCTCACTTCCTGCCTGAACCCCCGCTATTCCCCAGGCTCCCCCCCGAATGACTCAGCAGGTCCAGCCCCCCAGATCACCCTTTGGGGGAGTGACCACCCTCCCTTGGTGGCACTTTATGTTATGAGGGAACTACCTAGTCATCAGGTCAGCCGTGGGAAGCCCTGGTTGCACTTGGCCAGTGTTGAGATGTGAGCATGCCACTGGGGCTTCCGTCATCTCATTGGAGCTCCAGAGGGTTTTTTGGTGCTTAGTCCCTGAGGAGCTTGGACATGCAATGCTAGCTGGGCAATACATGCCACCATCCACCAAGCTCCTCCTCCATTGTGCATAGTGCCACAGAATCTGTGCTGCACCCGACTACTGCCAGGTGCCACTACAGAACTGCGCAGCCCCGAAATCCTCCTGAGGAAAGGGAGAGCTGTCCTCCAGATGCTTGATCCCTTCCCTCTCCTGCTGCACCCGGCTGCCCTGGCTTGTTCCTGACCCCGGTTCACCAGTGTGGCATGAGGTGTGGTGTCCAGCACCTCTAACCTCAGTGCCACTGGGCCGGCGCCCATGCTGTGTCCTCTTGTCCTGTTATTTTTCTTATATTGAAGCATGTTAGACTCTTTCACCTTGTTAATGCCCTTAAAATGTTTGAATATTTCGCATATCACCTCTCTCCTGCCTTTGCTCTATGGTATACATATTGAGTTCCATTAATCTGTCCTCATATGTTTTCTGATGTAGTCCCTGCACCATTATGGTTGCCCTTCTCTGGACTGCCTCCATTTTGTTAATGTTCTTATGCAGGTGTGGCCTCCAGTACTGCATGCAATACTCCAGATGGTGCCTAACCAATATCTTGTAAAGAGGTATTATTACCACCCTCTCACAACTTGTGATACCCCTACTAATACACACCAACATCCCCCTAACATTATCTACCGCTTTAGTGGTCTGCTTGGATGATTTTGGGTAATCTGTGATGATGATGATGCCCAAGTCTCTTTCTTCCCTTGTAAGTTATGTATCCACAGTATTGGCTAGCTAGGCTGTGCCTTCCCCTGGAGCTGCACATGGAGAGGTGGCAGAAATAAGAAAAAGTGGCTCTATTATGCTGCAAGCAAACATTTGGCATTGGCAAAAGCATGTTTCATACTAAATCATTTCAAACAAATTGGTATGGTTGAGTAAGGTATGGAGGTATGCTACAACTGTTAATTTCCATGAGGATTTCATGATGTATAGCAACCAATATAAGCTACTGATATACCACTTGTCAACCCAGTCACCCTACAGAAGGGTGCAATATGAATTTTAAAGATGTGCCCCTTTTATACAACATTAATTCTTATCTGTTGTATTGCAGTGGGTACGGTATGGCAGAGTACCATACAGTTGCTCAACTTATGTGATAATAAATTATAGGTTTTTACAATAAATCAGTGAAAAAAAGATAAATCTGCAGGAGCTGATGGCTATACAACTGAATTTTACATTGCTTTTGAAGAACAGTTCTCTACCTGGTTACTAAAAATTGTGGGTGAAATAGGTAAAGGTGCTGGGATGCCCCAATCTTTCCTCAAGGCCGAGGTTATATTATAAAGATTCAGTACACATCAAAAATTACAGACCTATATCATTATTGAATAACAATTACAAGATTGTTCCAAAAAGTATTGTAAACAGGTTAATCTTAACTATTTCAGAAATTTTTAACAGATTAATCTTAACTATTCCAGAAATTTTGTATATTAATCAGAAGAGTTTTGTGAAGGAGCAAGCTTTAT